>CM077445.1:7892587-8579196 GCA_039654765.1 Mylopharyngodon piceus
GGGTAACTCTGGATTTTCTTAAGAGTTTCTGAGTTAGGTGCATGACGGTGAGAAAACATATCAGAGGCAATGGATGCAGAGCCTGCTCTAGTGAAAAAAACCTACCAAAATATATTTCACGTTTCACGTTTATTTTCACGCACCACTTACTGTGCCTATATTGAGACTATTCTCGGCGATTCACAGTCTTTTAATCCATATAATTTGTGCTGTCATTAATAGTTGTCATTAATAATGTCTATTCGCTTATAGCTGTACTTGTAACAGTATAGAGAGAACACAAAGTAATCCCAGTTTTGCATGGTTCATATCTGAGTGTTGGCGCAACAGATAAGCTGAGTGCTCTTGTGCAACAGCGACCTGGGATCGATTCCAGCCTGTGCTGGTTCCTGCATTCAATATACATATTGTCACAGTCATGTGTTTATTGTCTTCATGTTTTATAAGTCAAAGCGTTTCTATCTTCTTTTTATTCAGCTACAGCGATAGAAATACGAAAATACTGAGAATCTTTTGAGTGTACAATCTACAATCTACCACAATGCAGAAAAAAGTGCACAGCAATGAAGGGGTGACACTAAAATATCAAGAGTGCAAAAAACACACTTTAATGCAAAAACTGAGACTTCAACATTTCAAACAGAAAAAATCTAAACCTTGACAAAAAGTAGTCTTTGAGTATGTCTAAATATATATCAAAATCCACAACTTAATAAAAATAAGTATTTATGTCTAAAAAAAAACTAGAGAATTTATAAGCCTTTTTTTTATATAGAGCTATATAAAAATAGCTGTATATATTCCTATATATATATATATATATATATATATATATAGGAATATTTTATTTTATGGTAAAAATGCAGGTAGCTTATATAAGTATAAATCTAAGCCTATATAAGTATAAATCATTAGAAAGGAACACTTCAGTACACTAAACTAGAGAAAACCATATAGATTATCATGTTTACTTCAATTTTTTTCTTTTTTCTTTTTTCTTTTTTTTTTTTTACCCAAAATAGGGTGAGCATTACTGTGGTGTGGTGTGAGTGCTAAAAAAACGTTAGGTCTGTTTCATACATACCCCTCTGGTATTGTTCATTTGGGAGTCACACAAAAGGGACCGAACACCTGAAATGTAACTTTTTTTTTATTTTCAGTAAAATCAATGTAATATATTTTTGTTCAATAATATTTTTTCTTTTCTATTTTGTATTTTGAGAGAATTTCATGGGACTAATTAATATTTATGCAATAATTATGATCATTTTTTTCCATTGAAAATAATAAATTTTTATTCTAATATAGCATTTTATGTTAAAATAGAGACGGCACACATGCATGCGTTGTGCTGCTCACATATACTGCGTCGGCCAATACTGAGTCAGCATTCTTATGTAGAACCCAGAAGCGCTGCACTGCGTGTACAACATAAACTGCGTAGGAGAATGACAGGGAAGAGAAGAAATTGTTGGATAAAGTCGTTATTTTTGTTTTGTTTTTACAAAAAGTATTCTCTTCGCTTCATAACATTAAGGCACATAACATAGACACGTGGACTATTTTAACAATGTTTTTACTACCTTTCTGGACCTTGAATGTGGTAATTACGTTGCTTTAAATGGGGATCAGAAATTTCATCAAAAATATCTTAATTTGTGTTCTGAAGATGAACAAAGGTCTTACGGGTTTGGAACGACATGAGGGTGAGTAATTAATGACAGAAATTTCATTTTTGGGTAAACTAATCCTTTAACAATAACATTTTTTAAAGATGACCAAGCATCTTGGAAAAAAGATTTCATGAAATTTGTTAGATGTGTTCAATATGTTAAGTTTGCGTTTAAGTAATGAGTTTAGTCTACACATAGATAATAGAAAGAATATTAGAAAATATTCTCAGTATTTACAGTAGAAATGTGTAAAAATTATTGTTGATGCAGAATGATATGTTTCATTCTAACAGCAAAGACTAGTTTGTGATTGTATGATTTAACACTCAGTTTTTTTTCATTCTCAAAGGGAGGGACATAAAGCAAATTAGACAGTCGTTTTGGCTTCTTCAGTATGCATTGATCATAATATGATCAATATTCATATTCAATAATCATATCATATTAAATAATAATGAAAAGTCTTTATAGGCTTTAAGCTTTTTGGGTGTTTTTACAAATCAAAGAGATTATTACTTCATATGTAGCAAAACGGTAACATGGCACTGTAATGTAAAGTGTATGATCCATTTTTTTTTGTACATTTACTTACTATTTATCAACACAAATAAATACACAAATAACAGAATTTCCATACATACTGTATGTAGCTCTCCCCAAAATTCTATCATGAGAATTTTTCACAGACCACTAGATGGCAATATTGATCTAAAAATGAATATGTACCCACTAACGCAGTGACTACAGGTAGGCCTACTGAATTACTGCACACAGAGAGAATTTCTCTATGCCAGCCTTCACTATTGGTTGTGACAGAAACGTCTTCCTGGGGGAAATCTGATTACTTCAGATGCCAACATTCCGTCATCATTTGGATATTCACAGTATAGTGATTGCTTTCTTCCTCAACGTTCCCAGAGCAGATCAGGTCAGGTCAGGTCAGGGAAGTTTAAAATGTGCTTATAGATGCAGTAACAACTTGTACGAAAAAGTAGTATACTTCAAGTTAATTTTATGAAGTAAACTTAAGTAATGTTCAAGTATATTTTTAAGTATATTTTATGTAGTAAGTATACTAGTATCAATGTACTAGTAATAAACTTGTAGGTGTACTATTTCAGTACTGCTTGGGACTAAATTGGCCCAAGTGAAGTATACGTTTAAGTGTATAAGTGTAACGGTAGTAAAACTTTAAGTGCACAACTAGTTCACTAGCAGTTTCTCATTTGTACTGCATCTGAACTACAAGTGAACTTATAAGTATACTAGTAGTTTACTATTTTAATACTAGTAGTACATTTTTTTAGTACATGAAAGTACACTTTGAAGTATACTCTCAGTAAACTACTAGTTTAGGCCAAGCATACTTGTAAGTTTTATTTAAGTGAACATAACATCACACTTATAGTTTACTTTTTATATATTATTTTTGTACGATGATCAAAACACAGATGGAGTAGATCGAACCTATTACTCAATCAAAAGAATAAACACAACTACAAGCCAAGTACACTTAGAATACTTAATTATACTGTTAAGTATATGTATAGGCCAAATATACTTAGACATTTATGTCAGTATAAGACAAGTATACTTAAGTACAATTTTAAGTATATTTCTGAGAAGTACATAAAGTATATTTCTGAGAAGTATATAAAAAATAGACTGAAAGTATACTTTCTTATTTTTAGTTTAAAAGAAGTACTAATTATATATATATATATATATATATATATATATATATATATATATATATATATATAAACTTCTTAAAAGAATAAACTTTTTCATAAGGGAAGTTAAAGGGATAGTTCACCTAAAAATTAAAATTCTGTCATCATTTTCTCACCCTTAAGTAGTTCCAAACCTGTATGATTTTCTTTGTTCTGCTGAACACAAAGGAAGATATTTGGAAAACTGTCAGTAACCAAACAGATCTCGCCCCCCATTTACTACCATAGTAGGAAAAATAAACACTATGATAGTCAATGGGGGGGATACTGACATTCTTCCAAATATCTTCCTTTGTGTTCAGCAGAACAAAGAAATTCATACAGGTTTGGAACTACTTGAGGGTGAGTAAATGATGATAGAATTTTCATTTTTGGGTGAACTATCCCTTTAACATAGTACACCTTGCAGAACAGTCGTGGATCATCCAGTTAATGACACACAGTATTAAGAAACAAGTGTATATAAACTTTTAAACAGGAAAAATGTTTTAAACATTTTTCGTGTGCACTATGTAACCGGTGGTTTGTGACGCCAAGCGTGACTGATATAGCTGGGGTTAGCAACACCAGTTGGAAGACACTAAAACCTTTGCATTGTATAGATCTCAAGTTGCGGTGGTCAATCAAACTCAGGGCAGCAGACATTTGTTCATCTGGATCTTTTATTCTCACTCTTGACACAACACACAAACAAGCAGCATCTTTGAGTGGACTGCCCTTAAATTGTTCTCTCTCCCATGTGGTTACAATGCAAAAGGAGCATGAAACATGAATTGAGTGGAGAAAAATCACATTAAATAAACGGAGCAATTCCAAGAGGGTCCTTGCTCCATTGGTGCATGGGCCCTAACAAGAAAATAGTATAAAACAGAGAACATACCTGACACACAAACAAACAGCCTCTTTGAGTGGATTGCCCTTATTCTCTATAAAAAATGTTCTTTATAAAATATATGATGTACAATGATCACCATGCACTCTTTGGCTTATGTCTCACTCTCATTAATGCATTAGACAAAGATAAAATTAAAAAAAGGATAAAATTACAAAAATATTCACACAGGTAAAATAACATTATACATATGAATAAGGATGAAAATATTAGGGCTTTTTTAGTCGACTAGTGGTTATTCATTTAAGCCATTAGTCGACTAATCACACGTTTATATTAATTTAATTACTTAAATATATACTGAGGAGAATACTAAACCATAATGAGCATTTAATATACATAGGCGTAATATATCCTATTCCGCGCTCAAAGCACTCATAAAGCTTGCTGCAAAGCACCGGCAAAAGTAATGATCATGAATGTGTCGGGGGAAAAAATAGCAAGGAGACATTTTAATTATTTATTAATAAACTAGTGTTTTCTGAATCAGTGTCAGCTGCAAAGATAAAGCTGATGATGCTGCCTCGCCATCTCTGCAGTAATGGATGCGCCTTTAGAGATAAATGCACTAATGGGATCACTCAGGGTCCTAAAGGAGAAAGAATGCATGCAAGCTACAGCAACAATGGAGGCCTACATAGACAATAGACTGCAAAGAGGTCAGAAAGTACCCTCATTTGTACAACTCTAGCATGAAAGAATACAAAGATATTTACATGGGTTGTAACTCAAAACTGCGCATATGTCGTACAACTGTGTACGTGTACAAGTCAAATAGAGTATACTTTGCAAGGCTGTGCATTCGACTATGTGCGTACACTAGTGAGGACTCACATCAAGATTAGATGGCCCCAATATACAGTGGTGGCTGGTGCTAAGAAATTTTTATGTTAATGCAGGACTGAATGTAATTGTTAAATAACCATTTAACAAGTGATATAGTAATGTATCATAACTGCTTAGCCAAAAAATGGAAGTTGAAAATTTGAAAATTCAGCTCTTAAAGAATTAAATGAATGAATGAATTTGAGTTTATTGTGGGTATATTATCAGTAATAAAGTAAGCATTAATTTTTTTAATCATTAAATATATATATATATATATATATATATACACTGCTCAAAAAATTAAAGGAACACTTTTTAATCAGAGAATAGCATCAAGTCAACTAACTCCTGAGATACTGATCTGGTCAGTTAAGTAGCAGAGGGGTTGTTAATCAGTTTCAGCTGCTTTGGTGTTAATGAAATTAACAACAGGTGCACTAGATGGTTTTACAGGTGGAGGCCACTGACATTTTTTTCCCTACTCATCTTTTCTGACTGTTTTTCACTAGTTTTGCATTTGGCTAGGGTCAGTGTCACTAATGGTAGCATGAGGTGGTCACTACAGAGGTTGCACAGGCAGTCCAACTCCTCCAGGATGGCACATCAATACATGCCAAGTTTTGCTGTGTCTCCCAGCACAGTCTCAAGAGCATGGAGGATATTCCAGGAGACAGTGGGCCCTGGGTTCCTCCTGGTGCACGACAATGCCCGGCCTCATGTGGCGAGAGTATGCAGGCAGTTCCTGGAGGATGAAGGAATTGATACCATTGAATGGCCCCCACGCTCGCCTGACCTAAATCCAATAGAACACCTCTGGGACATTATGTTTCGGTCCATCCAACGCCGGCAGGTTGCACCTCAGACTGTCCAGGAGCTCAGTGATGCCCTGGTCCAGATCTGGGAGGAAATACCCCAGGACACCATCCGTCGTCTCATTAGGAGCATGCCCCGACGTTGTCAGAATTGGCCATACAAACTACTGAGCACCATTTTGAGTTGCTGCAATGAAATTTCGGCAAAATGGACTAGCCTGCTGCATCATTTTTTCACTTTGATTTTCGGGGTGTCTTTGAATTCAGTCCTCTGTAGGTTGATAATTTTCATTTCCATCAAAAGATGTGGCATCCTTTCGTTCCTAACACATTACCCAGTCCATATCAGTATAGATATCCAGCATGATATTTTTCCCCATTGAGATCTGATGTGTTTTCAAAGTGTTCCTTTAATTTTTTTGAGCAGTGTATATATATTGTATATATTATAAGCCACAATGCGATTCAGAGATAAAGGCCATAATTCCAATGTTGTCCACTAGAGGGAGCCCCAGATAGCAAATCCTTTAAGATCTCAGTTTAAAGACTGTGAAAATGGTTCAATAAATTGACTTGTAGTAAAGAATTGCATATAAATTCATTATAGTTTCATAAAGTGAAACTATAATAAATCCCAATATAATAAGATATATCTCCAATATACTTATAGACCATTATTTTTTTTTTTATCTTTGACTGAATGTGTCCATTTGAAGAGACACTATCTACTGTCTATTTTAATATAGTACATATAATAATACTTCCATAAAGTTTAATAAAGCCCAATATAATGTTTGCAAATACTGTGATCTGTAATATACTTATTGACCATTAATTTTTTATCTTAATTTTAATGATATTGACAACATATTTGTCAAGTTGCCAGACATGACTGAATGTATGTCCAGTTGAAGAAGAGACACTATCATTTGTCTATTTTAATATAGTACATATAATAATACTTCCATAAAGAGACACTTAAAAAGACATGTCCATTGAATAACTATATCATCTACACAAGCATTGTTCTTGGACCCCGATGATCGCCTCAAGTTAAACTGCATTGTTTCATTTACCTTCTGTGTCATTAACCCAGAACGCTTTGGTGACAGGACTTTGAAATAGCAAACAGGGAATGGTTCAATAAATTGACTTGTAGTAAATAATTGCACATAAATTCATTATAGTTTCAGAAAGTGAAACTATAAGAAATCCCAATAATAAGTTGCAAAAACTGAAAACAATAAAAGGCATGACTTGCTTCGCATCCAGCTAGCCAACTCTGTCCACACTCCATATTTTTTATTCATTTGAATACCTTGTGAAAGGATTTTTCATAAAGATAAAGGATAATTTACTTCATCTTGGAAGAGATATTGCACCCAGTTGAAAGTCGAGAATGGTCTAATCACATGAGGCCAAAATATAAAAAACAATATTGATTCACTAAAATCAAAAGTGGGAGGGTCTGGGGTGGAGGTATTTTATTGTATTTTATTGATTGATTTATTTATTTTTTGTTAGGCAATAGATTTTTTGGTAACACTTTCTCCGGTGTATGGCTATGGATTATGTACACGATATACACCTTGGGGGTGCTGTAGAAATGTCTGGAAAAGTAAGTTGGGGCAGACGGTTTGCAGATTTTAAGGGACAAAATACCTTTGGAATTAATAAATAAGGATCACAACCAATAACAGTTGTCTCATTTAGAATGTGCTGTTCGTTGCCATGTCAGACACAAAAATGGCGGTGAGCATAGTGGAAGTGACATCTTCGGTACCCATGAATACCTACTTGGAGAACCGAGGACAATCTGAAACAAGCCAATTAGAGCTCAACAAAACTTTACGGACCCATTTGTCTGGCACCCCCCACACACAAAACAAACGAAATACAATTTTGATTTTTAATAGGTGCCAACATAACGTCTCGGTTACGTATGGAACCCTCGTTCCCTGAAGTAGGGAACGGAGACATACGTCAGTAGTGACCGACGAATTGGGATATTGCCAGAGAGCCCTATCAGCTTCGAGTGAAACTAAACAAGCCAATGGAATTGGCGTGCGATATTTGCATTATGCGCACCGCCCCTGCCAGGTGGGTATAAATAGGGAAGCGGATGCAATCGCACTCTGTTTTTTGCTGAGGAGACAACCTTGAGTCTGCACTACAGCGAAGGCACAGGAACTGTGGCGACGGGACGTATGTCTCTGTTCCCTCCTTCAGGGAACGAGGGTTACATACGTAACCGAGACGCTCCCTTTCAGTTGGTCACGTTCGACGTACGTCAGTAGTGACCAACGAATTGGGATCCCAAATAAAGTGCCACAGTTACTGACCCCTTCCAGCGCCCAGCGTAAGCTCCAGCCACCCGGCGCACCTGGGGGGCGGAGAAGGGGGCGAGCTTACACTGAGAGAGTCTACTGCTGTTCTGCAAGACCCACTACAGTAAGACTTAGACAACACTGGGGAAGCAAACCCATAGGGGACGCTGCAGAGGCCACAACCTACCCGCAGGGGAGGAATTTACGTGGAAATACACATATGGACTGGCCGTGGGCAGTACGCATATGGAGTCCCTGGGATGGCTCCAGCCTAGAGATAGGGGGAGACTCATCTGACAGGTGACAGCAGAGCTGACTCTGCTAAGGGAAAGACACGGGCTCACCGTAGGGAGTTAGACCGTGGACAATACACATATGGGACCAATCACGTGGAGGGGTCACAACATATGGCACCCAGCCAAACATCAACATCGGAGATGGACGTTTGGCCTGGGATCAGACACTCCGCAATGTCCGAGCTGCAAGGGGAGGCGGAGGAACTCGACAGGGTTCGCCAAGCGGGGAACTCTACTGGAGCAAATGGATGCATGTATCCGGCCCAGGGGGCGGGAGTGGCATAGCAAGCCGACACTAGAACGGGTTCTTTGCGTTACCGGCTACTGGAAGCGAGTACATGGGAAGATACTGGTTCCACGCGAAGGCTATAGAATCTAGCGAACGTGTTGGGTGTCGCCCAGCCCACAGCTCTACAGATATCTGTCAGCGAGGCGCCATGTGCCATCGCCCAGGAAGAGGCAACTCCTCTAGTGGCGTGAGCTCTTAATCCGAGCGGGCAAGGCACGCCTTGGGACTGATAAGCCAAGGCGATGGCGTCCACTATCCAGTGGGCCATCCTCTGCTTGGAGACAGCCTTTCCCTTCTGCTGGCCTCCGTAACAGACAAAGAGCTGATCTGAGGTCCTAAAGCTTTGCGTTCTATCCACGTACAGGCGCAGAGCGCGGACGGGACAGAACAAAGCCAGGGCTGGGTCTGCCTCTTCCAAAGGCAGTGCTTGCAGGTTCACTACCTGATCTCTGAAGGGAGTGGTAGGAACCTTGGGCACATATCCAGGCCGGGGTCTCAAGATAACGTGAGAGTCACCGGGCCCGAATTCCAGGCACAATTCGTCGACCGAAAATGCGTGCAGGTCCCCTACCCTCTTGACCGAGGCCAATGCAACCAGGAGGACAGTCTTAAGGGACAGTACTTTTAACTCCACTGACTGCAAAGGCTCGAAGGGATGACTCCGGAGAGATGTAACATGGAGTTTCCAGAGGTCGGGACGCGGGTGCCAGAGGGTGCCCCGTCTCTGAGTCAGAAGGTCCTTCCTCAGAGGAATGGGCCAAGGAGGTGCTGTCGCGAGGAGCGTCAGTTCTGAAAACCAGGTCCGAGTGGGCCAATACGGAGCCACTAGCAAGACCTGCTCCTCGTCCTCCTTGACTTTGCACAGGAGCTGTGCGAGAAGGCTCACTAGGGGAAACGCATATTTGCGTAGGCCCTGGGGCCAGCTGTGTGCCAGAGCATCTGTGCCGAGAGTGCCCTCGGTCAGGGAATAAAACAACTGGCAATGGGCTGTGTCCGGAGAGGCAAACAGATCTATCTGTGCGGCCCCGAAACATTGCCAGATCAGCTGGACCGTCTGGGGATGGATCCTCCATTCGCCCGGAAGCGGAGGCTGACGTGAGAGCTCGTCGGCTGCATGGTTGAGCACGCCTGGGGCGTGAATGGCACGAAGCGACCTCAGATGCTTCTGACTCCATAGCAAGAGATGGCGGGCGAGTTGCGACATGCGACGGGAGCGTAGACCACCCTGATGGTTGATGTACGCAACGGTCGCAGTGCTGTCCGAGCGGACCAGTACGTGCTTGTCTGACAACAGCTCCTTGAAGCAGCCCAGTGCAAGACGTACTGCTAGCAACTCGAGGCAATTGATATGCCAATGCAGTTGGGGCCCCGTCCACAGACCCGGCATGCCCGTTGTACGTGGCTCCCCACCCGGTGGCAGAGGCATCTGTGGAGACCACAGCATGCCTGGACACTTGTTCGAGGGGAACTCCTGCCCGCAGGAACGAAGGGTCCGACCACTGAGTGAGGGTACGACGGCAGTTCGGTGTCAAGGGGACACGGAACCTACCGCATTGTCACACCCATCTCGGGACCCGGCCATGAAGCCAGTGCTGAAGCGGCCTCATATGAAGCAATCCGAGCAGCGTGACTGCGGCTGCGGATACCATATGCCCCAGGAGCCTCTGAAAAAGTTTCAGTGGGGCCGCTATCCTGCGCTTGAGCAAACTCAGGCAGTTCAACACTGACTGGACGCGCTCCTCTGTGAGGCGCGCTGTCCGGGCAACCGAGTCCAGTTCCATACTGAGATAAGAGATTCTTTGCCCGGGGGCGAGTTTGCTCTTGTTCCAGTTAACCCGAAGACCCAACCGGCTGAGGTGAGCTAACACCATGTCCCTGTGTTCGCACAACTGCTCTCGTGAGCTGGCCAGAATGAGCCAGTCATCGAGGTAGTTGAGAATGCGAACGCTCTGTTCCTTGAGCGGAACAATGGCCGCCTCCGCAACCTTGGTAAAGACGCAGGGCAACGGAGCCTGCCTGAAGGGTAGGACTTTGTATTGATATGCCCGACCCTCGAAGGGTCTGTGTCGAGGCAGAATCGAGACATGAAAGTACGCGTCCTTCAGGTCGATCGCTGCGAACCAATCCTGGGGATGGATGCATTCGAAAATGCGTTTCTGCGTAAGCATCTTGAACGGCAGCCTGTGAAGGGACCGATTCAGTCTGGTGTCTGGTGGGTGGAGGCTGCTGCTTTGCAGAATTAGCAGGGGCGGAGGACAACACAGGCGGGCGCCCTCGGCAACGAGCAGACTGAGGTTGCGCAGCCGGCGGTGGGGTGGAGGCAGCAGCGGACCGCCGGGGCAAGATGTGCTTGATAGCCTCAGTCTGCTTCTGAGTGGCCGTGAACTACTGAGCAAAGCTCTCAACCGCGTCGCCGAATAGGCCGACCTGAGACACGGGGGAGTCCAGGAACCGATACTTATCGGTCTCCCTCATGTCTGCCAAGGTCAGCCACAGGTGGCGCTGCAGGACTACAAGCGTAGCCATCGCTTGACCAACGGAGCGAGCCATCACCTTAGTTGCCCGGAGGGCGAGGTCGGTGGCGGCGTGCAGCTCCCCCAGCAGCTGTTGGTCAAGACCACCCTGGGGCATGTCCATGAGCGCTTTGGCCTGATAGACCTGGCCTGGATAGGCCATGGCATGCAAGGCAGAGGTGGCCTGTCCGCAGGCTCTGTAAGCTTTCTCTGTCAAGCCTGACGAGAATTTACAGGCCTGGGATGGGAGACGCGGTTCACCGCGCCAGCCAGCGGCCGTCGGACACAGTTGCATCGCGACGGCTTGCTCAACTGGGGGGATCCCAGCGTACCCCTTAGCCTCTCCGCCATCCAGAGTGGTGAAGGCGGAAGAGGGACCAGGCCTGGCATGAACGCTATACGGCGTTCTTCACGACTTGGTCACCTCCTCATGCACTTCCGGAAAGAAAGGTACTGGGGCAGGACGCTGAGGACCAGCGCGGGCCGCCCCGAGAAACCAATCGTCCAGCCGAGAAGGTTCGGGACGCAGTGGAGGATTCCAGACGAGCCCGACCTTCTTGGCGGCCCGGGAAAGCATAGCTGTCAACTCGGGATCGGCCTCGGGCAACGCTACGGTCCCGGAGGGAGGCAGCGCAGCCGAGTCTTCATCTCCCGAGGACTCAAGCTCACCTTCCGATGCCGCGATCGACATCTGTTCGTCCGCAGGTGCACTGAAGGAAACGGATGGTCGCTCCATAGAGGGACCAGCACGATCCTCCGGCAACACCACAGGCTGCAGTGTTGTTGAGGGGAAGCCCTAACCGTGATCCTCAGGTCACCCTTCCTACACGCCGACGCGCCGCTCCCCTGACCGGAGCCAGAGAAAACGGCAGAACGGGGCTTAGGGGAGGGGACCCCCGCTCCCTCAGAACCAAGGAACGAGAGTCTAGACCTCAACACTGAGATAGTCATGTTCCCACAGTGAGAACATGAAGTATCCACAAAAGCTGCCTCAGCATGCTGAACGCCCAGGGATGTGACACAGCGATTGTGACCATCAGCGGGGACCAGGGAACGACCGCATCCAGTAACGCACAGACGAAATGACATCTTGAAAAAGAAGCTGTTTTCGTCTGTGAAGCTCTTTTAGAAGGGGGAAATTTAGCTCTTGTTCTTTTGTGCTGAAGCACACAGGGAACAGCCACGATGTGACTGCAGGTACACACTGATCGCCTGGCAGTCACACGCACAGAGGAACCGGCCCAAATCGCAAACCAACGGGCCAGAAAACAATGCTGTGAAAACAGCAGTTGAGAGCTGTATAATAGCTTGTGAAAGCTCACTCTGTGAAGGCTCGCGGCTTCGCTGTAGGGTGCCTTAACACCAGCACAATGAAACAAAAGGCTCTTCAAAGGCTTGAGAAGTCACTCTCAGTCAAATAGCAGGAACACAACAGGTTGGCTCCGAAGCGAAAGACAGAGTGCGATTGCATCCGCTCCCCTATTTATACCTACCTGGCGGGGGCGGTGCGCATTATGCAAATATCGCACGCCAATTCCATTGGCTTTTTTAGTTTCACTCGAAGCTGATAGGGCTCTCTGGCGATATCCTAATTCGTCGGTCACTACTGACGTACATCGAACGTGACCGACTGAAAGGGAACTACAAGTCGAATAGTATGACTAAATAATGTTATTTCATAATTATTTTGCAATATTTATTTTTAACATGTTACAGTAGCCTTTTTCTCTGGATAACTTGAAGGAGGTGGCGTCCCAGCGCACCAATTGACCAGCCGCCACTGACAGTATATGAATGAACAATTTTGTATTAATTCTTTTTAACAATACATATATTTAACAGTATATTTTTTCCCCTGTTACACTATATGTAAACATCTGTTACGTGAAATAGCTCATTCAGGGCAGTACTAAATAAAAAACAATATGCAATTTTTATGATCCTTTTTATTTTGCTAAAATGATTAACATTTTGCAGTTTCTGCAAAGTGTATATTAACGTCTGACTGCAAATGTCTGTGAAATAGAGACAAATGGTTACAGTAATGTTGTAATGAATCATATTTAGTCAAAATGACTGCATTTTGACTAAAATCATATTTAGTCAAAATGCAGTCAAAATGTCTGCAATCAGAAAGTCTGAAAAACCAAGTGACATCAATACCCCTGAAAGAACCTCAGTAGAAGGCTGGTCCACATGTAACATGTTTTGAGGGGAAAGTCCTGCTGTGAAAATATGGCTTTAACTTCTTAGTTTCAGTTTTAGTATAGGCCTCAGGCCAAGAAAGAACACACAATAAAGGAACAGTGAAAACTGAACATGGAGTTCCCCTGGTGGTTTTAAAATGTTAGAAAATGTTAAAAAAATGGAGACAAAGAGTGGCAGAGACAGACAAACATACAAAAAAAAAAAAAGAATGGAAGAGGAACAGGACTTATGTGTCACCAAAGGGCAATTTTTGCCCTTTCTTAGTGACCAAAGCCTCATAATATCTACCAGTTGTCCATGTGACTTCCACTTAAAATACTCAGAGACATTCTTGCTTTCATTTGTGGTAAGCTAGCTGCTTGAACTCCCTCTAATGGTTTCTGCGCTTGTTTAGCATGGCGAAAGATAAGTGAAATGTGGTACCCTGAGCCACTAGAAGATAATTCAAGCTCATGATTCTTAGAGCCACACTCTGGTGGAACTTCTAGAGTGGGCAATGGCATTGGTAGTGACTATTTCGCTCTGTCACATCTGCTGCAGAATCAGAAATATTTACAGATGTGGCCACAGATGTTTACAGATGTTTATCCTGTATTTTTCCTGTTAGATAAACGTACCATTTACATTTCAAACTGTGCCACCCATATGCTGTCTCCGTCTACACTATTAAGCAAAACTAAATACACCTACTTATTTAAAGGGATAGTTCACCCAAAAATGAAAATTCTGTCATCATTTAGGCTACTCACCTGTTCCAAAATTCCAATTTGTTCCAAACTGTATGAATTTCTTTGTTGGCAACCAAACAGTTGATGGGCCCCATTGAGTCAAAGGGGCCCAATCAACTGTTTGGTTACAATCTTCAAAATATCTTCTTTTGTGATCAGCCAACTATCAACTATACCTTTAAGTCTGCTTAAACCAGTACTGTGTTTCATTTTATCAGCCAGTACAGGTTTGAGATTGTATGATTTCATGAAATATGTTGCATTGTCTTGTGGGAAGCTCTTGTAACATAATTTTCTCCGCAATTTATCCTGTGGTGGCAAAACCCACAAATCTTTCATTCAGCAAATTATTGGGCTAACATTTCCTTAGAAACATTCTCACTGACAGGAGCTTTGTTGTGTGCGTTAAAGATGAAAGAGCACAACTCAGAGAGAAAGAGTACTGCAAGGTCATTTAAACATTCAAACTGGTGGTTCATTTATTTTTCAAAAGGGATGAATGCTTCTTTCAGCCCCAAACATAATCTCATGCTTGTTCATCATGTCAACAGACAAAAAAGAGCACAGTGCTATACATTTACTAGCAAAAAATGCACATCAACAAAATATTTGTTTACTGCCCTTTAGGAGCATATCCCCCCAAAATCATCACAAGCTCATTTACAGTGTTGCAATTTTACAATCAAAATTTGAAGCATCTAACTCTTTGAAGATTTTTGAGAGTTTGTCTGCAGTGTTGTAAATGCTACTTTCTCTGAGTTGCATTGGTAATTTTCTCAGCTGGTCTATAGTAGCACCTCTAATCCACTCTGAAAAGCTATGAAGTATGAGTGATTTTTTGGAATACAGAGAATGTTTTCCTTGCAGGTTCTGGCCAAGATGATGTCTCACAAATCTGTAAAGTTTGGATCGGCGTTTTTCATGTGCGAAGAAGTCTGGCAGGAAATGTTTTAGTATAGATAAACCACCTTGACAAGAAATGAGCAAAAACAGTGAAACAAACAAAAACAAACAAACAGTTAATGTTCATGTTCTGACTTTTTGCTTTACTATATAAATAAACTTTTTATAACAGTTAAATAGTTTGCTCAAACATAAAATGTAAAAAGGGGAAGATAAGAATATCAGTGAAAAATTACTGAATTGGTGCTTTAATTAAAATAATAATAAAAAAAGTATAGGGATGTATGGTTTGGGATCAGAACATTGGTCCATCAATGACCATCCATTTTTTAGCAAAAGGAGCTGGATGAAACATTTGTAATGCTATCAGTCTACAATCTGACTTGTGATGCAGCCTGGAATAAATCACACTGTGTCTGTTCACTTGGCCAGAGGAGGACTCACATTTGAATTTGTCTTGATGCAGTCTGCATCACTGATTATTTCCATGCTTATTAAAGCTCTATTGAAGCTGCTTTGAAAAGCTTTATTATATAATTTTACAATATATTAGGTGACTTGACGTGACCAACGTTTAGTGAATTTACCGTCATTCTGAAGATTCTCGCATGTCGAGCATATGTTGTCATGGCTGTCGGTTCCTCTCAGTATCACTTTAAGATCAACTGATGTGCAATTGGTGTGTTCTACGCACGGCGATGTCGAGGATGTGACTGCGGAAAACGTGCCTCGCGCACACCTCTCACATTTTGTATCACTGTGCAAGGTACCTATGGATACATTTAAATAATGTTTCACAAACTTTATTTATGAACAAGAAGCACAGAAAAACAAAACACCCCAGAAATGTGTAAAATACCATTCTGCTGGACGCCGTATCCAGATGGACATTCCGTGTGCTTGATGCAGAAATCGGCTTGCCAGTAATAGCCTTCTTTACATTGACAAACTCTGTTGTTAGTAGGAGAGCATTCTTTCTTAATGTATTGATTCTCTACGCAGAAGGTGCTGCAATAGAGGCATTTCGGTAAGTAGTTCCAGAACTGTGTGAAATGATCCTTTGGACAGGATGAACAGACGGTGTCTTCAGTTGCAGTGCAGTGCGCTCTCATGTGGGTTCCAGCGGGGCAGCGTGTGCATGTGAGTATCTGCCGCGTGAACGGGTCCTCGTGCTGGTAAGTAGGGACTTCTACAGTCGATGCATCCATGTGTGATAGTAGCATCAGCACTAGAGCCAAGTGATGTTCAACATTGCAATATTTCTAGAACATTAAAACGGAAGAAAAAAAGAATAAAAAATTGTCATTTTACTGTACAGTATCTGTGTAACAGCGTAATTTTAGTTGTTTAGTAATTTTAATTGTTTAGTTTTATTATTGTTATTATTTTATTGTTGATGCAACTATATCATAATAGTACAGTGTCATTTTGTAGATTGTAAACTGTATATGTTAACATACCAAAACGAGATATTTTTTGTTATTCTGTAAAATCAACCAATTGTAACAAAGGTGTTACAATGGAAAGCCACATAATGACTTACAAATTAATCACAATCAATCTTTGCAGCGTGGTCATCGACTCAAAGATATAGCACAGTATTACCCTCACAAAACACAAGGTTAACACACACAACACTAAAATGATGCAGTAATCTTATACCAAGCAAAATGCTACATAAAACGCTCCAATGTACATCATTTTAAAAACAAAGAAACACTGTAACTTTAAAAATGTCAATTTAACAATATTTTATTATAAATGTTTATGTTAAATATTACTTTGTAAATACTGTTTTCATATCCATTGTAAATTATTGGTAATTCATAAACCATTTTACAATATTTTACAGTATAATTACATGAATTATTTTATAACTAGGTAATTAACAATTAACCAAGTTTTTATTGTATCATTTTGTTATTTTTCTGTTAAAATTAATCATTTTGATAGCACTTTATTTTAAGTCTGTTCTAAATGGATGTACTTACTCTAGTAACTAAATACTAACTCTGAGCCTAACCCTAAACCTACCCCCACATATTAAGTCCAAGTTATCATATATTACTCAGTACTTTCTTTTGTAAGTAGTGTAAGTACACTGTAAGTGTATATACTGTAAATTAAAGTGCAATCAAATATTTTATAAATGTTCGCTACCATAAATAATACCTAATGTGAAATTACATTTATAACACAATCTGTATATAAATACAAATTAAATTCATGTTCATTAGTATTGCCCAACTGTACTTACATAAATACGGCCCATTTTATTGCCTCGTCCTGACATGATAGGAAGAACAAGGGCTTTCATCACTGTAAATGTATCCACACCCACCCACACAGAGGCAGGACTGCTGACACCCCACCCCTCAAGTAATATGTTATGAGAATGTAGACAACCATATAACAATTTTACATTAATCAATGAAATTAAATTTAAACTAGCATGTAGTTATCAGTAACATACTAGCTTATCCTAATTAATTAATATAAATATTACCTTACTTTATAAATCATTGCATCTTTGGCAGTGTTATTAAAGGGAAATGGATAGCTACTTTTTGCCTCTTTGCTAGAGCTATTACAGGAAAAAAGCACATGTTACTTTACTGCCTACAAACGTAATCTATGATCAGGTTTCACATGTTCCATTTTACACTGTCTATTCTATTATCTGATGTACTGTAGATGCAAATACATGCACAGCTCTTTGATAAGTTAAAGGTCATTGACTTCTCAATGGTAAATATCAGTGAAACTGGAAGTAATGACAGTCATAACGTGATTACCATGTGAGAATGAAAAAAAAAAACTTTTCTGAATCTCTAATCTTCAATGACATCCACAGTATAAAAATTAACGTTCATGAACTGACTGAACTTTTGTAAGAAGTTTACAAAAAAGTCTTACAAGAAGAGGAACAGCAGTTAACCTAAAAAAAGATGTGGCGCATACAGTAACTGTGTCAGTTTCTGTTTTTGGGTGGGTCTGATACGTGTTTCAGTTCAGTCTCCTGTGTTTCAGTTTGTTTCTATGGTGTTTCATTTATTTGATAATAATTTGCACCTAATATTAAATTTGTTAGTTTCTTTGTGTATTTAAGCCCTGTGTTTTGTTCAGTTCATTGTCCGTTCTCATCATGATTAAGTTGGTTGCTCCGTTTCTGTGTTTATTCTGAGTTTGTTACTGTTTAGAGTTTTGAAAAAATAAATGAACTGCTGCAATTAAATCCTGCATTTTATTCTACCCTGCTGCAACCATGTTGTAACAAATACCTGATAGGTCTGCTGTCGAAAAAAAGTCATCATGCAATTACACACTACCATAATGTTCAGTATCAAACTTCCATCTAAAGTTGGAATCAGTCCACTGGTGCATAAGGAAGAAGTCTGTTATGCAATTGGTATTTGGGGAAAAGGGAAGAATGACAAACTGAAAAGGAAAAATAAGAATTACGATACTCAGAACAGAAGTAATATTAACACATTTTTACAAGCACACGTTAAATCACTGGTACGTTAAATACAACTTGACAAACTTCATAGGATTCAAAGGCAGGAGACAGGATCTAAGAGGAGAGAGATATTCAAACTTTTTGGTATTTTCATGGTAAAGAATTGCTAGGTTGAGACCATTGTAAATATCTGACATGAACATTTTTCATTCATAACTCATCAGTCATCTAAAAGGACAACTCCTGAACTCCCCCCAACAATGTACCTCTTATCTTTATCTCCTATCTAAAAACACAAACAAGCCATTTTATACTCTACATCATGCTCTTTCTCTCATGTATGTCATATTATTCTCAGTATTGTCCTCCACTAATGGATCAGGTGTTTATACAGAGATGCCCATTGGATTGCTTTGTTTAGTGGTCACTCTAACTGCTTCCTACCATATTTGGATATTTTTCTGTATATCTGCATATTTTCAATTAATACCATATGAGCAGAAGCAACGTGAGTGAATACTTAGTCAAACAACATACAAAGAGTGATTAATACAAAAATTTAATTTAATAGAAAAAACAATAAGCAGATTTACACTGATAATAAAAAAAGACATGTTATGTATTATCATGTATTAGTGAGAAATGGACATCAAACAATAAGTACATCCCAGGGTGTTTGAGAGCTTAAATTAAAATTAAGATTACATTAATAGCTTCCTTAACTATGGATTCAGCACAAATAGTATTAAAGAGTTTACAAGCTTGTCATGATTACAAGTTTTCAGGGTCAGGACATGGTCTTGCAAGGTCCCTGGTCACTTGTCTCTGGAGGCCCCCACATCCCATAGTGATAGATGTCTTATACTACATTAAATGATGGACAATTTAAAAGTTTTGGTAGGCTAACAATAGATGACTAAATAGTAATTAGGGGACTTAGGCTGAGGAAGCCTGGGTAACTGGCCCCACTTGCCTGCTCCATAATCCAGCCCTGTAATATCTAAACACAACAGCCTCTAAAAACATGAGGACTTAATATTAAACTCAGTAAAAAGAAGTGTTTTATTACATCCTGGCAGGCAGACCTGATACTTCTGTTAAAACTTATATTACAATTGGGGCCATTTTAGCCTGAAAGACATATTTAACAATTTAGTGTGGGTTGACTAATCTTATTAGAACTGATTATAAACAAAAACTGTTGAGAAATTTAAAGTTAAATAATAGGCTAATTTCCTATTGTTCTAAATTAAATTTACCCTTTTATCCTTATTATCTTTACATGTAGATCATGTAAAGATACCTCAAAAACAGTAAAGACAGGGTTTAGATGGCCATATATATCCAATATTTAGGAGCTTAAAAGCTTTTTTTATCAGATCACTGTGATTATGAGAATATGCGGTGGTAAACATCAATATAGACTCAAAATAGTCACATTTATCCATAAATTAAAAACAAATTGTCTACTGAATTTTTAGAGTTCAGTTTTCTGACAAATTGATAAATATATATTTGTTATTTTTTTAAAATGTTATAAACATATCAAAACCTGACAATACATAATTACAGTTAAATAAAACATAACTGCTCTCTATTTTATTATACATTCATAACCAATTTCCATTATTTACAACTTCAATAAAGCATTCCATTTCAGAGTCAAGCAATAACCTGAATTAAAGGTGATTTTGCTCCAGCAGTTGGCTTATATTTCCATTTTGGAATCAAACTCAAAGTTTCAGTCCAATATAAAAACAAGAATAACAGGCCACAAGAATAAAAAAAAAAAAGCATCTTAACAACAAATCAGTTACTCAACCCTGTCCCCTTTTAGCCCACAACTGTCCAAATCTATGTACAACTTTTCATTTAAATAACTACATTTTAATTGTCCTTTGATATAGTATAATTAGTCATTGTACAGTTTAGTTTTGAAACATGTGTTGTCCTGGATCATGTTGACAATCATCTTTTCATACATACGGTGTATGGATGACACACTAATAATCCGACTGATCCTCTTTAGAATTTTCAGAAGGGGGCGGCGGGCACCTTTTGAACGTAGTTTGCGGAGACTGTGAGATAAAGCCTTGGCCAAGTCCTGACCTCCATTCTGAATCTTCCACAGGTGGAGGAGCTGTAGGATGTAACGTTGTGAGGGACAGGTGTTTACCAGGGCCTGTACATCCTCGTCGCTCACTTTCTCACCAGGTAAACTGTCCATCAGGAGCAACAGGTCTTCCAGAGTGAGGTTTTTTACACTGGCACAGCGAGATACCTTCCTCTCACAGTGGTTTACACCTAGGAGAAAGTGGGTGGATTATGTTAGTACTATGAACATAAAGTACCTTGCACTGAAGTTCAAAAAATACAGGAGAGAGGATGTAATTAATATTATGATGGTAGATGAAGTAAAAACGTGAACAAATTGTTCACCTTGCTTTAGAACAATTATGTAATACAACATTTCAACTATGAATATAGCAAAAGGACAAACTACATCAAGTTACACACTCTAGTATAAATTTAGCAAGCCTTTTTGTTAAAAATTCTTGAACTTGAATTATTCTTTTTCTTCCAAATTTTTTTTTTTCAAACTATAATTTTATTAAACTAGGCCTGTATTATTTTCCATACATCTGTATTATTGCAGTCAATCGATTAAAAAAATTAACTAATTAATCACATTTTTTTCTGTAATTAATCACGGTTTTTAATATTTTTAAATTGTAATAATTTCACAGTTAATCTCCAAATTAATGCAGAAACAACTTAAAAGACACTATATTTTAAATATTTGTTTAATGGCATCTTTTTATGAATGAAGGCCAGTATCACTGATACTAATACTGGTACTGATGTCTCTATGACACTGATTTTTTTTAAACATTATAGACATTCAACATTACAATATAACAGAAAGCTATCAATTTCAACATTTATTAGGCTTTTAAAAAAATAACATTTTTTAAGTTAAATGAACTTAAATAATCTTCACATAAACCCATTATAATAAATGTCATATTTACCTGTGGCCTTCCTACCTGTCTAACATAGGAAATATACAGAAATTGAATAAAGTTATCAAACACTTTACAGTCTTCACTGCATAAATTATAAATTAAATATAGATTAATCCTTATTAAAGCTACAATCTCTGTTACCTTTGTTCTTTGAGTAACATTAATGACAGACATCACAACATCTAGTTTATAAGGCTGCTGTGACTTCAAGACCTGCCGCTGCAGAACATGACGCGCATCTCATTTTCTCTAGAAGTTTATTTAAGACGTTATTTAACCCATTTAAGACTGCTCTTGCGAGGATACTCGACAAAATGGGCATTTTGGCATAATTCTGTGTTGAAAACTTGATACTGGCATGCGTCTTTCTGTGCACACAAGTCGTGTGTATCACACAGACACAACATTTACAGACAGCACGTCTGTTTTGGTTTGTCTTGTGGCACTAGCCAAATTATGACAGATGCTGCATTAATTGCCTCAATTTTGACAGCCCTAATCTGTATCTAAAATCCACTAAAAAATGTCCAAATGCAAATAATGTCAAAACAAGTCAGGTGCAGGTGACTTGTGCAATACAAGCTCTTCATCTAGACAACAATCCAACATAAAGTAACATTTTAATGTAGAATGTTTTAATGTAGAATCTTTTTTGTTTAGGTAGTTTTTTTTTTTTTTTTAGGAGATTTACATTTACAGTAATAGTTTGACCTTTCATCAACTGAAGTTTTATGGGTTTCAATTCTTTAAATCTTTTGAACTAGGATTACATGTAAACCACATTACCACAACATAAAACAAAAATAGCCTTTAGGATTGCTAATGCTTGTACTTTTTCACTTGTATTCATGCTAACGATGCTGGTGACCACTTATGGTCTAACACTGAAAGGCTCAAATTTACTAAAATCAGTTCTGCCATCTTTTTTTATTTTATTTATCTCCAAGTGTCTATTAAATCTATATAAGCCAAACTGAGATGATGACCTTGGATGATGCTGAGGAGTTTGTCTTGGTCCTTATTTTGTTCTCTCCAGAGACGGAGCAGATGTAGCGCCTGCTGCTGAGGACTGCAGCTTTTCTTCAGCCTTTCAACACTCTTCCAGTCCACTTTGCGTCCTGGAAGGCTCTCAGAAAGATGCTCCACAGGGACAGAGGCCAAAGGAGGTGATGCAAGGAACTGAAATATTGCTTCCTCGCATAGTGTAATTTCTGGAAGGTGATGAAAGAGAGGTGTGGGAATGGTTATGGACATGGAAGCATGATAAACACACAAAGTTTTGCAGAAACAAAACAAAAACAGATACTGGTGTCAATGAACCATATCAGTATCTCAGCTACTCTGTACTCTTTTAGCCCATAGATTCTCATGTTTCAATACAGAAATAAGCCAAGCCTTTATGCTTGATCTTGTTCATGTAAATAAACTGCACTTGGGTTCGTCAAGACTTGCCTCCAGTGGAATGCTTACAGAATACTCGACCACCAACCATGAACCCAGCATTTGCCCTGCTTCGTCCACGTCAAGGCCATCGCCCCATAGAGGACTATGTTGCAGAATTCTGTGAACTTTCTAGCGAAATGAACTTCAATGATGTTGCACTTAAGGACATCTTTCAAGTGGGTTTAAAGGAACCTATCTGCTCAAGGCTACATGGAGGGAAAATCCACTGGTCACTGGAGTACATTGATCATGCCTTGCTGTTATATATATATACAACATATATATAGTGAACCCTGTTGAAAGCGCAAATTCTTACTTCACTTAGACCGCTTGCTGCTGCATAAACACAATTGCGTAAATTCTGCTGCTTATATGCTTATGCTTAATTCATGTGGATGTAGATGCCTACAGCGCACCTGCCTGTCCTCTGCTGTGTTCTGGCGAGAAGAGGACAAGGATTTTTCTAAAAGAGCAAATTGTTTCAAATGCCATTCTGCAAGTGCCCTTGTATTGGTCTTATCCATCTGATGGGCACAAGAGCTGCATCTCTTGCCTGAGTCACACAAATGCTGTTCCCTTTCGAATGGGAACTCGCACTGCGCCTGACAAAACGCTATGGGAAACGCGACAATTGCACTGGCCGTCGACAGCCTATGACGTAAGTATAAATGGGCACCTGAGAAACAAGTCATCCCCTTCTTTGTCTTCAGGAGCCATTTGTTTGTATGTGCATCTAAGACAGAAACGCCATGGGTGGAGCGCATTGGTTCCTCAAGCAAGCTGGATGTGCTCATTTGATGCATTCAAGAGACTACTGAAAGGGACTGGTAAGAAGCTTTGTTCTTTGATTCTCACCTGAGAGAACGCATTTGGCTCTTGAGGGAGTTGAAGGCACTCATAGCGATGCATTTGTGGCAGCAGACTCTGTTGCTTGTTTCTCTATAGAGTGATAAGAATCTAGTGTTTGAATGGAGAGCATTTGGCTCTCGAGGGAGTTGAATGCATGCTTTGTGATGCGGTCACGGTGAGAAGCTCCACCTATGTCAGCACGTTTAGCCCTCAAGGGAGTTGAAAGCACTCATAGCGATGCATACATGGCAGTAGACTCTGTTCTTGCTTGTTGAGAGATTGCGTTTGAACGTAGCGCGTTCAGCTCTCAAGGGAGTTAAATGCATGCTATGTGATGTGGTCGCTATGATTGACTCTCTCTTAACCTGTGTTTTGGGTTCCACGGCTGCCGGTTTGATCAGTTTTTGCCATTTCCATTTACCAAACATGCTAGAAACATTTTAAATCATCCAACACTTGACTAAGTGCTAAGGAATGCGATTAATGCCACAAAACAGGAAGTTGTTGTAACTCAGGCATACAATGTCCAATCTGCCCAAAACTTCACATGTTTGAGAAGAGTCCTGCCCTGAACACATCTACATGACAATATTCAGTTATAGTAATAGCGCCACCCACTGGCAACATGTGTATTGACCGTGGACAATACACATATGGGACCACTCACGTGGAGGGGTCACAACATATGGCACCCAGCCAAACATCAACGTCAGACAGTCCGCAATGTCCGAGCCGCAAGGGGAGGCGGAGGAACTCGACAGGGTTTGCCAAGCGGGGAACTCTACTGGAGCAAATGGATGCACGTATCCGGCCCAGGGGGCGGGAGTGGCATAGCAAGCCGACACTAGAACGGGTTCTTTGCGTTACCAGCTACTGGAAGTGAGTACACAGAAAGATACCGGTTCCACACGAAGGCTATAGAATCTAGCGAAAGTTTTGGGTGTCGCCCAGCCCGCAGCTCTACAGATATCTGTCAGCGAGGCGCCGTGCGCCAGCACCCAGGAAGAGGCAACTCCTCTAGTGGAGTGAGCTCTTAACCTGAGCGGGCAAGGCACGCCTTGGGACTCAAGCCAAGGCAATGGCATCCACTATCCAGTGGGGCATCCTCTGCTTGGAAACAGCCTTTCCCTTCTGCTGGCCTCTGTAACAGACAAAGAGCTGATCTGAGGGCCTAAAGCTTCGCGTTCTATCCACGTACAGGCGCAGAGCGCGGACGGGACAGAGCAAAGCCAGGGCTGGGTCTGCCTCCTCCGAAGGCAGCGCTTGCAGGTTCACTACCTGATCTCTGAAGGGAGTGGTAGGAACCTTGGGCACATATCCAGGCCGGGGTCTCAGGATAACGTGAGAGTCACCGGGCCCGAATTCCAGGCACGATTCGTCGACCGGAAATGCGTGCAGGTCTCCTTCCCTCTTAACCGAGGCCAATGCAACCAGGAGGACGGTCTTAAGGGACAGTACTTTTAACTCCACTGACTGCAAAGGCTCGAAGGGATGACCCCGGAGAGATGTAAGTACCAGGGAGAGATCCCAAGAGGGTATAGAGGAAGGTCGAGGAACCTGACGATCAGGTCGTGCTTCCCCAAAGACTTACCATCAACTGCATCGTGATGTGCGGCAATAGCGGCAACATACACCTTGAGGGTGGAGGGAGACAGCCTTCGCTCCAAGCCCTCTTGCAGGAAGGAAAGCATTGACCTAACCGAACATGATCGGGGGTCCTCTCGGTGAGAGGAACACCATTCGATGAGCAGGTTCCACTTCAATGCATAGAGGTTCCTTGTAGAAGGAGCTCTAGCGGAAGCGATGGTGTCTACAACCGACTGGGGTAGATCACTTAGAACCTCCGTGTCCCGTTCAGGGACCAGACATGGAGTTTCCAGAGGTCCAGACGCGGGTGCCAGAGGGTGCCCCATCTCTGAGTCAGAAGGTCCTTCCTCAGAGGAATGGGCCAAGGAGGTGCTGTCGCAAGGAGCGTCAGTTCTGAAAACCAGGTCCGAGTGGGCCAATACGGAGCCACTAGCAAGACCTGCTCCTCGTCCTCCCTGACTTTGCACAGGAGCTGTGCGAGAAGGCTCACTGGGGGAAGGGCATATTTGCGTAGGCCCCGGGGCCAGCTGTGTGCCAGAGCATCCGTGCCGAGAGTGCCCTCGGTCAGGGAATAAAACAACTGGCAATGGGCTGTGTCCGGAGAGGCAAACAGATCTGTGCGGCCCCGAAACGCTGCCAGATCAGCTGAACCACCTGGGGGTGGAGTCTCCATTCGCCCGGAAGCGGAGGCTGCCATGAGAGCTCGTCGGCTGCACGGTTGAGCACGCCTGGGACGTGAATGGCACGAAACGACCTCAGATGCTTCTGACTCCATAGCAAGAGATGGTGGGCAGGTTGTGACGGGAGCGTAGACCATCCTGATGGTTGATGTACGCAACGGTCGCAGTACTGTCCGAGCGGACCAGTACGTGCTTGTCTGACAACAGCTCCTTGATGCGGCCCAGTGCAAGACGTACTGCTAGCAACTCGAGGCAATTGATATGCCAATGCATTTGGGGCCCCGTCCACAGACCCGGCATGCCCGTTGTACGTGGCTCCCCACCCGGTGGCAGAGGCATCTGTGGAGACCACAGCATGCCTGGACACTTGTTCGAGGGGAACTCTTGCCCGCAGGAACGAAGGGTCCGACCACTGAGTGAGGGTACAACGGCAGTTCGGTGTCACAGGAACACGGAACGTACCGCGTTACCACGCCCATCTCGGGACTTGGCCGTGAAGCCAGTGCTGAAGCGGCCTCATATGAAGCAATCTGAGCGGCGTGACTGCGGCTGCGGATGCCATGTGCCCTAGGAGCCTCTGAAAAAGTTTCAGTGGGGCCGCTGTCCTGCGCTTGAGCGAACTCAGGCAGTTCATCACCGACTGGATGCGCTCCTTGGTGAGGCGCCCAGACTCCGAGCCAGCGGGACCAAAGGCACCACAGACATACCCGCCGTGGGGCAGCAAGGCAGAGTACTGGGACTCGAATTGGACGGCATAGCGGCCCGAAGTGGGGTCGGACTCTGCGAGGTGGCAGTGTGCTAGGGAGACGGCGCAAGCGAGGCGGCCTCGACATACACACTGGGACCTGCTGGCGAGGTGAGAGGGGGCTGAGAGTGGCGAGGCGGGGCACCGCACACTGCCAGCCGCGCCCTCTTGGGACCTGGAGAATTGGGAAACAGCTCTTTTTGTGAAAAAGTGGGTACCGCTGGACTCCGGAGAGCCAGCTGCAGGACAATACGAAACACAAATTCCCCCCGGCCCTCCTCCGGGGGAGGGAGAGATGCGGGCATCATCTCCCGAAGAGCTGACATCCTCTCCTCCAGGTCGCCCATCTCAGGACCGCTTCCTTGTTCTCTTGCCACCTGGCTTGGCTGGGGTCTGAGCGGGCTGGGTGCTGCGTCTGCGACCGGCTCTCTGCTGTCTGGCGGGTGGAGGCTGCTGCTTTGCATACTTAGCAGGGGCAGAGAACGACGCAGACGGGCGCCCTCGGCGATGAGCCGACTGAGGTTGCGCAGCCGGCGATGGGGTGGAGGCAGCAGCGGACCGCCGGGGCAAGATAGCCTCAGTCTGCTTCTGTGCGGCTGAGAACTGCTGGGCAAAGCTCTCGACTGCGTCGCAGAATAGGCCGACCTGAAACACGGGGGAGTCCAGGAACCGATACTTATCGGTCTCCCTCATGTCAGCCAAGGTCAGCCACAGGTGGCGCTGCTGGACTACAAGCGTAGCCATCCATGACCAACAGAGCGAGCCGTCACCTTAGTCGCCCGGAGCTCGACTGGGAGGATCCCAGCGTACCCCTTAGCCTCCCCGCCATCCAGAGTGGTGAAGGCGGAAGAGGGACCAGGCCTGGCACGAACGCTATACAGCGTTCTTCACGACTTGGTCACCTCCTCATGCACTTCCGGAAAGAAAGGTACCGGGGCGGGATGCTGATGACCAGCGCGGGCCAATCGTCCAGCCGAGAAGGTTCGGGACGCGGTGGAGGATTCCAGACGAGCCCGACCTTCTCGGCGGCCCGGGAAAGCATAGCTGTCAACTCGGGATCGGCCTCGGGCAACGCTACGGTCCCGGAGGGAGGTAGCGCAGCCAAGTCTTCATCTCCTGAGGACTCAAGCTCACCTTCCGATGCCGCAATCGACATCTGTTCGTCCGCAGGTGCACCAAAGGAAACGGATGGTCGCTCGACAGAGGGACCACCACGATCCTCCGGCAACACCACAGGCTGCAGTGTTGTTGAGGGGATAGGGGCCCGCGGAGCGGAGCTTGGCGGGGAAGCCCTAACCGTGATCCTCAGGTCACCCTTCCTACACACCGACGCGCCGCTCCCCTGACCAGAGCCAGAGAAAGCGGCCGAACTGATAAGAACTTTTACGATCAGAAAGAATTTTGCAGAGACTAGTGACTCTGACTTCATTCTTTCTGAGAAGGACAAATAAACCCTCTTAATCCTATATATTCTATATATAACCACGTAAGAAATGTATAAACGTATCCAATTTCCAATTTCCTTTTATAGGGTTTATTCTATGTATTAATTCTCTCTTTTGAACTATTTTGGTATTAATGCTTCGGAGTTGAAAATTTATAGTTAACTAAAATCACCTGGGTAGCATGTTTGGTATCGACGGACTCCAACTTCCGTTTCCTATTTGTTAATTAATGTTACATGTTTCTAACTCTGTGACACATTAGTATTATAAGAATCTAGATGGTTTTTTCTCTCATACATCCAATCCAATGTTTTATGCTAATATCTTGCTACAGAATAAAGACTCGTAAAACTTCCCTCTAAAGGGACAACTCCTTATTGGCTCAGACACCTCAAGAGAGTGTGACATCTTCACCCTTTAAAATCACTGATCACAAGATCACAGTCTCTCTTGCTACTTTTGGACGGACTGAAGAGACTGCTGCATGGCCTCTTCAGGCCAAGGCCTATGGGCCTGCAACCCCAGCCATGTACTTCTCTAGAAGAGTCAAAGAACTCTTTCCTACCACAAGATTCAAACTAACCATGCAAGTTTGTTATCGCTTCTTCATTCAACGCAGAAGACATCAATTGCAACTTCAGTACCATTGGACTGAATTCTCAGGACTTCCTACGGCAGCAATATAGCCAGACGCTCTTCCAAAAGGCTGAGGCCTAATGCAAGTATCGTACAATATTAAATTGCTGCTAGTTAGTTAAAATTGTGAACCTCCTTTGTTACAAGGGAGTTTTTATGATGAATACTGATGATTCTTTCCCTGGTTTTTGGTTTCTTCATAGCTCCTACTGTTTCCCACTTCCGGTTTCACTCTATCATTTATCATTTTACCCATTTATGTGTGACTTGCATGTATGTATGTTTGTGTTTGTTAGTTAGCTATGTGTTCGTGATTTAGTTAATAAAACTTGTGCACAATACATATATGGTTCTGATGCTCTGTCTGCAATAGATTGCCTCTTAAATGATCAGATCTGATTACCAGCTCTGTAAATGCTTATTACAAAGCATTGTAAAACCTAAAGAATTATTTTTCTGTGGCCATGAAAAATACCATTCTCTTAGAATTAATCAATACTGAGTGTTCACAGGATGAACTGAGTTATTGATTGTAATTTTAATGTAGCTATTTCAAGTTAATCTGATTAACTGATTCAAATATTCATAATTAATCATAATTAATAATCATAGTGAGTTATGAATAATTATTAATATTTCCCCTTTGAGCTAATATCGCTACAGGCCCGAGCACCGATGGTGTGAGGACCCTATTGGAATTGTTGTTTCTTCTTCTTCTACTCCAATCAAAGTATTCACCACGCTCTCCCAGCTAATTAGGTGCTGAGACCTATATATCAATATAAGAATACAAAAAAGGTCTGCACTCTGAAGCACTTTAATCATGGTACACAGGAGATAAGATGACAAACGTTTTGGCTCTTCGCCTTCGTCAGTGTCAGAGCCGAAACGTTTGTCATCTTATCTCCTGTGTACCATGATTAAAGTGCTTCAGAGTGCAGACCTTTTTTGTATTCTTCTTCTTCCCCGAAATGAATTGCATTTTTGAGGGCCTAAACATGCTCAAAAATATTTAGAATTTTCTCAGCAAAATTTGTGCAGTTTTTCCATTTCCAGATGTTGTACCTTAACGAACTCCTCCTAGAGCTTTAATCAGATCAACATCATATTTGGTCAGTCTAATCCCGTCTAATCTCCGATCTGCCCCAAACTTCACGTTTTATTAGAGTACTGATCTGAAGACATCTACATGGCAATATTCAGTTACAGTCATAGCGCCATCTGCAGGCAACAAGAAATGTCATGTTTTACACTGTGATTAACTCGTACAGATTAACCAGATCAACATCATATGTTGTCAGTCTAATCTTAAGACCTTGGCGATGATAAACTGCAAAGACCTTGAGTTTTCTTTGAAGGGCGTGTCCGTGGCGAACTGACAAAGTTTGATGTTTCGCCATGAAAGAGGAAGCTGTTGTAACTCTAGCATACAATGTCTGCCCCAAACTTCACATGTGTGATAAGAGTCCTGGCCTGAAGACATCTACATGCAAATATTCAGTTAGTCATAGCGCCACCTGGTGGCAACAGGAAACGGCATGCTTTATACTGTAATTCACTCCCAGAACTCCATTTAAATATGCCATGAAGTACCCAACATGTTAGAAACACATTAAATCATGCAACACTTGACTAAGTGCTAATGTATGCGATTAACACCACGAAACAGGAAGTTGGTGGCCCTGTGTGCGAGGGCCCTTTCAACACTGCTTGCAGCTTTAATTTCATTTATCTCTTTATTCTCTTGTATTTATTTGTGCTATCATTTGCAATTTATTTGTTCTTATTTTATTACCGGCTGTTTTTTGTAAATTAAGTTTGAAGTTTCAAAAAAGCCTCCCTGTGCTGTGTGAAAGCTATTGCAACAAAATTACACAAATTATTAAAAAATTATGAGATAATAATAAAAATATCTATATGGCAGTATATATATATATATATATATATATATATATATATATCACGTGGATATTTTTATTCATTTTATTCATATAGATATTTTTATATACAATATTATATTATATTATATTGCTTATGCTAGTAGCATAGTTCACACTGATAACAGAACCCAAACCCCTCAAGCTCATCTGTAACAATACTTGCTCCAAACCACTCTCGGGGGGAGCAATGCTGTGCAATGCTGAGCACTTTATCCAGGGTCTGCATTAATCGTTCAGCAGAATGGTATGCCTGTGACATATTCAATTCGAGGGGGTAGATTTAAATATGTCACAGGCATAACATTCTGCTGAATGATTAATGCAGACCCTGGATAAAGTGCTCAGCGTTGCGGGAACAATACATGGACACAGCAGCTCTGTATCTTTCTAAGGGAATATTGTGCAACACCACATAGCACTACCAACACATCCCCAGCTGAGCTGATGTTTCGACGTCAGAACACCGGCTCAGTATTGGCCGACGCTGTACACATGAGCAGCACGACACATGCGTGTGATGCTGACACAGGAACTGACCAATACTGAGCCGGCGTTCTGACGTAGAACACGGAAGCACTGCACTGTCTATACAACGTAAACAGCATAGGAGAATGACAGGGGAGAGAAGAAATTGAATAAAGTCCTTATTTTTTTGTTTTTTTGCGCACAAAAAGTATTCTCGTTGCTTCATAACATTAAAGATGAACCACTGTAGTCACGTGGACTATTTTAACAATGACTTTCCTACCTCTCTGGGCCTTGAAAAGTGCAATGATGTTGCTGCCTATGTGTGCTTCATATACCTCTCGGTTTTCATCAAAAATATCTTAATTTGTGTTCTGAAGATGAACAAAGGTCTTACAGGTGTGGAACGACATGAGGGTGAGTAATTAATGACAGAAATTTCATTTTTGGGTGAACCTTTAAAGTGTTTTTTGACCTTTTTGCATGTAAACCTGTTGTAAGAGACCTCCTAAACAAAATTAGGAACCTTTAAAATAGCATAATAGGGGCACTTTAACATGTTATGACATTACCAAGAAGCCTGATTTGGAGAAACAGAGAGCCTTTGTCATATCTTTCTGACTATCATCAGGAGTGATATTTTTCCCAAGCATGTGTTTCGGATAATGTTTTCAAAAGCCTGGGCTCAATTGTTAAAGCCGAACATTGAATTATTCACCTAACATTATATATTCAGAGGTCAGTCTCTAAAGTAAAATTCATGTTGTTATTAATTTTGTTTGTTGTTTTGTTTTTTAAAGCTAGGGTAGGCAATGTTTTTCATAAACATTTTCATAAACATTCTTTATTATAGAGGTTGAAAGTCTCCTTACATCCAAAAAGCAATCAATAATTAAAGTGGTCTAAACTTTAAAAACAAATGTATATGCATCTTCTGTGGAGCAAAAAAAAAAAAGTTTGTCCAATCATTTCATTTGGTTCGAATGCAATGATAGGATGTCCTCCCTGCCTGTCAAGCTATGCGATTGCATACCTCCGCGCACACTGCTTGCGCAGACATTGAGCACTGCAAACAAACAGCAGCCACCTTTTACACTTCCTCCTGAACCAAAACAATTATTACCGTAATTATGAGATACGGAACTGTTTGCATCCTCAGACTCAAAATTATGCATTTCTATGGCAACCCTATCAACGCAGTTTGATATAACATCACACATATCAGTCAGCCCCAACCCCATGGACTGACAGAGATTGTATGCCCCTTCCCCTGGTCCAACGAAAATCAGTAAGCAGTGCAGAGGGGGCCATGGCAATACACAATTACTGGGCCCAGCAAGGGCAATTCCTAGGGATGTACCAGGAATCAGCACAGCTAGTCCTTCAAAAAGAATTTGTCCATTATTCACCAAAATTTGCACAAATTATTTTCAAATCAAACAACAACTTTTTCAATGATAAAACAAGGGCTGGAATGGTTTAATGAAGCTTACCGGTGTGACATTCTGTGTGCTGATGGGAGCAGTCAAAAGTGAACTCTTTATTCTCAGATTCACACAGTGTGTCCTGGGTAGTTGTGCCTAGTCTGACAGTCTTCAGGCCCAGCTGAGTGCAATCCTTGTGGGGCATACACGGCTCAGTGGATGACGATGTGCTGGAGAAATAACCCTGGGGACACTTCTCACACACTGTGTTCCTCTCTGGTGTGCCTGTAGGACATGTACATACACACTCAATGCACAATTGCAATATGTAATTTTAGAATACAGAATACTTTGAATAGCAAAAACTAGGTCTACTTCTATGCAAAGTAGGCATATTCATAGAATTCATCTGAATAAATAGCATAAATAATCCTGCCCATTACATTATAGTACACTGTTTAAATTCTATTTTGTGCTACTTTGTTATTATATTATATTGAAAGGGGATATTTATTATATTGTGGAATTAGGGAATGTTACTATATTTAAACATGACTAAAGCTTTTCCAGTGTTAAAACTCCCACATTTTCTCCCACATTCTTTAAGAATGTATAATCAGATGGATGTACCCACTGTGAAAAGATATATGTGAAAAGAATCTCATTTTATTTAACCTTAAACACCCTTGTAGTCTGGTGTATGAAACATAGGAAGTAAGAGTTTTATGACAAGAATTTGAGATGTTTAGGATTTGTCACTTGTACAAATGTCATTCACAAGTCACAAATGACTAAAAGAAACCAGCTACTCACATGTTTAGGTCAAAAATGAGTCAGATCTATAAATGACTAGGATGAATAAAAAAAAAAAAATAAAAAAAAACTATTTGTGGAGTTTAATTATGTGCATAAGGCTATTTTTTGAGGAACTAGTATTTTTACTTCTAGGTCTCATTCTTTAACTGTGCATAGAATCTGTCCATTAATTTCACACTTTTTTTTTTTTAGAAATTAATAAATGTGACAATAAGCCAAACTTACAATAATGCTTAACTTATTTCAGAGTAGCAATAATGTGTGATATTGCTTAATGTAATAGGTTCTATTAGGGCCAATAAAATGTTTATTATGTTTCAACTGGTTTTGAGAATGGTACCCATAGCTTTTCTTGAAGAACTGGTCTGTACTGGACAGGTTCTGTTTCTAAGCATGGTTTGGGCATCTAATATGCTAATTGCTAACTGGCATGTGCCTATTAATTTAGAATCCATCTACATTAGAACTAGAGTAAGATCAAATTTATGTTTGTACATACCTATTGCAAATCTGGTGAAAATGTTGCATGATAACCTTTTCTGCACACACAAGTTAGAACATTTGTACACAACTAAGTGACCCCATTTTGTTTTTTGAACAAGGAAAACTCACCACAATGCTCAGTGGTTGGCAGAGTGTTGGTGTGTAGTGGCTAAGGTGTTCTGAGTTATTTTTTCTTTTAGCAATTTGTGTTGTTGCTAGGGCATTACAGGTAGTTGCTCACTGGGCCAAGTCAAAACAATCCAAGTTTGCAAAATTCAGGCTTCTGTATAAGGCTTGTGTATGTGATTTTACTGTCTTATCCACCAGGCAAAAATTCAAATATGTTTGATTGGTTAGAAAAGTAAAGTAATAAAGCTGCATAATTTGGGATTGCATGTTGTTTATAACACAAATTGAGTTATGCACTGAAGTTTAACACTTGGCGTAAAGGGTATGATCATCAAGAAAAACTCAGACAATATAAGCCAGAAGAGGACTCCACACAGGTTCCAAAAAACAAGTCAAGTATTCAAGGACCTCTGTCACCATCTTATGGTGAAATTAGAACTGCCCAACTAATATTTTTTAGTTAACTTTTCATACAAAATTACATATTGAAAAAAATGTGAATATATACCCCTCAACACATTTGCAACAAACTATGAGATAGGCTTATAGAAAATTCCCTTATTCATATTATATTTTCATGAAAATCCCACTAATAATGGAACATCACCCATACTGCATTTGGAGATAAATCAGAGCCAAAATCTTGCCATCTTCATTGGTTACAGAAACCAAGTATTCTTACACTGTAAAAATTTACCGTAAAAAATACGGTAGCAATGTTTTAGGTTTTACGGGACAGCACTTAGTTTACTGTCTATTTTACAGTTCAAAACCATATAATTTAAAGGTTTATATTGTAATAATTACGGTTCATAACCGTTTACGCACTGTAAAAAAAATTCGGTTAAATTTACGGTAAAAAAACGTATTTCATTAACTGATATAATGTTAATTTACCAACCTATTGAAGTACTAATATCTGTTTTGTACCTTTGTAATACACTGACAACCACCAAACACAGTGGTGATGAGAGTCACATGATGAATCAAAGCTCATCACAAGCAGGTTTTCCAAAAGCTGAGAAGGACAATACCACTATATAGAAGGTGCACACAGTGTCATTCACACAAACACTAAACACCATCATGGTAACACACATGACATTTTAAAAATGCAATAAACATTAATTTAACAACATTAAATGTAACATAAAACCCTAATGTACATAACTGATTAGAAAAAACTAAGAAAATTATTATTATTTCGTTATTTCAACGAAAATACTTCAAATGTGAAGTGTCACGCAGGGAACTGTGGGAATGTCAATTTACGTTTTTTCACTGTAAATTATACAATGACGTTATTTTTCACTTCCAAAAAATGTAAATTTAACGGTATTTTACGGTAAAATCACATTAAATGTACTGTTTGATCTATTACAGTTATTCAACTTATATAGTACGGAAACTTTCTGTAAACCAATTAACTGTTTTTCACCGTAGCATTTTTACAGTCTTTTACCGTTAAAATCACGATCATTTTTTACAGTAAGGTTTTAGCCAGTAAAACCTTTTTAAAATGTGATGCATGTGGGCTGGGAATTCAGAGGGATTCGGAACACTGAGGGATAATGTTGGACCTAATTAAAAAGAGACAAAAAGAAATTACAAAATTAAAACATCTGGGATTGAACACAAATTCTGAAAATGAACAGATCATCCATTAGACTCAAGCTATAGTCTGGGTGGGGTGGCCAATGTGATAACAACCAGCAGTGTTGAATCTTTCTCACTGATACAACATACAGCATGATTAAATAGCACCCTGACAGCACGTACACGCTGCCAAATGTTCCACCAGCTGCCACGAAAGCTTAAGTGTGGTACTGGCCGACTGCTAATGTATACTTTCTAATGAATGTGCTTCCTTAACCTTGAAACCAGTTAGACACAAAGAATACTGGATTAAAATGGTAAAACAAGGAACATGAGTGCATTATGGGTTTAATTCAGGGTCAGTTGACTGGCTGAGTGTGGAGTTTTAAACCACTGAAGCTCCCCAATAATTATATTTAAAATGGCATTTAAAAGCAATGACACATCAGCCAATTTAAAATAAAAGTAGCTCCTTGCTGAAGAAGCTTTTCAAGAGGCCAGAAATATTGGAGTCCCTGCAAGCTATATTGTGTAGCATTTCCTCTTCATAATATTCTGGTGAATGAGATGTTTGAAACTTGATACATAACTTGCATCCAGGCGAGTCTGTGAAATTGCTAAATAATGTGTTTAGACTGATTCGAACATCGATGGTCTTGAATTCATAAATATTGTTCTAGCACATTGTTGACAAAGAATGAGTGTACTTACCCTGTACAGCGACTCCAGAGCCAGGTAAGCAAGGGGTGTGACGGACACAAAATTCTACCACCAGGTGATACCCAGGTATACACTCACAGAGCCTGTCATGAGTGCTGTTACATTCCCTCCGTACAATCTGCCTTTCTTTGCAGACAGATGTACAATGTTGACAGCTGTCTCCCCAATGCCACTGTTCCGCAAAACGTTTTTCTGGGCAGGGGACACAAATGGTGGCTTCCTCCGTGCTGCAGTGGCGTTCCACTGCCGTGCCAGGTGGACACTGGTCACAAAGCAGTACCTTAGTGGTCACAGGGTCTCGGTGCTGGTACTTGGGTATTTCTTGGTAGGCCCATGCAAAAGACATGGCGAACAGCTAAGGAAACAAATAGGAAATACAGTTTAGAGATTGCATTTTGGTGTGTATGTGAAGTGTTTTCTGAGTAATTTTGGGGATTTCCTCTTCATACTGCTGCCATGGCAAACAATATGGTCTGGATATCGCACAGGCCGTGGTGTGACTGCTTTTGGCTCATGTCAAATGAGCAAGACTCACAAGCGTTGAAAGAGACAGATTGAGAGAGAGAGTGAGAGAGTGGGAAAGAGAAAGAGGGAAATAAAGGATTCCAAGCTACCCATAAATTGTGTTTTACACAGCAGGTGGAGGATCTCAGTGAGGAAATCATTAAGTCCTTAAACTAATTTTTTAGCATGGTGAATGCTGCAGATATAGAGTCAAACTGTGGAAAACGGGGTGAACTTTTAGCCTTTTGGCGCTCTAAGCAAGGTTGCCATTTGACGAAGATGTGTACAGTACTCTAACCCAAATTACATACTACTGTGGAGTCTTTGAGAGTTGTAATTACACCGTTCAAATGATCTAAAGGAAACTCACAAAGAAACCAGTGACCTTGAGTCAGTGCTGAATTCAAATGCTTAATTTCAAGGTAAGCTACATTTATCTCAGGCAGACATAAGGCTCTCAGAGAAATCTCGTTCTAAGAGTGGAAGCCTAAAACAGGACACTGAAATTGAGATTTGGATCCAAAAGGATTCAAGTGTGATACAAGATGGCTAACAAGACTGACTAACACTGATGGTAGACCATTCAATTCGCACTTATATTATATTCACACCACACAATGATTATCCAGTTATCACCACACCAACTATTCCTGATTAACAGGCTTGTTAAATTTTAGCTGGGGAAATTAGAATTGAGATGTTTCAAAATCTGCAGGTGGTCTTCTGGGATACTGCAAAACTTTCTTAATTAAGTAGAGTTACTTCATTCATACCCATCACTCTTGAACTCTTCCTGAAAATATCCCCAGCTCTATCCAGTCCCTCCCCAATCTATCCAGTCCCTGTGGGGTATGATCCATTCACTGTCTTGGACACTTGACATCAAACAAGCCTCTCCTTACATCCACAACATAAAGCCAGTGGTATGGAGCATAGTGGATGGAGTTACTTCATCTATTCACTAATTTCATTATTTTTTATTTTATACCTTTATTATCTGCTGTAATAAAAGATACTTATTTTCCCTCTCTCGATATGTCGTATACCAGGGGTGTCCAAACTTTTTTAAAAGGGGGCCAGATTCGATGTTGTGGACACATCTGGGGGCCGGTTCCTTTTCTATTATACATACATACATTATATATATATATATATATATATTGTTTTGTTTCTTGAAAACAAGTAGCTTGAGATAGGACACAGATGTAAATTTAATACACAAACAATATCTGTAAAACTTTTAACAACCTCGTTTTTAAAGGGTGAAATTTAAATATTATTACTGAGTTAGAACTCTATTCTTATTTAAATTAAAAAGTAGGCTACTCTAATTAGATCACCGCAGGTAAAACCACAAATGGCACCTCACTACATGGTAAAAAGTAAATATATTGTTTCTATATCTAGAATGGCTTTATGGTATTTAGTCTATAAACACATTTAATATAAATACGAATGCACAAAACTGCAAGTTTATGACAAAAAATAGTCTGTAATTTGGCCTTTATTACTCATTTAATACATATCTACATTAAAAATTAAATAATATGAGATATTAACCTACATTTCTGACAAAATACCACAGTTACAGGTAGTGTTACCACTGTAATTCCATGATAAATGTTGAATTGTTGGTTTAAAAGTATTCTAACTGGATCGGCTCAATGTTTCACCTGATTTGCACGTTAGTGTTGCTGATTAAGTCAGCGCTGATTCAACTGACTTTAAACTGAATTAAATTACAGAGAGATTTGCAGCTTGTACCTGAGACCTCTACGCCGAACTCGAACACTTTAGTGGTCGTGTGTTTGAGACACTCAGCAAGTAAACACATGTGTGAGCTCGTGAGTCGCGCCCTGTGCGGTGCGCACAAGTAGCGTTGTTTCGTTCCGCTTTTGGCGCGTTAATGTTTCCCTGGCTTAAATTCTAGTACTGCCACCTTGTGTTGACATTGTGAAACTGCACGATTTGTAAATTATGCATGGCGGGCCATGTATAATAGATGTTAATACACAGGCTGCGGGCCGTTTGAAATTCATCCCCGGGCCGTATTTTGGACACCCCTGTCGTATACATATTGAGTTGTAGCATAAACAACACCTCCCAAAGTCATAATCCAAAGGTTTTTCTTTTCTTTTAATTTTGTGTGATGTCTTAAGGAATAGTTCAGACATCTATTCATTATTATAAAATGTATTGGAATGTGTTACATCACAAATTAACCAACTAACAGACCAAAGAAATAAATATTAATTAACATAAACAATTCCTCCATTACAATCTTTATCTGGAACAGTACATATATGAATATATAAAAGCAAGAAAGAAATCAAGTTTTATAATGATTTTTAAATGAAATGCCCGATGAGTTACGCTAAAAGATTAAAGGTGCAGTAAGCGATTTCTGAGAATCATTTTTGAACACTGTTGATATTTGAAATCAACACAAACAAACACACCCCTCCCTTCATTGCTCCGCCCCCACAAAACACGAACAAGCAATGCAAGAGTGGATGTCTCTATCGTAGCAGAAGCAAAGCAAAATAAAGATTCGCGAAAAATAAAGTGTAGATTTTTAACGAACGACAAGAACCAAAAATGAACATAGAGTAGGCCTACATGAGTATATACAAGCAAGAGTTTGTTGTTATAAGCAGCACACACTCAAAACCAATGTTACTCACGTATGGAGCAGAAACAACACAACCTTGGCGTCACTTTTCAGGCCTGTCCACTTAGGTCTCTCCAGCACTGGAAAGCTTTTCTAATATAAACGTGGGTCCTAAAGCTCTTGCCTGATCATAACTCTTCTTTTTCCAGTGATATTCCTCTGACCTTTTATCCCTGGTAATGTCTCTTAGCCATCTCTCTTTCTACAGTCTTTCTTCAAATCTCTTGCTCACCTCCCCCATCACGAGAGGCCGCTACTGCTCGGTCCAATCCACTTTCAACAGCATTTTTTCAGAAACCGCTAACTGCACCTTTAGGGAGTGTTCACACTTAACATGAACCCTGGTGCAATTGCTCTGTTAGTGTAGTTCATTTGAATAAGTCTCAACGCTACTTTCCGAACCATGGTGCGCACCAAACAAGCAGACCGAGACCGCTGAAAAGATGGGTCTCGGTCCGCTTCCAAACGAACTCTGGTGCGGTTCGAATGAAATTTGAACTCAACATGGACCAAAGACATGTAAATGAACCAAAAACAGGACATGGTGTCACAAGATGTGATCCTAAAAAGGACAGAATGCTCAAGCATACCTGTTTTTTCTCATCATAGTCACGATATTGCCCATCACAGTGTGGTACAGGCCTCAGAACTGCGTCCCCTTACAAAAAATAATTAGGCTATACTTCAAGTTCATTTTATTAAAGTCCCCCTGTAGTCAATAATTTTATTCCTTATAACTCATCTTTGATCACTAAAATGACATATTTAAAGGGGTCCTTGATTTATGATTTCACTTTTTTAACTTTAGTTAGTGTGTAATGTTGTTTGAGCATAAACAACATCTGCAAAGTTACGATGCTCAAAGTTGCAAAGGGGGATATTTTCTTTTACAGAAATTGCTTTTTAAGGACTACAACAAACGGCTGGTAGGGACTACAACAAGCTTCTTCCCGGGTTTGTGACATGACAAACCCCAAAACATTTACATAAACCCTGCCTCCGGGAACACGCAACAAAGGGGGTGAGGCCATGTTGGACTGCTTTAGAGAAGAGGAAGAGTTGTTGTAGTAGAAGAGTACTATTTCAGATGATGCATAATAGCATCCCCTACCATATAACAGTGAGAAAATGGGTAGCTGGAAAATTCAGTCAATGGCAGGGTAAGAGTGGATTTGAAGTAAATTCCTATGTACACTACCAGTGGATTAGCCTACACAAAAATTCAGATACTCAGAATTAGGAACATATTTTCTTTATAAATCAATAGTTTCAAACAATGCAAGTTTATAAGACAGTATGTAAAACTATGTGAAAAAAGTATTTAATAGGCTACTCAATCAAAAAAGTAAACACAACAACAAGCCAAGTATACTTAGAATACTCAATTATACTTTTAAGTATATCTCGATCAAAAGATTGAGCACAATTATAGGCCAAATAGTCTAGTCAAGTATTCTTAAGTGAAATTTTAAGTATATTTCTGAGAAGTACATAAAAAGTAGACTGAAAGTATACTTTCTTATTTTTGGTTTAACAGAAGTATACTTAGCACACTTGAATAAACTTATTTTTTGTAAGGGTCTCCTCGTAGTAGATCTTTCATTTTGACGCTGTTTTGACTTTACACATTTTATAAGCTTTTCACGAGTTGTCAGCTCCATAATATACCATCGAACGCATTTAGCCCAGCACACAGCATACCAGGACCAAATGTATTATTTTATTTTTATTTTTTTGGTCCGGAACAAAAAAGTGTGAACACACCTTTATTTCTCTATTGCAGTGGCTCCCAAACTAGGGTACGTGAGGTGACAGAGGGGGGACGCAAACAAAATTGCTGAATTTTGCCATTCATTTAAATCCACCCCATCTTAAAATAACATTAAAATAAGCATGTATTTCTAACAGGCAAAATACCGTAAAAGGTCAAATATATGAAATCCAATCAAATTACCTCATCTTTTGCGGTCAAAACTTACTGAATCCACACAAGCAGCGTGCAGAGTATGCTGCCTTAGCAAATCGTGCTACATTATGGCCGTTCTCGACAATGTACCTTTGTAAAAGTGGGGGTTTAGCACTTACATTACTAGCATGAAGAACCAATATAGACACAGACTGTGGTGCATAGAGATCAATTAAGACTCAAACTCTCTTTGATATAAAAGCATACCCCGTGTGAGTTCTTGTTTATAATGTTGAATATTATACGGGCAAGAATGCAAATTTTCCAAAATATCCACACAATTGCAAATGTGACATTGATTTTATACAACAGTTCAACAAACAAAAGGGTAATATTAAGTTATATACGTTTTAAACAGTATTGTTTGCTCTATTTTGCAACAAAATAATAGTTCCAACGAAAGCCACAGCAGAACTGCAACACACAGCGGTGTTTCATGAATGAATCTGCAGCTTTGGACGAATCGTGAGAGTCAATGATTCAATGACCCATACTGAATGACTGACTGACTGACTGACTGACTGACTGAATGAATGAATGAATGAATGAATGGACTCGATGACTCACTCATTAAGACAGTGACTTACCGCCACCTACTGGCAGTTTTAGTTTAATATTTAAAAGTATCACTTTGTTTTTATCATTGCATATTTCTCTGTTGAACATGTTTTATTTAAAACATTATTTATTTTATAAAGGTATTTATAAAGGTAAAAAATGCACTGGAAAATCAATTTAAATATTGAAAATTTTGGCCATTTATCAGCGGCCAAAAAACCCCCACTTTTTTTAGAAATATATATATATATATTTCTAAAAAAAAAAGTGGGTCGTGACTGTTGACACACACACAAGTATTGTCCCACTCTACTTAACATACACATAAATTGTATGAATATGACTAATGAATAAATAGGCCTATAAGGCTATTAATAGCAGTCCCAAACTAATTTTTGTTAATACAATAAAGTTGGTAGGTTGGCATGAGCCACCACAGTAATTAAAAAATATACAAAATAACACAAAGAGAAAATAAAGTGTAATTTTGGGGTTACAGAAACAACAGTTACCATGGTAAATACACAATACTAACATGAACCGTTAATGAAACATGGAAACTGCTCCTGATGAATAGAATGAACATCATACATGCATGCAAATCCTTCCCAGCTAACACACAACGTTTATTTTGTGACTTACTAATTGACAACGTAACATTGCATGCTCGTAGTTTCTCTTGTGCTTTTTATATATGAAGTGATATACAGCGCGTGCTGCCGCATTTGAAGAGTGCAGTATAATGTCTGACAGGACAGGAAAGTTTAGTTCCCTTTCATGGGAACTGTCGACGCTACGTCATATGACGTCATATGACGTAGCGTCTCGTTCCCTATTCAGGGAACCAGGGTTACACAAGTAACCCGAGACGTTTTCTGAAGTGAGAGAGACTTTTTACAGTTTTTCTCAATTGCGAACACACAATTCAAAAAACAATTCACCATTTTCTCACAACTATAAACACAATCTCGTAACTACACACCAACTTGTACAAACATAAAACTTCGATGTCAAAATCAAATATTTCAGTCAAAAACTTATTCACTTCTGTCAAAATCAAACTTTGGCCTCAGATGACACACAAAACCTGCAAATACACAGATTACTTTCCTGCCCAGTGAACACTAGTGAGATCAATTCATAACACTGTAACAAAAATACCTCTTATTGTTATTTAAGAATAAATTGGCAGCTGAGTGTCTATTACAGTATACAACATAAATGAAAGAGTGCAGATAGAGTAAAATGCAACAATGAGCTTTAGGAAAAATTATTTTCATTTCACTACTGTAAAGTGATCTTACAGGAGATGAAAATAGATGAAGAAGTTGATCTTACAAGAAGAAGAAAAGTTCAAAAACCAAAGAACTAAATATGAAATGTGTATGCAACACAGTACAGTATACTGTCAATTACAGTAATACATAAATAAAGAAATAAATTCATCATCCTCTGCACCTTCAGCCAAATTGCATTACAGTATACAATACTATAGCAGTTCCTTGGTCTTCTGACAAAAGACTTTCTCTACCTTCCAACTAGGCAGTCGTCTCTCAAAAATACAGCACGTGAAAAAAAACCCCCAGCTACAAATATATTTGACAATCACAAATTTGAGGGTGTACATGTACTACAGTTTACTGGACACAGAATAGTGACATTTCTCTCATATAAAGTACTGTTACTGTGTACTGTGATTATACTGTATGTGTAAGTAGTATAAAACCCTGTCGATGATTCTAGGATGCAATTTCTAAAGCACAATCACCTGTGCTCCTGTTTATATTATCCCAATATCCAGAGATTCTGATTGGTGTGTCAACATTTTTGCTACTGAATGTTTACTGATGGATAAATGTGTGCTATTTGAATTTACATAGTGACACTTGAGTTAATTATACTATGTGTTTGTGTTTTCTGAATGAGAACATGGTTAAACCACTGTGAAATAAAGGCATTTTTGTGTAGAGTTTTGCAGAAATCATTAATAAAATTGGAATGTGTGTGAAAACAAGTGAAACGTGTATATAGTTTTGAGAAATGTGTCTTTGTTTTTAGAATTGAATAAATGGTTTGGGAAATTGTGTCAAATAAATCAGTTATAGTGTGTTAGCAATCGAGAAAAGCTGTATTTCGTAACAAGCTACGAAAATAACGTTAGAATAATGATACTGACATATAACCTCTTAAATGTCAACAAACAAAAATCGGCACACTGCCACTGCTGCTCTCAAAATTTATTAAAAATTAAATTCTTTTTAATAAATTTTGAGAGCAGCAGTGGCAGTGTGCCGATTTTTGTTTGTTGACATTTAAGTGGTTTTGATGATCGAGCACCTGCTCTAAGTTGAGCTGGGATGTGCGCATACTACTTTCTTTTCTACTGACATATAGCCTGACAACATATCATCTGACCGCAGATAATGAATCGGGACATGTTTTTCTCAGGCACTCCATGACCCACTCAGAACAGTCTCACCAGTTAGGAAACACTGCTCTAACCGACGTAATTTTCTGATGTCGGTTATCTCGGTTTTATAATCCTGTTAATACTTTCCCCTTAAAAACATTCTACCGTGTGTTTAGTCACGTGACTCTGCCCCATCCAGTCAGCGGCTTGGAAGCAACACGGAGGCGAACTCAAACGCAGAGTCAACACACACACACACACACACAGTGCGCGAGCGTTGAGCCCTGAAACTAAACTTTGTGAATAGTTTAACTATAGTTTAACTATAGTTTGTTTTGTGGTTATACAAATGGTAGTCAGTGGGTCAAAAAAAACATGGTTTTAATATGATAAAACCATGGTTAATTTTTTTAAGGGTGAGCTCTCCGCTCCATGTGTGCTGCGCTCTCAACTCAAAATGTTCTGCTCCATGTTTGCGCTCTCTGCTTAGTCGCTCACGGCCCAAACGCTCCACTCATGTACCACTCACGCTCACCGGAAAAGCAAAGTCCGCTCAAATAATGTGCTGACATGAAATTTCTCTGGACTTGTTTGTTTCTGTTTGCAGTAGCCCTACTGTACTGTAACATGGTTGCTGGGCAACGCTGGTAAAATGACACTACCCTCTCATTCACTGATCCACTCCCTGCTATCTGCTCACATGCTCAGATAATAATAGCTTTGTAGAACTATACTTTGAAAATTGGTCAAAAAATAAGTCAGCAAAAAAAAAAAAAGAAGCTAAATCTGATTCTGTCGTATAGAACTGAATGAAGATAATATATTGATATTAATATATTGATATTTACATTATTTTAATACAGGTCTATTTTCTGTCCAATTTTTGTGTTACTTTAAATAAAAGTGTGGTTAATTTATTTTATTGGCTTGCATTTTCTAATTCAGATTCAGTAAAAATATTGAATTAAAATAAAAAGTCTAATAATAATACAATTATACAAAAAAAAAAAAAAAAAAGCTAATTTAAAATAACAAATGAATAATTATTTTAAAAAAAGTCATTTTCGGTTTTGGTTTTCGGCCAAGTGTATCCAGAATTTTCGGTTTCAGTTTTGGCCCAAAATTTTCATTTCGGTGTATACCTAGCGTACCGCTTACACTTAGTTAACAAAAACAAACATGGGATAAAAACACATTTGCCATTTTAGCCGTGTTTCTACAAGTCTTGGACCCTTTGAATTTGTTGTCATGAATCGTGGTTCATAGGATTTGCACTCTGCATCACAAGAGCAATGCTGTAGGCCAGGGGTTTCCAATCCTGCTCCGGAGGGCCACTGTTCTGCAGAGTTTAGCTCCAACCCCAGTTAAACACATCTGAACCAGCTAATCAAGGTCTTACTAGGCCAAAGCCACTTTATGGCAAGCCTCCAAGGTTAGCAAAAGAAAAAAAGAAAAAAGAAAAAAAAAGTGTAATGCAGTGGAACGCAGGGAAGGAACACAGAGGTCTTTTTTTTTGAATGGATGTCATTGGAGGATAGGCTTCACTATGCTGAATAAATTGCTTTTGTGGGAAAACAGTTTATCATTTAATGAATCAACAGCCTATCAGCTAATCTTCTGCATGTTTTCAATTAAACATTGGTTTTGGATTTATCTGTTTTTACAGTTTACATCAGTTTTAAAAGAGAAGTCACTGACAATTTTGCAACAGGTAGGATTTGGTTTACGGCACTACTCATTCATTACTATGGTATCTGCACACAGTGATTGACTGTCACACAAAGATATTCAATGACTCAAGGCTGTAATGTGATTGGTTAACAAGGCACTCATTACCCAAGTTGACTGTGACGCTTTCTCTAATGGTAGACCCATACACCCTAGAAGCTAGAATACCAGAAACTTCCAGGCAGACCTGTTGAAGCAAGTTGGAGCTAAACACTGCAAGACAGTGGCCCACTAGGAGCAGGTTTGGATACCCTTGCTGTAGGCCTACTAGGTGAGCTACTGTAAGTTTACTACACTGCCATACACATGGACCTGTTTATGTGAAGCAAACTTACATTTTTTTGTTTTCAAATCAAACATTATAATTAATTTTTTTTTTTAGGTCAAAACATAGTATTGTGAAATGAACTGTGCAAAAAAAGTCTTTAGTAATCAATAATCAGCTTCTGTAATCATTATTAGTTTGAAAAGGAATATAAGTTTTTGGTGTTTTACTGCAACTAGTGTTTATTTCATCTGGAAACTGTAGTGAATTGTATGTTTAGGTATGTTTTTGGAGTTTGCAAAAAGGTAGAGCGAGTTTTTGCAGTGCAAGCATAGTGGATGGAATCATTAACAAAACACTAGGGCCAGGTTTCACAGACAGGGCTTAGATTAAGCCAGGATTAGGCCTTAGTTAATTTAGGGCATTCAAGTGGCTTTTATAAATGTGCCTTAGAAAAAGAATTACTGGTGTGCATCTTGAGACAAAACAATGGCAAGGACATATTTGAAGAGTGCAACAGTGCAAGTTGCTTTCAGTTAAAACAGCTCAAGCATGCATTTTAGTCTGGGAATAGGCTTAAAGCAACACCATGGAACATTTGCTCATGGTTCCCCCATGTGGTTGATAAGTGCAATTGTCTGTTACCAGTGTCGTAAATACTGTTGCTGTATAAGCTTGCCCGTGGGCAGCGCAATACATGTGAATTTGTTGACTAAGCTGACAGAGCCGGCGAATGCAGAAACCTCATTTGGAAACCATGTCCACCGACCAGGTAAAGTAGCCCGTGTTACACTATGTTCTACAAATATCATTACATAGTTTTATTTATTGTTATTCCAGAATTGAAAAGTACAATGACAAAAAGAAACGGTAGTATGTTAGTCTAGTTTTTTTTGCTCGCATAGTTCGTATGTAGCATTGTTTGCAAAGTGTTTAATTTGTATAATAGAATAAAATGTTGTCCGCATGGTTTTGAGACTTGCATATTAGATCGTTTTGTCTTATAGTTAGCTGTTGGCTAACTCCACCCAGGCTACGAGTAAAATATGTGATGTATGCCGTAAAGCAGGTCGCCCTCTTCCGCTGGCAGGTGATGGGCTGTCGGCTGTGTGTACCGACCTGAACACGAAACTTGCAGAGTGTAGTTGTAGCCGCTAGGAGGCTGCTCAGGTAGCAGCGGCAGTAGAATTCGTGCGGTTAAGAGTTGTTCTACCACTGAAATAATTTTAGAGACATTATTTTAAGGTCGAAAAACTACATAGTGTTGCTTTAAGCCTTGTCTGTGTAACTGCATGGAGCATATTAAGCTGTGAGTTAATTTCAGACAATTTAGGAGGGCAAAAAAGAGAAATCAAGAGGTGTTTCAATACAGTGCTGCCTAGCAAGCATTAAAAATGGTTCAGGTTGATTGGAACTACTAGCTTTGAATAAAAGCTTCACTATTATCTGTTTCTTACGTGTTCATAACATATTTAATTTAGTCATGGCCTCTGCAATTGTACAGATGGGTGAAAAACAAACTGCGAACTGTGAAAACAAGCTTTATACACTGCCTGGCCAAAAAAAAAAAAAAGTCGCTGTTTGGATTTTAGTAGGCAAATACTTAAGAATATATGAATGGATCATTATTACAGTGATTATTATGTTTCTAGCATGTTATATATTTGGAAATGGTTCTTTTAACCCTTAAAGATGGAGTGTGTAGCTTTTCATTTCTTAAACAACCATGTAGGAAGACACATCATGGCCATATTCCAGGATGACAATGTCAAGATTCACCAGAGTTAAAATTGTGAAAGAATAACATCACAACATTTATTTCCATCGAGAGGTGCATCATTTTTTGGTCAAGATCTTGTACTGACAATGCAAGAGGTAAGCACTCTGTAAAGTCTACTCCAGCACATCCCAAAGACTTTCAATGAAATTAAGGTCTGGACTCAGAGGTGCCAATTCATGTGTGAAAATGATTCTTCATGCTCTCTGAACCATTCTTTCACAATTTTAACCCTGGTGAATCTTGACATTGTCATCCTGGAATATGGCCATGATTTGCCTTCCTACATGGTTGTTTAAGAAATGAAAAGCTACACACTCCATCGTTAAGGGTTAAAAGAACCGTTGCCAAACATATAACATGCTAGAAACATAATAATCACTGTAATAATGATCCATTCATAGATTCTTAAGTATTTGCCAATTAAAATCCAAACAGTGACGTTTTTTTTGGCCGGGCAGTGTATCTCCTCAAGGTAATAGCAACAGCCAAATAGAGAGACACCATTTAGGGAAGTTCAGACTCTTTCACCCTTTCATGATAACAGTTAACCTCTCTTTGACAACAACTTCACAGTTTCCATACTAAAGCCCAGCTCAACCACAATTACTCTAGCACCTCCATTATTCCACATGATCTCATAAAATGTATTCCTAAAAAAGACACATGGAAAGTCCAATGATGTTTGATAATTTTGATATTTATCTCCAAAACATGGATTCATGCAAATACTGTTTCAGAACCACAAAGAGCTACACATGCAAAGCACACCTCTACAACTGTACAAAAACAAAACAAAGGCACAAAGGACACCGAAACCATTCAGATCAAACTTTGTATCAGGTGCACCTACACTAAAATGTAAAGCATCATGATCAATGTACTCATTGTGTACCTGATGCTTAGCAAATCTATCAGGGGATTTATATTTGTGCATATAAAGATTAGGGTTAGCATTTTGGATATGGGTAGGGTTTAGGTTTAGGGGGTAGGGTAACTGTGAGACTTCAGTGTATGTCTCACAAGACTTCATATGTTCACTCACCACCACACTCTCCATCGTTTCCTGTCTCCACTAACACTTTATGAATAAAAGTTCCAAAAAACATTATCATGTCACTATTATAATATTATGCTATTACAGTATATACACTGTATATCCTATAACATACTGTTATAATAATACTCTAATAATAATGAAGCCAAGGTTTATTGTGCGTAAATAAAGCAACATAAATGATATCTCTGTCTCAAAACCAAGCGAGTAGCCAAACCAGACAGCATTTTGGGGCATCTCAAAAAAGTTTTTACTCCAAACAGGCCGGTATGATTCACCAAACGTTTCTTTTTTTTTTCTTTGCAAACGTTTTTTTTTGTAGATTTCGCGCTAAAATACCAATTGATTAGCTGGTTCATTCACCTGCGCTTCTCGACTGAACATAAAATGTCACTGTACGTTAAAGCATCAATACACAACGCGATTTAAATTGCTTTCAACATCATTTATAATCGTTTCATACAACATCATATATTGAGAAAAAAAACACCAAATAATCAAAGGTTTCCTTAAGTGTCGCAGGCAGACTATCATCATACTCACCATCTGTAATTTTACTGCTGTCTGTGGAGGCATATTCAGCACACTCATAAGTCTCGCAGAAGTCCGCATGTACTAGATCGTTTCCACACTTATAGTTTAACGGATAAGGTCAGAATGTGCCCACCCACTTTATGGCACTGCAGTCCATCCTCTGTCTGCTTCTCTGGCATTACTGAAACATTACTACCTGCGGAAAGTACACTTTTAATGAAGCAAGTAGGCTATGAAATAAATGCATATTTTTAGATTATTCGGGAAATGTGGTGAAGGGCATGGATCAAACTACGACGGCTGTCAGTAACATTTCTTGATAACAACTTTCATCACATGCTCAGGAAAAATCCGACCAGAATGAAAATTACTCTATGTAATGTCTGGGTTTTTTCGTACTCTTTAAAGTTATTTATTAATAAAGACGGCCAGGGTTGTTTGTAACACCATTTGAAAACTTTGATAATTTTGTGCAATGGAGTAATCAAATTAACTTAAATTTTTATAAACTATTGCCATCAAATATCACTTCATCATCAACCCAACCCACCCACTTCATTTAAAACATTAAAAAAGGGGAACAAACATTTTGGTAATACTTTTCCATAAGGTTCAATTCTTTCACATTAATTAATGCATTAAGTACCAATGAACTAACAATTGACAACCTCTTTTACAGCATTTATTAATCTAGGTTAATGTTAATCTATAAATATACTATATTCATTCACTATATATAGCCTATTTTTGTCACGGTTATGGACTTTTATTTTGATATTCTGTTTTGTTTCTTTTAGTTCATGTTTTCCTGCTCTTTTAGTTTTGGTTATGTCCCTGTTTGTTCCTGTGATTAATTATCATCAGCTGTATCTTATTTAGTTCCTGATTATCCCCTGCATATATACTCCCTGTTCAGATTAATCCTTTGTCGGTTATCGTTTATGTTTACATTGATGGTTATCTTGATATATGTATATATAATATTGATTGTTTATTAATGTTCACACATAATACATTAATGTTTATTTGTACAACTTGAAATGCATTAGTATAAGCATAATATTATTATTTATTTATCATTTAGTATTATATATTTTTTTGTATTAATCCATTAACATAGTTTAATAAATGCTTTAAAAGTATTGTTCATTGTTAATTCTTAATATAATACATAATAATTGCCAACAAAACCTTATTCTAAAGTGTTACTAGCATAACAGACTGAATGTGTGTGTGTGTGTGTGTGTGTGTGTGTGTACCTAACCATATTTTGAGGAAAATTTGTACCCAGAAGTGAGCTAAACCTTACTAAATCTCCCAAAACCTCCTTTTGGGGACGTCCTCATTTGTAAAATAGTATAAAATCAAGTCAATAAAGTTTTCTTTTAAATGATAAAAAAGTAGAAAGTTTTCTGTTAGGTTTAGGGTGTGGGTTATGGTTAGGTTATAGTATTTATAGCTATATAAAGACAGTAGAAGTCTATGGAATGTTTTTAAAAATGTAGATCAAGGGCAAATTCCAAACGGCATTTTTGTACCCTTGAAGGGCACTTCGAGAAGGGGACGCCATTTGTAGGGGTGTTCCAAAGAAAGTGAACAACTGAATCCCTTCACGAAGGGCCCTTCCACAAGGCCGTTAGCGAAGGGTACATGCGATGGTCACTTCGAGGAAGTAATTTTATTATTTATGGTCATGTGACCCAGCGAATACTCGCGATTCATTTATATTAAAGCTAGATGGTGGGAGAGTTCGAGTTAACAAACATAGCAATTCAAGCTGTTTTTTTTTTTCATGATATATTTCACACATTTTTGTCATGTTGTTTAAATAAGTTTCATAGGTTAGAAATGTGTTGAGTACTAATGCATTGTCCAAAGATGAGACGGCAAGTTTTAAAGTTGAGAACAGAGAAATACACACACACATATATAACATATTCTAACAAATATATAAATGTATCTTTATTTGCAACAGCTATGTTAACAGCAATAATAAGAAATTTCTGTCGTCAGAACAGCTAATCAGCTGATGGACACCTGCTGCGTTGTCATGGGAACATCCCAGGTGAAGATAATGAAGAAATTATGTTGCTCCCTTCGCCAAGTGCATTCCAAAAGGCTACATAATGGCACACAAGTGCCCTGCTCCCTCCAAAGTCCCCACTTTCAAGGGCTCTGCCCTTTGTAGGGAGTAGGGCATTAGGGATGCTCCCTTCCATTTGGAATTTGCCCGAAAAGCCTGAAAACGCAAACTTTTGAAAACGGGTTTCAAAGAGCACTTATCGTCTGTGTAAATTACACCAATTTGTGAAAACGGTGAAGTCATGCGCATGTATATTACGTGTTCAGTCTATCATGTAGTGTTTCTTTACAAAGTGACATCGCCAACTACTGGCCTGGCATGCACAATACAGTGTTTTTAGTTATTTTTGTGGATCCAACTGAACGGGGATCATTTTGACAACTTTGTTGTCTGTGCGCAAAACTTTCCTAAAACTTTTACATTTTTTAGTACATCGTTGTTGTGTAAATTTACCTTAAGACTGATTGTTTCTACCCTTTTTAAATTATTGTTCTCCTGGTTGTTTCCATGTGTTTTTGCCTCATCGGTCTTAGTGTGCATCAAGATTTGAAATCACCTGCCAATAAAGCCTATACTTGAGTTTATCCTCTGCCTCTGTATTTCCCATTTTTTTTTTTGTTTTGTTTTTTTTGTAAACCCTTTAGCTGTGACTATATTCACAATAAAGCACACTCTTTGACAACAACTTTTATCACATATTCTTCAGGAAGGAGTGTCGTAATCAGAATCAAGAAGCATTGTTTTATAATTCATGGGAAGGCAGTTTTCTTTTTTATCCTAAACTACTTATTCATAAATACCTCTGAATTTGAAATCTGTAAAATCTTTTTAACCGTAACCTTAACAGCTTTGGTGGCTTGACTGAGTAAAATAACTAAACCAGTTGTAAATTCACTTTGACAAACACTTTTCAATTATACGCTTTCCTATTCTTTTAGGGCTCTGTTGCCAGGATTCTTTTTCACTGTGGCCTTTGCACCCTCGATAGTCAGCTCAGAGATTAAAGAGTCCTGCCAAGTGACATGTTTAAGGTCACAGGGGACAACAGGGACACCAGCTGCATGTAAAGTACTTTAACAGTTCTGATTTTATGACATAGCCACAAAGTATGTTGAAATTTTGTGTGGTAATGTAATCGTTCCAGAGTGTGTCCTGAGAGATTCTACCCAAAGATAGCACACCCATGATGTCTTCACTGGAACATCCCTTGTTACGCCTTCAACCGAACTTGGCTTTTGAATTTTACTCTGATAATTTATGTGCGAGTTCATTTTTTTAGATATTGAAATGTTCAGTTGTTTCCTAAAACGTTTTCAATCAAAGTCAAAAAGTATTACTGTTTTTTTTTATTTTTTTTTTTATCAGTCTCAAAATATTTGAAACTGTTTTGAGATCCACAATGTCTTCCTCAATTATTCTATGAATTAATTATATGATTAGAAAATCATTTTGAATTCGTATTATATATCATAGTGTATTATCTGAAGACCATTTCCAGAAAACACTTATCAATGTGCTTTCGACAGACATTGTTTTATGCTCACAAAAGAACTTTTTTTTTTTTTTTTTTTTTACTGACGTACTGGGTGGTTCATTACTTCAACAGTTGGAGCAATACAGACCACACCTCGTAAGGTTGACACACCACAGCATGTAGGCAGTCTAAGACAGACGTAGCTCTCAACGCCATCAGTGACGCGTGGATCGGCTGCCCGACCTGTGGTGAGGTTGTGTGGAATTCTTCACCGATATATACCCAGACATGATGTGGGTGTTAAGAGGTCAACCATTAGTGCTTCCATGTGGCCAGTCTACAAACCATTTCAAAGCCCTTACCCACACACTCATCATAAAATGACAATGCTTTGAAATCATTGAAGGCTACTGTATTTTCCGTTTTTATACTACTGACCACACAAACTACAGTAAAAGGTCAGTAAAAGAAACAAGGGACCAGGGGCTGTATTACAGAAACATACTCAATACAGAAACAACTCATAATACTATCTTATCTGTTCTGTAACCATGGTAATTTCAATTTGAAATAGAACATTACTAAAACAGGACATTTCTGTAATATAGCCCCAAAAGATTATGACTAATCTGTTCGATTAATGTCAACATGACTTCCTGTTTGCAACTCATTTAAATTAAATTTACAATAACATTTCACAGGCACTTTTTTTTTCCCCAACAGAGGTGCTTATGATAAGAAAACTCATTTTTTTCTTCATCACTTCTTCTTCTTCTTCTTCTTCTTCTTCTTCTTCTTCTTCTGTCAGCTTAAAGTTAAATGAAGACAAACATTTTTATGAAAATTTAAATGAAGTCATTCTGTTCTTTGAATAGTATGCAATATTGAATCATTTAAGACCAGGAATATGTATTAAGAAAGTACATTTTGATTTCAAGTTGACTTTAACTAATAGTACTGTTATGACATAAACTGTTACGAGGGTTGAAGTGTTGTGTGATCACTTCTATAAAGAGCAGCATGATTTCTGCACACCTACAGCAAATACCTACACCTACAGTTTTTTTTTTGTTTGTTTTTTGTTTTTTGTTGTTTTTGTTTTTGGAGAACAGCATCTATTGAATGACTAATATATATGCTACTTGTGGTAGGGTTAAAAATGGTCAGCTGTGTTCTGCCATTCACATGCAAAACTCTTGTCAGAGTTTTTTCAGTTGTCAGCACTTCGATTAAATCCTAAAGGATCCCCATTTTGCAAATATGACACAAGTAAACAGATTTACCAGGGGCAGCTGTGAGTCTATAAAACCAGTTCATTTACATACACTGCAGATTGATATCGAGATCTTCCTCTATTGAATGAGTTTACTGATAACAGTGAGGCCTTCAAAACTCAATTGATTTCCATAACTGATTCCATAAATAAAGAGAACAGGAACTTTAACTGAAAATTGGCTGCCATCAGTACATCTCGTGCTGGGGAGAGGTGAAAAATAGACTTACTGAGATGAATTCCCAACTGTAAGCTTAGTACCACCAATTTGATATTAATATTAACCTCTGCATGTAGTTATAATTCTGTAATTGAACTCTTTCAAATCTTGCGCCAGATGCATAAACTTGATAAGACTAGTCTTACAAGTTAGTCATCAGTTTTTTTCTTTATTTTTTTCTTTCCGTTGGGTGGATGGAGTTGACCAAAAGTAAATAAACTATGATGAGGTCACTGACCTTCTTGTGTTCTTTGTTAAAGAAGTTTGTGGTCATTTAGACCAGTGGTTCCCAACCTTTTTTACGCCAAGACCCCCCTCCTCTCCGAATCAATACTGCACGGCCCACCTCCCCCCCTCACAAAAACATTTGTATTGTAGTGTTATTAGCCTACTTTTCAACCCCATGTTATTATTTTTTAAAGAAGAAATTCAAGATAGATTTAAACCTTCAGTGTTCTGTTTTGCAAACATAGGTACTTTGCAGACATTCTTTACAACTTAAAAGTATTTACTCTGCTCAGTAATACAGTAACTTAAATAAGCACAAGTCAACCTGCCATACCAAACAAGACCACAGGGAGATACCAAAGGACTGAATTTAAATACTATGCGGATCCATTCAAAATTATTAAACACATAGCCTATTAAGTACATAAACACCACTGATCCTCTCAAACTTCTCCAAAACACGCTTGTTTGGCGAGCATCCGTTATAAAACACTCACAGTACATTAATTTTGACAACTACGTGAATATACTGAACTGTGTTCATGCAGAAATACGATGTTATAGCGATCAGTGAGTCGAAAGCGTAAATGTGCGGTTTGCGCATGCCTTATGAACAACTGCTGTATGTCAATGTAATTGTCTTTACCTTCATTACAATCGTCATCCATCAAAACCTTTTTAGCGACACTGGTTTTCTTTTTCCAACTGAGAGAGTTAGTTTGTGTATCATATGTTCATGAAGCAGTTGGGCGTTTTAAGCCACCGTTCAGTCTGTATTTCACAGCAGCACGATGAGAAACGGCCTGGGCTGATCCGAAACAATCACAGAATACCTACGAGAGAGGTGGTGCCTTGTTTTAAATGTATTTTTTAATTAATTAAATAATTTTTTTTTTAATGTAACGTATTAATGATTAATTAATTATATTAATATATTTAAATTCATTTTAATTTATCTCGCGGCCCCCCTGGAGGATCACTGAGGACCCCTAATGGGCCGCGGCCCACAGGTTGGGAACCACTGATTTAGACCACTCTTTTGTCTTTTTATCATTTCCTGGCCAGACTAGAGTATAAATCAGAGGACCACACTTTATTTTTTCCTGACAATGAATGTGAAGAATGTTACTGAGAGTTACCTGAATATTACCTTAAGACTACTGCTCATTGCAAGCGGTTAGTCAAATGACAAATGATGCCGAAGCCAAAATCTATTTTTTAAGTATTGATGTGTCCTTTTTGTATTTGCCTTGATCGTAATATGGGAAGGCAATTTAACTAGGGGTATCCCATACTTTTTTCCCTCCTACTAAATTAAGTTATCCTAAAATTTAGTACAATTCATGAGATTAGTCAGGTGAATGATTCAATAAACTTAACATTATATCAGAGATGCTTAAGACTATGTCTGAAACATGTCAGTCAGAATTCTAATAATTGTGTAACATCCTGTTTACTGAGATATTTCTAGTTCGTTTTTCATGAAAGCATAGTGCCCTTAACACTCAATATTATTGACTCAATATCAACTGAGAAATAAGCATTATAGCAGTGTTGTAGTACTCAAATATGGAAGTATGAGGTACGAGTGACCATATTTTCATGGACTTGGTCTTGTCATGGAGCATTTCAGTCAGGACCACTTTGGCAATAAAACATATTTATTGTTATTAATATACAATATTTGGTTTGGCGGTATGGTTCTGTATGGGGGTTCAGCTTTACAGTAATAAAGATTAGCTGGGCCTGTAATAACCCCCCAAAACAATAATATGAAATGAAACAATTAATATGAACCTCCCAATCATAACGATTAATTTTTCTAATATTTAAGGGGAGGGAGGTAGAGGGGGAGAGAGGATTAATAACTGTTCTAAAAAAAAAAAAAATAAAAAAAATAAAATAATTAAACATCTTTAACAGCTTAGCATTTCTTTAAACTCCGTAGGGCGTAGGGCATATCGGGACAAGCAGCATGTCCCTCTGAAATGAACAGCGATTAGGCGCAGCGTGCCCATGCAAGCAGTGCTCTTCTGTTACAAGCAGCGGAGAAGAGCAGCATGCTCCTTTAAATAAAACAATGGAGGGGTGATCTTCTCTTCTATATCGCAGCTGGGAAGATCAGCATGCCACTCGTAAGAGTTCAGCAGCTTCTCAAGTGGTGTAAAATATAGTTTAGCGCAACTGGTTTAACAGCAGAGGGGTGATCTTCCCTTTTTAGTGCAGCTGGGAAGATCAGCAAGCCCCTCTTAAGTTCACAACTAGCTTCTCGAGCGGTGCAATGGTATAGTTTAGTGGCAACTATGCTTTAACAGTGGAGGGGGGATCTTCCCTTATTAGCGCAGCTGGGAAGAGTAGCAAGCCCCTCGTAACTTTCTGCAACAGCAAAAGTGTGTTTTTTTAAAAAAAAATTAAACTCATAGCTTTTTGGGCGAGAATAATATCTTTAATTTCAGGTCTAATGTAACGCTGTATGCTGATGAAGACCAGAGCCCCATAGCTTTAAGAATGGATGCTGGAACTTTTGAAGCTACTCTGATGCGAAATGAGTGACTAGTGTAAAGGGCAGGGTTTAAACCACAAAGGCGGCAAAAGATGTGCAGCCGAGAAGAGAACCATGGTTTTGTCATGGCATCTCCCTTTCCTGTGGTAAAAAGTAGCTGGAGAGGGTGCACTTTATTGCAAAGGCTCAAAAAACGGGACATGGCTGCAATGGAGCAAAATTCAGAATTGGTGCTAGAAACGTAGATGGTAGTGCCTTTACTGTCTCTATTGGATTTTGAGTGTTTCAGATGGATAGAAAAATGATTAGGATGCATTGATAAGACGTGGAGTGTGAGATTGTTGAGGGGATCAAAAATCTTATTGTCCGTGGTCTGTCCCCCCGTATTTCTGGTTAGGAAAGTAACCAGGTGAGTGTGAGAAGACGGGGTGGTGAAGGGATGCTGAAAACTGTCGAAAAACATAGGTGAGTCGACTGCGTGTATACATATATATATATATATATATATATATATATATATATATATATATATATATATAGGTCTCCACTCATACTGATTGGGTAGACATGTTGATTGCTGATTGCTGGTTGGAGTGATGTGATGATTAGTTAGATCATTTGAATGTGTTCCTCCCGAACTTTGTTAATAAAACATAATTTCTAAAAGTTTATCGTCGTAAGGACCGAATAGACCTGATCTTAGCTTTTTGACCAGTTGATGCACGACATAGAGAAAAAGGAAGACGTTTGTCTAATGCAGCTGGACTTCTCTTTTTTAGACCATTAAAGGATTAGTCCACTTTCAAATAAAAATTTCCTGATAATCTACTCACCCCCATGTCATCCAAGATGTCCATGTCCTTTTTTCTTCAGTCGAAAAGAAATTAAGGTTTTTAATGAAAACATTCCAGGATTATTCTCCTTATGGTGGACTTCAATGGACTCCAAGGTCAAGATTAGTTTCAGTGCAGCTTCAAAGGGCTTTAAACGATACCAGACGAGGAATAAGTGCCTTATCTAGCGAAATGATTGGTCATTTTCTAAAAAAAAATACAAATGTATATGCTTTATAAACACAAATGATCACCTTGCAAGTGCTTCCGCCATTCCACCTTCCGTATTCTTCAAAAAGCTTACGCTGTATGTCCTATGCCTTCCCTATTCAACTTAAGGAAAAATGGAACTGGTGCCGCGTTCGTTCCGTAAGTTGAACAGGGAAGGCGTAGGACATACAGCGTAAGCTTTTTGAAGAATACGGAAGGTGGAATGGCACCTCTGGAATCTAATCCTTTAAGCAAAAGACAAATGGAAGGATTTTGAAGCAGGCTTTGAGATGATGGATTTAAGCACCTTAAATGAAATTGGATTCCTGATACTATGGTTTTGATAGTAGAAAGCCGAAGCTTTCTGGATTCGAAGCAGTGCACTATGAAAGCACAGATTATGGGAATATTAACTGGACAGTATAGGTATGGAAAGAGCAGCACAGAAATCGGAAAAATAGGACCAAACTTAAACCCGGATTAAAATTACCCTGAGAGCAGGTAATTTTGTAGGGTATCATTTAGTCTAGAATTGTTCGGCTGAAGTTTGTGCAGGGTAGGCTTGTTGGGGCCGCTTCTGGACACAGGCGTCTGAATTCCTGAAAATTAAATTGAGACAAAGCGTCAGCTATTTTGTTATCCAGCCCTGGGATATGGGTCTCTTTAATTGTAAAATTGCCCATGACTGCGGTCCATGTTAAACGTTTAATGAAACGATTAATGAAAGGCACTGCGGAGTGACCTTTGTTAATTATATTAACGGTTGCTTCATTGTCACAAAACACCAGAATGTTCTATCTGGACCACAGTTTTGAACAGAAACGTAAATCAGATCTGCATTCTTTGTCTAGTGCAGCAAAGTCATTAAATTTATCTACTGATTTTGATAGATCTAGTAATCTAGAAATAAAAGAGCGACCTTGAGGAATGATTCTCATGGCAAAATTGAAATGAACTAGCAAAGACAGAATATCCCTCTTTGATAGGGTGGTTGAATTGGAGAAGGAATTAATAAATTCTCTGATGCGCTGTAATTTCTCAGAAGGGAAAGATGCTTGCATGTAGATTGAGTCTAGTGTGATTGCTAAGAAATCCAAAACCTGACTAGGCCCTTTTGTTTTTTCCTTGGATAGGGGAATGCTGGTTTTTGAAAAAGTCTCTATTCTTTCAAGTTGATGCAACGGGATGGTTTAGAGTTAGAGAATCGATGACCAAAAAATTGTCCAGTAAATGCATAACGAAAGGCAGTTGACAGTTATTGAGTAAAATCCAGCAGAGCGCCTCAGACAAGGTGTCGAAAATGCTTGGGCTGCTCTTGCAACCGAAGGTGAGTCTTATTGAAAAATAGATTTTGTTGCGCCAACTAACTCCAAAGAGATGCCACTGAGACAAGTGCAAAGGCAATATTTTGAATGCATCCGTGATATCTGTTTTGCTAAGCCAAGCACCTCTGCCAGCTAACTTAATGAGTTTAATAGCATGGTCAACTGTTGAATAAGCAAGAGAGAATGGTTCTAAGGGAATAAGATCGTTAATGCTTTGAACACCGTGGGTGGAATGCGTTGCTGACAGATTGATTATTAATCGCTTTTTTCCTGAATATTTTCTTGAGGCAATTCCTATTGTGTTTATGCAAAAATTCAATTCCGATCATGTATCCTTTATTAACTTCTTTTGCCAGAAGTTCATCAACGACCTGGGGTTCTTTTTTCGTGGATTGAAGATTGAGACAGCTGAATGAGAATGCAGGAAGATAGGAAAGACCTGCTGAAAAACCATAGATTAGTCCCATTAACAGGTAAACAAAGATTTGGATGCTTTGTGAGAGCTTTGGAATGCTTGTAGACATTGACGGAAGTTTTTATTTCTTTTTTATGAAGTGTGTGCGACGTGGGCATGCAAATTTCGGGTGGCTGTTCCCGCAGTAACTGCAAACATGAAAGAACTTACAATTAGGTCGTGTACAGACATTTTTGTTAAAATTTGAACATAAAGGTGTTTGTCTTTCGGGCTTCACCTGATCAGAGACTGAAGTGCTAGAGTCATTCTTTAACGAGGCAGTCTTTGGGCATAGTGTTGTTGTATGAGAAAAAGAGCTGCAAATGGAACACGACAGGGCTCTGTGACCAGTGCAATGTCTACTAATAAGTGCCAAATTGACGCCGGACCAGTCCAGGCGTTGATTAAAACGTTGGATGTACATGGCCGCTTTAGCGACTTATAATATTCGTAGAATAAGGTACCTCTGTAAGACATGGCAAGGTCAGAGATAATAGCGAGGTAAGTGTCTAATTCTTGTCTCCTGTCCACTGAACACATCCTGGAATGCACTGTACTCTGGAGGAATTTTGGTTTTGCTCTCAGTCTCAGGACTTTCAATGGAGATGGAATTCAGGGTGATGACAGGAGGAGAGCTGACAGATGTAATGACTGAGACAAATCAGACACACAATTATTCATTATATTTTATGAATAATCCAGAAAACTCTCCCAACAAAGTTCTGTGAACGCATCCCCCAAAACTGCAATTAAAGTGCCCCTATTATGGATTTTTGAAAATTACCTTTCATGTAGTGTGTAACATAGCTCTAAGTGAATGAAAACATCCTGCAAAGTTTTAAATCTGAAAGTGCACCGTATATAAAGTTATTGTCTCTCAAAAGTAAGAGTCGACTCTGAGTCAATTAAACGAGTCGTTTGTAAAACGAATCCCAAGCCGTTTCGTTGTGACGTCACAACGAAACATTAACATATTGCCCGCCCACTTATTGCGCACGCAGACGCCAGGGAAAATTTATTTTTTCAACAGCAGTACAATCTTTTGTTGTGTTCCCGTCATTTTACTGACGACTGCTTCTCAAACATCGGGGAGTTTAATGCAGGATTCACAAAACGCTTGGTCTTAAAATATGCATCAATGACCACTTTATTTGGACCAGCTTGCTCCTCTGAATCTCAAACTGTAAGTATGATTAATAACTGATGTTTATATTTTCTAGTGATCGTTTAAAATTTGCAGTTTTGTATGTTATGTTGTGTAACGTACACCCTTAGTCTGTATGTCTCCTGCTAACCGGCTAACTCACGTTTCTGTAGTTCTGCTATTCAGATGTGGGTCCAATATTGTCTAAAAATGTGTCGATTAATGCAGCTTGTCTGTCTTATTACTTGGAGTAATGATCAAGGATGGAGCACGATGTTTGTGTGTAATGCATTATCAGCTATTCACGTTTGTGCTCGGCTAATGTGGGAGTTTACAACATAACTGTGGGCTCAGTTCGCTTACATAACTGTAAAACATACTGTTTTTTTCCTCTGCGTTTTTATTATTACAGTAGAATGGAGCTCTATCTGTATTGTAATAGGATGTTAAGTTGCATTGTAATGTCAAACAATGATCTAGCCATTTGTTAAAAGTTATGACGAAAAAGTCTGTGTGCACACATCTGGCCTAAATGTTTATCTTATGTTTAGAGGTTTTCAGCTTCACTTGGCATTCTGAAACAGTTCCCACTGGTGCACCTACATAAAGTATAACAGTGACGCTGCTATCACGTCTTATAAATAACACAAACTAAGGTGACACTTACGATAGACAAACGTCGTACTCCAGTCAGGATTGCGAATCAGTTTCTGGTTGATCGACTACTTCAGACGCTTCGTCAGGCTCGAATTGATAGGGTAAAATCGATGCTATCTTTTCTGTCCATACATTGTATACAATGACTTGCGACTTGATAGCTGTCATTCAGTTATAGCAGTGAGATCAATCACAAAGGATTGGGCCATCTGACTAATCAGAGCAGTGTAGGCTCACGGAAAGGAGGGGTTTAGAGAGACTGATTCTTTGAACTGCTTCAAACGACTTGTTTACGAGGTGTAATTAAATGTATATTATGAGAAAACGAAAGTGTTTTTTGACCTTGCATGCATGTAAACCTGATGTAGGAGACTCCCAAAACAATATTAGGAACCTTTAAAAAGGCATAATAGGGGCACTTTAACATCCCAAATGAAACTAACACACAGGCAGAACCAGGTGTCCTGTTACAGGAAGACTGAAAAATTATGATCAGAAAGAATTTGCAGAGACATGTGACTCTGACTTAATTCTTGAGAAGGACAAATAAACTCTTTTAATCCTATATATTTTATAGATAACCATGTGAGAAATGTGTATCCATTTTTCCTCTCTCATGATTTTCCTTTTATAGGGTTTGGCCTATGTATTAATTCTCTCTTTTGAACTCCTTTGTATTAATGTTTCAGAGTTGCATACTACTGTATGGTTGACTAAAATCACATGGGTAGCATGTTTGGTATCGATGGACTCCAACTTTCGTTTCCCATTTGGTAATTTATGTTACATGATGCAAACTCTATGACACATTAGTATTATAAGAATCTAGAAGGTTCTTCTCTCAAACATCCAATCTAATGTCTTATGCTAATATCCTGCTAGAGCACAAAGGATCGTAAAGCAGCAATATACTAAATTGCTGCTAGTTAGTTAAAGTTGTGAACCTCCTTTGTTAACAAAGGAGCTTTGTAATGAATACTGATGATTCTTTCCGGGTTTTTGACTCTTCTCCATAGCTCCTCCTGTTTCCCACTTCCGGTCTCACTCTATCATTCCTTATTTTACCCATGTATGTGTGACTTGTGTGTATATATGTGTTTGTTAATTTAGTTATGTGTTTGTGATTGTCACAGACACGCCAGGCTCCACAGTCACCCAATCACAGCGCACTCCCTCTCCTGAGTACTAACCAGCCACACCTGTCACGCATCAGCACTCATCACCACAGCCACATAAAAGAGCACACTGAACACTCACACGCTGTCCGGTCTCGTTAACGCATACCTACATGCTATGCTTACCTCCAGGACTCCATTTGCTATCGACCTACCTGTCTCCTGTGTTCTTCGTGATTCCTCGTGTCTCCACGTCCTCCGTGAGTTCAGTGTGTCTCGTCTGCTCCACGTCCGTCTGCATCCACGCTACCTGCAACAACAACAACCAGCATTAGATCCAGCACTATCATCCAGCCACGTATCTGCCTGCTTACACTCACCTGCATCACACCAGCACGCTCAGTTGACTTCAATAAACCCTGCTTTGAACTTACCTGTGTCTCCGCTCCCTTCTGTATGTAACAGAAGACCGGACCACAACCGTCACGTCAACATGAGCACTCCGGATCCCATTCAAGACCTGGTTGATGCACTCCATCGCACGTTCACCGTGGCATCTCCTTCACCACCTGCCGTCGCCAGTCCCATGGCAAAACCGGCGCCCTTCTCTGGCCTGGCGGAGGACTGCAACGGATTTCTTTTGCAGTGCACGCTGGTTCTGGAGATGCAACCGCACTTATACCCGGATGATAAAGCAAAGGTGGCTTTCATAATCTCTCAACTGCATGGTAAAGCACTGCGATGGGCTGAACCTCTCTGGAATCAAGAAAACCCTGTTGTTCTTTCCCTGTCCAGCTTTATTTCTCACTTCAAGGAAGTTTTCGGAACACCAGCGGGAGATTCATCGATCGGTGAGAGATTATGCAAACTAAAACAAGGATCATTAACCATTTCTGATTATGCTCTCCAGTTTCGTACTCTAGCTGCTGCAAGTGGCTGGAATGAACAAGCCCTCCTCACCTTGTATCGGCAAGGTCTCGAGCCCCGTGTGCGGTTGCATCTCGCTGCATACGAGGATTCCATCGGGCTCGAAAAATTCATTCAGCTATCCATCAGGTTCGCCACTCGTATGCAGCTGTGCCTCGAAGAGCACCAGAACCAGCCCTTATTTCCACCGAACCTCCGCCAGCCTGAATCCGTCAGCCTCCCAGAACCAGCCAACGACCCTATGCAACTTGAAAACTCTCGTCTTTCGTCTACTGAGCGGCAGAGGAGGCTGACCCAGAATCTTTGCCTCTACTGCGGCCGTGCTGGGCATTACATCGCGGAATGCCCCACCCGTCCAGTTCAGCCGATGGTGAGTGTTATTTTACCCACTCTAAACAAAATGAAACCACTCACAATTGTTGTAACACTTACTGCTGCCGAATTCTGTCTCCCAGTCAGTGCGCTCCTCGATTCTGGGTCAGCTGGTAACTTCATCTCCGGAGCCCTCTGCCGCCAGCTTAAACTCAAGACTGCCCCCACGCCGAAGATTTACCAGATCCACGCGGTAACTGGAAAACCCTTGCGGCAAGTACGCTACAGTGTGGGACCTCTCCTCCTCCAAGTCGGGGTTCTTCACAAGGAGGAGATTCAACTGCTGGTTCTGGAGAATTCAACTGCTGACGTGATTCTAGGGCGCCCGTGGTTGGAGCAGCATAACCCCACCATCTCCTGGAGGACAGGAGAGATCCTGAAGTGGGGTAACCAATGCTTCCAAGACTGTTTTCCTGAGTTTCCAGTTTCTAGTCCTCCGAGTTCCAAAGTCATCCAAGTCTGCGCTACCACAGTGGAAAGCCCCCTGGAGAAGCGTTCCACGGAAATTCCAGCCTGTTATTCCCACTTCAGCGATGTCTTCTGTCCAAAACAAGCCTCCAAGCTGCCTCCCCACCGGCCATGGGACTGTGCCATCGACCTCATCCCAGGTGAGCCAGTGCCCAGGGGGAAGATTTACTCCCTATCCGTTCCGGAGGAGAAAGCCATGGAGGAATACATCGACGAGGCTCTCAAACAAGGCTACATCCGACCGTCCACTTCCCCTGCTGCTTCCAGCTTTTTCTTTGTGGCTAAGAAGGACGGAGGCTTGCGGCCCTGCATTGATTACAGAGCACTAAACCAGATCACTGTTAAGTTCCATTACCCCCTTCCTCTCGTCCCATCAGCCCTGGAACACCTGCGCGGCGCCACTGTGTTCACCAAGTTGGACCTCTGCAGCGCATACAACCTCATCAGAATACGTGAGGGGGACGAGTGGAAAACAGCTTTCGTGACACCTACTGGCCATTATGAGTACCTTGTTATGCCGTATGGACTGGTCAACGCCCCCTCCGTATTCCAAGACTTCATGCATGAGGTGCTCCGGGAGTTCCTGCACAGATCCGTCCTGGTCTACATAGACGATATTCTGATTTACTCCCGGAGCATGGCCGAACATCGCCAACACGTTGCGGAGGTCCTCCAACGCCTGAGGGACTACCAGCTTTTCCTAAAAGCAGAGAAATGCACCTTCCACCAGCCCTCAGTGCAGTTTCTCGGCTACAACATCGATCGCAGTGGCGTCCGCATGGACGAGAGGAAGGTCACTGCTGTGAAAGACTGGCCCACTCCCACCTCCGTGAAAGAACTCCAACGCCTCTACCACCGGAGTGGGAGCGGTATTGTCACAGCAGCAGGGGAACCCCAAAAAACTTCATCCATGTGCTTTTTTTCTTCTCCCGGAAACTCAACCCGGCGGAGGTAAACTATGACATCGGCAACCGTGAACTCCTTGCCATCAAGCTCGCCTTGGAAGAGTGGAGGCATTGGCTTGAGGGAGCAAAACATCCTTTCGTGGTGTTAACAGAACACAAAAACCTGGGGTATTTACGGGATGCTAAGAGGTTGAACCCCCGCCAAGCTAGATGGGCTCTCTTTTTCACTCGATTCGATTTTACCATCTCCTATCTCCCTGGCTCCAAAAATGTGAAAGCTGATGCCCTGTCCTGTCTGTATAGTCTCGAGGAAAGCAACGATGACCCAGAGCCCATCATCCCCGAAAAGCTCTTCGTGAATCCCATTTCCTGGTCAGAAGAGACGCTCCCCGAGTCCAATGCCTCCACCAACACCCCGCCGGGTTGCCCCACAGGATTGAAGTATGTTCCACGAGCACGACGCACCCCCCTCATCCACTCCTCACATACTTCACTGGGCACTGGCCACCCAGGGGTCAACGAGACCCTCTCGCTGTTGAAACAGCGCTTCTGGTGGCCCAACATGACATCTGACGTCAGGAGGTACGTGCAGGGGTGCAGGGAATGCGCCATCTCCAAGAGTCCACGCCATCTTCCCTCCGGTAAGCTCCAACCTCTGCCCGTTCCCACGCGCCCGTGGTCACACCTAGGAGTGGATTTCATTACCGACCTCCCAGTCTCCGAAGGATGCACCTGTGTGCTAGTGGTAGTGGATCGCTTTTCCAAGTCAAGTCAAGTCAAGTCACCTTTATTTATATAGCGCTTTTTACAATGTAGATTGTGTCAAAGCAGCTTTACATTGATAACTGGTACATTATTTGGCTGCACAGCAGCTCTTAAAGAATAGTGTCAATGCAGGTAGATCAAAGCACTGTTGGATATCAAATGTCAAGTCAAATGTCAAGTGTCCCCAACTAAGCAAGCCAAAAGGCGACAGCGGCAAGGAACCCAAACTCCATCAGGTGACATCAGGTGGCAGACAAGTGGCAAATAGGTGTTTAAATGGAGAAAAAAACCTTGGGAGAAACCAGGCTTAGTCGGGGGGCCAGTTCTCCTCTGGCCAACAGTGCTTTGTTACGATTCAGGTTGCCATCGTAAGTCCAATAGGATCGCAGCATTCAAAGTATTTATTCCAGTTCCATCCAATTGAGGATCGTATTCATCACGCCGGTATGGACGGTTGTTGAGGAACTGTGTCGTGGCTGTCGTGTCGATGAGGCCCTCACAGTGGATGATCTAGTTGATTCAATCTCTGCTGATACTTCAGGGCTGCGTTGTGGTCGTGTCAAGGCGCAGGTCCTCGGTCTCACCTGGATACGGCCCGGATCCGGTTGACTACGGTGAACCTCGGGATAACCAGAAAGACTAATGTTAGCGTAGATGCCATTCTTCTTCTGATGTAACGAGTACATCATGTGTTATAGGAAGTGTTCCCGGTTCCGGCTGACCTAATTTATGCAGCCTAATAATCCTTTAACGGATTTGAAAATATAAATTGGTAATGTGTTATGTGTATGCCAGGTTAAAGAAATGCGTTTTTAGTCTAGATTTAAACTGACAGAGTGTGTCTGCTTCCCGAACAATGCTAGGAAGATTGTTCCAGAGTTTAGGTGCCAAATAGGAGAAGGATCTACCGCCTGCGGTTGATTTTGATATTCTAGGTATTATCAGCTGGCCTGAATTCTGAGATCGCAATAGACGTGAAGGACTATAATGAATTAAGAGCTCGCTCAGGTACTGGGGAGCTAAACCATTTAGTGCTTTGTAAGTAATTAGCAAGATTTTAAAATCTATACGATGTTTAACAGGAAGCCAATGCAGTGTTGACAGAACCGGGCTAATATGATCATACTTCCTAGTTCTAGTAAGAACTCTAGCTGCTGCATTTTGTACGAGCTGTAGTTTATTTATCAGGCGAGCAGAACAACCACCCAGTAAAGCGTTACAGTAATCTAGCCTTGAGGTCATGAACGCATGAACTAACTGTTCTGCATTTTTCATTGAGAGCATATGTCGTAGTTTAGATATATTTTTAAGATGGAAGAATGCGGTTTTACAGATGCTAGTAACATGGCCTTCAAATGAAAGATTGGTATCAAAGAGCACACCCAGGTTCCTAACTGACGACGAAGACTTAACAGAGCAGCCATCAAGTGTTAGACAGTATTCTAGGTTATTACATGAAGTTTTTGGCCCAAAAATTAGAATCTCTGTTTTTTCTGAATTTAGTAGTAGGAAATTACTGGTCATCCAATTTTTTATATCAGCTATGCATTCCGTTAATTTTGTGAATTGGTAAGTTTCGTCAGGGCGCGAAGAAATATAGAGCTGAGTATCATCAGCGTAACAGTGAAAACTAACGCCATGCTTCCTAATGATATCTCCCAAGGGTAGCATGTACAGAGTGAAAAGCAACGGTCCTAGTACTGAGCCTTGCGGTACTCCATATTGAACTTGTGATCGATATGACATCTCTTCGTTTACTACTACAAACTGATAACGGTCAGATAAGTATGATTTGAACCATGACAATGCAATTCCACTAATGCCAACATAATTTTCGAGTCTATTTAAAAGAATATTGTGATCAATAGTGTCAAATGCAGCACTAAGATCCAGTAACACTAATAGAGAGATACAACCACGATCTGATGATAAGAGCAAATCATTAGTAACTCTAATGAGGGCAGTCTCAGTACTATGGTACGGTCTAAATCCTGACTGGAAATCCTCACAGATACTATTTCTTTCTAAAAAGGAACATAGTTGTGATGATACTGCCTTTTCTAGTATTTTTGACAGAAAAGTGAGATTTGAGATCGGCCTGTAATTGACTAATTCTCTAGGATCAAGTTGTGGTTTTTTAATAAGAGGTTTAATAATAGCCAGCTTAAAAGTTTTTGGTACGTGTCCTAGTGATAAAGATGAATTGACGATATTAAGAAGAGGATCTATAACCTCTGGAAGCATTTCTTTCAATAGCTTAGTCGGTATAGGGTCTAACATACATGTTGTTGATTTTGATGATTTAACAAGTTTAGACAATTCTTCCTCTCCTAAAGCAGTAAATGAATTGAATTTTTCCTCAGGGACACTACAATGCACTATCTGACGCGATACTGTAGTAGACGGTTGCATGGTTATAATTTTTTCTCTAATATTATCAATCTTGCAAGTAAAGAAGTTCATAAAGTCATTACTGCTGTGCTCTTTGGAAACATCAGAAGTTGAAGCTTTATTTCTTGTTAATTTAGCCACTGTATCAAATAAATACCTAGGGTTGTGTTTATTTTCTTCTAAAAGTTTTGAAAAATAGGCAGATCTAGCAGATTTTAGGGCCTTTCTGTACTCAATCATTCTCTCTCTCCACGAAATGCGAAATACTTCTAGTTTTGTTTTCTTCCAGCTGCGCTCCATTTTCCTGGCTGCTAACTTTAGGGCCCGAGTGTGCTCATTATACCATGGCATTGGATTAATTTCCTTAATCTTTTTTAAGCGCAAAGGAGCAACTGAGTCTAATGTGCTGGAAAAGACAGAGGCAATAGTTTCTGTTGCAACATCGAGGTCTTCTAAGCTTTCTGGTATGCTAAGGCGATGAAACTGATCAGGAAGATTATTTATAAAGCGATCTTTAGTGGTAGAAGTGATGGTTCTACCATATTTATGGCATGGAGGCAGTTTAGCCGCCTTGACTAAATGTAGTATGCACGAGACTAGATAATGATCAGAGATGTCATCGCTCTGCTGCAGAATTTCAACAGCATCAATATCAATTCCATGTGACAATATTAGATCTAAAGTATGATTACGACAATGAGTGGGTCCTGACACGTGTTGTCTAACACCAATAGAGTTTAGAATATCTGCAAATGCCAATCCTAATGTGTCTTTTTTATTATCTACATGGATATTAAAATCACCAACAACAAGGACTTTATCTGCAGCTAGTACTAACTCCGATAGAAAGTCAGCAAATTCTTTGATAAAGTCTGTATGGTGTCCTGGTGGCCTGTATACAGTAGCCAGCACAAATGTCAACTTACATAATGTTACGTAAAGTACCATCACTTCGAAGGAATTATATTTGAAAGACTTCTGACTAATACTGTAAGTATTACTATAGATTACAGCAACACCACCCCCTTTGCCTTTCTCACGGGCATTGTGTCGATAATCATAACCTTGAGGACTAGACTCATTTAAAGTAATGTAATCATCCGGTTTTAGCCAAGTTTCTGTCAAACACAGCACATCTAGATTATTATCTTTGATAATATCATTAACAATAAGTGATTTTGAAGAAAGGGATCTAATATTTAACAACCCGAGTTTTATCATTTGTTTAGCATTATTATCTCTATTTTTTATTTGTTGAACATCAATTAAATTTTTACCATTAAATGGGTTTGGAAGTTTTTTGTTTTTACTAATTCGGGGTACAGACACAGTCTCTATTTGAAAATATCTAGGTGTAAGAGTTTCTATGTGTTGGGAGTTATCTGAATTATCTGACTTCTGTAACGTGAGGCAGCTAGCAGACGGTCGGTTTAGCCAGTATGTCTGCTTCCTGACCTGGGCCCCAGTTTGTCATGTTTCAGCTCTAAGACTATGTGCCATATTACTAGAGAGAAGAGCAGCACCATCCCGGGAGGGATGAATACCATCTCTTTTCAACAGGTCAGGTCTGCCCCAAAAACTTTTCCAATTGTCTATGAAACCTATATTATTTTGCGGACACCACTTAGACAGCCAGCCATTGAGTGATGATAATCTGCTAACTATCTCATCACTCCGACGAACAGGAAGGGGGCCAGAGCAAATTACTTCTCCTGACATTGTACTTGCGAGTTCACACACCTCTTTAATGTTAATTTTAGTGATCTCCGACTGGCGAAGTCGAACATCATTAGTGCCGACGTGAATAATAATCTTAGAGTATTTACGATTAGCATTAGCCAGCACTTTTAAATTTGCTTTGATGTCAGGTGCTCTGGCTCCCGGCAAACATGTGACTAAGGTGGCTGGTGTCTCTATTTTCACGTTCCGTGTAAAGTCCTGTCGGTTACTCCCCCTACCTGGACTCCCCACAGCTATGGAAACTGCTGAACTGTTATTCAACCATGTGTTTCGTTACTATGGATTACCTGAAGATATTGTGTCTGACCGTGGATCTCAATTCACTTCCCGGGTCTGGAAGGCCTTTTTCAAGCTCCTAGGTGTGGCCATCAGTCTGTCTTCCGGCTACCATCCACAGACGAACGGGCAGACGGAGAGGAAGATTCAGGAGATAGGCCGTTTCCTCCATACCTTCTGTCACGGCCATCAGGACTCCTGGAACCAGTTTCTGGGCTGGGCTGAGTACGCCCAGAAATCTCTCCGACAACCCACCACTGGTCTTACACCTTTCCAATGCGTACTCGGCTATCAGCCCCCACTGTTCCCCTGGGATGGGGAACCATCGGATGTCCCGGCGGTGGATTACTGGTTCCGGGAGAGCGAGAGGGTCTGGGACTCAGCTCATCTGCAGCTCCAACGAGCCCTACGCAGGCGCAGGTTGACAGCTGACCTTCGACGTTCCCACGCACCCCATTACCAACCAGGACAGAAGGTTTGGCTGTCAACCCGGGACATCAAGATGCGCCTGCCGTGTAGGAAACGGTTCGTTGGCCCCTTCACCATCATCCGGCAAATCAACCCCGTCACCTATCACCTGCAACTCCCTCCTGAGTATCGCATTCACCCAGTTTTTCACGTGTCACTCCTAAAGCCTCACCATCCCTCTGTTCTTCCCTCCACAGAGCCTGGCGACCTCGAAGATCCCCCTCCTCCACTCATCATTGAGGACGGAGTGGCATACCAAGTAAAAGACATCTTGGACTCCCGACGTCGTGGTGGCTTCCTAGAGTACCTAGTGGACTGGGAAGGATACGGCCCCGAAGAACGCTCATGGGTACCCAGAAATGATATCCTCGACCCTAGTCTTCTTGATGACTTCCATGCCAGACATCCCAGCAGACCAGCTCCTCGTGGCAGAGGTCGACCACCACGATGTCGGGGTCCGCGGTCCTCAGGAGCGGACCGTGGAGGGGGGGTAATGTCACAGACACGCCAGGCTCCACAGTCACCCAATCACAGCGCACTCCCTCTCCTGAGTACTAACCAGCCACACCTGTCACGCATCAGCACTCATCACCACAGCCACATAAAAGAGCACACTGAACACTCACATGCTGTCCGGTCTCATTAACGCATACCTACATGCTATGCTTACCTCCAGGACTCCATTTGCTATCGACCTGTCTCCTGTGTTCTTCGTGATTCCTCGTGTCTCCATGTCCTCCGTGAGTTCAGTGTGTCTCGTCTGCTCCACGTCCGTCTGCATCCACGCTACCTGCAACAACAACAACCAGCATTAGATCCAGCACTATCATCCAGCCACGTATCTGCCTGCTTACACTCACCTGCATCACACCAGCACGCTCAGTTGACTTCAATAAACCCTGCTTTGAACTTACCTGTGTCTCCGCTCCCTTCTGTATGTAATAGTGATTTAGTTAATAAACTTGTGCACAATACATATTTGGTTCTGGCTCCCTGTCTGTGAATAAGTTAAGTCTCTTAAATTATCTAGATCTTATTACCAGCTCTAAGCACTGTAAATGCTAAGAAAGAATTATTTTATTGGCCATGAAAATTCTTTTGGGATTAATTAATAATCAATACTGAGTGTTCACAGGATGAACTGATTGATTAATTGTAATGTTAACATAGCTACATCATGTTAATCTTAGTAACTGTTTCAAATATTCATAATTAATCATAATGAATAATCATAATGAGTTATGAATAATTATTAATATTTCCCCTTTGAGCTGATTCACAACACAGAGCTGGACTTGGGATGACGAATAGGAGGTTTGACAACTGAAGACAGGCATTTCTGGAAGCAGGACTCACTCCATTATAGTATTTCTCGAGTTCCAGTTGATATTGGGTTCTTGTTGGAACATCCATGGGCGCCCCAGGATGATGTCAGCGATGGATCCTTCCAGCACCATAAACGAGATCTGTTCCTTATGCAGGCAGCCGATGCGGAGCGTCACAGTGGGGGAGAAGTGACGGATGCGACCACGGCCCAGCAGCTTGCCAAGGACTGTGTTAATCTCTAATACCTGGGACAGCGTTTCCTCTTGAGGTTGAGTTTTTGGAGAAGTTGGTGAGAAATGAAGTTCCCCACAGATCCGGAGTCGATGAGGGCTTGCGCTGAAACAGTTATTTTTGGGGTTAGGATATGTACAGTAGTTCTGGTCAGAGGAGCGATTTTAGGAGGAAGTTGAATGGTACTCACCGCTGGGCGTGGTGGTCAGATGGGACAGTTGGTGATGATACGACCTGCTCCCCCACAATACAGACATAACTGATTGAGGATTCTTCTTTGATGCTCTACAACAGTCAGATGGTAGGAGTCAACCTGCATAGGTTCAGGTGCTGGAAGGGTGAAAGATGGTGTGGTGAGGTGAGGTGAGGTGAGGTACTCTGCATGTTGGTCTGGTCTTCTGTCACACAACAGAAGAGGACAGACAGGTAAGTAAGGTCAAATAGATCTTTATTGTAACAGAGGGTGGAGTGGCATGGGAATGCAGCACAAGTGAGTTAATGGCAGAAGGAATATCAGATGAAGAGTTGTAAACAGATATCTTTCTTTTGCAGATGCAGATCGGGAAGCGGTGGCTGGTGAATGGGTATCCAGACGGAGGGTGACTGAAGACAGAAGACGGATGACAGAAGACAGAAGACTGATGAGGAAGTGCAGGTGCAGGGAATCAGTATTCGGGAAAGTGCGAACGAGTGGGCGGAGTGTGATGATCTGGTGTTGATGGATTGATTGATGGTGTGGCTGACTCTGTGACACCTGTAGCGAATTAGCTCAAAGGGGAAATATTAATAATTATTCATAACTTATGATTAATTATGAATATTTGAATCAGTTAATCAGATTAACTTGATGTAGCTACATTAACATTACAATCAATCAATCAATTCATCCTGTGAACACTCAGTATTGACTATTAATTAATTCTAAGAAAAAGGTATTTTTCATGGCCACAGAAAAATAATTCTTTCTTAGCATTTACAGCGCTTAGAGCTTGTAACAAGATCGATCATTTAAGTGATAATTTATTCGCAGACAGGGAGTCAGAACTGAATATGTATTGTGCACAAGTTTTATTAACTAAATCACGAACACATAACTAAACTAACAAACACATACATACACACAAGTCACATGTACATAGGTAAAATGAGAAATGATAGAGTGGAACCGGAAGTGGGAACAGGAAATGGAGCTATGGAGAAGAGTCAATAACCAGGAAAGAATCATCAGCTTATCATTACAAAGCTCCTTTGTTAACAAAGGGGTTCACAACTTTAACTAACTAGCAGCAATTTAGTATATCTAGAATTTAGAATAAGAATTTGAATGCAATTATTTGAATATTATGTGGAACATTTTAATTCTGCTTTGATGGAGTTTGGGTTCCTTGCCGCTGTCGCCTTTGGCGTGCTTAGTTGGGGACACTTGACATTTGACTTGACATTTGATAATCAACAGTGCTTTGATCTGCCTGCATTGACACTATTCTTTAAGAGCTGCTGTGCAGCCAAATAATGTACCAGTTATCAATGTAAAGCTGCTTTGACACAATCTACATTGTAAAAAGCGCTATATAAATAAAGGTGACTTGACTTGACTTGACTTTTTCTGATAGTTGGTTTAAAGTGAATGTGTATAAACCTGAAAAAAATTATATTTACTGGACTTCATGAGTAATAGGGTGTTTCTCAAATGGAAGGCTGCATACTACAAAGGCTGCATATCTTGGCTGCCACGTCATCAAAGTCGCTGAAGGCTCAATCTCAATTTGAAGGATCCTTGGAAGGCAGCCTTTGTTTTGCGTCCTTCATTTGGCCTGTTTTAGTGTTTTGAAGGATGCATCCGATGTATCCTTGGCGGCTTAAAGCACCCACAATTCTTTTGCACAAATTCTAATTCATAAAAATAAAATGAGTCTGTACTGAGCATGGTGTGACGCAGCCATGCACACTTACTAGACCGTCTCATTCTAGTGTTTAATGCTGAGGAGGACACTAGCCTACAAGCCTCAAAAGACTGGACTAGGAAGAATGCAGTCTCGGTAGGATGCAGCCTACCTTTTGAGAAGCACCCATAGTGAACACATAGACTCTATCTGCAACAATTCTTCCTCCAGGAAATAATGGTCATCATTTACTGACTGATTTCTGGTTCTCGTCTGCTTTGCTGCTGAGTGGTTTGCATTTGTAGCTCTGTATGTCTTTGTTTTGAATCTCTATTTACTATAATTCCTTGTTGTTTATATTACTTAATATAACTTAATCATCACCATACACTATAAACCCGAACAGTACTACTAACTTATAAAGATTGAGTACACTGCAATTAAAGTCTGTTAAATCATTAATGCAACTTAAAACAATTACATTTTCTGAACGAATTTAGGGTTTAGTTTTATTTTTGTGTAGCTCAACATTTTTGAGTAAACCCTTATACTTAAATTATTATTTTTAAGTTTACTGAGCGATATAAAGTGACGTCATCCATGTCACGTCGTTGCCGACATTACTGACGTAACCGACGTCATCAGAAGAATCCATTCAACATTAAACTGAGTTGCAGCAGATTTCAAGTTCCCAGCATGTGTTATTGTTTAATGTTCTGTTATTTTGGTATTTAAATGAGTTTCTGTGATGTTGAAGTTTTGTAGGGTTACCATCGTGGTGAAGAGTAGTGCCTGTCGTTAGGTTGAGAATGGGCTGTGAAACTTCAAGGCTATAAATACTGCATGTTGATTAACAGTTCATGCAAGTAAATAGTGATAGTCTCTTTGATGGTTACATTAGTGCATGCTGGTGTGCTGTTGATAACTAACACTTAACCATAAAGATTAGGTGTTAGTTTATTCAATATTTCAATTCAATTGTAATTACCGAATTTGTGTAGTATGAAATAACATTTTTTAGGTTCTACTAAAATAATCTTTGAGTTGTTTACTTAAATGGTTTGAGTATTCTGAATTTATTGGGTTTTACAACCACTGCATCAAAATAATTGAAAAATAAGAAACATTACGTATGGTACAATAGTTTTAAGTACAGTGGACTTAAACATTAAATAAAATTAAAATTACAAAATTTCAGTTTGACTTAATTGTTATTTATAATTATTCTTTATTTAAAAGATTTGAGTTGCTTTACTTAAATTTTTTGAGGTAATCGGTGTCTACAAAATGTTTGAGTATTCTGAACTTATCGGGTTTTACAGTGTATATATGTAATATTATCTAATATTGCCTATCACATTAATCTGACATCGCTAGCTTTTAATCTAAATCACAAAGCTAAATCAGCACAAAGCTTAGCATTTTGCTAGCCTGTTAAGTTGTCATTCATGCTTATCGTCTTTTACTCTCTCGCACATCTTTTTTTTTTTTTGAGTCCATCAAACAACTGTGCTAAGTCGGAATCAGTCAACAAACATGGTGAGTCATGGCATCTTCTCCTGTTATTGTCACTTGCACTGCCTGCTACATTTAGTGTAGCCTTCTCTGTCAGCGGTGAGGGTTTCACATGTGATAAATGAAGGGAAATAGTCAGGCTGACCGAGAAGTTTTTAGAATTAGAGACGCGCATCCAAACTTTAATCGAGGACTCTAGACACTGCTTTGGATGTGACTAGCTTAGTGCACCCCGTACATTGTTCGGTTCCAGTTGCAGAACCCCCTTAGCAGGGCAACTGGGTGACTGTGAGATGGCACAGTCGCAGAACAAAACGCCGCTGTTTCGTTCCGATCAAAACATTAAACAGGTTCTCCCCACTCAGTGACGCACCCATTGAGAAACCTGCTTAAAGTGCCCTAGTTATTGGCGATACTATACATACCTGCAAATTAGTCACTTTTCTGCAAAATTTTCAGGGCTCTCTCTCACACACACACAATCATACACAGGCAATTTTTGACTGTCCAATTCACCTAACCTGCATATCTTTGGACTGTGGGGGAAACCAAGAAAACATGCAAACTCCACAAAGGACTCCTGGCTCAGATCTAAAGTATGATTACAACAATGAGTAGGTCCTGACATGTTAGGCACAAGTCCTCCATCTGATCTGGATACAGCCCAGATCCGGCTGACTATGGTAAACCTCAGGATAAACAGAGAGACTAATATTAGCGTAGATGCCATTCTTCTTATGATGTAACAAGTACATTGGATGTTATAGGAAGTGTTCTAGATTCTGGCTGACCTAATTTATGCAGTAACAATCCTTTAACGGATGTAAAAATATAAAATTGATAATGTGTTATGTGTATGCCAGGTTAAAGAGATACATTTTTAATCTAGATTTAAACTGACAGAGTGTGTCTGCTTCCCGAACAATGCTAGGACGAATGTTCCAAAGTTTAGGTGCCAAATAGGAAAAGGATCTACCACCTGCGGTTGATTTTGATATTCTAGGTATTATCAACTGGCCAGAATGCTGAGATTGCAATAGACGTGAAGGAATATGATGTGTTAAGAGCTCGCTTAAGTACTGGGGAGCTAAACCACTTAGTGCTTTGTAAGTAATTAGCAAGATTTTAAAATCTATACAATGTTTAATAGGGAGCCAATGCAGTGTTGACAGAACCGGGCTGTCTTCCTGGTTCTAGAAAGAACTCTAGCTGTAACTTGGACCAGCTGTAGTTTGTTTATTAAGCATGCAGGGCAACCACCCAGTAGAGCATTACAATAATCTAGCCTTGAGGTCATGAACGCATGAACTAACTGTTCCGCATTTGTCAATGAGAGCATGTCATAGTTTAGATATATTTTGCAGTTTTATATATAATGCAGTTTTACAGATGCTAGAAATGTGTCTTTCAAATAAAAGATTGGTATCAAAGAGCACACACAGGTTCCTTACTGACGATGAAGACTTAACAGAGCAGCCGTCAAGTGTTAGACAATATTCTCGGATAATTCGAGCAGAGGTTTTTGGTCCAATAATTAGAATCTCTGAATTTAGTAATAGGAAATTACTAGTCATTCAATTTTTATCAGCTATGCCTTCTGTTAATTTTGTGAATTGGTAAGTTTCGTCAGGGCGCAAAGAAATATAGAGCTGAGTATCATCAGCGTAACAGTAAAAAATTATGCCATGCTTCCTAATGATATCTCCCAAGGGTAGCATGTACAGGGTGAAAACCAACAGTCCTAGTGCTGAGCCTTGCGGTACTGAACTTGTGATCCAGTAACACTAATAGGAAGATACATCCACGATCTGATAATAAGAGCAAATCATTTGTAACTCTAATGAGAGCAGTCTCAGTACTATGGTACAGTCTAAATCCTGACTGGAAATCCTCTCAGATACCATTTCTTTCTAAAAAGAAACATTGTTGTGATGATACTGCCTTTTCTAATATTTTTGACAGAAAAGGTAGATTCGAGATCGGCCTGTAATTGACTATTTCTCTAGGATCAAGTTGTGTTTTTTTAATAAGTGGTTTAATAATAGCCAGCTTAAAAGTTTTCGGTACGTATCCTAGTGACAAAGATGAATTAATGATATTAAGAAGAGGATCTATGACCTCTAGAAGCATCTCTTTCAATTGCTTAGTTGGTATAAGGTCTAACATACATGTTGTTTTTGATGATTTAAAGAGCTTAGACAATTCTTCCTCTCCTATAGCAACGAATGAATGAAATTTTTCCTCAGGGACACTACAATGCACTGTCTGACGTGATACTGTATTACAGTGGTTCGCAACCACGTTCCTGGAGGCCCCCAACACTGTATATTTTGTATCTCTCCTTTGTCTGACACACCCATTTCAGGTCTTGGAGTCTCTACTAATGAGATCTGAATCAGGTGTGTTTGATTATGGAGACATGGAAAACATGCAGTGTTGAGGGGCCTCCAGGAATGTGGTTGGGAACCCCTGCTGTAGTAGACGGTTGCGTGGTTATAATTTTCTCTCTAATATTATCAATCTTGCAAGTAAAGAAATTCATAAAGTCATTACCTCTGTGCTGTTTGGAAACATCAGAAGTTGAAGCTTTATTCCTTGTTTATTTAGCCACTGTATCAAATAAATACCTAGGGTTGTGTTTGTTTTCTTCTAGGAGAGTTGAAAAATAAGCAGATCTAGCAGTTTTTAAGGCCTTTCTGTATGCAAAAATGCTTTCTTTCCACGAAATGCGAAAAACCTCTAGTTTTGTTTTCTTCCAGCTGCGCTCCATTTTTCTGGCTGCTCTCTTAAGGGCCTGAGTGTGCTCGTTGTACCACGGCATTGGACTATTTTCCTTAATCTTCTTTAAGAGCAAAGGAGCAACTGTGTCTAATGTGCTCGAGAAAAGAGAGTCAATAGTTCCTGTTGCAACATCGAGTTCTTCTAAGTTATCTGGTATGCTTAGGAGATGAAACTGATCAGGAAGATTATTTATAAAGCAATCTTTAAAGGTAGAAGTGATAGTTCTACCATATTTGTAACAGGGAGGTGGTTTTGCAGCCTTGGCTAAATGTAGTATACACAAGACTAGATAATGATTTGATATGTCATCACTCTGCTGCAGAATTTCAACGGCATCAATATCGATTCCATGTGACAATTTGTAACAGGGAGGTGGTTTCTCCTGGTTTCTCCCAAGGTTTTTTTCTCCATTTAAACACCTATTTGCCACTTGTCTGCCACCTGATGTCACCTGATGGAGTTTGGGTTCCTTGCCCCTGTCGCCTTTGGCTTGCTTAGTTGGGGACACTTGACATTTGACTTGACATTTGATATTCAACAGTGCTTTGATCTGCCTGCATTGACACTATTCTTTAAGAGCTGCTGTGCAGCCAAATAATGTACCAGTTATCAATGTAAAGCTGCTTTGACACAATCTACATTGTAAAAAGCGCTATATAAATAAAGGTGACTTGACAATATTAGATCTAAAGTATGATTACCACGATAAGTGGGTCCTGACACAAGTTGTGTAACTCCAAAAGAGTTTGAAATGTCTGTAAATGCCAATCCCAATGCGTCTTTTTCATTATCTACATGGATATTAAAATAACAGACAATTAGGACTTTATCTGCAGCCAGAACTAACTCCGATAGAAAATCATCCTGGTGGCCTGTATACAGTAGCCAGCACAAATGTCAAACAGGATTTATCACGTACACTACATAATGTTACATAAAGCACCATCACTTTGAAGGAATCATATTTGAAAGACTTCTGAGTAATACTGAAGATATTACTATAAATTACAGCAACACCTAGCCAGGTTTCTAGTTTCTAGTTTATAATATGTGATCATATCATTTACAATAAGTGCTTTTGAAGAAAGGGATCTAATATTCAGCAACCCAAGCTTTATCATTTGTTCATCCGTATTATATCTGTTTTTTATTTGTTGAACATCAATAAAATTTTTACCCTTAAATGAGTTTGGGAGTTTTTTTGTATTTACTAAATCGGTAAACAGACACAGTCTCTATGTGATGATATCTAGGTGAAAGAGTCTCTATGTGTTGGGATTTATCTGACTTTTGTGACGTGAGAAAGCTAGCAGACAGCCTGTAACAAAAGTGTGCTGACATACAGAGCTTCTTTAAGGTTGGATTTGGTTGAGCTCTAGCTCTGACCAGGACACTTTCCCAAAAGATATACTTTCTCTCAATAAGAGGTTAAGACAATAGTCATCATTATTCTCTAGTGATTGAAGATGAAAAGTAAAATAAATGCTTTAACATATAAGCTTGATGAAGTCATTCAAATCATTTAATATTTAGAAGGATAAAAATTGATTAATACCTTGCTCAACACGCTCAACATTGAAGCGGCAGTGGATTTCAGAATCCAACCATTCAAAGCAAATGTTGTTTTTTCCCTTTATTTTCTTGTCAGAGTGCACCAGAATGCTTTGTTTACATGTTAAAAATCACAAAAAATTGGCTCCCTCCCTGTTGGGAGGCAAATAGTCTTAGAATTGGCACTTGACTAACTGGTCAGTAACCCAGGTCAGTAAATCAGTAAGCTGCCTCATGTCACAGAAGTCATATAAATCCCAACACATAGAGACTCTTTCACCTAGATATTATCAAATAGAGACTGTGGTGTCTGTTCCCCAAATCTAATTAATACAAAAAAGTCCCAAACCCATTTAAGGTAAAATTTAATTAATGTTCAACAAATAAAAAACAGCCATAATACATATGAACAAATGATAAAGCTTGGTTTGCTGAATATTAGATCCCTTTGTACAAAAGCACTTATTGTAAATGATATGATCATAACCTAGATGTGCTGTGTTTGAAAACCTTGACTAAAACCAGACAATTACATTACTTTAAATGAGTCTACCCCCCAAGTTTTCTGTTATAAACATGTAGATAATGAAAAAGATGCATTGGGATTCTAAACTCTATTGGCATTAGACAACATATGTCAGGACCCACTCGTTGTCATAATCATACTTTAGATCTAATATTGTCACATGGAACTGATGTTGATGGCGTTGAAAATCTGCAGCAGAGCGATGACATCTCAGATCATTATCTAGACTCGTGTATACTGCACCCGCGTATACGAGCCTTCCTTTCCCTTTTGATCTCCACTTTGAGAGTGACAGGGCGTGGAAGAATCTGTTTTTGTCCCGCATCCGTTAACATCAGCATGCAATTTATGCAGATGTCGAGGGGTTGCGTAAACTTAGATATGTGTCAATGCCCCCATCGGACGAGATGTTTGTGAACTATCGCGTGGCTGGAGAGGCATCAACGTTGAAAGCTCTGGTCCTGCCCATATATGGCAGGACATACGCGGCAGCAGACTACGCTCTGTGCCCCCCAGCAGCAGGCTTTACGGCCTCCTTAATTTGCCTAGGTTGAGCTGAGACTCCTCTTGATTTTAGAGTAAGAGCGATATGCTGAGCTTCAGTTCCCTAGTAGTGTTAGGCACAGACAGATAGCCAGGTGTTGTAGGCTTTCGTAGAAAGCCTCCCTGGTGGTTATCCTTGAGCGTTGTTAGACTTCCTCTTGTTTAGAGAGTGGAAAGCACTATGCTGAAGTCTCAAAAGCTCCTTGATTATTATCAAGTCGCGGGGTCGAGTGTTGCAGGCCCTTCCTGTGGAATTTCTTCCTGTTGAGGCCTCCATTCCTCCAGAGCTGAGCTCAGACGGTCGTTCTCGTCTTGGAGCAAGAGTTTTTGCTCAGGCTTTCACCCTTGAGCCCTTTCTCGGGTTTAGCTCACTTCGCTCCCAGAGCTCTGTGCCCCATATGTGCCCATCACCAGTGATGCTCAGGTTGAGCGTATCGAGTACTCCCTCCTTTCAGGGTAAGTTGAGCACGCTCCCTTAGAGCTCGAGCATTAGCCCCGGGTCTGTGGCCGTGTTAAGCTAGCCTAGTAGGCCCTATCTGAGGCCTCCTTGTAAGCCTGGTCGCATAGATTTGTACTCCCCTTGTTTTAAGGGTAGAAAGCGATATGCTGAGTACACGGCTCGTGATGGCAATGCAAACGAGTATTCCAAGCCTGCAATACCTCTAGTGGCTGTTTCTGCTGGAGTTAGATTTGCTACCAAGTAGTTGGCCCTCCTTGGGTCTCCTTGAGAGCGATCCTCTGGGTTGAGCTGGGTTCCTGAGTGTCCTAGTTCCCTAGAGTTGAGCAGACGATTATCAGGTAGCTCAGGCTCCAGTGGAGCCTCCCTGATACTAGCCCTAGAATTCTAGATCTGCTAGCAAGTAGGTGGCCCTCAAGCGGGCCACCTTGAAGGCGATCCTCTGGATCGAGTAGGTCCTTAGCACTTCCAGCTAAATTAGTATCCTGACTCCCTAGAGTTATATCAGATTGTAGGCTCTTCAGAAGCCTCCCTGGTACTTGCGTTGAGCTTGGTCAATACTCGTCTCGGTTGAGTCTAGTTGGTACTCCCCTCGCATTGAGGGTCATTCCTTAGAGTACAGCGCTCGCGAGTTCTGGTCGTAAGGTCGAAGGTCTCTCGTGAGACCTCCCTGGTAGATCAGTATTTTAGGCTGTAGGTACTCCCCTCTCTTGTGTGGGTCGTCATATAGAGGACCTCGCCCCCTGAATTGGTCTAAAGGTTTAAGAGATTCTTTTAGTAAGAACTCCTTTGGTAGATCAGCTCCTGTTGGAGCTGGAGGTATGCCTCTCATTAGGGACCCTATGTAGAGTACTCAGCCTCCAGAGTGCCTTGTTTAAAAAGTGCTCTGTAGATCCTAGGTTGAGCAGAGTAACTCCCCTTGATTGCAAGGGTTTTCAGTTCTATGCTGAGTCCTGCTCCCCAGGATGCCAAGTCTCTACGATCCGGTCTGAGTTGGTTACTGCCAGTTTGCAGTCCCTCTTTCTGGACGCCTCCTCTGGAGGTAAGTGCTTTAGAGACTTTTAGGTGACAGACAGGTTACTGGCCAGACTAGGTTACTAAAGTAGGACCTGGTCGGCCTCCCTGGTGGCATTAGGGGTAGACTATGCTCCCCTGAGAAGTGACTGGCCTGGGCTCCTTTCGGCTCCCTGGCCACATTCCCTTAAAGGGACCCCTTCTGTTTGAAGTTGTTGGTTCCAAGCCTTTAAGCGGCCTTGGTAGGCCTCTGGATATTTCTGGGGGCCTCCTTGAGGCTTATAGCTTGGGTGTTGGCCGTAGGGAATGCTGTCACTGGCAGCCTATTAGACCCGTAGGAGGAGTGATTTTGGCATTTCTGTTGAAATCTGTTTTTTGTCACAGCCATTCTTTGGCATGCACTCCCCTCAGCATGATGGCGTGGGTATTTCGTTCCCCATAGTGTGTTAGACGCAGTACGCAGTAGTTAAATTATGGTTTTTGTAGCAAAACCATGGTTAGTTCGTGGTTACCATGGAATACCTACTAGAACCATGTTTTTTTTTTTTCGTTTTATTCGTAGTAAAACCATGGTTAATTTAAAAGGTTTAAATCTAGACTAAAAACACCTCTGTTTAACCTGGCATACACATAACACGTTATCACATTTCTATATTTCACATTCGTTAAAGGATTGTTAGGCTGCATAAAAAATAAATACACTTGATGTACTTGTTACATCGTAAGAAGAATGGCATCTATGCTAATATTAGTCTCTCTGTTTATCCCAAGGTTTATCCCGTATCCGGTACATATCCAGATCAGATGGTGGAACTCCACCTAGACATGACCACAACGCAGCCCTGAATGTCAGCAGAGATCCTGTCAACTAGACAATCCCCTTTGAAGGCCTCCTTGACATGACAGCCACTGGCACAGATCCTCAGCAAAGACCACATGAACCAGACAAGTCCTCTGCACAGAACTATGAACAGCTTCATCTCCATACTGCCGTGATGAATCCGATCTTCAAGCAAAAGGAACTGGATGAAATATTTGAATGCTACCGATCCACAATCTGAATTCTAACTTGTGATGCAGCCTGAATCATAATCACACCGTATTCATTCATTGGCTAGAGGAGAACTGCTGTATAGTGCATCTGGAAAGTATTCACAGCGCTTCACTTTTTTTTCACATTTTGTTATGTTACAGGCTTATTCCGAAAGGGATTAAATTAATTATTTTCCTCAAAATTCTACAAACAATAGCCCATAATGACAATGTGAAAGAAGTTTATTTGAAATCTTTGCAAATTTATTAAAAATAAAAAATGAAAAAAATCACATGTACATAAGTATTCACAGCCTTTGTCATGACACTCAAAATTGAGCTCAGGTGCATCCTGTTTCCACTGATCATCGTTGAGATGTTTCTACTTGGATTGGAGTCCACCTGTGGTAAATTCAGTTGATTAGACATGATTTGGAAAGGCACACACCTGTCTATATAAGGTCCCACAGTTAACAGTGCATGTCAGAGCACAAACCAAGCCATGAAGTCCAAGGAATTGTCTGTAGACCTCCGAGACAGGATTGTATCGAGGCACAGATCTGGGGAAGGGTACAGAAAAATTTCTGCAGCATTGAAGGTCCCAGTGAGCACAGTGGCCTCCATCATCCGTAAATGGAAGAAGTTTTGAAACAACAGGGCTCTTCCTAGAGCGGGTCGCCCGGCCAAACTGAGCGATCGGGGGAGAAGGGCCTTAGTCAGGGAGGTGATCAAGAACCCGATGGTCACTCTGACAGAGCTCCAGCGTTTCTCTGTGGAGAGAGAACCTTCCAGAAGAACAACCATCTCTGCAGCACTCCACCAATCAGGCCTGTATGGTAGAGTGGCCAGACAGAAGCCACTCCTCAGTAAAAGGCACATGACAGCCCGCCTGGAGGACTCTCAGACCATGAGAAACAAAATTCTCTGGTCTGATGAAACCAAGATTGAACTCTTTGGCCTGAATAGCAAGCGTCATGTCTGGACGAAACCAGGCACCACTCATCACCTGGCCAATACCATCCCTACAGTGAAGCATGGTGGTGGCAGCATCATGCTGTGGGGATGTTTTTCAGCGGCAGGAACTGGGAGACTAGTCAGGATCGAGGGAAAAATGAATGCAACAATGTACAGAGACATCCTTGATGAAAACCTGCTCCAGAGCGCTCTGGACCTCAGACTGGGGCGAGGGTTCATCTTCCAACAGGACAACGACCCTAAGCACACAGCCAAGATAACAAGTGGGAACGGGACAACTCTGTGAATGTCCTTGAGTGGCCCAGCCAGAACCCAGACTTGAACCCGACTGAATATCTCTGGAGAGATCTGAAAATGGCTGTGCACCGACGTTCCCCATCCAACCTGATGGAGCTTGAGAGGTCCTGCAAAGAAGAAAGGGAGAAACTGCCCAAAAATAGGTGTGCCAAGCTTGTAGAATCATACTCAAAAAGACTTGAGGCTGTAATTGGTGCCAAAGGTGTTTCAACAAAGTATTGAGCAAAGGCTGTAAATACTTATGTACATGTGATTTTTTTTTTCTTTTTCTTTTTTTTCCTGTTTTTTATTTTTAATAAATTTGCAAAGATTTCAAACAAACTTCTTTTTCGTTGTCATTATAGGGTATTGTTTGTAGAATTTTGAGGAAAATAATGAATTTAATCCCTTTTGGAATAAGGCTGTAACATAACAAAATGTGGAAAAAGTGAAGCGCTGTGAATACTTTCTGGATGCACTGTATTGTATAAAGCACTACATAAATAAAAGTGACTTGACTTGACTTGACTTCTAACTGTCCTTATCTTTATGCTGTCGCCTTATTACTTGGTAATGTACAATTATCATTGTTTCTGTATTATTATCATATCATTATATTCATTTTTGTTGTAATTGTTAATTTATAGAATCACACACATAAACGGGTTTGCCAGATAGATTAAGAATGGCACCTTAATAACTTTCATACAAAATTCTTCCTTTGAGTCGGAGGCAGGCAGCTACTAAAGCATCACCATGTCCAAAATTATCAGTGGTTTGACCACGTCGACATGTCATCCCACCAAGATGCCTAAATGACTTTTACATTGATTATACAGTGCAAAGTCAGCCACTTCATTCTGACAATGTGCAGCCCACAAAAGGTACCACTGGACCTGCACCACGTAAAAAGTCTGTGCTTAATGAGTTCCAAAGTACTGAAAGCTGACCAGAACCAATGAAAGGTAGGACTGGATCAAGTGAAAGGAGCTTATTTGTTGAGAGATATCAAGGCTTACTTCTGCCACAGTCTTGGATTCAGACTTCTCCAATGCAAATGCTTAAAGGGTTAGTTCACCCAAAAATGAAATTTCTGTCACATTCATTTTGTTCCAAACCTGTAAGACCTTAGTTCATCTTTGGAATACAAATTAAGATATTTTTGATGAAATCCAAGAGGTTTCTGATCACCCTATACACAGCCATAATAAATCATAACAAATTTCAAGGCCCAAAAAGGTAGTAAAGACATCTTTAAAATAGTCCATGTGACCTCAGTGGTTTTGCCTTAATGTTATGAAGCGACGAGAATACTTTTTGTTCGCAAAAACAAAAATAACGACTTTATTCAACACTTTTCTTCTCTTCCTTTTCAGTCTCCTACTGTTCTACAGTCTCAAAAATGTGTTTTTTAAAATTGCCTCAGTTCTCTAAATCACAGACATGTTGTAACCAATCCCCTCAAGCATATCATTAACTATGCTGTGAAGCAGGGGGGTCTCAAGAGAAGTCAGGTTATCCCGGTATATTTTTCTGTTGATATGAAAAATCTGGTACATTTAGCAATATAGTGGGTGAATTATGTATATGATGTATTTTTAGAAGGCAGCTGTCTGACTTAACATTAGCAACACATTATTAGCTGTTTGATAACTTAGTCAAGCCAAAGTCTAATCATATGAATTACCGTTATGTGTCTGACTTTGAGAGCAATACATAAAACACAGTTGAGTGAGTGCATCAGGTATTCTGAGCTGGTCTGACTGAGTGGAGGTAGAGACTAATATGCATATTCATGGCTCCGCATATATTAGAGTTACATTCAAGCTATTTTAAGGCATGAAAAATTATTTTCACAGGAAAAAATGTTTCAATATGTCATTTTGGTGATCAAAGATGAGTTTTAAAGGGGACCTATTATGCCCCATTTTACAAGATGTAAAATAAGTCTCTGATGTCCCCAGAGTGTGTATGTGAAGTTTTAGCTCAAAATACCCCACAGATAATTTTTTATAGCATGTTAAAATTGCCACTTTTTGGGGGTGAACAAAAACGCGCCATTTCAGTGTGTGCCCTTTAAATGCAAATGAGCTGCTGTGCTCGGCCTAAGAGGGCGAAGCTTCAAGAGCTCATTCTCTGGTGCAAGGAGTCTGTCAGGACGTGCTATAATGTCAGAAACTGCGAATATATGCTGCATGGAGATAGAACAGGTATAGTTCAGTTAAATTACGGTTATAACTTAAATTGTCTTCTTCCACTATATTTAGTACAAGCCTGTTGTACCGGACCCCGTCCGAATGATGGCCAAAACTTTACAGATGAGTTTTATGATGTTTATTGTACTTCACACAAAAGATGAAGTGTCTGTTTTCACTCTAGAAAATCTCTGTAAGAGCTTAATAAAACAGTGCAAGTGTGCATTAAAATACTATCCATAAACTCTCTCTCTCTCCCTTGCATTATCATCAACACACACAGCGAATTACACAGAAACACTCGTTACAACTAACAGTAAACAAATATATAAAGAGCTTATGCCTTTTCGGGTGGTGCTTAATAAACTGGTAAACTTTATATCCGTAAATCAACTCCGATGAACTGTAATAAAGTGCTCTCACCTTCATTGCTGCTGTATCCAGTATCACTCTGGAGGCTGTAAGCTGGATCATGAACAGTTTACTGATCTATCGTTGAGTAACAAATTTTTAGCACAATCTTTGTTTTGTATTGTCCCTTTATATTGACATTCGTTCACAAAGAAGTCCGGTGTGAAGCTGTGAAGTTGAGGGAGCATTTTCTTCGAAAACAAAATTAATCCACCTCGTCTTCAGCAGCTCAGATTTAGGGAGTAAATGGAGAGAGCTATGTGGATTAATCCATCCAGCTACAGAACACCTAAAACGCTTGGGAGACATTCTCGTCAGTGCAGCAATGGCGGACTGTACAACTCGCTGTGAACTCACTCAGGGCGGTTCTATGTTAAAACGGCAGTGTCTGTCAACATTCGTGGGCGGGGCCTGTGGCTAATGTGACGTCACATTGCCAGGGATCTGGAAACGGCTTGTTCTGAGACACTGCTTATGATTTATGGAGATTTAAAAAAAAGGAGTGGTTGGATTTTTATCATTATAGGGTAGTTGTGTACACACACTGCCAACACACATTTATTTACATTTAGTCATTTAGCAGACGCTTTTCACCAAAGCGACTTACAAATGAGAATAGTAGAAGCAATCAAATCAACATGAGTGCAACAGTATTTAAGTGCCGTGTCAAGTCACAGTTTCATCAGTAAAGTGCTCGTAGTAAGGTTTTTTTTTTTTTTTTTAATACAAATAGATGGAGAAAGAGAATAGAAATAAAAAAAAAAAAAAATAAAATATAAATAAAAAGTAAGTGCTAATATTACTGGGTCAAGTGTTGACGAAAAAGATATGTCTTCAGCAGTTTTTTGAAAATGGCTAAAAACTCAGCTGCTCGGATAGAGCGTGGTAGGTCATTCCATCAGCCAGGAACAGATTTTGTGCCCCTTTGGGATGGCACCACAAGGCGCCGTTCACTTGCAGAACGCAAGCTTCTGGAGGGCACACAAGTCTGAAGTAGTGAGTTTAGGTATAGTGGTGCAGAGCCAGTGGTTGTTCTGTAGGCAAACATTAGAGCCTTGAATTGGATGCGAGCAGCTATTGGCAGCCAATGCAAACTGATGAAGACAGGTGTGACATGCTCTCTTTAACATCTTTGGTTCGTTAAAGACCAGTCTTGCTGCAGCATTCTGGATCAGTTGTAGAGGCTTGTCAGTGCATGCTAGAAGGCCTGCCAAGAGAGCATTACAATAGTCCAGTCTGGATAGAACAAGGGCTTGGACAAGAATTTGTGTGGAATGCTCCGATAGCAAGGGTCTAATCTTCCTAATGTTACAAGGCAAATCTGCAGGACCGGGCCGTTGTAGCAATATAATCTGTGAAGCTTAAACAATCATCCATCACCACTCCAAGGTTCCTGGCTGTCCTGGAAGGAGTTATGGTTGACGACCCAAGTTGAATGGAAAGTTTATGATAAAGTGTTGGGTTAGCACCGACCACAAGCAGTTCCGTTTTTGCAAGGTTGAGTTGAAGGTGGTGGTCCTTCATCCAGGCAGAAATGGCTGTCAGGCAGGCTGCAATGTGACCAGCAACCGTCAGATCATCTGGTTGGAATGAGAGGTAGAGTTGTGTGTCATCAGCATAACAGTGATAGGAAAAACCATGTTCCTGAATGACAGATCCTAGTGATGACATGTAGATGGAGAAGAGAAGTGGTCGAAGCACAGAGCCCTGAGGTACCCCAGTAACAAGATGATGCGACTTGGACACCTCACCTCTCCAAGATACCCTGAAGGACCTACCTGAGAGGTAAGACTTGAACCACTGGAGTGCGGTTCCTGAGATGCCCTTTGACATGAGGGTTGACAGGAGGATCTGGTGGTTAACCGTGTCAAAAGCAGCAGACAGATCCAGCAAGATGAGTACTGATGATTTTGAAGTTGCTTGTGCCAGTCTCAGGACGAATGGTTGTTGTCAAGGAGGTTGTTCTGTGTGAGATAAGTAAACAGTTGGTTGAACACAACTCTCTCAAGTGTCTTTGCAATGAATGGAAGAAGGGATACCGGTCTATAGTTTTCTAAAAGTGCTGGATTCAGAGTGGGTTTTTTAAGCAGTAGGGTAATCCTAGCCTGCTTAAAAGCTGTGGGAAATGTACCAGTATGAAGAGAAGAATTGATAATGTGAGTGAGTGCAGGTACAATTGAGGAGGAGATGGCCTGAAGAAGATGAGTGGGAATAGGGTCAAGCGGACAGGTAGTAGGGTGATTGGAAAGGATGAGTTGGCAAAGTCATCAGCTGTAAGAGCTGATGTGGGAGGGAGGGGAGGAGGGCAAAGAAGAGAAGAGAAGGTTTTGAAAAGTGTGCGGGAATCAGTAGAATTGTTAATTTTATTGTGATAGTATGTGGTTTTAGCATTGGAGACATTTGTAGAGAAAGAAGAAAGGAGTGACTGATAGAAGCTTAGATCAGTAGGATCTTTAGATTTGAGCCACTGCCTCTCTGCAGCCCTGAGTCTAGACCGATGCTCATGGAGAACATCGGATAGCCAGGGGGCAGAGGGAGTGGCGCGGGCTGGTCTGGATGAAAGGGGGCAGAAGTCATCCAAGCAAGATGTTAGAGTGGTGCAAAGAGTGTCAGTAGCATTGTTAGTGTCCAGTGATGAGAACTGATTAGGGGGAGGAAGTGTGGATGAGACCAAAGAGGATAGGTGGGAGGGTATGTGCGAGCGTAGGTTTCGCCGAAAAGTAACATGTGGTGGAGTGTGTGTTGAGTTAGGGGTCAGGTTAAGATTAAAAGTGATGAGGAAATGGTCTGAGGTGTGTAGTGGAGTAACCAGTGTATTATCGGTGGAGCAGCAGCGTGTGTAGATGAGGTCCAATTGGTTACCTGATTTGTGGGTAGCTGAAGTAGACACTCGCTTGAGATCAAATGAGGCAAGCAGAGTGTGGAAGTCAGCAGCCTGAGGTTTGTCTAGATGGATGTTGAAATCTCCAAGTAGTAGCAGAGGAGTACCATCCTCAGGGAAGGATGAGAGTAACACATCTAACTCCTCCAAGAAGTTACCTAGCTGACCTGGGGGACGATAAAGCACTACAACATGGATTTTAGCAGGGTAGGTGATGGTAATTGCATGTGATTCAAATGAGCTATTGTCACAGAGAGATATGGTAAAGGATTGAATTTCCATTCATTGGACATAAGCAGACCAGTACCACCACCCCTCCCAATCTGGCGTGGGGTGTGAGAGAAAGTGAAATTAGAGGAGAGGGCTGCTGGTGTGGCAGTGTCCTCTGGTTTGATCCATGTCTCAGTCAGAGCCATGAGATGGAGACCTGAATGAGTAGCAATAGATGTAATGAAGTCTGCTTTGTTTATAGCAGATTGACAATTACAGAGACCAATAGAAATAGAAAGTAATGTACTAGATGACATGGGTAAAATACGCAGGTTGTTATGATTGCACTGCCTCCAACGTGTGGCACGCGATTTATGTCCAAACACCATGCAAAACTGAATTTTGCATAATAGGTCCCCTTTAAGGGATAAAATTATTGACTACAGGGGACTTTAATACATACTGTAGCAGTGTGTTCTCACCTCAAGTCCATATTACCTTTCCATGCTGGTGGAATGACCTGCCTAACTCAACCCGAGCTGCTGAGTCTTTAGCCATTTTCAAGAAATGGCTGAAGGCGCACCTCTTTCGTCAACACCTAACCTATTAATACCAACACTTACTATTCTTTATATTGATTTAAAAATAAATACCTTGCTATGTATACTGTGCTAGACTAACTGGGACTAATCACAGCACTTACATATTGTTGCCCTGTTGTTGGTTTAATTGCTTCTGTTGTTCTCCTCATTTGTAAGTTGCTTTGGGTAAAAGCATTTGATAAATGATTAAATGTAAATATATATATACAGCAGCCACAGAGGGCAGGTCAGTACTGCCTAGAAATCAAGATGATCTTCCTCAGCCCATAAGGGCACCGTCTCTAGATTCAAGAGAAGACCCTCAGAATACAAGAGGATGAGTCACAGTACACTAGTAATTTAAACAGAACCTACTCTCAGCCACAGAGAGACCAGCACAGGAACTCAAGGCCAATGCAACGATTTGCCACTGCCTTACACAGTGGTAAACCATCAAGTGCTACAGCAGTCAAGAAGGAGAAACCGAAAAAGTACTGCCCCTTTTGCAACACTGCAGCATTACTTCAACCAGTGTGCTAACTTTAAACTGCTGAATCAAGATCAAGTGTAGTCCTGGCTGAAGTAAAATCAAACGTGCTTTAAGTGCGGCTGTGATCATCAGATCTCACAATGTAACCTTAAAGCCAAATGCAAAAAAAAAAAGAAAAAAAAAAGGGGGGCATTTGGAAGTACTGCATGACTTCAATGCCAAAATGAAACCCGACACACTAGCTTTAGTAGAGAACAGTTGTCTGGTGAGCTCAGAAGTGGAGACTCTGTATCTTGACAGACCAACTGCAAGCAGTACAGTGCTTCTGAAAGTCAGCTGAGTGATATTGAGAAATGGTGAGAAAGAACTTTACACATTTGCCATACTGGATGATGGTTCACAGAGGACAATAATACTGTATGAAGCGGCCCAGCAACTTGGTCTCTACTCAGTAGGCTCTCTAAATCAACCATACAAACACTTCACCATCAAAAGAACTTTCACAGCCAAAGAACTGAGCCTTGCTAAACACACTTATCCTGTAAAGTTCCTGTAAACGAAATACAGATACCTGCAAGGTCTGCCTTTTCCCCCACAGCGACAAGCTCAACCTCTCTTACTTATTGGCTCAGATTACCCACATTTAATCACAGCCACAGAAACAGTACATCTCAGACCTCCTGGTGGTCCTGCCGCTATGAAAACTATACTCTGCAAGGCTTTTTTTAAGTTCCTTGTCAATCAGCTCTCACCACAGCAGTGTCTATTTACTGTTCATCCACTATGTCCCTGTACGAAAAAGTATACTTCAAGTTAATTTTATGAAGTATACTTAAGTAATGTTCAAGTATATTTTTAATTATACTTTTTGTAGTAAGTATACTAGTATCAATGTACTAGTAGTAAACTTGTAAGTGTACTATTTCAGTACTGCTTGGGACTAAATTGGCCCAATTGAAGTATACGTTTAAGTGTACTATAAGTGTAAAGGTAGTAAACTTTAAGTGCAAAACTAGTTCACAGCTACGTTTCTCATTTGTACTGCATCCGTACTACAAGTGAACTTATAAGTATACTAGTAGTTTACTATTTTAATACTAGTAGTAATTTTTTTAGTATATGAAAGTATACACTCTGAAGTATACTCTCAGTAAACTACTAGTTTAGTGCAAGTATACTTGTAAGTTTTCTTTAAGTGAACATAACATCACACTTAAGCCCTGGGTATACTTCATTTTTTATGCGTTTGCTAGTGTATGCACACAGTCGAACACACAGCCTTGGAAAGTATACTTCATTTGACTTGTACGAATACACAGGCACATATGCAGTTTTGAGCAATCTCACGCCACGAGTTACAACCCATGTAAACATCTTTGTATTCTTTCATGCTAGAGTTGTACAAATGAGGGCACTTTCTAACCTCGTCTCGTCTATGTAGGCCTCCGTTGTCGCTGTATCTTGCATGCGCTCTGGTCTGTTCTGTTTATGCAGTTTTTCTTTGACTACCTTGTTAATCAACGCCCCCGGGGCACGGTTGCCACCTTGTGGATAAACTAATTACTGCAAAAAAAATTAAATGCGCATGTGCGACCTGCACATACAATGAAGCGCAGTTACAAAAATTCGAAGGTGCGTGTACAGTACGCAAGTAGTCGTCTGATGATGAAATTTATGTCAAAAGTGAACAATACTTTGGGCTTTATAGTTTACTTTTTATATATTATTTTTGCACTTTAAGTATACTACTATGTTCCTATTTAGGTATTATTTTTTATACTTGAAATATACCTTTAACTGTACTTTAACTCTTTCCATTTTAAAAACATTTTATTCTAGCTTTTTGAATCCTTTTTTATCTACACTTAAATGTGGGTTTTATTTAAAAAAAAGGCAACACTTTAAACAACAAAGGCAACATTTTTAACAAAAAGCTGAGAAAATTGCATTTTTGTCAAAGACTATCCTGGATGGGGTTCAGAATCGAGTCCATCAACACCCCCAATGGTTCACAGTCCTATAGCTCATCCTGGGTCGACATTTCATTCAGTAACGTTGGGCAGTTTTGATTTACATGCTGTGTAATATTTGATGATCGCGTTATTTTACATTTGCGTAAGCAATCTTCTATCACTGTTTCAGCTTCTTCTTCTCCTGTGTTTTGATCCAGAGATTCTGTACTTTTTCAGAAGATGCGTCATAGCGTCCCCTACCGTATAACAGTGAAAACACAGATAGCCTGAAAATTTAGTCAATGGCGGGAAAGAGTGTAAATTCCTATGAAGTAAATTCCTATGTACACTACAAGTGGACTAGCCTACACAAAAATTCAGATACTCAGAATTAGTAACATATCGGTTTTCTTTATAAATCAATATTTTCAAACAATGTAAGTTTATGACAGTATGTAAAACTATGTGGAAAAAAAAAGTATTTAATAGGCTACTCAATCAAAAGATTAAACAACTACAAGCCAAGTATACTTAGAATACTTAATTATTACATCCATTTAATCCATTAACTGTTAGGCTGCATAAATTAGGTCAGCCGGAACCGGGAACACTTCCTATAACACCCAATGTACTCGTTACATCAGAAGAAGAATGGTGTCTACTCTAATATTAGTCTCTCTGTTTATCCCGAGGTCTACAGTAGTCAGTCGGATCCGGGCCGTATCCAGATCAGATGGAGGACCTGCGTACAACCACAATGCATCCCTGAAGTGTCAACAGAGATTGTGTCAACTAGACCATCCCCTGTGAAGGCCTCATCGACACGACAGCCACTGGCACAGATCCCAACAAACCGTTTCCATACCGGCGTGATGAATCTGATCCTCAACTAGATGGAACTGGATTAAACATTTTGACTGTTGCGATCCCAGTCTGACTAATGACCAGAAAAGCTGCCTGAATCATAATCATACACTGTTCGCTGTTGGCCAGAGGAGAAGCACAAAATTTGTAACATCTTTAACTGCTCATTTAAGCATAAAGGTACAAGCCTGAATAAACACTTGGACCAACTCTCTCAGGAGTACTTCTGCGATTCAGAGAAATGCGGTTGCTATTAACAGTGATGTAAAGGGAATGTTCTACCAGGTGCGTCTGCTGCAAGAGGGCAAGCCTTTTCTTCGCTAGGGAGAAACTTGGAACAGGGAAGACCCTCCACTGTTTATGAATTAGAGGTGTTTTTTTGAGTGATGTCATTGCCAATATTAGAGCCACCTTAAGTGTCAGAAGTTTCTCAGAGGCTGACAGTGGGTCGACTCCTCTGAGACGAACAAGTCCGCTCTGCTGTACCTCTGCCATATAGACTCCACCACCTGTGGGTGGATTCGCCATTCCCTGGGCCTCATCCCCTGCCTTGACAGGATATCTGCTCCCACATTTTCATGCCCCGGAATGTAAACTGCCCTCAAGGAGAGCAGTCTGGTTTCTGTTCTGAGCTGTATCTGCTGTACATGCCAACAATGTGGCTCTAACGCAGCCCACCCTGGTGATTGATGTAAGAGACCACCGTAGTGTGTTGTCCATGCGGACCAACACATGATAACCTCTCAGTTGTGGGAGGAAGTGTTTTAGTGCTAGAAACACCGCCATCGTTTCCAGACAGTTTATGTGCCATGAAAGATGAGGGCTCCCCCAAAGGCCACAGGCTGGATGGCCATTGAGAACCGCACCCCAGCCCTTGAGAGAGGCATCCATTGTGAGTAATTTGCAACCCAAGGTCAGAACTGGGGTCTTTTCCACATAATAAGGGTAAGAAGCCCTCTGTGCATAACCATTATGACCCTCAATGGGTGGTTCAAGGAATAAAACCCTCTGCTCCTGAGCAAGAACAAAAATGGTCTCATTTGCAGTCCACCCAATGGAAAAATGTTGGCTGTTGCTGCCATGCAGACCCAACAGCCTCTGAATTTGAATGACTGACAGACAGACCTTGGCCTAGCCTGACGCTGCCCACAGATCGAATCTACACCTGCAGGATACAACTCTGCCTACATCATGGTTGAATCCCATTCTACCCCTAGAAAAGTTGTTCTCTGACTCAGAGACAGCACATTCTTCTTGAGGATTAGTCTTCAACCTAAACACCTCATGTTAGCATCTCGTACCCATATGTCTGCAGAGCACGGTTCAGGTCACGCAGATCTAAAATTGGACATAGCCTCTCATCCTCCTTGGGTACTAAAAAGTATCAGCTGTAGAAGCCAGACTCCCTCTTGGGAAGGGGTACAAGTGGTACCTTTGTCCAAGAGAGACTCTTGAGAGGAAGTTGTCCCGTGTGTACTACCGTTGGCAGTACACTGTCGAAATGAGGAGGACAAGAGGCAAATTGAATCCTGTAAACTTTCTTTATATTATTCAGAACCCAATGAGATACATTTGGCAGTAGTTGCCATGCTGCCAAATGATCTGTAAGAGGTAGAATTTTTTCGATATTTGAAATAGAGCTGGTCTGTCTGGGGCTCTGAATCAGCTTGCTAGTTAGGTCTCTTACTTTGTATAAGCTGCTATGTCTTGTTAATTTGTGTGTTTTGTTCAATAAAAAAGGCTGAAGTAAAAGATTGCTGGTGAGTAAAGATCAAGGGCATCGAGGGAGGTCAGATACACAGTGTTGTGGTTTACTCTGAACCACAACACTGTGGTTGGCTCGCCCTCAAAGACCTGTGTTCGCAAATGTCAGGTCTTCTTTTTCACCACCCGTGAGTAGATCATGGTCCTCAGCAATCACACTAGCCTTTTGCTCTTCCCAGTGGGAGCTAGGCCCTGGCCGGGAATGGTCTCCGCCAACTCGCCCTGCGATCCTCAGCTTTCGCACTGCAAATTTCTCGCAGTTGCCTTCTTGCTTTATATTGTACAATTATTACTGTTTCTGTATTATGATCATTCATAATTGTTATTATTATTCATTTATAGAACCACACACATATTGATGTATGAATCAAACGGGAACAGTAAAGAAGTAAAAGATGGCTTGGAAGTCGTCTGAAAGCAATTTTTTAGGAATCCTTCATACAAAAACGCAGTCTGTTAAGTCATATACTGAGTGGGCAGTGAGGTGGCAAAGCAGCTGCCTCTGATCTGAAGATTTATTCCAATATCATTTCCTTTAAACTGTAATGTGATAGCACAGCCTACAATCCATGGCACCTACCTTAAAACAAAATAGCTTCAAGACCATTCTTGCCCAGTTTTCACCAACATGCATTTCAAACAAACATCATAGCATTCATTTATGTGCTAGACAGTTCACTGCCAAGAGTAAAAACCCATGATTTAAGAAAGTAAACAAATGAAGGGAAGTTCTTGTTTTCTGTCTTTTTTTATTCCATTTCATGGGCGTCTACATGAATGCATGTTTTGTGCCTGGTGTTTGCAATCCAAAACGAGACTGTGGTCAAGCAGTGCTCTCTCTGTAGAGACCCATCTACAGGTGGAGACCTACCAAAATAAGCCTCATATACTGCCTTCCTCTGTAACACCTCTCACCCCCCTCAGTAAGCAATGCCTTTAGAAAGAAATCACTTCATGAAGGTCACCATTTCTTGCATATCCAGACGTCAGTGAAGCTGTTGAACTGGACTGACAGAAAAGTCATTAATTTTATTCTAACCTCCTGCCAGAGGAAATGTTGAATCACCACAATTTAGGTTGGCTTCCCTCCTTCCTGTTTATTGTCCATGGCACTCCCATATAAGATTTTAGCTATATTAACACATCTTTTGGATATTATTATCCATCTTTCTTATACAGAATCCAACACCTCTCAACAAATTGAGAAACTGATTAGTTAATCAAAACTGATGGTGTTTCCGTATGGACTTCTGGCCTTTTATCTTTTTTATATCCCAAAACTATCTTTGTAGGCATTTTCCATGGAGTAAATCTCCAACAAAAAATGACAAAAAGCTTTTAAAATAATTATTCTCATATGGATTTGTCCATGTAACCTTACATTAATCAAGACAGTGTTTGATATCTGTCATATATAATTCTACCATATAGTGCATAATAAGTCCAGTCATTTACTTGCCAAAAAATGAAAGCGCCTTACTATCTTCAAAAGATTAAAAATTGTTTCTCCTTGCAGAACTATTTTTGCAAGTTTTTCAGAGGATCATTCCTTTACCTTGATAGGGAACAATGCTGTTATTGTCTCATTTAAGGAAAAGGTCAAAAACATTCCATCTATATTTCTATTTGCAGTATGTAGTAAAAGGGTCTTTAAAAATTACAAATATTACAATGCTATTTAAAATATTTATGTGAAGCGTGATGCTGAAACTTAAAAAACAGTAAAAAAAACAAAACAAAAAAAAAAGACCATTATTAAGAGGGTCTTTAAAAATTACAAATATTACAATGCTATTTAAAATATTTATGTGAAGCGTGATGCTGAAACTTAAAAAACAGTAAAAAAAAAAAAAAAAAAGACCATTATTAAGAACATCTTCCAATATATCCATCTATTTGTCTTTCTCCGTTCATCTGTCTGCCTCTGGTTAAAAGTTTGTCCCTCCCTCAAAAAACAACATATATTTGAGAAATAAGACACACTGGCAGTTTAGTTCAAAACAAAGCATGATTCACATGAAAACTGGTAATGTAAAAGCTGTTATGTGGACACGAGAGCGCACCATGGTACTGAAGCCTGGAACTGTAGTGTGATTTCCACGAATGTAAAAAACAATGATTGTGACATTACAGCATATTGTGCATAACTTATAGACACCCCATACAGCTATCTTATTACTGTTTTTTACACATTGTTAATTGTAATTTTGTATGTCTAGTCATTTTCATTTGTCATTTTTTAAAGTTTTCCCCAACAGCCTAAGCATACTTATAGACCAGGGGTGGCGAACATCGGTCCTGGAGAGCCACAGTCCTGCAGAGTTTAGCTCCAACCCTAATCAAACACACCAGAACAAGTTAATCAAGGTCTGAAGGGTTACTAGAAAGCTACAGGCAGGTGAGTTTTTAATCAGGGTTGGAGCTGAATTCTGCAGCACTGTGGCTCTCCAGGACTGGAGTTCACTACCCCTGCTATAGACCTATAAAATGGTACAAAAAATTCATAATAAAAAAGAGTTGTGATAACACTTTACAATAAAGTGTCATTAGTTAACATTAGTTAATGCATAAACAATAAGCAATACATTTGTTACAGTTTTTTTTTTTAGTAATCTCTGTTAATGTTAGTTTAAAAGACAACTGTTATTTTTTAGTTCATGTTAGCTCAGGTCCCTTAAAAATATTAAGAGTTTAAATTAACATTAACTATTAATAAATGCTTTAGAAGTATTTTTCATTGTTAGTCATGTTAACTAATGTAGTTAACTAATGTTAACATTATTTATTATGATTTTTTTTGTACAAGTCTATAGGTATGCTTAGGCTATTGGGGAAAACTGGGGGGGGGGGGGGGGTGTATTCCAATTAAAATCATTCCAATTAAATCAGGGACATTCCAATTAAATCAGTTGTACCGGATCCCCAAATCGTGGGTACCCATGCAATGTAAGCAACAGCCCATAAATAAATAAATAAATTAGGATGTCATGCTCTAGCAAGAATAGCCTTATGAATACATTTTCCTGTTATGAGGGGATTCAGAAATAAAAATCTTTATTTGGAATTATCATTTATTAGTTTGATGTGAATGATAATACAAACACTAACTAATTTTACCATGCTGAACCACAGATTAAAGAAAGCAATGACAACACTCACCTCAAAGTCTAGACGAACAGATGATTTGACTACACTAACATCCCAGACACGAAAGGCTAAATAAAATGAATACATTGCCAGTAAAAGGGCATTGAGCACTATATTTGTCTGCCGAGGTTTTGTAACTGGAAGAAGAACAGAGAAAACTGTTTAATCCTTCAGTAGAAATTGATAGGTGCAGAATGGAAATAAGTCTCTCATTCAAAAAGAGATCCAATTTCACAAGGGAGAAAAAAAAAAAATATCAATGAATGTGTACCATGGTTTTTGCCCTACTGTATTTGTTTAAGGGGCTGTCAAAAATATTTCCTTAAAACTCTTCTTTCCTGAGTCACTCGCAGTGAGATCTCCCCAACCGCAGTAGTGGTGCACTGACGGTCACTCTATGGCCACATTATGGGCCAGTTCATCTTTCTTGGAAGTTAAAGCCAACCACATGAAGGGCTTTGGGCAGAGTTAAGGTTCTGTAGCCATCTAAGAAGGCCTAAGATGTCTAAAGGAGAACCTGGCCATCTCCAGGCATAGCAATGAGCATGAATAACCTGGAAACAATCCAAGGACAAACTCAAGGTCTTACCTAGATATTTGCTTTGAGATTAATTGAAACTATAAACTGAATTACAAATGGGAGCTGGACAAAAAAGACAGATTTTACCTAGACATGAAGCAGTGTTAAGGTTTTTTTTTTTTTGTTTTTTTGTTTTTTAAATGGCCAGTTAGTTGGTCAGCAAGACACTTCATGTTCGAGACAAGGTCAGAACTTGAAGTTGAAATGTCCCACTTCTGACCTCGGTGAGTTCCAGTCAATCACACATTATATTCACACGTTGAGCACATTATGTCGCCATGACACAACAAGTGCATTTCGTGTTTTTGTGTCAATCATGGCAAAACAGAAAACATTACATAAAATGCTGACATTTGCTTTGAAAACAGCTGACGAAAAACAAAAAGTAATGTATCATTATATAAACTTAATGTCTAATGTTAAAATTTGTATTTACGTTTGACATAAGGTAGCTCCACGCAATACTCGTTGGAAGCAGAAGCTCTGCTCCCACCTGGCTCTCTTTAAGGGAGATGGGAAGCAGGCGTTTGCACCCCAACAGCTTGGGTTGTGCTGATGGATCTGGCTGAGGAGCTTGAGATGGGTCTTTCCCTTTCCCAAGCCTCGCTCGCCAGTCCTGATGCTCTCAAGCCAGACCAGGAAGCCTACTAGTTGCTAGTCGGCCTCTTCCAGGCTAGCAAGGAGCATGCTTTTGGCCCGCTCTAGCTCCAAGGAAGTAGATGTGATGGGAATTGAGGCAGAGACTGCCTCCTACCCAGCACTCGTGTATGAGTTTCTGAACATCATGACCTGTGCCACTGCCAGACTTAATCTAAACTGGTTGGTGGAGATGCAGGAACCTGCTCCAGGCAGACTGGATGAGCATTTCCTGGCGGGTCATAGACGTTCACCTCCCGCGAACCTTCGGTTTCTCCCTAATCTCAACAGAAAGGTGTTGACATCATGGAGGAAACCATTTTCTGCCAGTGTTTTTCCACCCGTGTCATCAAATCCATGTTAGTGCTGGATATAAGACACTCTTGGCAGAAGAGAGAAATTTTATTGCTCTCTTAGCTAGGATGTGTGTACTAGCAATGCTTGGGTTCAGTCTATGTGGTTGAGATCTGCGGCTGTCACCATGGGCGTAGAATACACGGGGGACGTGTCCCCCGCACTTTCAATAAAACGTAAATTCGTCCCCCGCACTTTTTTCGGGCAAGTGTGTTCACATAGAGGCCAGTGTGAATAAATCTTGATTTAAATTCAAAGAGACAAGATAGTCTATGCGTGACCTGCTGTTTTATTCTTAACTAAAATGAGGCGATCTAAACATTATGGAGCGCTCACTCTCGTGTAATATATGTTTCATTTATACTGGAAGCCGGAGGGCGCTCTCTTGCAGAAAGTCCGAAACGGTTTCATAGAAATAATTCAGCTATTCGCTGTAGCAGCAGCTGAATAAAATGCAGAAACGTACTGACTGATGAAACGTGAAGACAATAACATACACGACTGCGACAATATATGTATTATGTGTTTTTCAAACCATCTCAAGGTTTTTATTGACAAAGTGTATCTAACTGACAACCTTTTTAATGTTTTTGAAAGAAATCTCTAATACTCGCCAAGGCTGCATATTTTTTTATCACAAATACAGTAAAAACAGTAATATTAATTGCGAAATATTATTACAAATTAAAATAGCTGTTTTGATATGTGAATATATTTTAAAATGTAATTTATTCCTGTGATGCAAAGCTGAATTTTCAGCATCATTACTCCAGTCTTCAGTGTCACACGTTCCTTCAGAAATCATTCTAATATGATGATTTGCTGCTCAAGAAACATTTCTTATAATTATCAGTGTTAAAAACAGTTGCTTAAAATTGTTGTGGAAACCATCATACATTTAATTTTTCTGGATTCTTTGATGAATAGAAAGTTCAATGAACAGCATTTATTTGCATTTATTACATTAATTTATTAACATTTATTAAATAGAAATATTTTGTAACAAATGTCTTCACTGTCACTTTTGATAAATTGAATGCATTCTTGATGAATAAAAGTATTTCTCTCTTTTTTTAATCTAACCACAAATGTTTGAATTGTATCATGGTTTCCACAAAAATATGAAGTAGCACAACTGTTTTCAACATTTCTAATAATCAGAAATGTTTCTTGAGCAGCAAATCAGTATATTAGAAGGATCATGTGACACTGAAGGCTGGAGTAATGATGCTGAAAATTCAGCTTTGACCACATATATTGTGCATTTTACAATATATTCACATAGAAAACATCTATTTTAAATTGTAATAGTATTTCACAATATTTTTACTGGATTTTCTTTAATAAATAAATCAAGCCTTGGTGAGCAGGAGACAACTTTCTAAAACATTAAACAATTGTAATGTTTCCAAACTTTTGATAGGTACTGTATTTTCTACCTTATTTTGGGATAATTTATTTTTACATTGTATAAAATCCATGAGGACTTAATGCACAAGTGTTTGTAGTACATAAACAAATCATAAAATTAGCATAAAATATAGGGGAAAAAATTAGAAATTGGTTATTGTACAGCAGTTAATTTCTTATTAAAACCAAATTCTTTTCAAATTAAAAGCAAGAGATGAGATAAAAAAAAATGAAATCTATCATTTAGACAAAGGTTAGATAAAAACTGGTATTACACTGGTATATTCAGGGAATGTTATTTCCCTGATGCAGGGAAGCACTAAGAAAATCATTAGACAGCGATGTGTAGGGTTTTTGGGCTTGTTCAGCGAAAGTCTCATCCCCTTGCATTCCCTTTTTACCGTCACCCTTCCCTTAATGTTGTATTTATACAATACACATTTTGGTTTAAAATGAAAGGTGATGTTATTCCCCTTTTTTCATCTGTGGTGATGGGGCTATGCACTTCCTCTGCATTTACACACTATACGTTAAATGAGAATGGCAATATATTTAATCCTCTTAAGGTGCCTTCGCCATCCCGACAAGTGAGAAGTATAATTGTGTTTTTTAGATAATAGAGCTAGGATATAATGGAGCAGGCCTGCTGCCCGTGTCCCATTTCCTCATCAGGAGCCTTCTCAGATACTGAGTACAGGGGTAGTAGTGATATGCTCCCTCTGTATTCGCATAAGAATGATAGGCTTTTGTAGGTGAAGAAAATGGGCAATACCACCGCTCGCGTCCCACTTCATCTTTGCCTTCTCTGGTACTCAGAGTAGGAAGATACACATCCTATGGAATCACATTCATATGGATGCATGGGAAGTATAGCATCATTAGTGCACATCCTTTAGGGGGAAGGGGCAGATTACGGATTAGGAAAGGTGGGCATTACCTATCTGGCGCCCCGTCCGAGATGGTAGAGGTGGCATTAGTATGGTTCCCCATGTGCTCACATGTTGAGGGAGGGACATGTGAAGAACACATCTTCCTGGCAGTTTGCAAGGGAGGGACAGAGCATAAAGGTGGACATTGTCACCATTGCAACCCACTCTCAGTCTTATCTACTATTGCTGGGGTTAAACTAACATCTCCTTGCTGGAACAGGAGGAATGGGTAACTGCTAGCAAGTCTTTCGGTAATAGAGCAATTAAAAAAGGAATGGGTATTTTGGCATAGGCGCCCCTTTTTCTCTGTAGCTCTCTCTGGATGGCGGAGGTTTGCTGTCGGTGGGTCGACACCCCATTCATTGATGGTCAGTGATAGAGAGCATGGGGATGTGAAAGCTGCTTAGGCTCCATTCTCAGTACTCTCTCACCAGATTTCTTGAAAGCACTTTGCAGGTGTTTCCTTAGGTAGAGTGGCAGTTGAGGGAGCATAGCGCTCTCCTGAGGTCTCTCTCAGTCCTAACGACAAGATGCTTAATTGTTTTTTGCTTCCTTTGATGAGGCTGCCCTTTAGAGCTGATGGCTTCAAATGGTCGGGAGAGCAGGCCAAGATCTGCCCCTCTGGAACCTTGTCAATCGAAATGCATCCAGAATGTATCAGATAAGAGAGACATACAAAATGTGCAGAGTGGTGGGTAGTCAGGAATGGTTTAGTGTATTTGTGACATTGCGGATCTAAGCCAAGGGTCTGTACAACCTGGATCTTTGCTCATGTGAACCACAGAAGGTTTTAATTGAGCCAGTCACATCAACCACATCATGAATTGTGATGCAGACAAAGAAACATATTAAATACTATTTTAGAGCTCTTAAAAAAACTATAATATTAAATCAATATCACATGAGCAATGTGTTATGGCCAATGTTAAGGAAAGTTACTTTTAAAAGTAATGCATTACGGTATTGCGTTACTCCCTAAAAAGTAGCCAGCTTTTTATGGAAAATAATGTGTTACGTAACTTTTGCGTTACCTTTTCTAATCTGGACTGGGCTTGCTTATTTGCTTTTTAATAAAAAAAAAATCAAAAAAAAAATAAATCTATTTTTGGCAAATGTAAAGTTCACACGAAAACTGAAATAAATAAGCCTCAGGCTGAAGGAAATGCAAATTCATGCCTGTACATGCCTGTAGAGGGCGCAGTTCAAACAATTGGTAAGCTATCCTAGGTGCTGGAGGTAGTTAGGCCTCCTCTCACTTTAAAGAGCTGTCATGCGGAGGCCTCCGTCCTCAGAGCTCGACCAGGTGGTAGTGCTGAGTTGTTAGGCTCTCTCTGAGCCTCCTTGGTTGCTGCGTTCACTATGGAGCATTGTTAGGCCTCCTCTCGCCATAGAGAGTCGCTTTATAGAGGCCTCTGCTCCTCAGAGCTCCACCCGGATAGCTATATCAAGTAGTTAGGCTACTTGCTTCCTCTGTAAACTGTCCTGGGTGTTGGATATAGTTAGGCCTGCTCTCACTTAGAGAGTCGTCATGCTGAGGCTTCCATCCTCAGAGCTCGGTCAGGCAATAGTGTTGAGTCGCTAGGCTCTTTGCAATCCTCCTTGGCCACTGTTTGTGTTTGCATGTGTTGTTACACTGAGGCCTCTGCCTTCTATGAGCTCAGCTGGGATAGCATTCCGAGTGTAGGGTTTCTGTGGGCCTCCTTGGAAGCTGCCATGAGTGTTGGGCGTTGTTAGGGAGTCGTTATATTTAGGCCTCCGCTTCTAGAGCTCGACCAGGTAGTGCTGCCAAGTTGTTAGGCTTTCTTGAGCCTCCTTGCCTATTGCCTCTTCAAGAGGAGTGTTGTTAGGCTTCCTGGAGAGTTTTGGCTGAGTTGAGGCCTCCGTCCTTAGAGCTCGTCTGGGTAGTAGTTGTTAGGCTCTGGTGAGTCTCCTTAGCTACTGCTTTATTTTGAGTGTTGCTAGGCCCTTTCTAACTAAGTTTTGTTTCGGAGGCCCCCATTTATCCAGAGCTTGAATAGCAATTCTGAGTCGTAAGGCTTTTTTCAGCCTCATTGGAAGCTGCCCTGAGCGTAGAACGTCGTTAGGCCTCCTCTTGTTTCAGAGAGTCGTCTTGCTGAGGCCTCCATTCTTAGAGCTAGGTTATGCAGTAGCACTGAGTTGCACTGAGTTGCAGGCTCTTTGCGTGAGCCTCCTTGGTGCCCCTAGATGGTGTGGAACTTAGTGCTGATGCCTCCGTCCTCTGAGTTAGCTAGGGATCTAGTTGTTAGGTTCTCTGTGAGCCTCCTTGGTTACTGCTGAAAATAGAGTATCATTAGGCTCCCCTGAGCGCTGCCTACTGTTAGTACATGTGTAGGACACAGTGCTGAGGCCTTCATCCCTAGAGCTTGGGCAGGTAGTGTGCCAGGTTGTTAGGCTCTCTTTGAGCATCCTTGGCCACTGCCCTTTATGCAGAGTGTTGTTAGGCCTCCTTTCCTTTTAGAGTCGTTTAGGCCTCTGCTCCGCAGAGCTTCGCCTGGCCAGCTAGATCAAGTTTCTATGCTCTTCTGGGCCTCCTTGTTAACAGTTCTGCTTAGGGCTGGTTAGGCCTCCTCTCGCTTCAGAGTCGGTTTCTATGGCCTCCTCCCTTAGAGTTTTTGCTGAACAGTAGTTTCGAGTGGTAAGGCTCTCTCTTGAGTCTCCTTGGAAACTGGCCTAGAAACAGAACGTAGTTAGGCCTCCCCCTTTTTTGAGGCCTTCGTTCTGGAAAAGCTCCAGTCTATGATAATATTCCCTTAAAGGTGTTCCTATGTATACCAAGCTCTTTAGCTTGCTTAGCTTGGGCTCTGGCAGTAGGGAATCAGTCATGACAGCCGCTGGCGTGTACTTTGGGATGTGGACTCCTTTGAGTCTTTGACTTATGTCAACCACTGTGCGTTCACACCGCCGCCGGCGAGAGCGTCAAAGAAGCAGTCTTGGACGGTGTGGGTGTTGAGGAGAGTTGAAGTCAGGTCAACTTTATGGTAATGAGCTATGACGCAGTTCGGCGGCAACCAAAATGGAGGAGAGGTGGATAATTTCCATGGCGGGTTTCCCAAAAATATACGACGTGTGTCCCTGCTTGTGTACAGGGGCATAAATAAGAAAAATGATGCGTGGACCAAGGTGTCTGACATTGTTTGCATGCTATGTCTGAACAATATAAATATATAGCTGTATGCACTATATATTTAAGCCTAATGACATTTATCATTATTTTCTCCAGCTAAGCAATTTGTTCTCTGCGTTCTCTGGAATCCTCTCAAGCAGAGGACTTCTACATTCTGATTGGTTGCCCGTTACTGAAAGACCGGCGGCGGTCTGAAAGCACAGTACAGTGTTGTTGGCAGGGCAGCCAGAGCGAATTTTGACGCTCTCGCCGGTGGCGGTCTGAACGCACAGTTAGGCAATCATCCCTTCAGCATGGTGGTGTGGGTATTCCGTTCCCCAAAGCACCCTCTAGGGGAAGCAGCGCGAGTTCCCATTCTAAAAGTGAACGTCTCTGGTTCCTTGAGAAGGGGAACAAGACGCTGCGTCTATTTGGCATGCTTCAGGTACTCCTGTGCATGTCTCCTTCAGACAAGAAGTGGATGACATTTTTCACAGGTGCCCTTTTATACTCATGGTCTCACCTGTAGTGACATCATCGGCCAAAACCTGAGGTTACTTTCAGGGTATGTAAATAGCCATAGCAACTTATTCTCTGAACATAACCTGCTCCAGAGCAGGTTATGTTCCAGGGTTAGTTTACTTCAGAGGTATTCAATGCATACGCTATTGACGAGGCTCCAGTGGGCATGACAGATATTGCACAATATTATATTATATATATAAAGCATAAAGCAATGTTTATTTTACTCTAATTTGTTCATTTTTTAAATTCTCATCACACAAATTGTTTTTTTGTTTTTTTTTGCAACAGGACGTTTTCTATATAATGTATATCTATAATAAAAATACATATGTGATACATCTCACCTTACAAGAAATGTGGAAGCAAAATGGCTAAACAAAAAATAAACTTACGCAGTCGTATTATCTTTGCAAGCACAGACTATTTTTAGTTCAATCTTTCTTTTTAATTTAACAATATAATTCTTGTTCAGAGTAATAAAAATGATTAAAGATTAAAAGATAAGATTAAAAAATAATTGCAAAACAATATGCACTAAGAATGTAAGTCACCACTAAACAAACAAACAAAAAAAAGAATAAAAAAGAAAAAAAGAAGAAGGATTCAATTCAGAGGCTGCATCCTTCGAAGTCAGCGAAGGTTCGGACTGAGCATTTTGTTTAATGGGACAGTCTTGCCTACGGAGAATTGCTCTTGAGCGACAGTACTGTTTGTACTAGAATTTTTTGATAGTTATATTTAACTCTCTGAAAACAAAACATGATTGACAACTTAAATATGTTCACCTTGGTCCATTTATGTACATAATAAAGAGTATAAACTATATCAAATCACATCTTAGTAAGATATGTCAACATTTGAACCAGTTTATTTATTTATTTATTTATTTTTTTACATTTGTACCATTAGATATTCAAATGAGTTGAAACCTAATACTTTAATTTATAAGTGTAATCCGACAATTTCTCTCAAAAAAATCCTGTCGTCACTGAAGCACAATGAATTCTGGGGTAAGCTAGGCCACAAAGGATCCATGTGTTGTATCCCTCATTGCCCGGGAAATGAACAACACTGGCTATGTTTTACTGATGTTTTTTGGAACCAGATAGTGTTGTTAACATCTATGAGCAGGGGCTAACTGGATCATCCTAACCAGCCACTCCTTGGCCCTGTGTGTTGAAATTAAACATTAATTTTGCTATACAGACATGTAGTGCTGCACAGAACACTAATGAGTATCAGTATGTGAATAGATTTGTTGATGTTTTTTTAATTAAATGTCTAAATAAAGCAACTAGCTAAAATGAACTAGATTGGTGTGATTCAGTGTGGTGTAGGGCAGTAGTTTTCAACTCTGGGTACTGGTGAATCACTCTGTACGTCTCTCTTATCTAACACCCCAGGTGAAAAAAAAGTAAATATCTATAATGTACTTAAAGTGCTCTATTTCCGCGTAAAAATTCTTCTTTAGTACTTCTTAAAATAATCTTAAGAACATCTAAGTGTGCTATTTTGAGACACCATGAAATATGAACTAATATGTGCTTTTAATATTCTATCTCTGTGTTTAAAAAAATGTATTTAGTTACCACTTACAGTACACTTGAACCCATAGTGTACTACAAGTGGTAACTAAATACATTTTTTATTTTATTGACTTTTGAAGAATTATTTTTTTTTTTTACATCTATACTCAAATTCTACAACTACAGTCGGGTGGTTCTCATTTTTTGAACCTTATCTAAGCATGCAGTATTAAATTGAAACTTGTATGTTAAAGTCACACATAAGAGGAATCAATTACTTTGCCTCAGCCTCCTGGACCTGATATACTTCAAATGTTGGGGATCAACATCTGTTCCTTGATGGCAACATCAGAGCACAGTGTGTGGTTAGCTGTGGCTAACCAGGGCAAAAATGAAACTCTAAAAGTTATCCACTGTTCTCGACTGTGTATCAAAGAATGGTCGATGTTTGACCAAATTCCCCATTGCCACACCCATTTCCCATCATCTGAAAAGTAGTCCACATGGTTACATAAATTCAAGTTATAAATTACAAAATATTCCATCAGAATGTATGTATGTATGTATGTATGTATGTTTTTAGTTTTACAATATCACTGTCTTAGTACATTAAAGCTTCGTTAAACATTTTTCATGTGATGCGTTTTAGAATGTCCCATCACAGCACCATCTTGAGTATCAAAACACATAACATGCTGTTAAGGAGGGCATGGATACAGTGCAATGAAGTGCCAATTAAGTGTTTTTTTACAGAGTAAAAACGAGGATGGAATATAATTTTTAGAAACACTGCACCTTTTATGGTGCAAAAAACTAAACTTGAGGGACTAACCTTTAGAAACGAACCTTGAGAAACATAATATAAAAATCTTAAGATGCATTTCATTTCCCCTTTAAGCATTTGGAATGTTAAGCTCGATTTATACTCGCTGCGTCCGCATGAGCGTGAAGGTGCACGCGGCAAAAATGATGTCATCGCGTGTGGGAGGTCGTGCGTGTTGAGTGCGCAAAACCCCATTTTGGCAGTTTATGTAACTTTGCGCACGGATCCTCTTCCGAAGATGCATGACTTCGAGGCGATTCTGGCCAAGCAGGTACGTCTGTACCGGCATCTTACAGGCACCCAGTTTGCGCTTGTCTAAATTAACTGCTTACATTTACAAAATGAGCCTACAATAATGAATAAATATAAAAATAAGCCTTTTAATGAAAATAAATATCCATGTTTAATAAAAATGTTCATGAAGTTAAAAATGTTTAATGAAATTACAAAATATTAATGAGATTGTTGACTCCATGAGCTTTCCTGAGATGCTAGGATAAGATCATGGCTGAATCCGAAATCGCATACTTCCCTACTATATAGTAGGTGAAAAACAGTATGTGACAAAAGATGTCCGAATGCACAGTACTCATAAAAGAGTAAGCAAAAAGTACCCGGATGATCTACTACTTCCAGCGAGATTCTGAAGTGTGCATATGATGGACACTTTACTATCCCATAAGGCCATGGGAGAGCATTTGTGAATGACAGTGATGCGACGCAACTGATGCTGGTAGGTCACGTGATAATGACAACATGGTGAATGTAGTATGTCAGGTTTACATTCATACTACACACATTCATACTATATACAAAAAAGCTCTTTTTTAGCGGTCGCGAAGTAATAACTTTGTAGCAAATTACCTCAAAGGGGAAATATTAACAATTAATCATTACTTGTTACTCCCTTCCCCAGATCTGTGCCTCGATACAATCCTGTCTCGGAGGTCTACAGACAATTCCTTGGACTTCATGGCTTGGTTTGTGCCCTGACATGCACTGTTAACTGTGGGACCTTATATAGACAGGTGTGTGCCTTTCTAAATCATGTCCAATCAACTGAATTTACCACAGGTGGACTCCAATCAAGTTGTAGAAACATCTCAAGGATGATCAGTGGAAACAGGATGCACCTGAGCTCAATTTTGAGTGTCATGACAAAGGCTGTGAATAGTATGTACATGTGATTTTTTTTTTTTTTTTTAATAAATTTGCAAAGATTTCAAACAAACTTCTTTCACGTTGTCATTATGGGTTATTGTTTGTAGAATTTTGAGGAAAATAATGAATTTAATCCCTTTTGGAATAAGCCTGTAACATAACAAAATGTGGAAAAAGTGAAGCGCTGTGAATACTTTCCGGATGCACTGTATTTAAATACCTGGTGTTTTAATGCACAACCCCCCACTAGTGGTGAGTAGGATAAAAAAAAACAAAAAAACACACTATTACAGTGTAAGCAAGGCCTCAGCTTCTTGGAAACCAAAAGGGGAAAAAAGTTTCAATATCTGCTCAGTTTACTCCATGCTCCCTGAAACTAGACATTGTTATAGTTTGCTTTTCAATTTATTTACAGAGAATCCACATGAAATTCTTATATCCAGTGGTAATAAAGAATTGGTCAGGAAGCTCCATTTATAAAACTCTGGGGTCAAAGTGTAATAACCAAGGTATAGACAAGGAAACCATTTGATGGGTCTTTTTTTAGTCAAATGCTTATGTTGAAATGCTTAAAGGTGGTGAATAGTAATGAATATTTAATTCACATGTTGGATTAAAAATTATGTAGGGTGGTGTCCTATACTAACCAATTGAAACAAATTCAAAATTTCTCAGGTTACGCATGTAACCATGGTTCCCTGACAACAGGGAACGAGACACTTCTTCGAAATGCACTGCATCCCCTTTAAGAGAATGTGGCTAGGGAGCCCGAGGGAACCCCAGCCAGTCACTTCTCAGGGGAACATAGTCGACCCCGAATGCCACCAGGGAGGCCGACCTGGTCTCAATTCTCTTAAAACCTAGTCTGGCCAGCAACCTGTCTGTTTCTTTGAAACAGAGTCTTTAGATTACACTTGCCTCCCGAAGAGGCATCCAGAAAGAGGGACTGCAAAATGGCAGTAACCAACTCAGGCCGGATCATAGAGACGGGCATCCTGGAGACCAGGACTCAGCATAGCGCTTTTCAACCCTTGCCACCGAGGGGAGTTATTCTGCTCGATCCTAGGAACTACAGAGCACTTATTTTCCAAAGCACTAAGGAGTGTAACGACTGAGACAAATCAGACACAATTATTTGTTATAGTTAACCAATAATTGTTTAAAGCACTCTGGGGCCTGTCCCCCATCCCCCGAGAAGTTCTTAGTTACAAGTTTTATTGCGCTAAAGAATGTGGTTGCCACATTGAGAGCAGAGAAGGGACACAGGAAACGTGCATCTTTCCTGCATTATCCCCACATAACACAGACTCTCCTGCATTAATGTATAGACAGACTGTTCTATAAATGAACATGCACATCCCCAGGAAATGGTATCCATTATTACTGTTGTTGTATTGCACTCATTGTATTCACATGTTTTATGATACATTTAAGGTAACTTCAATTATGCCATGTTTAGCGTCTATGGGTTCATATCGAGAAGATTTAAATGCTTGTATATGCGGTATGTCCATACCTGTGCAACACATCAGTATTACAAGAATCTTTAATAGTTCTTCTTCAAAAACTCAGCCAGTTAATCTTGCTCGGTCGTAAAAGCCCTGACAGGAGGCGTGTTGTCGCCCGGAAATACAACATCTTCATTGGTCCGGTCAACAACTAAGAGGTGTGACTTTGACCAGAGGTTAAAAGCCAGTGAACAATGCCACTCCCTCTCTTTCCTTGCTTCTTGGACGACTGAAGAGACCCCCTTCTTGCTGCAGGCCTGTAGGCCTAGGCCTGCAGGCTTCGGCCTACAACCCAGCCATGTGCTCATCTATAAGTTGTTTCATAGTACTTCATCTAACGCAGAAGATACTGGCAACAACTTCGGACCGAGCCTGCAGATCCGATGCTCCTCAGCCTAAAGGCATCTTGCAAGTATCGTACACTTGAACACTAAACAGCGATTTAGTATTGATTTGTAAAACTTACCTTTGTCAGCAAAGGTGTTTTATTACTGAGGAAACTGATGCTTCTTTTCCAGATTGTCTTTGACTTTTTCCTATAGCTCCATTCCCGGTTCCACTTCCGGTTCAACTCTATCATTGCTCATTCTTACCTACGTATGTGTGTGACCTGCATGTATGTTATGTGTTTGTTAGTTTAGTTATGTGTTTGTGAGTTAGTTAATAAAGATTGTGCACAATACATGTTTGGTTCTGACTCCATCTGCTAATAAATTGCCTCTTAAGTGATTTAGATCCTGACTACATGCTCTGAGTAGTACTGTACAATACGAATGTTGTTTTTCCATAACCTGGAAATGAACATTTCTTAGAATTAATAAACAATCAACACTCAGTGTTCACTGGACGAACAGGTTAATTGATTGTAATATTAATCTTAATGTAGCTACATCCAGTTAATCTGATTAATTATGAATAGGTAAATCAGTTAATCATAATTAATAATCATAATGAGTTATGAATAATTATTAATATTTCCCCTTTGAGTTAATTCGCTACAGGAGGCTGTGCACTCTCAAGGGACCCTAGTGAGGGAAGTGCTCCCAGCCTAAGGGCTGATCTAACTGGGAGGCCCCACGAGAGGCCTTCAACCATCTGACCAGACTTAGGGTGCTAAGCACTCTAAAACAACCCTCAGATGAGGGGAGTACCAAGCTTGACCTGATAGGTAGACCAGGCTGTAGACTAGAGTCAATGGGGCTCCTAGAGGGAGCTAGCAGCAGGAAAGTGATCCACTTTAGCCATGCTGAACTCGCTCTCAAGGAGGCCTTCTAAGGCCAGCTACCTGATGGCAAGCATCTACTAGCTGCCAGAACCCAGTATTGCTGAGAGGTCACCCTCAGGGAGGCCTGCTAAGGCAAACTACCTGATAGCCAGATTTTGCTAGCTGACAAACACCCAATTTGTTGGGGACCCGCCTTCAGGGTGGCCTGATAAGGCCAGCTACCTGATAGCGAGTGTTTGCTGGCTGACAGGTACCCATGCTAATTGGGAGTTCACCTTCATGGAGGTGCGCTAGGGCCAGTCACCTGAGAGCAAATCTCGTTAGTGAAAAGAACCAAAACCATCGGTGACTTGCCCTCAGAGAGGCCTGCTAAGGCCAGCTATCTGATAGCAAGTCATTGCTAGCTGCTCAGTACCCAAAGTGTTGGGGCCTAACTCTCAGAGAGGCCTGCAAAGGCCAGCTATCTGATAGTAAGTCTATACTGCCTGCCAAATACCTAAACTGCTGGGGACTCGCCATCAGGGAGGCCTGCTAAGGCCAGCTACCTGACAGCTATTCTTTCTGGCTAAAAAAGTACCCACACCGCTGGGGACTAGCCCAAAAGGAGGCCTGCTTCCTGATAGTAAGTCATTGCTAGCTGCCAAGTACCCAGTTTTTGGGGACCCACTCTACAGGGAGGCCTGCTAAGGCCAGCTACCCGATACCAAGTCTTGCTGCTCAAAATATCCACACTATTGGGGACTTTGCACTCAGAGCGGCCTGCTAAGTCTTGCTTATCTGATAGCAAGTCATTTCTAGCTGCCAAATTCCCAAATTGTTGAGAACTCACCCACAGAGAGGCCTAATAAGGCCAGCTACCTGATAGCAAGTATTGCTAGCTGCTATGCGCCCAATTTGTTGGGGACTCACCCTCAGGGAGGCCTGCTAAGGCCAGTTTCTGATAGCGAGCCTTACTGCTGAGAAATACCCACACCGTTGGGGACTCACTCTCCAGAGAGGCCCGCCAGGGCCTACTATCTGATAGCAAGTCGTTGCTGGCTGCCAAGAACCCTGCTCTTCAGGGAGGCCTGTTAAGGCCAGCTACCATATATCAAGTCTTTGCTGGCTGCTAAATACCCATATGATGGAGACTAGCGCTCAGGGAGGCCTGCCAAGGCCAACTACCTGATAAGCAAGTCTTCACTAGCACAGAAACCTGTTCACACAGCACCTAGAGTCCTGGAACCTAATCACATTGCCAGAAGCAGTGTACTCAGTAAAACACATTTTACCCTTTAAGCAAGGGGAATACAGTCTTACGCCACCATGCTCTGGAGGAGGCCCCCCCGGGGCCTACCACTCCAGACGAGCACGAGTGTCAGCTTGTGGCAATGCTTGGGCTTCAAGGGAGTGTACTCAATAACCAGACCGAAGTGAAGGTTAACAATTCGGCTTGACCGGAGCCACGATGGTGCAGGGCAGATAAACACAGAGCTATAAGCGAAGTACTCAACTAAGACACTGTTTTAACCTGAGAGTACTATTAGCATGACCCTGAGAATGCTACAGGGTGGAGGGCTACCAGTGGGACACTTGGAGGCCTTTTTCTTAAAAAGCCAACCACATTTGACCCAGCACTTGAACATCAGCTCAGCAGGCTTAAAGGTGGGATCAGTAGATTTTGAAAAACGCTGTTGTTCATATTTGAAATCATCCCAAACAAACCCACCCCTCTCTTCATTGCTCCGCCTTCAAAACTCACACTCCAATCCTAACCACCCTGCTCTGAGTCGGTCTCAAACCCTGGCTCGTCCGCTGTTGGCAGGCGAGGCGAGTGCACTAACAATGACGCTAAACACCGCATTCTCTAGCGGTCGTCAGTGCACAGTAGTTTAACTGCAAAACTCTCACTATCTGGCCACTGTTACACACATGCGAGAATGGATGTCTGTTTATCACAGCTGACACGCAACAAAATGCTTCACGAAAAATAAAGCACAGTTGATGAACGAACGACAAGGAAGCACAAAAAATGAACGTACAGTACACAAGAGTAAATACAAAGTGTTCATTGTTAGTCGCCAACAGCACAGCAGCTCCAGACAATCAAACCCAGTGTTACTCACATGAGAAGTGGAATCAAAGCAACCTCTGCATCTGTTTTCAGGCCTTCCCACTTGGCTCTCTCCAGCGCTGGAAAGCTTTTCTAATATAAATGTGGTCCTAAAGCGCTTGCCCAGTCATAAACCTTCATTCCAGTGATATTCTTTTGAGCTTTAGTATTGTGTCCCATCTCTCGTTCTGCAGTTTTTTTTTTCTTATTTTCAAATCGCCCTCTTGCTCGTTCTCTCTCCTCGACCGTCATACACCCCCTAATGCTGATTCGTTAGACGTTTGTTGTTGGTGTGTGCCCGACTAACTTCCAAACAGTGTTTTTGAAATTCTACTGAGTCTACCTTTAAGGGAGAGCCTAGACTGGAGGCCTAGCTATAAGCTAGCTTCTGAAGAGCGGGGCAACAGCAAAAACGCAACGCACTGTGTTCACAAGTGAAAGGGGCCTAACACCACCCAGGAGACAACTGCACTGGGGAGGGCTATGTTAACAGCCTATGACCCTAGCCACTATCTATTCTGCCTCTGCACTAACATGCATTTACCCGAAATGCAGAAAGGGGGGCGGGCATTGGCCAGACGACTCTCGCAATGAGAGGAGGCCAACACTAGGGATGCTAGATGGAACCTACACTCAGATACTGAAGGGTCAGGGGCGAGAATGCTAGCAGACTGCCTCCACTATCCCTAGTATTAGCCTAGGCCAGCTATTGAGGCAGCCCTGGTGAGGGCCAGCACACAAGCATAGATCTACCTGAGGCTCATAAAGAGCAGCAGCCTCTACAGAACGACTCTTAATATCGAGAGGCAGGATCACTCAACCTGTATAAAAATAGCTAAGGTGGCCTGATTTTTACACTGAGAGCCAACGTACTGCTGCTATCTATATACAGTAGGGATGTGCATCTCCATAACTGTGGCCGATGCAATACGCACCTCGATGCATAGCCAACAATACGATATATTAAAGATACACATGAAGCAGCTACCGATACGATGCAATACTATTCACCCCTCCCTGATTCACCCATTACGATGCAGTGCGATCCAATTTTGATTCGATTCAACACAATGTGATTCAATGCAATAGAAAAAAATTTGATGCTATTCTATTCAATATGTAGGGCTCTATGAAATACTTTTTATTTTTAATTTTTTTTTTTTTACCAAATTCTGTTTCATGGTTTAATCAAAAACATGTTATTAATTGAATTAATAAAAAACAACTTTATTCATTTGTTTGCAATAATAAGGCCGTATGAATTTTTTCCCCCAGAAATTCTGTGCTGTGTATTTAAATTTTTCTGGTAATCAAATGAAGGGATAAAACATTCATTTATTTTTAATCAAATGAAATTTAAATAAACCCTTTCATTTTTTGGCAAACAAAGTGCTGCACAACAGGTTTACTGTTAAAATTAAAACACTGATGAAAAATTGTGTGATTATTCCTTCAGAAATAAAGTCTTAATAATTTTTGTATTATATTTATTATTAGTAGTAGTAGTAGTAGTAGTTGTCAGGCACAGATCAATGTAGTCAAGGGAAGTAACAACTTAACAAGCTTTATTGCAGGTATGCAGGTTACAGCAGATCAAAGGTGCAATGCAGGTAAGAGCACTTACCAATGCAGGTAAGTGAATTTAGCTGAAGGTAACAGAGGTCTTTGTTTGTTGCAGGAGTGAAGCTGGCAGTGAAGGTGACTGGAAGATCCAACGGGCAACGAACAGGATGGCAGGCAGAAGATGAAGACAGGATCAGGAATGAGACGGCAGGTAAGTAGCAGGTAAGGAGTCGAGGTGAGTCTGTATAGTCTTGACGAGACCAGACTGTGGTGGAGTGAACAGTGAGCTTAAGTAGGGTGACTTGACAATGGCGTGCAGGTGCAGGTGATCAGTATTCCAGTGATTGTGAACGAGTGGGTGGATCTGGTGTAGATTCTATTACACGAATAGAATATTGGCGATTCTATTACACAGAACATGAAAATAGAGACACCAGCCACCATAGTCACATGTTTGCCGAGAGCCAGAGCACCTGACATCAAAGCAAATTTAAAAGTGCTGGCTAATGCTAATCGTAAATACTCTAAGATTATTATTCACGTCGGCACTAATGATGTTCGACTTCGCCAGTCGGAGATCACTAAAATTAACATTAAAGAGGTGTGTGAACTCGCAAGTACAATGTCAGGAGAAGTAATTTGCTCTGGCCCCCTTCCTGTTCGTCGGAGTGATGAGATAGTTAGCAGATTATCATCACTCAATGGCTGGCTGTCTAAGTGGTGTCCGCAAAATAATATAGGTTTCATAGACAATTGGAAAAGTTTTTGGGGCAGACCTGACCTGTTGAAAAGAGATGGTATTCATCCCTCCCGGGATGGTGCTGCTCTTCTCTCTAGTAATATGGCACATAGTCTTAGAGCTGAAACATGACAAACTGGGGCCCAAGTCAGGAAGCAGACAGACTGGCTAAACCGACCATCTGCTAGCTGCCTCACGTTACAGAAGTCAGATAATTCAGATTAGTTGCTCCGTTGCGCTTAAAAAAAGATTAAGGAAATTAATCCAATGCCATGGTACAATGAGCACACTCGGGCCCTAAAGTTAGCAGCCAGAAAAATGGAGCGCAGCTGGAAGAAAACAAAACTAGAAGTATTTCGCATTTCGTGGAGAGAGAATGATTGATTACAGAAAGGCCTTAAAATCTGCTAGATCTGCCTATTTTTCAAAACTTTTAGAAGAAAATAAACACAACCCTAGGTATTTATTTGATACAGTGGCTAAATTAACAAGAAATAAAGCTTCAACTTCTGATGTTTCCAAAGAGCACAGCAGTAATGACTTTATGAACTTCTTTACTTGCAAAGATTGATAATATTAGAGAAAAAATTATAACCATGCAACCGTCTACTACAGTATCACGTCAGATAGTGCATTGTAGTGTCCCTGAGGAAAAATTCAATTCATTTACTGCTTTAGTCAGGAAGCAGACAGACTGGCTAAACCGACCATCTGCTAGCTGCCTCACGTTACAGAAATCAGATAATTCAGATAACTCCCAACACATAGAAACTCTTACACCTAGATATTTTCAAATAGAGACTGTGTCTGTGCCCCGAATTAGTAAAAACAAAAAACTTCCAAACCCATTTAATGGTAAAAATTTAATTGATGTTCAACAAATAAAAAAATAGAGATAATAATGCTAAACAAATGATAAAACTCGGGTTGTTAAATATTAGATCCCTTTCTTCAAAATCACTTATTGTTAATGATATTATCAAAGATAATAATCTAGATGTGCTGTGTTTGACAGAAACTTGGCTAAAACCAGATGATTACATTACTTTAAATGAGTCTAGTCCTCAAGGTTATGATTATCGACACAATGCCTGTCAGAAAGGCAAAGGGGGAGGTGTTGCTGTAATCTATAGTAATACTTACAGTATTAGTCAGAAGTCTTTCAAATATAATTCCTTTGAAGTGATGGTACTTTACGTAACATTATGTAAGTTGACATTTGTGCTGGCTACTGTATACAGGCCACCAGGACACCATACAGACTTTATCAAAGAATTTGCTGACTTTCTATCGGAGTTAGTACTAGCTGCAGATAAAGTCCTTGTTGTTGGTGATTTTAATATCCATGTAGATAATAAAAAAGACGCATTAGGATTGGCATTTGCAGATATTCTAAACTCTATTGGTGTTAGACAACACATGTCAGGACCCACTCATTGTCGTAATCATACTTTAGATCTAATATTGTCACATGGAATCGATATTGATGCTGTTGAAATTCTGCAGCAGAGTGACGACATCTCAGATCATTATCTAGTCTCGTGTATACTACATTTAGTCAAGGCGGCTAAACTGCCTCCATGCCATAAATATGGTAGAACCATCACTTCTACCACTAAAGATCACTTTATAAATAATCTTCCTGATCAGTTTCATCGCCTTAGCATACCAGAAAGCTTAGAAGACCTCGATGTTGCAACAGAAACTATTGCCTCTGTCTTGTCCAGCACATTAGACTCAGTTGCTCCGTTGCGCTTAAAAAAGATTAAGGAAATTAATCCAATGCCATGGTACAATGAGCACACTCGGGCCCTAAAGTTAGCAGCCAGGAAAATGGAGCGCAGCTGGAAGAAAACAAAACTAGAAGTATTTCGCATTTCGTGGAGAGAATGATTGAGTACAGAAAGGCCTTAAAATCTGCTAGATCTGCCTATTTTTCAAAACTTTTAGAAGAAAATAAACACAACCCTAGGTATTTATTTGATACAGTGGCTAAATTAACAAGAAATAAAGCTTCAACTTCTGATGTTTCCAAAGAGCACAGCAGTAATGACTTTATGAACTTCTTTACTTGCAAAGATTGATAATATTAGAGAAAAAATTATAACCATGCAACCGTCTACTACAGTATCGCGTCAGATAGTGCATTGTAGTGTCCCTGAGGAAAAATTCAATTCATTTACTGCTTTAGGAGAGGAAGAATTGTCTAAACTTGTTAAATCATCAAAATCAACAACATGTATGTTAGACCCTATACCGACTAAGCTATTGTAAGAAATGCTTCCAGAGGTTATAGATCCTCTTCTTAATATCGTCAATTCATCTTTATCACTAGGACACGTACCAAAAACTTTTAAGCTGGCTATTATTAAACCTCTTATTAAAAAAACACAACTTGATCCTAGAGAATTAGTCAATTACAGGCCGATCTCAAATCTCACTTTTCTGTCAAAAATACTAGAAAAGGCAGTATCATCACAACTGTTCCTTTTTAGAAAGAAATAGTATCTGTGAGGATTTCCAGTCAGGATTTAGACCGTACCATAGTACTGAGACTGCTCTCATTAGAGTTACTAATGATTTGCTCTTATCATCAGATCGTGGTTGTATCTCTCTATTAGTGTTACTAGATCTTAGTGCTGCATTTGACACTATTGATCACAATATTCTTTTAAATAGACTCGAAAATTATGTTGGCATTAGTGGAATTGCATTGTCATGGTTCAAATCATACTTATCTGACCGTTATCAGTTTGTAGTAGTAAACGAAGAGATGTCATATCGATCACAAGTTCAATATGGAGTACCGCAAGGCTCAGTACTAGGACCGTTGCTGTTCACTCTGTACATGCTACCCTTGGGAGATATCATTAGGAAGCATGGCGTTCACTGTTTTCACTGTTACGCTGATGATACTCAGCTCTATATTTCTTCGCGCCCTGACGAAACTTACCAATTCACAAAATTAATGGAATGCATAGCTGATATAAAAAATTGGATGACCAGTAATTTCCTACTACTAAATTCAGAAAAAACAGAGATTCTAATTTTTGGACCAAAAACTTCTTCAAGTAATAACCTAGAATACTGTCTAACACTTGATGGCTGCTCTGTTAAGTCTTCGTTGTCAGTTAGGAACCTGGGTGTGCTCTTTGATACCAATCTTTCATTTGAAGGCCATGTTACTAGCATTTGTAAAACCGCATTCTTCCATCTTAAAAATATATCTAAACTACGACATATGCTCTCAATGAAAAATGCAGAACAGTTAGTTCATGCGTTCATGACCTCAAGGCTAGATTACTGTAACGCTTTACTGGGTGGTTGTTCTGCTCGCCTGATAAATAAACTACAGCTCATACAAAATGCAGCAGCTAGAGTTCTTACTAGAACTAGGAAGTATGACCATATTAGCCCAGTTCTGTCAACACTGCATTGGCTTCCTGTTAAACATCGTATAGATTTTAAAATCTTGCTAATTACTTACAAAGCACTAAATGGTTTAGCTCCCCAGTACCTGAGCAAGCTCCTAATTCATTATAGTCCTTCACGTCTATTGCGATCTCAGAATTCAGGCCAGCTGATAATACCTAGAATATCAAAATCAACCGCAGGCGGTAGATCCTTCTCCTATTTGGCACCTAAACTCTGGAACAATCTTCCTAGCATTGTTGGGGAAGCAGACACACTCTGTCAGTTTAAATCTAGACTAAAAACGCATTTCTTTAACCTGGCATACACATAACACATTACCAATTTATATTTTCAAATCCGTTTAAAGGATTATTAGGCTGCATAAATTAGGTCAGCCAGAACCGGGAACACTTCCTATAACACCTGATGTACTCGTTACATCAGAAGAAGAATGGCATCTACGCTAATATTAGTCTTTCTGGTTATCCCGAGTTTCACCGTAGTCAACCGGATCCGGGCCATATCCAGGTGAGACCAAGGACCTGCGCCTTGACACGACCACAACGCAGCCCTGAAGTATCAGCAGAGATTGAGTCAGCTAGATCATCCACTGTGAGGGCCTCATCGACACGACAGCCACGACACAGTTCCTCAACAACCGTCCATACCGGCGTGATGAATACGATCCTCAATTGGATGGAACTGGAATAAATACTTTGAATGTTGCGATCCTATTGGACTTACGATGGCAACCTGAATCGTAACAAAGCACTGTTGGCCAGAGGAGAACTGGCCCCCCGACTAAGCCTGGTTTCTCCCAAGGTTTTTTCTCCATTTAAACACCTATTTGCCACTTGTCTGCCACCTGATGTCACCTGATGGAGTTTGGGTTCCTTGCCGCTGTCGCCTTTGGCTTGCTTAGTTGGGGACACTTGACATTTGACTTGACATTTGATATTCAACAGTGCTTTGATTCTTTAAGAGCTGCTGTGCAGCCAAAAAATGTACCAGTTACCAATGTAAAGCTGCTTTGACACAATCTACATTGTAAAAAGCGCTATATAAATAAAGGTGAGAGATGGCAGGACTGGTGTGGTGACTGAATCCGTGACAGTAATAGTAGTAGTATCACATTAAGACATACATTATAACATATAATAGTAATTCAATAGTAGTATATTACTACAATAGTAATATGGCTATATTTCTGTCACAAGTTAAACCGAACTTTTATTTTGACGGGTTTCCGTAAAGATCTTGAAGTTTCTCTGTGTGTATATGATATGACAATAGTTTTTCTCAAATTAAACGGTAAAATGCTCTCGGTAAAATTACTCTCAGAGCTCATATAGTCAGATGACAGACGCTGGAAAAAACAGTGTGCTTCTTCCGTATGTGTAGTAAATGTATTCGCGCGTCTGCGCCATTCATTCATACGCAGAACATGCGGGATTCATATTCAAATAGTCTTCTTGCGGTTTAATATTCACAGACACTAGTCCATATCGCGATTTGATTTAAGCGTACCCACCTACTTTTGATTTATTCATCCAAAATTTGCCCTAAATATGGTACAGATAGTTCGCTTTTAATTCTTTGGTTCAGATAGACAGCAAATCATAAAGTAACTTAAGTGCCTTCTGACTTCTAACGCATAGCCCTTTCACAAATACGTTAGAAATGATGCATCACGATACAAATGCCAACTTGTATCCTATGCACTTTTTTAAATTGATGTATTGCATCGTTAACTTTTATGCCGATGCACCGAGGAGACAAGCTACTCTACCATGAGGTGGCTATCAAGGCAGCACGACGAGGGCCAGCCCTTGACACGTGAAACTAGACAGAGCGGTGGCCTCAAAAACACTCCCCTTCTGGGAGGAAGCCAACTCACACAACACAGTAACTACAATCTCTGATGGATAGCTAAATTCACAATAAGCAAAGCCAACACACTCACTTAAGAAGACCGAAACGGTACTTCCCAAATATCATTCTAGCCAACCTACGATGGGAACTTCAGGGCCCTAATACATCATTAGGTGAATCCCCACCAACTCCATACAGGGAACAGTGGCCTACAACAAATACTATTTGGTATTTTAAAATAGCACAAAGACCTACGTAGTTCAACCTACCACCATAGAAAACATGGGGTCTACCAACTTTACAGGCCTGAAAGGGCACTCTCACTGTCAAAGCCAAGGCGGACCGTCAGAAAACACTTAGTTCATCATAGGCCCAGCCTCAGGCCTGATGTAAGAAGTGCCTGGGGGGAAACTCAGGAGGAGAAGGAAGAACGTAGAGGGTAGTTCTAGTCACCCTCGGAGGGAGGCGATCCATCACCAACACTGAGTGCGTTTGCGCTGATCACCTCCCTCAAACCCTTCTTCTTTCTAAAGTCCCGCCTTCTCTGCGACCTACCCCTCTGTGGAGGGGGCGCACGAGAGGCGACACTAGCCTTCCGGCCCTGTCTCCGACCCTCAGATTGAGACGGGCCAGGCCCTCCTGCCTGTCTGAGCGCAGATTCGGATCTCAGCGGTGTGCATGTCTTAAATGCCGTTGATTGCGCCTTCGCCTATCTGAACTTCCCAAACACCGCCTCTACGGAGGTGCCAAAAAGTTCAGAGGGTGAAACTGGCACATCGAGGAGAAAGCCCTTCTCTTTTTCCCCTGTGGCCACCATCACCGCCATCGATCAGCCGATCGTGGCAGCAGTCTGCTTGGTGGCCTGGAGAGCGAGATCTGTGGCGATCGAGATCCTTCAGCAGGTCCGCTTGGTACGCTGCAACACCACCATTGTGTGCAAGGCAGCACCAGCCTGACCCGCTGCCGCGTATGCCCTGCCATTTAAGCTGGATGTTACTTTAAGGGGCTTATATGGCAGGGTCGGAGCTTTCAGTGTCGACACATACCCATATTCACCCAATTCCTCAACATCAGCGAAATGAGCCCGCTGATATTGATGAATGCGAGCTGAAAATGGGTTCTTCCATGCCTTCTCGATCTCAGTGTGAAGATCATGAAGGAATAGAAGGCTCACTGGAGCTGGAGGATTATGGCCAGATAGAAACGATCGTCGAGCCGACTGCGCGCGGTCTCCCATGGCAACTGTAACCTGCCAGCAGTGCGTTCCATAACCTCCAACAGCTCTGCATACGCGGGGCAGGGTGGTTGTGAAGATTCAGGAAACTCACCCTCTCTATCATCATCAGCCATCTCCTGCTCTGCTGGAAGAGCACTCGCTGCTGGACCTAAGGATGCAGAAGACAACACATCCTCTCCCAGCTCACTCTCATCAGCTGCGAGAGGTTTACACCCTTCTCAAACTCTTCGGCGAGCTCCATCTGGGAGCCCCATGATCTGAGTCTCTGCTCTCAGAGGAAAACACTCACAATTGGCACAGGCAGCTCCCTCGAGAACTGACTGTGCGTGCTCTTCACCCAAACAGTAGATGCACAGTTCGTGTGTGTCATCAGAAGCATGCCACACTCAGTGATATAAAGTAATGTTTAAAAAGTAAAAAGTGATTAATTGTGACATCGATTAAAGAACTACCTCCGACATCTCTTTCTGACATTTCTTTCACATTGGGTAGAAGATGCAGTTTCTCCAGGTTATGAGTTATCAAGTCAAGTCAAGTCACCTTCATTTATATAGCGCTTTTTACAATACAGATTGGTTCAAAGCAGCTTCACAGTGATAATAGGAAAATTAATGGACAGAGATTATTTTGGCTTTACAGCAGCTCTAGGAAAAAGTTATTATTGAGCTAAAGTTAGTTTTTGATTGAATCACTTCTGTTGTAAAAATAGTTAATTATTAAATCAGGGGCCACTTAAATGACACCTTTTTAATTGAAACAGGACGAATTTTAATGTGTTCTTGCCATTCATTTATGTGTTTAGTCTATAGGTATGCACGTTTGAATGTGTATGTGCACAGACACTTAGTCTTTTTTACAAAGTGACACCGCCAAATCACTTGTCTGGCCGCTTCCGCGGATCCATGCGAACCGGAATCATTTTGACAACGTTTTATCTTTACATAGGGAAAGGAAAGGGAAGGAGGCCTTTGCAGGGGATAGTTTAGATGACACTTCAGGACTGTGTTGTCATCTTGTCTAGGTGCAGGTCCTTCATCTCATCTGGATACGGCCTGGATCTGGCAGACTATAGTAAACCTCGGAATAAACAGAGAGAGACTAATATTAGCGTAGACGCCATTCTTCTTATGATGTAGCGAGTACATCAGGTGTTATGGGAAGTGTCCCCGGTCCCGGGTGACCTAATTTATGCAGCCTAACAATTTACATGATTTGAATTATAGAAGTAGATAATGTGTTATGTGTATGCCAGGTTAAAGAGATGTGTTTTTAGTCTAGATTTAAATTGACAGAGTGTGTCTGCTTCCCGAACAATGCTAGGAAGACTGTTCCAAAGTTTAGGTGCTAAAAAGGAAAAGAATCTACCACCAGCAGTCAATTTTAATATTCTAGGTATTATCAACTGGCCAGAATTTTGAGATCGCAATAGACGTGAAGGACTATAATGTGTTAAGAGCTTGCATAAATACTGGGGAGCTAAACCATTTAGTGCTTTGTAAGTAATTAGCAAGATTTTAACATTTATACAATGTTTAATAGGGAGCCAATGCAGTGTTGACAGAATATGGTCATACTTCCAGGTTCTAGTAAGAACTCTAGCTGCTGCATTTTGGACCAGCTGGAGTTTGTTTATTAGGCGTGCAGGGCAACCACCCAGTAAAACATTGCAGTAATCTAGCCTTAAGGTCATGAACGCATGAATTAACTGTTCCGAACTGACGACGAAGACTTGACAGAACATCTATCAAGTGTTAGACAGTATTCTAGGTAATTACATGCAGAGGTGCAATAATTAGAATCTCTGTTTTATCAGAATTAAGTAGTAGGACATTGCTAGTCATCCAATTTTCAGCTATGCATTCCGTTAATTTTGTGAATTGGTAAGATTTGTCAGGGCACGAAGAAATATAGAGCTGAGTATCATCAGCATAATGCCATGCTTCCTAATGATATCTCCCAAGGGTAGCATGTACAAGGTGAATAGCAACGATCCAAGTGCTCAGGCTTGCGGTACTCCATACAGAACTTGTGATCGATATGACATCTCTTCGTTTACTACTACAAACTGATAATGGTCAGATAAGTATGTGTGGTTTGGCTTCATTGAGATTGCTCTCATCAAAGTTACAGCTTGCTCTTTTTTTTTTTTTTTTTTTTACCTTTATTTATATAGCGCTTTTTACAATGTAGATTGTGTCAAAGCAGCTTTACATTGATAACTGGTACATTATTTGGCTGCACAGCAGCTCTTAAAGAATAGTGTCAATGCAGACAGATCAAAGCATTGTTGAAAATCAAATGTGAAGTGTCCCCAACTAAGCAAGCCAAAGGCGACAGCGGCAAGGAACCCAAACTCCATCAGGTGACATTAGGTGGCAGACAAGTGGCAAATAGGTGTTTAAATGGAGAAAAAAACCTTGGGAGAAACCAGGCTTAGTCGGGGGGCCAGTTCTCCTCTGGCCAACAGTGCTTTGTTACGATTCAGGTTGCTATCGTAAGTCCAATAGGATCACAGCATTCAAAGTATTTATTCCAGTTCCATCCAATTGAGGATCGTATTCATCACACCGGTATGGACGGTTGTTGAGGAACTGTGTCGTGGCTGTCGTGTCGATGAGGCCCTCACAGTGGATGATCTAGCTGACTCAATCTCTGCTGATACTTCAGGGCTGCGTTGTGGTCGTGTCAAGGCGCAGGTCCTTGGTCTCACCTGGATACGGCCCGGATCCGGTTGACTACGGTGAACCTCGGGATAACCAGAAAGACTAATATTAGCGTAGATGCCATTCTTCTTCTGATGTAACGAGTACATCAGGTGTTATAGGAAGTGTTCCCGGTTCCGGCTGACCTAATTTATGCAGCCTAATAATCCTTTAACAGATCTGAAAATATAAATTGGTAATGTGTTATGTGTATGCCAGGTTAAAGAAATGCGTTTTTAGTCTAGATTTAAACTGACAGAGTGTGTCTGCTTCCCCAACAATGCTAGGAAGATTGTTCCAGAGTTTAGGTGCCAAATAGGACAAGGATCTACCACCTGCGGTTGATTTTGATATTCTAGGTATTATTAGCTGGCCTGAATTCTGAGATCGCAATAGACGTGAAGGACTATAATGAATTAGGAGCTCACTCAGGTACTGGGGAGCTAAACCATTTAGTGCTTTGTAAGTAATTAGCAAGATTTTAAAATCTATACAATGTTTAACTGGAAGCCAATGCAGTGTTGATAGAACTGGGCTAATATGGTCATACTTCCTAGTTCTAGTAAGAACTCTAGCTGCTGCATTTTGTACGAGCTGTAGTTTATTTATCAGGCAAGCAGAACCACCACCCAGTAAAGCGTTACAGTAATCCAGCCTTGAGGTCATGAACGCATGAACTAACTGTTCTGCATTTTTCATTGAGAGCATATGTCGTAGTTTAGATATATTTTTAAGATGGAAGAATGCGGTTTTACAGATGCTAGTAACTTGGCCTTCAAATGAAAGATTGGTAACAAAGAGCACACCCAGGTTCCTAACTGACGACGAAGACTTAACAGAGCAGCCATCAAGTGTTAGACAGTATTCTAGGTTATTACGTGAAGAAGTTTTTGGTCCAAAAATTAGAATCTCTGTTTTTTCTGAATTTAGTAGTAGGAAATTACTGGTCATCCAATTTTTTATATCAGCTATGCATTCTGTTAATTTTGTGAATTGGTAAGTTTCGTCAGGGCGCGAAGAAATATAGAGCTGAGTATCATCAGCGTAACAGTGCAAACTAACGCCATGCTTCCTAATGATATCTCCCAAGGGTAGCATGTACAGAGTGAACAGCAACGGTCCTAGTACTGAGCCTTGCGGTACTCCATATTGAACTTGTGATCGATATGACATCTCTTCGTTTACTACTACAAATCTTATCATCTGATCATGGTTGCATCTCACTATTAGTGTTACTGGTTTAAAATCATACTTATCTCGTACTTATCTGACTAATTTGTGGTAGTAAATGAAGAGGTATCATATCGATCACAAGTTCAGTATGAAGTACCACAAGGCTCAGTACTAGGACCACTGTTTTTCAACCTGTACATGCTACCCTTGGGAGATATCATTAGGAAACATGGTATCAGTTGATGATACTCAGCTTTATATTTCTTCAAGGCATGATAAAACATACCAATTCACAAAATTAACAGAATGCATAGTTTATATAAAAAAAAATTGGATGACTAGTACCCATAATATCTGACGTGTTTGTTACATCGTAATAGGAACGGCATCTACGCTAATATTAGTCTGTCTGTCTCATCGTTATCCTGAGGTTACCGTAGTCCAGATCTGGTCCATATCCAGACCAGATGGTAGACCTGCACCCAGAGATGACCACAATGCAGCCCTGAAAGTCAGAGAAGACCACAACAACTAGCTGAGCCCTATAGAGACAGATCCCCTGCAAAGACCTTGTTGACTAGACAGCCCTCAACACAGATCCTCAGCAAAGACCACAAGAAGCAGAGAAGTCTGCTGCACAGACCCCTATGGCCAGCTTCAACCCCCACCAAATGATGCTGTGATGTTTCCCGATCTTCAAGCAGAAAGAGTTGGTTGAAATATTCTGAAAGATATCAATCCATAATCTGACTTGTGATGCAGCCAGGAATTATATCATGTTTGCTCTTTTGGCCAGAGGAGAAACTGGCCCCTTACTGAGCCTGGCTTCTCCCAAGGTTTTTTTTCTCCATTTCTGTCACCTGATGGAGTCTGGGTTCCTTGCCACTGTCGCCTCTGCCTCACTTAGTTGGGGACACTTAATGTTCAACAATATTATTGATTTTACTGCACTGACACTATTAGATGAGAACTGAGCTGGATGATACCATCACTGTTTTCTGCAGAGCTGCTCTATAGCTATAGAGTTATTAACTATACAGTTAATGACACTATTGTCGTTTGAGAGCTGCTTTACAGCAGAATTGAATTCTATTTGCATCATTGAAAACTATTCATGTCACAGTTGATGTGGTAGTTCTCAGAATGAAGACGATGAAGATTAAATATTAACTTTCTAAACACGAAGATAAAAGATAATACACAGATGAAGGCACAGAATGATCACTTAGACTACTCACACTACAGACGTGAACCGACAATAAACTGAACGAGACGGAGTATAAATGCACAGGGAAACTTAATGACAGACAGCTGAACGTAATCAGTAACCGAGGAGACTAGGAGGTAATGAAGACTAAACTGAACTGAGGTACATGAAACAAACACACAGGCATGAAATTAACACAAAACACAACATAATCCTGACAATTCACTTGTTTATCACTGTAAAGATGCTTTAAAACAATCAATATTGTATAAAGTGCAGTAGTACTGAGTATATGTAGTTTTCTATATAGGAATGGATATCACAAACTCAAAATTCCTGTCTTTTGCGTCGTTTATGGTTGCTCAAATCAATCAAACCGAGAAACCACAAGGAGCTTTTATCGTTTACGTAACTTATATAGTTTTTTAACTTTAAAAGTTGTCACCTTTAATAGCATTTTGCGTCTGCTGATACTGAAATTAATATGGATACCTGCTTACCTTTTTTGTTTTTGACTTGGTTAAATATTTACATTCTTCATGGTATCGTTTGCAGGTAAGAAGTTTTGTAGAATTCCGTTCACAATGTTGATCTGGTTACCATGAAAACAGTGTCACACGCTGGGCACACGATGCTGCTTCAGCCATCATATGATAGAAAATGTCCAAATAAAAAAAGAAATGTGTTTAACAAGCTGACAGAAGTCAATCCATTTCTTTGTTGGAAGGGTGTAAATGTAATTGTAGTTTTAATGCTGTCTTTGTAAATATTCACTTTTCTATATGGCCAATACAAACTTTCCTCTATGTCTTCCATTCTGTTTCTTTACTTCCTGCCCTCCAGCTGAATTTCACACGTCATCAGAACCATGTGATTGCAAACAAGCTATTTAATAATTTTAATTGGACATCAATACATTGTCATCTCTGGCAACTTGACAAATATGTTTTCAATATAATTAGGATATATAAAAATGAAGATAACAATTAATGATCAATAAGTATTAGATCTATAAAGATCACAGATTTATTTACAAACTGATTATATAAGACTTAATTAACTTTATGAAATTATAATGAATTTCTATGCATTTTTCAATACTTTTGAAGTATTTGCACTGATTTTAAACTATGAGACATAAAAGGATGTTATCCCTCTTAAGAGAGTTATTTGTTGTTGTTGTAGCTCCCCTATGGGTAGAATTTGACATTATTACAGCGCCACCTAGCGTCCAATGGATGTGTGTCTAACTGCCTGAGGGGATTATTTCAGACCATCCCATCAAATTTAGTGTCCCTATGACTTTCTGAGATACAGATACAGTGAAGAATGGGCCCTCTCACAGGTGCCACTGCCACCCGGTTGCCTTAGGAAAACAGTGGGCAACGGTGGGCAATATGCATTTGAATGGGTAAATATAGGAGGACTATGTCAAAATAATTTATATGTGCCACAATTCCTTGCTACCAGCTCGTGGAGCTATGACTATAACTAAATATTGGCATGCCGATGTCATCAGGCCAGGACTCTTATCAAACGTGAAGTTTTGGGTCAGATTGGACACACCATGCTAGCAGCACTTAGCTAGGGTTAAAGGATATTAATGCCATGAAACAGGAAGTTGTTGTAACATATATATAACATATACATAACATATACAATATGGTGTAACATGTTTGTAGCATGTTGCTAGCATATTTAACACATGATGGCATATTTAAATTAGGGGTGGGAATCTCTAGGCAACTAACGATTCGATTATTATTCAGAGGGCTGAAATGCTATGATAAAATGATTATTGCTGCATCTTGAAGCAACTGTCACAGTCACCAGCACAGTCACCAGCTCAGTACCCATCTGCACTACATTTCCCAGCATCCCTCCTGATCCACATCTGCACTCAGTCAGCCATCACCACACCTGCCACAGATCATCATCTGAGTTCTGATCACCTGCACCTGTGCACCCTCATCAACACTGCCTTCTTATACGACCGTTCCCTTCACCTCACGGTCTGGTCTCGTCAACAACAAGCTCCACAGACCTTACCTGTTAGAGTGTCCAACCCTGGTCCTGGAGGGCTACCGTCCTGCAGATTTCAGTTCCAACCCTGCTCCAACACACCTGTCTGTAATTATCAAGCAGCCCTAAACACCATGATTAGCTAGTTCAGGTGTGTTTGATTCAGGTTGGAGCTGAAATCTTCAGGGCGGTAGCCCTCCAGGACCAGGGTTGGACACCCCTGTGTTAGACTCACCTGAGTAACCTACCTGCTGTTCCTGATCTGTCTTCTGTTTTCTGTTCCCTTCGTCATCTCCCTGGATCCTCTGTTCAGCCAAACCACCACTGCAGCACCTGCACAAGAGACACTATATTCACCAGCTGAGTCTTCAATCAACATTCATCAAAGTCTCATATCCTTAACTGTTTGCATTCCCGCTCTGCTCAATCCATTACCCACAATAAAGCCTTGTTGTTTGTACTCTCCTCGTCTGTCCTCTTCTGTATGACAGCATCTTTTTTTTTCTGTACAGGATTTCTTTTTTCTCACTAGGGTTTTTCACATTTGAAATAGTTAATCCTGGGTCATTTGAGAGTGCTGAATGTTTTGCAGTCAATAGCAGTGATTTTTCTCTTTATCACTGTTTAATTATTACTGATGACATTATAGTGTGAGATCTAATAGGCTGCATTCACACTAATGTACAGCTGACGCAATGGGGACGTGTTCCGCAGGACCTGGTGTCTGAGGCATGTGTAACAACTTAGCCAATCATGGCCGACGCAGTGATGATGTTACAGGGTGCTCCCAGCGTATAAAAAGGGTACCTGAAAACATGTCATCATTTTCAATGTCTTCAGGAAGCCGCTTGTCTGTGTGCTGTGTGAAGGTTGCAGTGTGTGAAAGAGAAGGAAATATGGGTGAGCGAACAGTTTAAATGCTATATCCCTCCTTGTCTGCGTTTCATAACGCCTGGCAATGGTCACGATACATGTGTTATATGTCTAGGGGTGAAGCATGCACATTTTGCCGTCGAGGGGGCTGGATGTGTGCGTTGTGATGATTTCTCTCTGAGAAGGGTGCTGGGGTACAACAATTCTGTTTTTATAGGAGACTAATATCTCCTTACCCCTCTGTGGAGGGCATGGGGTACAGTATGTTGTTTTTAGAGGAAGGTAAAACAATAGCTCGTTTAAGGAGAAACAATCTCCTCCCTCCCCCTCTGAGAAGGGTGCTGGGGTACAATAATTCTGCTAATGAGGAGAATAAAATTTTCCTCCCTCCCCCTCTGAGAAGGGAGCTGGGGTGCAGATAATTGTTATTAGAGGAGAATGATGATAATAATGTTAACAGAAGGGGATGGCTGGCATCAGGTTGAGCTGGCAGGTGCGCGGCCTGCCTTCACCTCTGCCTCTCAAAGCGCATTCCACAAGAAGTATGGCATCTTCTACAGCTCTGTTGTCGGGGGCATCCCTCCAAGACATTTGTGATGCTGCAGGATGGTCCTCCCCACACACCTTCATCGGGTTCTACAGTCTGGACCTGCCGGCCACGCCAGGGTCCCAGGTGCTCATGTCCTGAGCTGTGCCACACCAGGACAGGCATTCCGTCAGCATGGTGCCTACTTCTGCATGGTGCCTACTTCAGCATGGTGACGTGGGTATATCGTTCCCCAAAGTGTCATTATGACGACGCAGCGCGAGTTCCCTTGAAAGGGAATGTCTCGGGTCACGCATGTAACAATGGCTCCCTGAGAAGGGAATGAGACGCTGTGTCCCCTTGCCATACTTCCTGCATGCCTGGGAGCCGCTTGCTTCAGATCAGTAGGCTGAAACAGCTGTGTTGCCAGCTCCCTTTATAGCTTCCGCGTTTCGCCGGCACACGTCACGGGATGACGTTGCACCAATCAGAATTGGACTAGTTGCACACGCCTTCAGGAGAGTTTACGCAAAAGTGTCGTTATGACGACGCAATGTCCCCCGCAATGTCGATAATCCCTGCATTAACCCCATAAATGCCGAAGCAAAGGAAATAATGGCAAACCACAACTATTCACTGTTTGACTGTGGCGCTAAGGTATACAGTAAATACTCAGTACATATCACATGATCTGTAACAGACAAAGCAATAGTAACATGCTAAAAACATTGTTGCTCACACTTTTGTGTTGCGACATTACTGTCAGATCCAATATAGTTGGCACTGCATCATCTTTTATTTTCAGCCGAACGGTGTGATTAAAAACGAATCTGCAGTAAAATTAAGCGAACAAATGAACAGTCTTACCAACACGATCTTGACCTTCGTTTCTTAATGTTAGGATCACAAGGAAGGCAATGCAAAGACGGAAATGGATAACTCAATGTACTATTGAAATTGATTTCTGGACATTGTAACGTTATTTTTTGTACACACACACACACACACAGGTTTGTTTTGCTATCAAAGTGAGGACATTCCAAAGGCGTAATGGTTTTTATACTGTACAAACTGTACATTCTATTCCCCTACACTACCCCTACTCCTACCCATCACAGAAAACATTCTGCATTTTTACATTTTTAATAAAACATTGTTTAGTATGTTTTTAAAGCTATTTTAAATATGAGGACTCGTGAAATGTCCTCATATTTCATGCTTACGTCGTAATATGTGCTTTGATCTACCTGCATTGACACTATTCTTTAAGAGCTGCTGTGCAGCCAAATAATGTACCAGTTATCAATGTAAAGCTGCTTTGACACAATCTACATTGTAAAAAGCGCTATATAAATAAAGGTAAAAAAAAAAAAAAAAAAAAATTAATACCAGTGTAATACCCATGTCATTATACAAATTTGTGTCCTCATAAATCACAAAAACGCACGCACACACACACACACACTCCAGTCCCACCCACTTTTTAAAACAAAGTCACACCAATGCTAGTACATGATATGCATGATTTGTTGGGCGGGGCTAAAGAAGCAATGATGTAGAAGTAGGCATCGATCTTCTGCAGAGGCAGACTTTCGTCGCACTATTACGTCATAGTGTGTCAAAATCCAAAACGAGTCATTTGGGCAGCTTGGTTTCAACAAAAGTTCTGAAAACAGGATATTTTTATAGTACAATGACTTCTAATGTCAAAAGATCATGGAAAATTTGATTCTTCAATTCATGACCCCTTTAAAACGATTCTTCAGAACTATATAGTTTTAAATAGAATGGTTACTATGTGTAAATAACCTTTAAAGAACCACTTTTTTAAACTGTAGTCTGACTAGTCCTCTCAGTCTCTGCCCCACTGCTGTAAGAGACCTTCCCATTTGGCATCAGCATACAACAATGTTAATGTTTAAATTGTCTCCAATATTCCTGTCTATTATGGCTATTGCACACATTTGCTGGCTAAAAGAAAGATAAACACAGGAATAAACCTTTAATCTAGTGCCTTCTCAACACCCTAAGCACTTGAAGCTGATGAAGGGTGCAAACACTTCAGATGGCAGCTACTCCATCTTAACTGCTCTCACTATGCTTAACTGCTCCCAAGATGCACTGACCACCTGAGAAGCCAGCAAAACATTTTGGTCATACCACATAAATGAGAACAGTCCCCTTGATCTAGCCAATCAATCTAAATGTTGTCATTGTTTAAATACCCTAAGCACCTGCAACAATGATATCAATCTCTTTTAATGAACCTTAGAACCTTAATATTAAAGCTGTCACAGTCAGTCATGCTTATCAGGCCTGCCTGTGCCAGTCAAGCAGAATGATTACCTTTGATTTGAATTGTTCCTCTTTAGTACAGGGAACAAATCAACCTATAAACCTAGAAGCATTTATGCAGTGAGATTTTATTCTAGTGAGAGTGAATGACACTTCCAAAAAAAAAAAAAAAAAAAAGAGGAAGAAGGTCTGCTTTGTCTTTGTCGACCAGTGGACACAACTGAGTTTAGCAGTCTGTTTGTTTTGACACATTTCTTTGAATGTGCTGAGGGCCACTAAAGGCCACACGCCAGGCTGGATGTGACCTGGGATTTTCCAGACCTCTACAACAGTGCATGAATAGATTCTTTGTTCACTGCAACCCTGTTTCAACGTTTGTCTTCCTTTTATCTCTATAATGCAAAATTCTCTCCACTCCAGCAGATGTTATCATACACGTAATGCCCCTGGTCCTGCGTGCCTGATCCAAAATACAACCTGCATTCCCATAGGCTATGCTTTTATTTTTCTGTTGAGCATATGGTCATTGTTTTCTTAAGATATTCTACATTGAAGTACCATGGAAAACAATTGTAAGCACTTTATAAAGTATTCAAAAGTATCTGAGGCAATGTTACACAGTCGTTTCAGTGCACACAAGAACAAATGTGTCAACGTTTCCTTACTGCATTCTAAAAAACAACTTATTATTACAGATGACAGACCATATTGTTGTCTTCTGTTAGAGACATTTTTGAGCAATATGTCATTTCCCCACCAGTATGACTCAACTCAGCCAAGCATGTTTCAGAGGACAGACCATAATCTCAAAAAGAATATGACGTATCAAACATGAGACAAAAATGGCTCAGGGCTGGTGAAGAAACTACTCTTTCAAATTCAGCACGACCTTTTTACCCGGCATAAAAGGGACAATTTTAAGCTTAAAAAAAGCCACTGCATCTGGAAGTAAGACACACAGTGGTGGAAAAGGGAGGCCTTTTCCTGTTAAGGACAGAGGAAATAGTCGTAGAAGTGTGTGACATTACAGTCTGCCTGGCAGACAGTATTTTCCAGCAGTATGATCCAGATGGTAGAGCTGCGCCAATGTCACTTCTGTTTTTTTATTAAACAAGTTAGATGAAGACACACTTCAGAAGTATATTTGTCTCTTCATTCATTAAGCAAAATCTGAAAAATTTGGAGCTTTTATTCGTTTTCATGTCTGGACGTAAATTACTTCCATGTCCCAAAATCTAAATGAACTAACAATATGAATGCAAGTTTAGTAGAGATTTAAAGCTAAAAGAAGAAAACATGGTGAGCTGGCATGAAAAGAGAAGTGACTTCATGAATCCTGATGTGGCTGTTTTTACCAGGATATCATTTAGCGCAGTGGTTTTAAATCTAGGGGCCTCATTTATAAAGAAGACATACATATAATGATTCTAAATGTGAAGCGCATCAACAGATTTCCCACAAATCTCTCTTTATGATTCAGAAGAATAATACAGCACTCATAATTAATGGGTTTAGGGGATCCAAGCTCGCTCTTGGAAAATCTGTATAGACATAATTTATTAATATTTTCAGGAAATTATTAATATAAATGAATTATTTCAGTGATGTAATAATCACAAAGCAGTTAAAATGTTGCTCATTTGCTCAGAAAATTATATTAATGCATACTGTGATTGGCTATTTATCACAATTTATTACAATTTTCACAATGTTGAATTAACTGAATTACTGGTATACAGTATGAGCACCAAAAAGTTTGTACACATGTCAAGATGCCAAGAATGGCCTTTGTGGCCGACACTAGACTTGGGAGCTCTGGGATCACCAGACTTGCGACCACTGGACTTATCACAGAATGTTCAGAGGGCTTATTCTTCCTTCTTTGCTGCCTCCCCTGCGCTGGAGTCCATGGGGTGCCTGCAGGCCCGCATTAAGAATACATATGGCCCTGTGGCTAGCTTGAATGTAACTCTACACCACTGCCTCATTTAGTATACGTGGTTTTATGAATATGCAAATTAGTCCCGCCTCCACTCACTCACACCAGTGCGGAGATCCACTCATTGACGATCACACGTTTACGTGATTGGTTACAAGGTAGTTTGTGATGTCAGAAACACCAGCGATGTCAAACCGCGTTTTGAGACTGTCTTTGGTTCACTGCAGTTTTAAGGAGAAAATACTCAGCAATGGTGTTGGCTTATGAATTTGGTTGGTCTTATAGCATATCAAAAACACCACATTGACATATAAACAACATTAAAAGCTTGATTTTCACCACAGGGGGACCTCTAAGGAATTTATAGTTTCCTCATTAGAAGGTCTTCTTTCTGTGTCTAGAAGAGGAGAATCATCAAGGCTGGACTGGGGCTAAAATTCAGCCCATCAGCCCACCAGCCCACACGTTTCCCCATTAATGTTTTGAAACAAATAATAATAGATATTTTTGAATATACTGCAAATGTGTTTAACAATATTAACACTGCATTATATTGCAAGGCTCTTACATATTTAATTAATATTTTGCAGTTAAAGTTTATTAGAACTGAACATGTCTACTCAGAAGAAAAAAAGGTTTGTCCTGAAAAGTTACCATAGTTCTTGCATAGAATCCAGAGTTTAACTGTAAGATCATGACACAGGCAAAAACCAAGCTGCTCATTACCATGGTTTCTATAACAACAATACTAATACTAATAATAAACTATGGTATTAATTAAAAACATCTTAAACACTAGCTATAAAACAACCTCTATAAAAGTGACTTGTTTGCCCTTATATTACCCAAGATTTCATGTAAAGCTAATAATATAAACATTAACAATAGACAATACAGGCCTGGTTTCACAGACAGGGCTTAGATTAAGACAGGATTAGGCCTTAGCTCAATTAGGACATTTAAGTAGCTTTTATAAAGTGCCTTAGAAAAAAAAAAAAAAAAAAAAAAAAAAAAAAAATTACTGGTGTGCATCCTGAGACGAAACAATGGCACTGACTTATTTTAAAGGGGACATCGGATGCTAATTTTCCACAAGTTAGTATGATTCTTTAGGGTCTTCATGAAAAGTCTATAACATACTTGGTTGTGTAAAAAAACACCTTTTTTACCTTGTCAAAAACAGCTCTGTTCACAGCGAGCCGTTTCGGTGCATGTCCCTTTAAATGATAATGAGCTACTGTTCACCCCACCCCTATCTTCTGTGGCCGGGCTGTAAACACTATTTGGCAGGTATTGCATTGAACTCACCATTCTTATTTATGCAGTTATAAATGCTCAAAAACGATTAAAATACATTTAAAAATTACTTGTTAGTCATTAACCAACACCTTTATAAACCTTATTGTAGTGTTACCATGTTATCTTTACATAAAATGTACACAGTTTGTAATAATACAATCGGCTTAATGCATTGTTCATTATAAACGTGCAGTTATGAATTACAGTGAGAAGGTTCTAAATAGAAATGACGACATATGTGTTTTTTCGACTGTATTATTTTGATAATGAACAAGCTGCGATGTCACGTTTGCAGTGCTTTGTTGTGTGTGCGTGAGGCGCCGGCGCGATCAAACAGCAGTCTTTGCAAGGGACTTGCCTCATCGTCATGGCAACGGTTCATGGCCAGGTCAGATTACGTCAGAGTTTGTTGTCGTTTGTTGGAAAATCATACCACAATGCTCAGACATTCCCCGACCCATCAAACGCCGATTAAACATGTTCAGTCGGGTGAAAACAAACTCCGACCAACGGCAACAGACGCCGACAGGGGAATCACACTAGCTGCGTCTCATTTCGGAGGCTGCGTCCTGATCCAACAAACTCCAACAGACGTGTTTGTTGGCGTTTATCTGTGCGGTGTGAACTGGCCTTTAACTTTAGCTGCATTCGTCGTGGAACTTGCTAACTAGCACATTATTAGGAAAGGCGATTTGCAAAGATTCATAAAAAAACCCTATAACGTTACTCACGTCTTCAGGAGGTGAAGCTGTATCACGAACAGTTACTGATCCATCCTTCAGGAACTTTTTAGCAAAACAAACTTTTTAGCGCAGACATAAACACATATAGGTAGATCCGGGGGTGCATTCCCTTCAAAAACAAAATTAATCCACTGCGTCTTCAGCAGCTCCTATGTCGAGAGTAAAGGACGACTGCTATGTTCATTCTTATATCCAATAACAAAACAGCTGCTTAGGAGACATTCTTGTCTACACCTGCGCGGCGTCGAAACAATGGCGGACTGTCTGTTTACAGCTCACTCAGGGCGGGTCTGTGCTAAAACGTCAGTGTCCGTCAAGATTCGTGGGAGGAGCCTGTGCAAATTTACGTCACTTTGCCAAGAATCTGTGAATAGCTTGATCTGACAAAGTGCTTATGATTTGTGGGGATTAAAAAAAAAGCACTGGGTGGATTTTTATCATTATAGGATGGTTGTGTAGACACACTGCCAACACACATTTATGTCCAAACACCATGTAAAAGTGAATTTTGCATCCGATGTCCTCTTTAAGATATGTCAGTGCAAGTTGCTTTCAGTTAAAACAGCTCAAACATGCACTTTAGTCTAGGACTAGACTTAAGCCTTGTGTGTGAAACCGGGGAATGACATCATATTTTTACAGTTTTAATAACGGCATGGTAATTTTTATAGTGGTGGCGCTGTCTGTACCTCGAGTTTACCTCGACAATTCAGTTTACATGGAGCTATTCAATCTGGTTTCAGCTAGGTTCACCACAGAGTCTTTAATGTTCACATATCATTTTGTGCTTGTGTCGATTCAAATGAGTCAAGTGACTTATTGCTTCAATAAAGTAGCGAAAGCATCAAGCAAGTTCTTCAGAGCTGCGAGGTAGACGGTCCAACTGCTCACGCAACTGCTGGATGCATGTGCAGTTTAGTCAGGTAGCAGTTTCATCGCTTAGCTTTTGGTCTTTGTTTCCCAGGTTCTCCACTAATTAACAGTGCTTAATACAACCCAAATTCTGGAAATGTTGGGACGTTTTTTAAATTTGAATAAAATGAAAACTAAAAGACTTTCAAATCACATGAGCCAATATTTTATTCACAGTAGAACATAGATAACATAACAAATGTTTAAACTGAGAAATTTTACACTTTTATCCACTAAATGAGCTCATTTCAAATTTGATGCCTGCTACAGGTCTCAAAAAAGTTGGCACGGGGGCAACAAATGGCTGAAAAAGCAAGAAATTTTGAAAAGATTCAGCTGGGAGAACATCTAGCATCTAGTTAATTATTATCAGGTCTGTAACATGATTAGCTATAAAAGGGATGTCTTAGAGAGGCAGAGTCTCTCAGAAGTAAAGATGAGCAGAGGCTCTGCAATCTGTGAAAGAGTGCGTAAAAAGATTGTGGAATACTTTAAAAACAATGTTCCTCAACGTCAAATTGCAAAGGCTTTGCAAATCTCATCATCTACAGTGCATAACATCATCAAAAGATTCAGAGAAACTGGAGAAATCTCTGTGCATAAGGGACAAGGCCGAAGACCTTTATTGGATGCCCGTGGTCTTCGGGCCCGCAGACGTCACTGCCTCACTCATCGGCATGATTGTGTCAATGACATTACTAAATGGGCCCAGGAATACTTCCAGAAACCACTGTCGGTAAACACAATCCGCTGTGCCATCTGCAGATGCCAACTAAAGCTCTATCATGCAAAAAGTAAACCATATGTGAACATGGTCCAGAAGCGTCGTCGTGTTCTGTGGGCCAAGGCTCATTTAAAATGGACTGTTTCAAAGTGGAAAAGTGTTCTATGGTCAGACGAGTCCAAATTTGACATTCTTGTTGGAAATCACGGACGCCATGTCCTCCAGACTAAAGAGGAGGGAGACCTTCCAGCGTGTTATCAGCATTCAGTTCAAAAGCCAGCATCTCTGATGGTATGGGGGTGCATAAGTGCATACGGTATGGGCAGCTTGCATGTTTTGGAAGGCACTATGAATGCTGAAAGGTATATAAAGTTTTTAGAGCAACATATGCTCCTCTCCAGACGACGTCTATTTCAGGGAAGGCCTTGTGTATTTCAGCAGGACAATGCAAAACTACATACTGCAGCTATTACAACAGCATGGCTTTGTCGTAGAAGAGTCATTTCCGGAATCGGGTTGTATATGGGGGTGTGGTGGGGTTTTGGTGGTTGGCCCACTGGAAAAAAAAAAAATCAGGTGCTCCTGATGGCCAGTCAATCTAAACCACAGCCAATAACAGGCCCCCTCCTTGCCCGGGTCCTGGGGCTTCAGCACAGCCTAGCCCTATTGTTAATGTGGCCCCAGGTGCCCGGAATGAACAGTATGAGAGGTCAGGGACAAGACTGGATAGGATTCTAGAGGTTCAGAAATGGCTGATGGTCCTGGACGAGAAGGAGTGGACTGGGGACGCTGGAAGGTCTCTGCTGTAAAGCGACCATACCTGTCTATTTTGTTTATTTTTGCTCCACCAATGAAAATAGTTCTGAAAGAGCAGGGGCCCATTCTTCGTATGTGGATTAATCATGCGTTCATTACCTCAATGCTAGATTATTGTAATGCTCTACTGGGTGGTTGTCCTGCATGCCCTGCATAAACAAACTACAGCTGGTCCAAAATAAAGCAGCTAGAGTTCTTATTATCTGCTTATCTTCCAGCAGAAGGAACTGGATGAAATATTTTGAATGATACCAATCCACAATCTGACTAAGGGTGCTACGATCAGGATTTTTGGGACCTATCACCGAAATAAAAAATAGGCCAACTATTCTTAACAACAATGTATTGTCAGTGCCATTGTTTTGTCTTAAGATGCAAACCAGTAATGTTTTTTTTTTCTTTCTTTCTTTTTTTTTTTTTCTAAGGCACGTTTATAAAAGCCACTTAAATGCCCTAATTGAACTAAGGCCGCCTAATCCTGGCTTAGTATAAGCCCTGTCTATGAAACCGGGCCTTTATTTATTGGCAAGCAACATGTGCAACATATTCCATCCCCTCTCTTAGAGATGATTAGGAACAGCTTAGAGCTGAACAAGTATAGCATTTCTGTGAAAAAAAACAAAAAAAAACAGAAATTAAATGTAAAACTAAAACAACACTGCATAGTCTTCACTGTATAAATTAAACGTAGATTAATCCTACTTAATCTGCTAAAGAGCAGTGAGTGATTTTGTCTTTTATTGTATGATTAACATTAAAGACACAGATGGCAGCAGGAATATTAGGCTGCTGTCACTGCTCGGAGCTCAGCGCACACTTGGACAGCACGCCAAATATGCATAACCTTTACTCTATTTAATTATATGTAAGTGTGAACTAGTGTAAAGCTCTTTTTATTAACGAGCATGCCCTGCAGTTTAGCAACAGTAGACTGTTTTTTTGTTGTTGTTGTTTTTTTTTAATGACAATCACTGATCTAGCTGATTTGGACATTAAGTTTGGGCTTTTAGGGAGGAACGAAAGTGCACCGCTGTGAAGGAAAGAATTGCACTAAAAATAGCACAGCCCTCGTTTCTTGTCATCGCTGTAGGGTTGCTGTCATATTGCAATGTCTCCACTCTCTGCGAAGAGTTACGAATTTATTGTCCTTTTCAGACACCTGGTAGAACTGCCAGACCGGTGAATGTAGTGAAGCAATTTTAGCTGCTCATAGAAAAATTGTCTTGTGAGATTTACGTCATTTGATCAGCTCTTCTGATCGGCCTTTATAGAGACCACCGATCAAAATATATAAAGCTATTATTGGCCAATAACGATGAGTGACCAATCAGTCGGAGAACCCTTAAATCTGATTTGTGATGCAGCCTGGAATAATCTCAACATGTTTGTTTGTTGGACAGAAGAGAACTGGCCCCCTGACTGAGCCTGGTTTCTCCCAAGGTTTTTTCTCCATTTTGTCACCTGATGGAGTTTGGGTTCCTTGCCACTGTCACATCTGGCTTGCTTAGTTGGGAACGCTTAATATTCAACAATATTATTGATCTGACTGCACTGACACTATTTGATGAGAACTGAACTAAGCTGGATGATGACATCACTGTTTTCCGCAGAGCTGCTTTATAGCCGAGTTAAACTAATTTAATTATTGATGATCTTACAACAGAACTGAATCAACACTGAACTGACTTCAGCTGAACAATGACACTATTTTCTTTTCAGAGATGCTTAACAGTTGAATTGAACTCTGTTTTCATTACTGAATCATTATTTTCCTGTTGATCACTGTAAAGCTGCTTTGAAACAATCTGTACTGTATAAAATGCTATAAAAAATAAAGGTGAATTGACTTAATTGTTCTGAAATTCTCATGTAATGCATCCAGAACAAATGGAATGTGAAATTGGTAAAAAAAAAAAAAAAAAAAAAAAAAAAAAAAAAATACAATTACTGAAATCAAGCATACAGAGAAGTTTGTTGGAGTTATCTAAATCAATATATATATAGTTGGGTGGAACTCAATGGTGGACTCCACCAAAACTCAAAGCAATTCTAAAGTCATGTGTATTTTTAAAATCCTCTGACTCACAGTCTCATAGCCACTGACTTACATCTGTAAATCCCACATTTGAACAATGGTGAGGAAAATGGCTGGGATAATGGCATTTGATCCTGTAATTTAAACCTCTGTAGTTTATTTCAGAACCCCCTTTAAATTGTATCATCTGTTTTGAGAACTTCACAATACAATAAACTGTCTGTGACCACAGTGATGACTCACTCACCTGGCTTGGTTTTTTTGGGGGGTGGGGGGGCATTAAATATGTTGCATTTTATGTTGTATTGATACTTGGCATCTACTGTGTGTAGTGTGGACTAGCATCACTGTAAAACAGGGATTATCTAATAATAGACCCTTTTCACAGACTGTGATGATGCGTTTTAACGGTCATCAATATCGTAAATCCTGCAAAGTTTTTTATATTTTCATTTTTAAAAAAATGTATGTACATTTATAACACTATACTTAGTATTATATTACCTTTGCATCAAATTACAAAAAACTAGTTAACGCTGCTGTGAGGGTGTTTCTAATACAGCGGCTATGGGAGTGACGGTAAAAATGTTCTCTTTTCTTACTGCCGTTATCAATCGCTCTCTATTTTTTTCCTCTTTTTGAAAGTTGTGAAAACACTATTGTGGAGTTTTTCTTTTGCTATTTGAGAAAATGGAAACACAAAAAATATATTTAATGTATTATCTCATTCACCGCTATAGAATTTTACCCAACTATGCCAACTTCCGCTTCTGAGAAACGCGGAAATGTGAAAAGGGTCTATAAGCCATTAGTTATAAGCCATTAGTTAAAAGAATGCTAGTCTATAAGCCATTAGTTAAAAGAATGCTAGTTGAATGCTAGTATATCACTGACATATTACAGAACACAGAACTGCTCCTAAATTGCTTTCATTTTGAGCTGTATTGACATCAGTCACATTGTGGAGGATTATTTAAATATCTTATTGTCTTATGAAATTATATTATTGAGATTTGTACAAAAAGACAAAAGCCAGTGGCATTTCATTTACTGAAATGTAAAGTCATCACATCATTTAATTTATAAAATTCTAAACCACAAGTTCATTCTATTTTGTGGATGTCACGTAATGATATAAAGATGGATGCAGTTGCAGATGCAGTAGTTTATTAAAGTCCAATATAACAATCCAAAGTACACTGAGCAGAAACAAGACCTTAGGCAGGCAGAGGTCAGGCAATCAGCAAAACTGGAAGGCAGAGGCAAGACAAAAAACAATCCAAGTGATAAACCATAATAAAGCAGGCAGAAATAAGCAGGCTTAGTAATGTTTAAGACACAATGGAATAGAATGTATACTTTGCAATGTGACCAAGACTGAAAGTCTCTTATAAAGGGTGTCTATAAGAGAGTAGCAGAATTGCATACAGGTGTGCATCACCAGAAGTGTGGTGATTGAGAGTGAAGTAGTGTGTTATGGGAGTTAATGTCTCGGGTGGCCATCTTGGGAGGCTGTGGTTAGTGAACTGGTGCACTTTCTGGTGCAGCCTATAGGTGACCACTGATTTGTCTGAGAATTTTGAAAGGGCCGATGTACCTGGGAGTGAGCTTCTTGCATGCATGGGGTTGTCACAGGTCTCAGGTAGCCAGCCATACATGTTCTCCTGGTTGATATTGAGGACTTTGACTGGGCACCTTGGACCTTCTGACACGTTAAACTCATTAACACAGCGAATGAGTTAAAATGAACACAACACGAGTGGTCGCAAAACTCACCCATTAATGTATAAAAATTAGGTTGTGTCATTTTTAACTCAACCTTTCTAAGAGTATATGTAGATAACTATGTGATCGCTACCAAATTGAGTTAAGGGCCTATTAGTTTGCGCCATCTAGAGTTTCATGACAGAACTTGGTATTTAATGCCATCTCTCTTTTCTGCTTTGCAGAATCTGCTCTGGCTTTGCACGACCTGTGCATTCATGTGTTTTGGAGGAGGCATGGCTTTGGAGAGAGCTCTGAAGGGAGGGTGGGATCTAATGCTTTCAAAACTAGCTTGCCATAGCTAGCCTCTCCAAAATTGCCTACCCTACCTTTAAACAACAATATAATACATTATTTATAATTGAATAATTCATTTTCTCTTTATTCATTAAAATGCATTATATCAGCATCATAGGCATGGCAGTCATTACAATTTCATGGTACAAGTAGGAGCTCCCAGAAATCTTACAAGCTGTAATTACGGGCTCTACGAGGGCATGATCGTTGAAATCACATAATTGTGGTAATTACAACATGGTGTGAATGCAACTAAACCACCTATATTCATACTAGAGTGTACTTTTTTAACGGTCGCAAAGTAAATTCAAATTCAAATGTAGTACCTACTCAGTCAAGTCACCTTTATTTATATAGTGCTTTTTACAATGCAGATTGTTTCAAAGCAGCTTTACAGTGATAACAGGAAAATAATGCAACAAAGTTGGTTTTGGCTGTACAGCAGATCTAGAAGAAAATAGTGCCTACGGGATTTACGGGAGTCAAGTGTAAGATTGAACATATTTATTGTTAATATTAGAAACAGTGGTAATAGTAGGCTATAAGGCCACATTCACACAGCAACAGAATACGGTTGTCAGTCCTGTATTTGAGTCCTTAATATGGTTACGTTCACACACAGTACGGTTATTTACGGGAGTGACAACCGCATTCTATAACCAAACTCACACCCTAAATTTTCAGGACTCACAACCGCATTGTTGGAAAATTTGTGCTGTGTGAACGGAACAGGACTGGACAACTAGTTGTTTGTCACGTCATACAGTGCGAGAGAGCCGGTCTTCTAAGGGGTTTTGTGTGTGTGGTTTCACTTTCGGTAACTTACAGTGACAGAGATCTGAGTTGTGTGTCATCTGAAGGTTTTAGATCCAGTCACTATTCTCCACTGGAGCCCCTCCAACCAGTTTTGTGTTCTATGTGCGACCAAAGACTATAGAGCTCCGGAGGTTGACATCACGCAATCTAAACTCCGCCATTTTGGCAGGCCATCAGGAGAGCGCTAGAGCGGCTGTAGCATTGGTATCGATAGTGGTCGAACAATAATTTAAAACTAGACATGTTTAGACCTTACAAACCTTACTATTTCAACATGGTGGACAGCTGCTGTGTGCCAGGATGCCAGAACAGGCGGGGGAAAGCAAAGGGGAAATCATTTTATCATATTCTTAAGGATCCCGATAGACGACTGAAATGGTTCACTGCAATAAAACGTGCTAACCAACACAACAAAACAACAGATGGTTGTATTTCTATTTTTTCTATTTTTGTTTTTTATCTCAGTATTCCTATAAGTGTTGTATAAGGGTTTTTATGTTTAATAGTAACCCTAAAATGATATGAAAGAGTTTAAAATGTGTTAAATAACTGGGCTGATAGGCTATATTTTCAGTATAACGTAACGTTACACATTATTCCACCGGTCACAATTGTGGCCGAACATAAAACACAATTTTTCACACACACTTCCATAAAAATTTCAAAAAATAATTATTGATTATTTCAAGGGGCAACTAATGACACCTCATTTGGATATTTTCATGTCTGGGAAAAATTTGGGATTAAACAGGTTAAGATATTATGGCATTTATGATGTCTACTGTACTCACGGTGATATAGCTTTGCTGGCTACCTACAAACAAGGACAGCTAGGGCCGATTACGTTACCTAACAACACAGTTGACTTACCCTTCCAATGACGATGAAGCAGGTTTTAGCCGGCAGACTCCAAAGTTGAATATTCATCACAAAATTAGATTGTGTCCATTTGTACCCCTCCAGGTTTTTGTAGGTTTTTGTAGGCTTTTAAAGAGTCTCCGGAGTAGGACGAGGGAAAGTTGATGAGCTGCAGTTAGAGACTCTGGTTCCCATAGAAACCCGAGACTCGCGCTTAGGACTGCACATGTGCATTGGCTCATCTAGCCTGAAAAATAAGCTTTTTTAACGCTATTTGAGCATACGAAACAACATTTATGGGACAGTTTATGTCAGATTTTGTTGCTGATTTGAAATATGTTATTTAATTGTGAGTTCGCCAAGCAGTTTTTGAGATTTCAGGATTCCCCCATTCAAAGATAGGACTTGGTCTTGGATGCCCGAAATAGCTGCCCGGAGGCGTTGCAAAAATGGCCGCCGAGTTCCTTGAAAGGGTATATTCTTTTAATCTTAATTTATGATTCTGGATAATCTGGAATATGTGTATATATATATATATATATATATATATATATATTTTTTTTTTTTTTTATTGAAATAGAGATCATGGTTCTCCAATGATTCTGAAAACAAAACATTACACAATAAATAGAATTCGGCTTGATTTTTTTAATTGTTACATTCAGGGGTAGAAACACTACTCCAGTCGCTGTCCAGTGCCAAAGAAGTAGACTAATTGGTAATGTGGGAGCAGATGCGAAGTAAATTTATGTTTCTGAAATATAGTAAGTGCACACAAATGTTGTGTGGATTGAAAAGCTTGTAATTACAGTTGTGCAGCCTACAGTTTATCTCGACACTTCAGTTTACATGGTCGGACCTAGCCCATATGTTAATCTGGCCCTGTGCCTTACTAGCTGCCCCACATCAGCTGCCCCAACACATAGCTGTTCCCCCCACACAGATAGCTTGCCTCTGTACGAACTTGCATTTGCCTTATGCCATTTCTTTCTCGTGTTCCCACAAGTGTGTCTGTATATCTCAGAAATTCAGCCTTGCCACCCGCCAGGGCCACCTGGACACCTGGAGACCCGGCAGAGCAGTGAAATGGGCATCCTTCAGCCCAAAGCAGCCAATGACCTGCAATGGCAGAGAAAGGAACAGTGAGACGGCAACACTGATGAACACCTGACACCCAGCCTGAGCCACAAGGAGCTGACAAGCATCATCTTCTCCTTGGCCCACACCCTCATGCAAGCCTCAGAGTCCCAAAGGGGACTGACCCCCGCTCAGTGAGAGAAGGCACAGGACAAACATACAGACCCGACAGAATTTTTTTTTTGTTCCCCATGAAGAAAACAGCTTATAAATCATACAGAAGTTTTTTTTGAAAAACGTAAAAATGCAGAACGTTATCTGTGATGGGTAGGTTTAGGGGATAGAATATACAGTTTAAAGTATATTCAGTACAGTATAAAATTCATAATGTCTATGGAATGTCCCCATAAAACATAAAAAAACCCAACATATGTATGTGTGTGTGTGTGTGTGTGTGTGTGTGTGTGTACAGGTTTGGCTATACTTGCAAGGGCCAAATGTCCTCACTTAGTGAAATATTATGACAACAGACTGGTGAGGACATTTTACTAGTTAAAAATACAACAATATACTAAAAATGGAAAAGTTTTTCCTTTGCATTTTTTGCATACAGACAACAACGTTGTCAAAACAATCACACGGACTAAGCATGCTGTATTATGCATGCCAGGCCAGTAGTTGGCGATGTCACTTTGTAAAGAAACACTACGCGCCTATAGACTGAACACGTAATATGCATACGCATTACGTCATCGTTTTTACAAATTTGCATTTTTGTAGTTTACACGGCAATGATAACGGTATCGTTTTCAAAAACTTGCACTTTGAATCCCGTTTTCAAAAGTTTGCATTTTCAGGCCCCCAAAATGCCATTGTCATGTCAATGTGTAAAAAGGGCCAAAATGCATAAAAAGTTTTCCATTTTTAGTTGAAAACGGTGTTGTGTAAATAGCCCCCTCAGACTATTTCTGTTTCATTGTAAAGTCTGTCCTGCAAGTAATTAGTGGCATGACATAACTGCCATCCCCTTAAACCCTTCGCTCTTGTGGTGTGAATCATAATGTACTTAACCAGCTAAATGAGAGGGTTACCATTAAACCACATGTAAACAATTAGTCCTTACAATAATAGTTATACACAGTCATACCCAAGCCACAAGCAAGATAGCCACTGTAATAAAAAAGTTGGGGAAGACAAGTAATGGAGAGTTGTGTTTTTTTTTAATTCAAATTCTAGGCCTTGACATGTTCAAGATTAGCAAGATTTGCAAGATTATTTGTAGTTTACACAGAGATATAACAGTATTGTTTTCAAAAACTTGCACTTTGAAACCTGTTTTCAAAAGTTTCTGTTTTCAAGCCCTCATAAACGCGATGTCATGTAAATGAACCGCCAAAACGCATAAAAACGTTTTTCGTTTTTAGTTGAAAAAATTGTTGTGAAAACGGCCCCTAAATATGAAGGGGAAATAACAATGAAGAAAATCTGCCCTGTCAAGACATTTTCCCTCTTGCTGTGTGTTACCTCACAGGGAATTAAGACCCAAAACACAGTACTAGCTTATTTTTCACAGATCACAGGTCAAAAGATTGGATACAGTAACTAACATCCTAAAATGTGCTGTTTGACTATAATTTGACATTAAGTGGTATGTGTTTTAAAATATTGTCATTAACATATGAAAAAACAGTATGATAAATTCAAATATCCAGAAAGTATTTGGGTGAAATATGGAGGGCAATTCTTCAAAATAAACAAAAAGGCAAATTCCAAAACATATGTACTCAGTACGAGGATTTGACAAATTTGCTTCACGGTACATATAGCTTGGAGTGAGAACCAACCATTTGTGAAAAATTAGTGGAAGCTTAAAGCATAAATGTAATCAATAAATGCTTTGTTAATCACAGATTGTACACACTGGATCAATAATACACTTCTGTTTTGACTATTAGTAAAGCATTTCTTAACATTTCTAAACATATAATAAACATGCATCTTCTTTATACAGTATGTATATTTGCCATATTCTATCAGAAATTATCTTCAGGATGGCAACATTTCTTCACACAACCAAATTCCTCACTTGTAGTGCAAGGAGATAGTCTGCGTTCTGGACAGTGTTGTTTGAAAGCTAATCACAGATATGATAAGGTCTGGTAAACATATGTAAAACTCCCTTTTCACTCTCCTCTTGAGAACAGAGCAGTTTCCAATTCAAGTCATGGATGTACAAACGTTTAGCAGGAAACTTTTTTTATTTCTATTTCTTTGTAATTTATACCTTTATTGTACTACAACCGAAATTTGCTCCAACAGCATTCTCCCTGGATCAAAAGGTATTGTGTTTTATTTTTTTTAATGAAAAAAAAAAAGAAGAAGATGTTTTTATCACCTTTTTAAATCATCCTTTAACCTTTTTTACTATTACAGATTTCAGAAAAGCCAGTTTGTAATTTATTATTATTATTATTATTATTTGCTCTGGTCAAACATTATCATTAAATATTACTGTGGATAAATAACATTCACTTTGCAAAAATAATCGCTATGAAATTGCTATGATAATTCATGTGGTAACATCTAAATTAATTTATTTTATTCAAAACATTTATTCTCCAAACTGCTTGTCCTAAGCAGGATGCTGGAGCCTATTTCAGCACCTCAGGCCAAAGGCAGGGAAACACCCTCGATGAATGGCCTGTCCATTGCAGGGCATTACTGTATAGACCTAAATAAATTTAGGTCAGGTAGAAATAGCTCTTTAACGTAACTCTTACAGATTACAACTTTTTACATTGTTGGCTCACTGCTGGTTGGTTGTTGTCATACTGGGTATACAGATGAAATCATCAATTTAATGTGTTACAGTAGCTTCTCGTATTACAGGAACCCTGGTGGTAAACCCAACAATGTGCCTTTGTTAAAATGTTGGTTCTGTCACTGAAAGGATCACAGTCTCAGAAAGGAAATAGCGTGGAATATTAACGTGTCAGTGATCATTCCATTACGTTAAACAGTACGCATACTGATGCTATTTCTGGATATGAGATGTGTGTGTATATATATATATATATATATATATATATATATACATACAGTCAAACCAAAAATTATTCAGACATTTTTGATATATTTTTACTAGTGGGTGCAGGACACTATTGTTCATTTATGTAAGTGAGGATAGCAAAATAAAGTAAACTGTGACATATTATACCCAAAAATTCTTCATACAGTGGACTACCAGTAAAATTGATAAAAATTTGGAACCAAAAATTATTCAGACACTTTTACCTGACCATGTTTTGCTTAAGTGTTATCTGAATAATTAAGATTTTTTTTTTCTGACACAGTTTAACTTGTCATATTTGATTACCATTTTTTTAAACTATAGTGAATAAACTGAATTAATGAATAAAATGTTCAAGGTGTCTGAATAAATTTTGGTTTGACTGTATATATATATATATATACACACACACACACACACATATATAGTTTTGTTTGTTTCATAAACAAACAAAAAACTGTTAAGAGGAAATGTCTCTCCCCACAGCTCATAGTTTTGGCAATGCCAATAAACTCACCCTTCTTGATATTGAATAACTGTCTGTATTTAAACAGCTGCAATGTAACGGAGAAGCGTGTTTGGGTAAGACCTGTCTGTACATTTTCTGTTTGAGAGGCCCCAATCTCTAACTTTGTCTTCATCTAACAGGCGATCCAGGTGGGGTGGGAGCAGACGGTGAAGAGGGAAGAATGGGGAAAACCGGCCCACCTGGCCAGCGAGGTCTCTGGGACGTTGTTGGTTTGTTATTTAATGAATCAGTGATAGATTATAGGGAAGTTGGTTAAGCATGTCTGTTTACTGTTCATAGCCAAAAATATCCAGTAAACTCAAATCAGCTGCTTTAATAAAGCTTTCTAATGCAGTTGCTCTTTCTGTGCTGTTAATAGAAAAATTCACATTTTTCAGTTTAATTTATATTTATTTTGTATAGCACTTTTCACAAAACTGATTGTTTCAGATAAATGATGGCATGTTGGCCATAATGAACAGGGAATAAATAATTTAATAATATTATTAAATAATAATAATAAAAATACTTTTATCCTCATCCTCATCCTCATCCTCCTCTGGCAACAAAATAATGTCATATAATAATACATATTCTAAGATGCAAGTCACATGTTCAGTTAAACAGATGTAAAATTTTGCTGCCATTCGACATGTTATTAAGACAGTAAATACAGCTTTTGAACATGGTGATTTCAATATAAGGAAAATATTATAGAGTCTTGCAAATCCATATGTTTTTGGTATCATCTGCAGTGAGGGCCTGCATCTGGGTCCAATGGTCTAGTATCTTTGGTATGGGCATCCCAAGACAGAAATAGGAAAGCAAAGGAGAAGGATTAGTGTAGCTGCTAATCATATTATTTCAGATGCAGATGATCATTTGCAATTGTTATACTTTCATCAGACATAACTGTAATACTGTTATGAGATTTGTTATGTGCATACTTGGTTAAAGAGTTGTGTCTTTAATCTAGATTTAAACTGAGAGAGCATTATCTGAGCCCCACATATTTTCAGGAAGGCCTTTCCAGAGTTTAGGAGCCAAATGCAAAAAGAGCTTTCCTTTTTGACTTTGAAATCTTAGGTACAATAAGTAGTCCGGAGTTTTGTAAACTTTTGTGAGTTTTATGGAATAAACCATGTATTTTTATAAAATTAAGCAGTAACGCTGCTCAGACAACAAGATTCTTGAGGTGTATTATGCTGATCAAGCTGTTGGAATTTCCTAAAAGCTAGACAGTAGCCTCTTCTGTACCACTCTGAAGAAGTGGTAGCATTGCATGTGTACTACTGTACTAAGTTTGACCTGAAGTTAGCTGTTTGATGTGTCCTTGCCCTCACTGGGCATCAGAGTGTAGCTGGAAGACAGTCTGCTTCTGCCAGACCACATCTTCCCTTGAGGGAAGTCACGTCAGTGGCAGGCAGACATGTTAATTGAGGCCAGGGGCAGCGGTGTCGCCATGTGTTCAAAGATGGAAGTGTAATCTGTAGAGCTCTGCGGCAGACAAGCCTCTTCCAGGCAAGCTGTTAATCGAACCAGTACAAGAACGCCTGGAATTGCAATCAAAACGTGCCCTCTCTTCCAAACATAAATGTACTTTACTAAAAAAAAAAAAAGCAAAAAAGCAAAAATGCCAGGAAGGCTGTTAGCCTGTTTTTTCACTCTACAGAGTGACCACAGAGGCATTAAGTTTTAGAATGGCTGTTTACTGCAAATTTTAGTTGTATTTTTATCTATGCATCTAAATATGAAAACATATCAGCAAAATGCTATACATGGCAGCTAAATGTTAATCTGAAAAGAGGGAATCTGAGAACTAGTGGGTTTGACTGGCAAAACCATGGTAGACTCTGCTTTAATTCATTTTAAACAAGTACAGGAAATTATCATTCCAGTTTTCCAGCATAGTTTGCACTATAAATTAAATATTTTAATAAATGGCGCAATCACTGCAGATGGCAACAGCAACTGAAACACTTCTGTTAAAAAAGAAGAAGAAGAAGAAGAAGAAGAAGAAAGATGCATACAGTATGAGAAAATACTTATGGGAATGTCAGTGCCACTCAGCCAAAATGAGTAATCACAGAGATGATATTGAATGACAGTACAGAAATGAAAGCAATTGTATCCTATTATTGCTTTTCAAACTCAGGAATGCCTATTACCCATTTCCAGATGGATATTTAATTAGGAACTTTGGTCCAAGGCTGTCACAAGCAGTCCCAAAAACAGCTGTCTCAAACCTTTTAATGAGCTGGAAAATGTAATTTAACCAGTTTTATATCAAAGACTACTGACACAATATAATTTTGCCACACACAAAATTCAACGACTGAGGCTAAAAGAGTATGCACGTAACAAGACTTATTTTGCTTTGATAGTGTGCTTGATTCCTTTGGAAAAGTATTATGAGACAATTTTGGCAGAGTCAGATAACCAGTAACCTTGTTTTCTTCTTCCATAGGCCTGACCGGTGAATATGGAGAAAAAGGAGAGATGGGCCAAATGGGAAAGATGGGCCCTAGAGGAACAAGAGGTTAGACACTAAATGGAGACTGAATGCTGTTAGTTTATGTATGCTATGTTGATAACTTAACACTGTATCTGATACATTGATACATAATTTGAAATGATTCTCTACTTACTATGAAAATAATTGCATAATTGAAAAAGAAAAGAAAAGAATAAAGAAAAGAAAAGACATAGATTTATTTCCCAAGTGTTTATTTTCATAACAGGACCAAACACTAATGTTTCAAAAGAAAAATCATGGTTAGTTGGAGACTGACATAATTTGCTCTGTAGATAAGGACGAAGTATGTGCACTGCTGCCATCTACTGGTTATTCACTGTTATTACTGGATTCTATAAATAATTGATAGGAGCTTGTAATATTAATAATTAGTGGCTAAATATTTAGTTAAATTAGACTGTATGTTTTAATGAAATGTCAGAGGTTAAACTGTAACTGTTAATCTGTTACTGTGACAGGTGACAAGGGACAACAAGGAGTTGATGGTCTCCCAGGGTTAAAAGGAAAGCCTGGTACTGAATGCATTTTATATAATAAAAAATACTTGTGTCAGACCTCTGAATAAAACAGTTAGGCATTAGATTTTCTTCATATTTATTATTTTTGATGAATGATGATAACACTACCTAAAGGCTGCACAATTTGTGTGACAGGAACGACCTGTGACTGTGGGAGGTACAGAAAGGTTGTCAGACAGATGGACATCAATATAAGCAAACTGAGAAATGCTGTCAGGTTTCTTAAGAATGGTGAGATTTGTGTGTTTAATTAATCAAATTTGTTCTCCATTGTGATAATCATGCCATTTCCATGATATTAGTCAACATAAGAAACAATACACAAACCTTAAAGGTTTAACCCTCTTAAACCTTTACACAAATGGTGCAATAAACCCCCCCCCCACTGATTTCATTATTGACTAATTACTCTTTAACAAATGCATTATAATTTGTTGATTAACCTAACTGCATGAATAAATTTTAATTCACAACACATGCCAAATAGTGTTATAAATGCTTAATAAATATATTTATTGACTCAAAACCTCATAATTCATATCATCATGCAGCAAAAATAGACTTTTATAACTGAAAGATGTTTTTTGTGTTTTTTTAGAGCTTTGCTCCCATGCAAAATTAATACTAGATGAGCTGAGACAACAGCTCCATTCCGTATTGCATGTCACAATTATTTCCCCCGAAAACACAGACAAATGTTTACAAGACACTAACCAGTACTATGTTTTGTCAATTTCATTAAAGTGGTTCTAGGTATCAGGGAGACTGAGAACAAGTTTTACCTGCTGGTGACAGAGGCACGGAGGTATGAAGACTCACTTCTAAACTGCAAGTTGCGTGGGGGGTCTCTTGCTATGCCCAGAACTACAGAGACAAACACCTTGCTGGCCAACTATATCAGAGAAGCTGATCTTACTCATGTGTTCATAGGACTACAGGTAGGGGTGACAGAGGTGGGGTACATGTATGTTGATGGTAAGCCCCTCTTGAATCCCACAGTCTGGGCTCTGCAGGGGTCTCACAGCGGTAAAGGTGGCTGTATGCAGCTTGGTAGTACCGGAGGCTGGAGTCAGGTAGATTGTGGAGACGCACAGTACTACATATGTGAGTTTGTCAAAAACAAAAACACTTCAGCAACTTTAGTCTTGTGATGGTTTAATGGCCACAGAGGGACAGAATTTTATTTTTGTATCATTATTTTTAATATGCTAAGCTAATGTATGAGTAAATGTCATATATCTGGTCTCATATACCACTGTATTTTGAATTTCTGTAAAAATGTTTTGATGTTTTTGATTTTATGAAAATTATCCACCACCCTTTTAATCACTTAAATTAAATAAAAAGTAAATAAGATAACAAGGGGTCTGTAAGTGTATATGCCATTTTCTTTAGCCTGACACTGGTTGCCAATTGCTGCTCGAAACAAATTCAAGGCACTGATGTTTGCCTACAGAACAACCACTGGCTCGGCACCCCTATACCTAAACTCATTATTTCAGATATGTGCCATTCAGAAGCTTGTGTTCTGCAAGTTGCGTCCTTGTGGTGCCATTGCAAAGAGGCACAATATCACTTCCACAGACCTTTACCTGGACTGTTCCCTGCTGGTGGAATGACCTGCCTAACTCAACCCGAGCTGCTGAGTCTTTAGTCATTTTCAAGAAACTGCTGAAGATGCATATTTTTCAGCAAAACTTGACCCAATAACACTTACTTACTATTTTATATCTTTAAAAAAAAAAAAAAAAAAAACTTGCTACATGTACTGTGCTAGACTGATTGGGTCTGGTCACAGTACTTGCATATTGTTGCCCTATTGTTACTTTGATTGCTTCTATTGCTCTCCTCATTTGTAAGTCGCTTTAGATAAAAGCATCTGCTAAAAGACTAAATGTAAATGTAAATGTAGAGAACTTTTCACTCTAAATCCTTCACTGTTAGATCTTGTCATGCTTTTTTTTTTTTAATGGCAAAATACTGGCAGAACTAATTAAAAAAAAATTAAATTACAATAAGCTACTGCAATCTCATTTTTCTGATTACTGTAAATGGTTCCTTAAGTACAATATAAAATTATAAATTAACAGCTGTTTTATTATTCATTTGCAGACTCAAGTCTCACTTCTTATAATTCAATAATACTGTTGCTTCATCATTAACAAAATATAATAAAAGACTAAAAGATTTATTATTGACATAAGGTAATACTTATCAGTAGGTAATACTTATCAGTATCTCAACAGATAGTACTTCTTTTCCCAGCGGATAACTAAAATTGCATGCTTGCTATTTGTTAATCATGGCGATGTCACATGTGAAGCTAAGGTACTTCTTATACGTAGCTCTGATAAATGCTAAATACCTAATCAAACTTCAAATTTCTGCACACATTAATGACAGTGTTCAGTATATCCCTCATCATTTTACAAAGAGTCACTAAAACAGTGGTCTTATCCACAAAACTAGGCAATAATTTATAAATAGGCCTGTGCACTTCACCTCTATTCACGGATGAATGTTTTCTATTGAAAATCACCTTTTCAGAAAGACTTCTAACCCTTTCATTATGATTCCACTTCAGCTGTTAGTATATTTATTTTATTCAGGACCTTAAATCAAATCAAACAAATCCTTTTAAACTCCATACATGAATTTTATAACTCCACAAAGCACTGGAAGAAATATACATTATCTGGGCTTTTCTTTAAAATCATTTTGGGGTGTAACATAATATTTACTCAGGTATGTTGAACCTAAGCATATGCATTAATCATTAACCAAAGTTGTGAAACTGTTCTGTTATTTTTGTACATGGCCAAACAGAAGAAGGAAAATCATATGGTGCAAGGAAAATAAAAACTGAGAAGCATGTTTTAAATACTTCCTTTTAAACAGGTATTTAAATATCTACTTTTTAAAGTAGGTATTTATTCACAGTAAATGAAACTGAATGCCCTCAGTCCCAGGGGATTGGCAGAACTGTGGGAGTGAGAAAGGACAGAACAAAATGGGAGTGGCAGCACACCTGTCAGACCTGTTCCTGATACATGACTCCAGCAGGATTCTCCTATGCATTAGTCTTTTGTTCAACCTGTGCTTGTTGAGCTGAATGAGGATGGCGGAAACACCGAACCCAGCCACTACCTCCTTCCCAGCACCGACTATTTCTCTACCCCTCGGAGTGGAAATACTGAGGACATATTCCGGGGCCCTGATTTGTTTGGAAATTGTAAGTGTTGTTGTTTATAGCTATTTCAATACATATTAGGTTAAACTTTTATAATTCACAAAGGTATGTCCCTTGTAGTATTATGGCAGTATACATCTCGATAACTAAAAACATGGCCTAAAAATGGAAGTCATAATAATAAGGCTGTTACGATGATTTGTACTTGATAGTCTGATAGAGAATACAGTAATACTATATTATTATGTATGTACACACCAATTATATTACACAAACTTTGAGGTCTTTGAATTTAGAATTTTTTTTTTTTTTTTTAAACACTAGGTGTTTGGAGGATTGGTGTGGATATTAGTAGCGTCGACGAATGTGTCCGTGCCATTGTTGCAGGGATGGGTGATGTTTGTGTCAGTAACCATGTTCATCTGTTCATCTGTATACCTCGCCCTGTTTCTGCTGGGCCTGGCTGACAAAATTAACACTGACTGGAATTTCATGGTGAGTATGTATTACTTTACAAATGCACAGTTCTCAGACTAGCTCTGACACATACATGGAGTTGAAACTTTAGTGTAGATTACTAATTGCCAGGACAAGTAGAGTTTGGTGTTAAGCACCTGGCTCAAGGTCACAGGGTTGGTAGAGCAGGAAATACAAGTGCTTGCAAGATTTGTTTAAGGTCATTTTTTTCAGGTTATTTTATATGCTAGCAGTTCACTTTAAAATTTCAAAAACTATTAAAACTAGATCTTTATTTGTGTAATATAAAGGTAATTTTAAAAACATATTAGAAACTATGCCTTTTACTATGCCTTTATTATTTAACCCCCCCCCACCTCCACCTCCCACACACACGTGTTAATGTATTTTATTGTTTTACCCATGGCCCAGAACCAGACTCTTGAACATGAAATATATTTAAATATTAAAATATATTAAATATGAAAATCCGTTATATGAATCACTACATTAGTTATTACATAGCTATTACACTACATTAAAATGACGATTTGATCTAATATGTGGTGTCATTTCCACCACAACTAACAAATTTGCCCCAATTAAGTTTTTTTTTTTTTTTTTTGGAAAGTTGCTGTAACAAGAAATACCTATGAATAAAACATCAAATTAGACCCCCTTTGCCAGTGCTCACATTTTGTCATGTTTGTTGTTGTTGTTGTGCTCAAAAATCACGATTTTGAAAAGTGAAAAATGTATATCAGTGGGGGATTTTCAAACTCTAATCTTACATTAAGCGTTTTAAGCTGGCCCCCAGAAACGAGGAGGACAAGGAGGAAGAAGAAAAAGAAGAAGAAATAAAAGGAGTTTCAATACAGCCAAGCTGTAGAATAGGCCTTTGGCTCAGATCGATCTAATAACAAGACTTAGGTGTCATAGAATAAACACAGTGCCAGTTTTCAATAGTGGCCATGGCCTCAACTCCAGTGCATGGTTATACAGTGTCAACCATGTATAACCATGATTAATGTTCATGGTCTACCCACACTTATGTAACAATTAGTCCACTGAAGGGAGATGGATGTGGAACCCATGTGGAGTTTATTAAACAAAACGAGCCAAACAAACAAAACTAAACCATGAAATAAACAATATAAACTTGTCTAGAAATTGGCATAAACAAACTTGACAAACTTATACCGACAGAGGAATTACAAGAAACAAAGGAACACGAGGGCTATAAATACACATGGACTTATCACATAACACCTGAGAGTAATCAAACAATCAGCCAATGACCAAACAGAACAGAGAAACACATGACTAGAATAAACCAATAAGGTGTGATTAGGCTTGTTCGAGATGAAGGTGTGGGAGGAGTACAGAAACGCCCGTCAGGTCGGACACTTCGTGCTTTCCATAGTGTGCTGAACCAATGTCATTCATGGCAGACCAAGCAATTTTTGTGTTGATTGTAGCCGAAGAAGTGGATGCGATTGAAATTCCCATGTTTTGAATATCAGATATTCAATATCAAGACTGGTTAAATACAGGAACTTGTCTAAGAAAAAACACGCAACACACGTGGTCCTTGTCATCGCAGAATCTGACCAATGAGAATAAACTAGGAACATAGCTATGACAATTAAAAAATAAAAGACATGAAAACCTAAAAGTGATTCAAGGTCCAAAACCAAATGTCACAACTTACATTAACCATCTGTCAATGTTGTTTAATAACTGGAGGTCAATAATAGTGCAGTGAAGTATATATAATTATGTTGCTCATTTTAATCTGTGAATAAATTTAAAACAGATTTTAAAAAGCTTTTATAAGTTATTATTATAAGTTATCCATCCTTTGATCTGTTGATCTGTACACATCATAAACATTATAAATTGTCTTCCATTTACAGGATATGTTCTACCATTTCATCGCTTTGCTGTTTTATTTTGGTGCATTTTTGCTGGAGGCTACAGTTTCATCTGCAGGTACATATGCAAACAGCACCACCTGTATACGCAGACCCAGGGGCAATATAATGACATTTCTGGACTATCGGGAATACAGCATTAATGTTGCCGCTGCGGTGAGTTGTTAGCCCTACCTTTTTTCCCCTTGCTTTTTCTTTGTACCCCTTTAGCATAATTTTTTGATGAGCAGAGTACAGCATTGCTTTCAGTTGTTTACCTTATGCATCAGATCAAGACACATTTAATTCTTTGCTTGTATTTGTAAAAGTAGAAATTATTTTATAAATATTTACACTTTCATAGATATATTGATATTTATATTTCACACCTTACCCCACCCCTATCCTAAACCTAACCACTTTTCAACAATATAAAACACGTAACAGGCAAATAAAAGCACAGTCACAAGTATTTATTGCAAAAACAGACCAAAAACAGGATAAAAGTATTATAAAAAATTTGTGTTGCATTCCAAGTATTCTGAAACCATACGGTATTTATATGTGAAGAATAGAGTGGAACTAAAGGTTTTAATAATTAAAAATTATCCTGCTCTGTGAACGCAGCAACACACACAGTCATATCTCAATAAAAACAAAAGACACACCAGAACTTTAGCATGACACAATCGGTCACGAGACACACAAGAACTTATGCCAATTCACTATCAAAGCTGACGTAACATTTTTTCTGGCGGCAATTTTTGAATGTGTGCACAGGATGAAGATCTTTACAGCAGATGGATACAGTGATTGCTTTGGGTTAAACCAATCAATTGGTACTTGTACTTTTTGAATTAATTGTACTATCTGGGTCATTCCTACAGTTTGGTGGATTTTATGTTCCCATGAAACAATACTGCATATTTTACATAAAATGTTAAAGGAGTCATGAATTAAGAAATCAAATTTTCCTTGATCTTTTAACATATAAGAGGTCATTGTACTATTAAAACAACCAGTAAATTTCAGAACTCAAAACTTCCTTGTTAGTCCACAAACAGATTTTATTGAAACCAAGCTGCGAAAACAACTCATTTTGGATTTTGTCACATTATGACGTATAGTGCATCTAAAGACCGCCTCTGCAGATCAACGCATACTTCTACACCATTGCATCTTTGGCCCCGCCCACTGGTGTGTTAGTAGCTGTGTTTTCATTATCCTTCAAATTGTGCAAATTGAAATTGCAAACTGAAAATACACCTAATGGAAACACGTCAATTTTGCAAAAACTCCCATATATTGCAAAAAAGTTTTTACGCTGGCATGAGGTGGTTTTTCAGGCAATTCGAAAAAGGAATATTTCGCAAAACCGCAATGTAAACAGTTTTTTCGCATTTACAGGTCATCTGGCATATGTAAAAGTCAATCATTCTTTAAAGGTGTGGTATGTTTGGACAGAAGATGAGACAGAGTTCTTTATTAAACTCATAATCCACACTGGATTCTAAACAACAAAGAAATGCCACAATTTATCAAGACCTCGAAGCAGATAGGAAGGAGAAACACCCAGAAACACCTCATATGTGGCCACTCCCAAGTACAAGGGGCTTTCCTTGCCATTAATGCTTGGATTGCTTACGTCTCCTTCGATAAAAAATAACGGCTAGTGCAATGGCTGCGATATACCTCAAACTACTAACATCGGTTGCCATGATTTTTGGAATGACTTATCCTGAGAGGAAAAAATTCAGTCGCATAATAGCTATCAGTTAATGGAAACGCTATCATTTTGCAATAGTTTTTTAGTTTTGTGCAAATTTGTAATAGAAACTGGCTAGTGAGACGAGAACTGATGAGAAGGAGAGAAGAGAAAGATATAGGATCACTGGACTCGGGTCAGATTTATGCATAGGCATTCTAGGCCGTTGCCTATGCTCACACGTCCAGGGGTGGCCCAATTACAATGAGGAGAAATTATATATTTTTTAAATTATTATTATTTCTCTCTAATGGTAAAACAATGTAAGACAATTACTATCTAAATTAACAAATTTTTAAATATTTAAAAATTTTATATGAGAAACCTCATATCTCCATATTTCGTATTTTTGGTCACCCTTTACATCTGTCTGTGGGTTTTACAAATATTTAACCAATGAAATGTATCAAAAAGAGCCATTGGATCCTCAAACTGTCGGTCAAACCTCATAACTCCACCTGCCTCTCTATCATGAATGAAGTGCCGCACGCAGTTTGGACTGTCTCTGTTCGTTTGCAAGGGTACATAAGAACTGGTTGTTTGAATAAGTACAGCGTTTTCTTTACTCAAGAAACTCTCTCTCTCTCTCTCTATATATATAAGCACTTCATCTTTTATAACATGAGATTCTGGACAAATTACAGAAAAACTGAGTACCCACATAGCTATAATAAACTTTATAATCTGTAAATTGATGAAAACTATGTGTGCTAGGTGTGGTCGTTCTCATGTTGGACAAAACACATAGCCTACTATATGTCTGATATTTACTGGTCAAAAACCCAATTTGAGCTTGATTTTGGTAGACTGTTAATAATATAATTACACATGCAAGTGTCTGGCCATATAAAGCCACAATATCAACAGATCGAGCTTACTTTATCCTCACTCCACACAACTATAGTGTATGATATTGGAGTTATTTTGATATTTAACCACATAATACTTGTAGCTACCTAAAGCTGAATATTATAGTTTATTGTATTATCATTTTCGTTTGTGTAATTTTTTATATTTTCCCAGCATCCGAATCATACATACAGTCCTATAGAATGGTAGCCTATGTAAAACAAATTCATAAGGAAAAAAACTGCAAAAAAAAATAAAATAAATAAATAAATAACTAAAAGTCAGATCTATTGCAGTGTTCAAGGGCTAAGGGTATTCCATTTAAACACGGCAAGGGTTCTGCCAGTAATGGGCACTCGTGCAACGAAAGCAATGATGTACATTCGAGTGAACGAGACAGAGGGAAGTTAGGGAAGGAAGAGCATGAAAAATTGGACTTAAAGGGCTAGTTCACTAAGAAAAAAATGAAAATTTACTGTTAATTTATTCACCCAGAGGATTTTAAGCTGAAACCGTGGTCCTTGGTGATTCATGTAATGCAAGTCAATGGCTACCGTCACGCTGAGAGTCAAAAAAAACATATACAGGCAAAACAAAATTAATACCCGTGGCTGAAGGTCAGATGAAGCAAAACGATTGGTCGGTGCAAAAAACTGAACATTATTTACAATATTATTACCTGTTAGTTATGATGAACAGATTAACAGATCATTATTTAATGTAAATTGATATACTTACAAATGTCATTAAACTTTCAATTCACATGATCATGCACTTAAAGGGTTAGCTCACCCAAAAATGAAAATAATGTCATTTATTACTCACCCTCATGCCATTCCACACCTGTAAGACCTTCGTTCATCTTCTGAACACAAATTAAGATATTTTTGTTGAAATCCGATGGCTCAGTGAGGCCTGCATAGCCAGCAATGACATTTCCTCTCTCAAGATCCATTAATCTCCTAAAAACATATTTAAATCAGTTCATGTGAGTACAGTGGTTCAATATTAATATTATAAAGCGACGAGAATATTTTTGGTGCGCCAAAAAAACAAAATAACGACTTGTATAGTGATGGCCGATTTCAAAACACTGCAATGAAGCTTCGGAGCGTTATGAATCTTCTATGTCGAATCAGCGGTTCGGAGCGCCAAAGTCACGTGATTTCAGCAGTTTGGTGGTTTGACACGTGATCCGAATCATGATTCGACACAAAAGATTCATAATGCTCCGAAGCTTCATGAAGCAGTGTTTTGAAATCGGCCATCACTATATAGATAAGTCGTTATTTTGTTTTTTTGGCGCACCAAAAATATTCTTGTCGCTTTATAATATTAATATTGAACCACTGTACTCACATGAACTGATTTAAATATGTTTTTAGTACATTAATGGATCTTGAGAGAGGAAATGTCATTGCTGGCTATGCAGGCCTCACTGAGTCATCGGATTTCAACAAAAATATCTTAATTTGTGTTCAGAAGATGAACGAAGGTCTTACGGGTGTGGAACGGCATGAGGATGAGTAATAAATGACATTATTTTCATTCTTGGGTGAACTAACCCTTTAAATGATTTTAACAGATGTTACAAAATGATTGAAAGCGTATTTGTTAATTTACATTTGAAGTCAAGTCAAGTCACCTTTATTTATATAGCGCTTTTTACAATGTAGATTGTGTCAAAGCAGCTTTACATTGATAACTGGTACATTATTTGGCTGCACAGCAGCTCTTAAAGAATAGTGTCAATGCAGGCAGATCAAAGCACTGTTGAATATCAAATGTCAAGTCAAATGTCAAGTGTCCCCAACTAAGCAAGCCAATGGCGACAGCGGCAAGGAACCCAAACTCCATCAGGTGACATCAGGTGGCAGACAAGTGGCAAATAGGTGTTTAAATGGAGAAAAAAACCTTGGGAGAAACCAGGCTTAGTCGGGGGGCCAGTTCTCCTCTGGCCAACAGTGCTTTGTTACGATTCAGGTTGCCATCGTAAGTCCAATAGGATCACAACATTCAAAGTATTTATTCCAGTTCCATCCAATTGAGGATCATATTCATCACGCCGGTATGGACGGTTGTTGAGGAACTGTGTCGTGGCTGTCGTGTCCCTCACAGTGGATGATCTAGTTGACTCAATCTCTGCTGATACTTCAGGGCTGCGTTGTGGTCGTGTCAAGGCGCAGGTCCTTGGTCTCACCTGGATACGGCCCGGATCCGGTTGACTACGGTGAACCTCGGGAAAACCAGAAAGACTAATATTAGCGTAGATGCCATTCTTCTTCTGATGTAACGAGTACATCATGTGTTATAGGAAGTGTTCCCGGTTCCGGCTGACCTAATTTATGCAGCCTAATAATCCTTTAACGGATTTGAAAATATAAATTGGTAATGTGTTATGTGTATGCCAGGTTAAAGAAATGCGTTTTTAGTCTAGATTTAAACTGACAGAGTGTGTCTGCTTCCCGAACAATGCTAGGAAGATTGTTCCAGAGTTTAGGTGCCAAATAGGAGAAGGATCTACCGCCTGCGGTTGATTTTGATATTCTAGGTATTATCAGCTGCCCTGAATTCTGAGATCGCAATAGACGTGAAGGACTATAATGAATTAGGAGCTCGCTCAGGTACTGGGGAGCTAAACCATTTAGTGCTTTGTAAGTAATTAGCAGGATTTTAAAATCTATACGATGTTTAACAGGAAGCCAATGCAGTGTTGACAGAACCGGGCTAATATGGTCATACTTCCTAGTTCTAGTAAGAACTCTAGCTGCTGCATTTTGTACGAGCTGTAGTTTATTTATCAGGCGAGCAGAACAACCACCAAGTAAAGCGTTACAGTAATCTAGCCTTGAGGTCATGAACGCATGAACTAACTGTTCTGCATTTTTCATTGAGAGCATATGTCGTAGTTTAGATATATTTTTAAGATGGAAGAATGCGGTTTTACAGATGCTAGAAACATGGCCTTCAAATGAAAGATTGGTATCAAAGAGCACACCCAGGTTCCTAACTGACGACGAAGACTTAACAGAGCAGCCATCAAGTGTTAGATAGTATTCTAGGTTATTACGTGAAGAAGTTTTTGGCCCAAAAATTAGAATCTCTGTTTTTTCTGAATTTAGTAGTAGGAAATACTGGTCATCCAATTTTTTATATCAGCTATGCATTCCGTTAATTTTGTGAATTGGTAAGTTTCGTCAGGGCGCGAAGAAATATAGAGCTGAATATCATCAGCGTAACAGTGAAAACTAACGCCATGCTTCCTAATGATATCTCCCAAGGGTAGCATGTACAGAGTGAACAGCAACGGTCCTAGTACTGAGCCTTGCGGTACTCCATATTGAACTTGTGATCGATATGACATCTCTTCGTTTACTACTACAAACTGATAACGGTCAGATAAGTATGATTTGAACCATGACAATGCAATTCCACTAATGCCAACATAATTTTCGAGTCTATTTAAAAGAATATTGTGATCAATAGTGTCAAATGCAGCACTAAGATCCAGTAACACTAATAGAGAGATACAACCACGATCTGATGATAAGAGCAAATCATTAGTAACTCTAATGAGAGCAGTCTCAGTACTATGGTACGGTCTAAATCCTGACTGGAAATCCTCACAGATACTATTTCTTTCTAAAAAGGAACATAGTTGTGATGATACTGCCTTTTCTAGTATTTTTGACAGAAAAGTGAGATTTGAGATCGGCCTGTAATTGACTAATTCTCTAGGATCAAGTTGTGTTTTTTTAATAAGAGGTTTAATAATAGCCAGCTTAAAAGTTTTTGGTACGTGTCCTAGTGATAAAGATGAATTGACGATATTAAGAAGAGGATCTATAAGCTCTGGAAGCATTTCTTTCAATAGCTTAGTCGGAATAGGGTCTAACATACATGTTGTTGATTTTGATGATTTAACAAGTTTAGACAATTCTTCCTCTCCTAAAGCAGTAAATGAATTGAATTTTTCCTCAGGGACACTACAATGCACTATCTGACGCGATACTGTAGTAGATGGTTGCATGGTTATAATTTTTTCTCTAATATTATCAATCTTGCAAGTAAAGAAGTTCATAAAGTCATTACTGCTGTGCTCTTTGGAAACATCAGAAGTTGAAGCTTTATTTCTTGTTAATTTAGACACTGTATCAAATAAATACCTAGGGTTGTGTTTATTTTCTTCTAAAAGTTTTGAAAAATAGGCAGATCTAGCAGATTTTAGGGCCTTTCTGTACTCAATCATTCTCTCTCTCTACGAAATGCGAAATACTTCTAGTTTTGTTTTCTTCCAGCTGCGCTCCATTTTCCTGGCTGCTAACTTTAGGGCCCGAGTGTGCTCATTGTACCATGGCATTGGATTAATTTCCTTAATCTTTTTTAAGCGCAAAGGAGCAACTGAGTCTAATGTGCTGGAAAAGACAGAGGCAATAGTTTCTGTTGCAACATCGAGGTCTTCTAAGCTTTCTGGTATGCTAAGGCGATGAAACTGATCAGGAAGATTATTTATAAAGCGATCTTTAGTGGTAGAAGTGATGGTTCTACCATATTTATGGCATGGAGGCAGTTTAGCCGCCTTGACTAAATGTAGTATACACGAGACTAGATAATGATCTGAGATGTCATCGCTCTGCTGCAGAATTTCAACAGCATCAATATCGATTCCATGTGACAATATTAGATCTAAAGTATGATTACGACAATGAGTGGGTCCTGACACGTGTTGTCTAACACCAATAGAGTTTAGAATATCTGCAAATGCCAATCCTAATGCGTCTTTTTTATTATCTACATGGATATTAAAATCACCAACAACAAGGACTTTATCTGCAGCTAGTACTAACTCCGATAGAAAGTCAGCAAATTCTTTGATAAAGTCTGTATGGTGTCCTGGTGGCCTGTATACAGTAGCCAGCACAAATGTCAACTTACATAATGTTACGTAAAGTACCATCACTTCGAAGGAATTATATTTGAAAGACTTCTGACTAATACTGTAAGTATTACTATAGATTACAGCAACACCACCCCCTTTGCCTTTCTGACGGGCATTGTGTCGATAATCATAACCTTGAGGACTAGACTCATTTAAAGTAATGTAATCATCCGGTTTTAGCCAAGTTTCTGTCAAACACAGCACATCTAGATTATTATCTTTGATAATATCATTAACAATAAGTGATTTTGAAGAAAGGGATCTAATATTTAACAACCCGAGTTTTATCATTTGTTTAGCATTATTATCTCTATTTTTTATTTGTTGAACATCAATTAAATTTTTACCATTAAATGGGTTTGGAAGCTTTTTGTTTTTACTAATTCGGGGTACAGACACAGTCTCTATTTGAAAATATCTAGGTGTAAGAGTTTCTATGTGTTGGGAGTTATCTGAATTATCTGACTTCTGTAACGTGAGGCAGCTAGCAGACGGTCGGTTTAGCCAGTCTGTCTGCTTCCTGACTTGGGCCCCAGTTTGTCATGTTTCAGCTCTAAGACTATGTGCCATATTACTAGAGAGAAGAGCAGCACCATTCCGGGAGGGATGAATACCATCTCTTTTCAACAGGTCAGGTCTGCCCCAAAAACTTTTCCAATTGTCTATGAAACCTATATTATTTTGCGGACACCACTTAGACAGCCAGCCATTGAGTGATGATAATCTGCTAACTATCTCATCACTCCGACGAACAGGAAGGGGGCCAGAGCAAATTACTTCTCCTGACATTGTACTTGCGAGTTCACACACCTCTTTAATGTTATTTTTAGTGATCTCCGACTGGCGAAGTCGAACATCATTAGTGTGACGTGAATAATAATCTTAGAGTATTTACGATTAGCATTAGCCAGCACTTTTAAATTTGCTTTGATGTCAGGTGCTCTGGCTCCCGGCAAACATGTGACTATGGTGGCTGGTGTCTCTATTTTCACGTTCCGTGTAATAGAATCGCCAATAACTAGGGCACTTTCAACAGGATTCTCAGTGGGTGCGTCACTGAGTGGGGAGAACCTGTTTGATGTTCTTATTGGAACGGAAGAGTGGTGTTTTCCGCGGCTAGGCCGCCTCACAGTTACCCAAGTGCCCTGCTGCGCGGGCTCTACAGCCGGAACCGAACAATGTACAGAGTTCACTAAGCTAGTCACATCCAAAACAGTATCTGAAGCCCTTGCATTCTTACTATCCTCGATTAAAGTTTGGATGCGTGTCTCTAATTCTGAGATTCTCTCTGTCAGCCTGACTATTTCCCTACATTTATGACATGTAAATCCCTCGTCGCTGACAGAGAGAGCTATGGTGAACATGTGGCAAATGGAACAGGTAGCAATGCTGGGAGAGGATGACATGACTCACCGTGTTTGTAGACTGATCCGACTTACCACAGCTGTTTGAAGAACGCGTTGAAAAAGGAGCGCGCGAGAGACTGTTAACAAGTTAACAAGCTAGCGCTGCAAATGCAAACGCGTTGTAACAGCGATTTAGATTCAAAGATTACAAGCTAGCGACGTCAGATTAGTGTGGTAGGCAATATTACATATAAGGTAATAAAAAAAATAATAAAGTAAAATAAGCAACAATGAATAAAAGTAAGAGATTCAAAACAAAGCTATACGGAGTTACAGACGCAAACCAATCTGAGCAGCGAGGCAGACAGGAGCAATCGAGGAGCAATTGAATGCTAACAAATGTCAAAAAAAAAACTTCAGTTACCTAATTCACTTTTTTTACATTTACAAATGTACAAATGCAAAAAAGGTGTTTGTTAGCTATGAGTGATCCAGACGTTCAACAGAAAATTGAACAATATAGGAATGACCCACTTTATATTAATTGTCTTTAACAATGTACTTGGGCTACATTCACACTGTCAGTCCAAATCCAATTATTTGTCTATCCGATTGGAATCTGATCTAAAATGACTGACTTTCCACACTGTGGAGCGCGACTGTTCAGATTCGATTTGTGTGTCTCATGCCGATCTTTCGTTTTCCGGAATATCTGCATTGGTTTCTATGGAAATGACATATTGTTGGTAGGTATACACCAAAAACAACAACAGCAACCGCAACATAGAGGGGTTTGCAATAACAGATGTTGTCTTATTTATAAAATGACAATGTGTAGTTATTGCTCTAGACTACTGCATCTTATGAGGCAGCGGCAGAAATTTAGGAGGCTGGTATGCGTAGCTTTATTCCGTGCTGCCCTCTCCGCTGGTTTCAAAACATGTCTCCATTATATTGTCATTCTCTGCTCATCCGGCAATTTGCAACATCACAACCTTGGCCCTGTTTACACCTGGTATTAAGATGCAATTAAGATGGTAGTACCAGATTACTTTTGTGTAGACACTCATGTGGTCGAACAGCCACAAAAGACCGCCTTCTCACCGCCTACTGACTTAATATGTAAACATTATGGGAAAAGCGCTAGCCAGACAGCTTATTTTCTCCATTAGATCGAAAGATCTGAAAAAACCCATACATTTACCCGCCCATAGACCCTCCCCTCGAAGAAATCAGGACAGAAGTGGTTGAAAGTAGACAAAAGAGACTAGTGTAAACACCAAGTGTAAACGGGTATGTGTCTGCCTTGTCTACTTACCAGGTATAAACAGGGCCCTTGTTTCTGCAGCGACTTTCAGCATGTTTCCTATAACAACGTCTGACGTTTACATTTTATGTGGCATGAGAAAGTCACATAAACCACGTGAAATTCGATCAGAGCGATCAGACTGAAATGGATTACCAGAAATGCAATTTGAATAGGATTTCAAACCACATATGAATGTAGCTCAGATTTGTAAAAATCGCATTTCATGTGATTCATATTTAATTTAGCTAAACTTAATGTTGTTACAGCTAAAAGTCCAATGCTCATAAAGGTACTAAATGATTAATAGTAAACATTTACAAAATGATGAATAGTTTCAACTGTAGATTGGGTACTGCAAAAACATGAACAAATAATTAAAAAATGATTTGTAAAGATATGTAAATAGGGTGAATTCAGGATATTTGCCATTGAGATTACTGGAGAAAAGTGTCCTAAGTCCAGTTCCCATAAAGGTACTAAATGATTAGTAAACTTTTTAAACATTTACAAATAATGAATAAATTCAACTTTAGATGGGGTACTGCAAAAACTGCAATCATTAATAAATGATTTGTAAAGATGTATAAATAGTAGAAGTCTGTATACACACCACAACAAACGAAGACCAAATGTGTGACCTTTACAGACTGTGGTTATGAGTTAACAAATAATGTGGTTAACATAAACATTGTGTCAGCAATGGGGATGTAAACAAATTGAAAATTAAATAGCTGGATCTATTTGCAGGCAGTGAATACTTTAATCAAAGGAGATAATCAAAGGCCCTGTTTACACCTGGTATTAAGATGTGTTTTGGTCGATAGGATCACAAGTGGTCGACGCTAAATACAGGTGTAAACAGGGTCTAAAACATTTTGAGCTTGTCCACTTTCGACCACTTCCAGAGGTAGTCGAAATCGCATTGGTTTTGTAGTGTAGACGTTCATGTGGTTGAATGTGTTTGAACAGCCACAAAAGACTGCCTACTGACCTAATGCATAAATATTTAGGGGTTAAATATTTAGTTAGTGCGGTTGCTTCAACCCACGGAGTTGCAAAATAACCCACGGCAACAGTGGAAAAAGTAACCCAACTCTGCGGTAAAATTGTGGACTTGGCAACACACACAGCGCGCTGTCATACGGAAGTAAACGGTGGGCATTAAAGTAAGCGATTACGTGTTTAATTATAGTGTGATCTGCCACCAAAGCCAGCGAAATTATGTGCAGGTAATATGAAAAATAAAGACAAATACAGCTGCAAGCAGCGATGACGGGCCCAAGCCCGGTGGCACCGCCAACCCGGTGGCTACAGGACAACTGTGCATGGCGGGCAATAGGCATTTAAAACGGGTAAACATAAAAGGACTATGTCAAAGTCAAAGGGGGTAGGGGGGTTTGGACAGAGAGAGAGAGAGAGTCTATGTCTGTGTGTGTGTGAAAAATCCACATTCAAACCAAAATATCTGACTTCCTGTTGGTCGGAGCTAATGACTGTAAATTACAAAGTTGTCCGGCTTAATGAGAACAATATGTGTACCGAGTTTGGTGACTGTAGTTTAAACTAACCCCCCACTTTTGTCAAAAGATTGCGCTATAGAGGCCCTCCTCCCCGCCTGTTTCTACGGTTTTGCCCATGTCTACTGGTTGACATCTCTGACGTTTGTATCGAGTTTTATGCAATTTGAAGCATGCTAAGCATCTCAAAAGCATCCAAAACGAATATTAAAGTTTGATGCGTTGCCATGGCAACAGTGTTTGAGATATCACGATTCTTTTCACAGGTCTATATCTGCTGTGTATTGACATTACGCTGATGAAGTTTGAAGCAAATCGGGTAAAAATAAGAGGGTGATCTCAAAGCATTTTGAAAATGACACACTTCCTGCTGCCAATTGGTGGCGCTATAACTTTGACTCAAAATAGTCACATCCATGTGATCAGCCTCCTATAACGAACACACAGGTGAAGTTTCATAAAAATCAATCAATGTATGCAGACATTATAACACATTTCCTGTTTCCCTTTTCTCGCCATAAATTCGTTGCCTCGCCATGGCCAAACCGTTCGATATAGCAAAAATCCACTCGCAATTTAGCATCATCAATATCTTGACTTCATGCTGACCGAGTTTGGTGGTGATCGGATTAATCGCCTAGGAGGAGTATATCAAATTCCAGAGCATGTGTTTTTCAAACAACCCATAATAGCCGAATTCCTGTTGAGCTGACGTATAACTTAGGGCACTAAAGTTGTTAGGCCCGATGAGGTCTATATGTGTACCGAGTTTCATACAAATACGTGCAAGCGTGTTTGATATATGGACCAAGTTTTTAGACACCGTTCAAGGGGGCGCTGTCGAGCCCCCCTGCCACGCCCGGGTACCAGCTTCTGCCCGGCCCTGATGGCCGACGATTCCGATGTGTGTGCAAAGTTTCAAGAGTTTTTGAGCATGGTAAGGGCCCCAAAAATGCCCGAATAGTCGAAAAAAAATAATATTGCTAAAGAAAACAATAGGGCCCAAGCCAAAGGTGAAGATAATGATGTGACAAAAGACAGCAGAGTATTGAAACTTTTATGATACGAGCCCTCATGTTTTGCCTGTATTATAGAGCTGTCTCTGTAATACTTATGAGTTCTGACACATCACTGCCCTTCCACTGATTAACTATCGCAACTGTCTTGATAACGTTGGGTATGTAAAATCTTTGAATAGACTCCCACAAGTGTAGAATCGTGATGAATGTTGATCTCGAGTGATGTAAAAATCGTATGAATTCCGATATGACTGTTCACACTGCATTTGCATTACAAAACATCTGATTGGATTTAGTACCACATATGGAATTGGCACAAACCGGAATTGAAAAGACCAGATTCCATGTGGTTTGTACTGTTCACACTGTCATGGAGAAAACAGATATGAGTCACGTGGGCAAAAAAAAAAAAAAAAAAAAAAAAAAATCAGATTTTGGCCACATTTACTTGCAGTGTGAACATAGCCTAAGAACAAACAAAACTGAGTGCATGTGACAATTATCTCATATTTAGCTTTGTGAATATATATTACCTAATGATCTGTTAAGCATTATATAATGTTTGTTAATGATTTATTTAAGAAAATAATTTTAAAGTGTTACCAGTGCTATTTGCCTTTTTAATATATGCAAAAAAGTGTATGACTTATCACATGACTTGGAAGTCCAACATCCAAAATATAGCTGCAAGCAGCGATGGCGGGCCCAAGCCTGGTGGCACCGCCACCCCAGTGGCTTCAGGGGCAACTGTGCACAGCAGGCATTAGGCATTTAAAACGGTTAAACATCAAAGGACTATGTCAAATTCACTCCACATTTACTGCACTATAAGGTGGCGCTATAGAGCCCTTCCTCCCCGCCCGTTTCTAAGGCTTTGCCCATGTCTGCTGGATAACAATCCTGACGTGTGTTTTGAGTTTCATGCAATTTGAAGCATGCTAAGAGTCTCAAAATCATCCAAAACGAATATTAAAGTTTGATGCATTGCCATGGCAACAGTGTTTGAGATATCATGATTCTTTTCAAAGGTCTACATCTGCCATGTTTTGACATTATTCTGATAAAGTTTGAAGCAAATCGGGTAAAAATAAGAGGGTGATCTCAAAGCATGTTGAAAGTGACACACTTCCTGCTGCCAGTTGGTGGCGCTATAACTTTGACTCACAATAGTCACATCCATGTGATCAGCCTTGTACAACGAACACACAGCTGACGTTTGATCAAAATCAATCAATGTATGCAGATATTACAACACATTTCCTGTTTACCTTTTCTCGCCATAAATTTGTTGCCTCACCACGGCCAAACCGTTTGAGATATCAAAAATTTTTCATCATCAATGTCTTGATTTCAAGCTGACCGAGTTTGGTGGTGATCGGATTAATCGCCTAGGAGGAGTGTATCAAATTCCAGAGCATGCGTTTTTCAAAGAACCCATAATAGCTGACTTCCTGTTGAGCCAGCGTATAACTTAGAACACGAAAGTTGTTCGGCCTGATGAGGTCTTTATGTGTACTGAGTTTCATACTAATACATGTAAGCGTGTTTGATATATGGCCAAGTTTTCAGATCCCATTCAAGGGGGCGCTGTCGAGCCCCTGTGCCACACCTGGGTCCCAGCCTCTGCGGCGTCCTAATGGCCGCAGATTCCAATGTGTGTGCCAATTTTCAAGAGTTTTTGAGCATGTTAAGGCCCCCAAAAAGCCCCGGATGATGGAAAAAAAATAAATAAATAAATAATAATAATAATAATTAAAGCTGCAAGCAGCGATGAAAGGGCCCTCGCACCTGGGCTCACCGCCACCCATTGGCCTTAGGAAAACAGTGAAAAGTGGGCGACATGCATGTAAGCGAGTAAATACAGGAGAATTATGGTAAAATCATTTAAAAGTGCCACACTTCCTACTGCCAACAGGTGGCGCTTTGACCATAACTGAATATTGCAATGTAGATGTCATCAGGACTATTATCAAACGTGAAGTTTGGAGCAGATCGGACATTGTATGCCTGAGTTACAACAACTTCCTGTTTCATGGCGTTAATCGCATACATTAGCACTCAGCTAAGTGTTGCATGATTTAACATGTTTCTAGCATGTTTGGTACTTCGTGGCATATTGAAATGAGTTCCTGGGATTGAATTACAGTGTGAAGCATGCCATTTCCTGTTGCCAGCAGGTGGCGCTACGACTAACTGAATATTGTCATATAGATGTCTTTAGGCCAGGACTCTTATCACACATGTGAAGTTTGAGGCACATCAGACATAGTATGCCTGAGTTACAACAGCTTCCTCTTTCATGGTGAAACATCAGACTTTGTCAGGCTGCCACGGACACATCCTCCAACGAAAACTCAAGATCTTTGATATTTATCATCACTAAGGTCTTAAGATTAGACTGACAACATATGATGTTGATCTGGTTAAATCTCTATGAGGAGTTAATCACAGTGTAAAACATGTCATTTCCTGTTGCCCACAGGTGGCGCTATGACTGTAACTGTATATTGTCATGAAGATGTCTTCAGGTCACTACTCTAATAAAACATGAAGTTTGGGGCAGATCCGACATTGTATACACGAGTTACAAGAACTTCCTGTTTCATGGCGAAACATCGAACTTTGTCAGGCCACCACAGACACGCCCTTCAGTGAAAAATCTAGATCTTCGCAATTTAACGTCGCAAAGGCCTTTAGATTAGACTGACCAAATATGACATTGATCTGATTAAAGCTCTAGGAGGAGTTCATTAAAGTACAACGTCTGGAAATGGCAAAAAATGGCAAGTTAATTCAAAATATCTGACTTCCTGTTCAGTTTCAGATTTTGCTCCAAGAGACCTTTTTGTAGGTATTGGGCTGCTAAACGTGTGCACCGAATTTCAAAATCTACGTGAAATGTAGCGCGAGGGGCACTTCATTAGGTGGCGCTATCGAGCCATTTTGCCCCGCCCAATTCTGAAACCCATAACAGACGTAAATTTTCACCACTTCTGATGCGTGTGCAAAGTTTCATGAGTTTTCGAGCATGTTCAGGCCCTCAAAAATGCGATTCACTTTGGAGAATGATAATAAATATAGCTGCAAGCAGCGATGACGGGCCAAAGCCCGGAGGCACCGCCACCCCGGTGGCTTCAGGGCAACTGTGCACGGCGGGCAATGGGCATTTAAAACAGTTAAACATAAAAGGACTATGTCAAATTCACACCACATTTACTGTAGCAGCCGATGCTCCTATGATCACAAACCACAACAGCCTCATCCATGAGATTCATGAGATGACTTTCATGTCATAGAATGTCATAAATCAATTTCAAATGAGTGCAGAATATCATCCTAATCTGCCATGTCTGTTTTTTCTCAGACAACCTCTATAGAAATTCTAGAGCAAATTATATACTATTATTTGTGCAAACTTCACAGTGCTCTGAGAAATCTAATCCAGCCTTAATGCGAATGTCTGTGATTGCTGATGTTGTATAATCCTAACACTTCTCTTCATGTGTTTTTTGACCTCCCTGAGATGTTGTTTGTGCACCAATCTTATGCACCAAAAGCATGCTTTCATTTAATTTCAGTATGTGTGGTATAAGATAAAAAAATAAAATTAAAAAATTAATAAAAAGAGCCAAATCACAGAACCTGCAAAGACAATTTTAATGTCAGTCTCAGGTAATAGTAAGCTACATGTCTAGATTTTTCTGCTCACTTATGCAAGTTTATTTTAAACAGCCACTTTTATAATCTTGTGAAATTTACTTAAAGATTTTAATAAATTTGAATTTATATAAATAAATTAATTTAAAAATAATTTTAATTGTAAAAATAATAATTGTAACTCGAACAACATTTAGAAAACTAGTCCTGTACTAATAGTGATATAGTGTCATAGTTCAATTTCAAATGAGTGTGAAGTTATCATTTGCGGTGTGTTTTTATATTTTAATTAACCTAATTATCAAACTAATAATGTAATACTATGTTGCCATTGGCCTACAAATACACTGGCTTGATTAGCTGCTTCAGGTGTGTTTGATTAGGGTTGGCACTAAACTTTGAAGCACAGTGAGTCTGCAATAAAAGGGTTAAATAACTGATCAGGGGTGTAAAACTCTCTCTCTCTCTCTCTCTGTGTGTGTGTGTGTGTGTGTGTGTGAAAATCCACATTCAAACCAAAATATCTGACTTCCTGTTGGTCGGAGCTAATGACTGTAAATTAGAAAGTTGTCCGGCTTAATGAGAATAATATGTGTACTGAGTTTGGTAACTGCAGGTAAAAATAATCCCCCCACTTTTGTCAAAAGGTGGCGCTACTGAGCCCCTCCACCACGCCTGTTTCTAAGGCTTTGCCCATGTCTACTGGTCAACAATATTGATGTGTGTGTCGAGTTTCATGCAATTTGAAGCATGTTAAGAGACTCAAAATCACTCAAGAATATTATTAAAGTTTGACATGTTGCCATGGCAACAATATTTAAGATATCACAAATACATTCACAGGTCTACATCTGCCATATTTTGACATTATTGTGATGAAGTTTGAAGCAAATCGGGTAGAAAAAAGAGGGTGATCTCAAAGCATTTTGAAAGTGACACACTTCCTGCTGCCAGTTGGTGGCGCTATAACTTTGACTCACAATAGTCACATCCATGTGATCGGACTCCTACAACGAACACACAGCTGAAGTTTCATAAAAATCAATCAATGTATGCATAAGTTATAACACACTTCCTGATTACCTTTTCTCGCCATAAATTCGTTGCCTCGCCATGGCCAAACCGTTCGAGATATCAAAAATCCGCTGGCAATTTTACATCCTCAATGTCTTGACTTCATGCTGACCGAGTTTGGTGGTGATCGGATTAATCGCCTAGGAGGAGTATATCAAAGTCCAGAGCATGCGTTTTTCAAAGAACCCATAATAGCCGACTTCCTGTTGGGGTGGCGTATAACTTAGAGCACGAAAGTTGTTAGGCCCGATGAGTTCTATATGTGTACCGAGTTTCATACTAATACGTGCAAGCGTGTTTGATATATGGACCAAGTTTTTGGACTTCGTTCAAGGGGGCGCTGTCGAGCCCCCCTGCCATGCCCGTGTACCAGCCTCTGCAGCGTCCTAATGGCCGCAGATTCCAATGTGTGTGCCAATTTTCAAGAGTTTTTGAGCATGTTAAGGCCCCCAAAAAGCCCCGGATGACGGAAAAAAAAAAAAAAAAAATAAATAATAATAATAATCCTTAGGGGATCAAGAGGGCCCTGCGCCATTAGTGGCTTGGGCCCTAATTAAAGCTGCAAGCAGCGATGAAAGGGCCCTCGCACCTGGGCTCACCGCCACCCATTGGCCTTAGGAAAACAGTGAAAAGTGGGCGACATGCATGTAAGCGAGTAAATACAGGAGAATTATGGTAAAATCATTTAAAAGTGCCACACTTCCTACTGCCAACAGGTGGCGCTTTGACCATAACTGAATATTGCAATGTAGATGTCATCAGGCCAGGACTATTATCAAACATGTGAAGTTTGGAGCAGTTATGACGTAAAAAAAAATAAATAAAAAATAAATAAATAAATAATAATAATCCTTAGGGGATCAAGAGGGCCCTGCGCCATTAGTGGCTTGGGCCCTAAATAATCCTTAGGGGATCAAGAGGGCCCTGCGCCATTAGTGGCTTGGGCCCTAATAATAAACGGAACAATTCCAATAGGGTCCTCACACCATTGGTGCTCGGGCCCTAATAATCTTTAGGGGATCAAGAGGGCCCTGCGCCATTAGTGGCTTGGGCCCTAACAATAGGGCCTACAGCCCTTTGGGCTTTGGCCCTAATAATAATAATCCTTAGAAAAACAATAGGGCCCTGCGCCTTAGTGGCTTGGGCCCTAATAATAATAATCCTTAGGGGATTAAGAGGGCCCTGTGCCATTAGTGGCTTGGGCCCTAAATAATAATAATAATCTTTAGAAAAACAATAGGGCCCTGCGCCTTAGTGGCTTGGGCCCTAATAATAATAATCCTTAGAAAAACAATAGGGCCCTGCGCCTTAGTGGCTTGGGCCCTAATAATCCTTAGGAGAACAATAGGCCCCTGCGCCTTAGTGGCTTGGGCCCTAATAAGAATCAGTCAAACTTCTCTCTTTTCCTCATTTTTAGGTAATTTATCAAATAGCGTCAAACCAAACATATTCTGGACATAACTTGTACTAGACATGTATTTGTGTATATTTTTAAAATACATTTTATTAGGGCCCGAGCACCAAAGTGTGAGGACCCTATTGGATTTCCTGCGTTTATTATTAGGGCCCGAGCACCGATGGTGTGAGGACCCTATTGGAATTGCTCCGTTTATTATTATTCTTCTCCAAAGTGAATCGCATTTTTGAGGGCCTGAACATGCTCGAAAACTCATTAAACTTTGCACACGCATCAAAAGTGGTGAAAATTTACGTCTGTTATGGGTTTCAGAATTGGGCAGGGCAAAATGGCTCGATAGCGCCACCTAATGAAGTGCCCCTTGCGCTACATTTCATGTAGATTTTGAAATTTGGTACACACGTTTAACAGCCCAATACCTACAAAAAAGTCTCTTGGAGCAAAATCTGAAACTGAACAGGAAGTCAGATATTTTGAATTAACTTGCCATTTTTTTTGCCATTTCCAGACGTTGTACTTTAACAAACTCCTCCTAGAGCTTTAATCAGATCAATGTCATATTTGGTCAGTCTAATCTAAAGGCCTTTGCGATGTTAAATTGCGAAGATCTAGATTTTTCACTGAAGGGCGTGTCCGTGGTGGCCTGACAAAGTTCGATGTTTCACCATGAAACAGGAAGTTCTTGTAACTCGGGTATACAATGTCGGATCTGCCCCAAACTTCACATGTTTTATTAGAAAAAGAAGACATCTTCATGACAATATACAGTTACAGTCATAGCGCCACCTGTGGGCAACAGGAAATGACATGTTTTACACTGTGATTAACTCCTCATAGAGATTTAACCAGATCAACATCATATGTTGTCAGTCTAATCTTAAGACCTTAGTGATGATAAATATCAAAGATCTTGAGTTTTCTTTGGAGGGCGTGTCCGTGGCAGCCTGACAAAGTCTGATGTTTCGCCATGAAAGAGGAAGCTGTTGTAACTCAGGCATACTATGTCTGATGTGCCTCAAATTTCACATGTGTGATAAGAGTCCTGGCCTAAAGACATCTATATGACAATATTCAGTTAGTCGTAGCGCCACCTGCTGGCAACAGGAAATGGCATGCTTCACACTGTAATTCAATCCCAGGAACTCATTTCAATATGCCACGAAGTACCAAACATGCTAGAAACACGTTAAATCATGCAACACTTAGCTAAGTGCTAATGTATGCGATTAACGCCACGAAACAGGAAGTTGTTGTAACTCAGGCATACGATCTGCTCCAAACTTCACATGTTTGATAATAGTCCTGGCCTGATGACATCTACATTGCAATATTCAGTTATGGTCAAAGCGCCACCTGTTGGCAGTAGGAAGTGTGGCACTTTTAAATGATTTTACCATAATTCTCCTGTATTTACTCGCTTACATGCATGTCGCCCACTTTTCACTGTTTTCCTAAGGCCAATGGGTGGCGGTGAGCCCAGGTGCGAGGGCCCTTTCATCGCTGCTTGCAGCTTTAATTAGGGCCCAAGCCACTAATGGCGCAGGGCCCTCTTGATCCCCTAAGGATTATTATTATTATTATTATTTATTTATTTATTTTCCGTCATCCGGGGCTTTTTGGGGGCCTTAACATGCTCAAAAACTCTTGAAAATTGGCACACACATTGGAATCTGCGGCCATTAGGACGCCGCAGAGGCTGGTATTCGGGCGTGGCAGGGGGGCTCGACAGCGCCCCCTTGAAAGAAGTCCGAAAACTTGGTCCATATATCAAACACGCTTGCACGTATTAGTATGAAACTCGGTACACATATAGACCTCATCGGGCCTAACAACTTTCATGCTTTAAGTTATACGCCACCCCAACAGGAAGTTGCCTATTACGGGTTGTTTGAAAAACGCATGCTCTGGACTTTGATATACTCCTCCTAGGTGATTAATCTGATCACCACCAAACTTGGTCAGCATGAAGTCAAGATATTGAGGATGCAAAATTGCCAGCGGATTTTTGATATCTCGAACGGTTTGGCCGTGGCGAGGCAACGAATTTATGGCGAGAAAAGGTAATCAGGAAGTGTGTTATAACTTATGCATACATTGATTGATTTTTATGAAACTTCACCAGTGTGTTCGTTATAGGAGTCTGATCACATGGATGTGACTATTGTGAGTCAAAGTTATAGCGCCACCAACTGGCAGCAAGAAGTGTGTCACTTTCAAAATGCATTGAGTTCACTTTGTTATTTTTACCTGATTTGTTTCAAACTTCATCAGTGTAATATCAATACACAGCAGATGTAGACCTGTGACAGGATTTTTGATATTTTAAATATTGTTGCCATGGCAACATATCAAACTTTAATAATATTCTTGAGTGTTTTTGAGGCTCTTAACATGCTTCAAATTGCATGAAACTCGACACACACATCAATATTGTCAACCAGTAGACATGGACAAAGCCTTAGAAATGGGCGTGGTGGAGGGGCTCAGTAGCGCCACCTTTTGACAAAAGTGAGGGGGTTAGTTTAACCTACAGTCACCAAACTCGGTACACATATTGGTCTCATTAAGCCGGACAACTTTCTAATTAACAGTCATTAGCTCCGACCAACAGGAAGTCAGCTATTTTGGTTTGAATGTGGATTTTTTGAAAAAACAGGCTATCAATTTTATACTACTACTCCTACAGGCTTTATACAATTTACACCAAACTTTTTTTTAACTTGTTGCTAAGACATTGAAGTTGTTAAATTGAAAAGGGATGTTGGATATCTCGAACATTGTTGCCATGGTAAGTGATTAAATTAAGGACAAAGAAGGGAATATACACCCTTATTTTATAAATATACACCCTTTATTTCAGTATATAATAATACAAATATTATAAATAAACACATTTTAAATCATTTTTTAATTACAAGAAGTATGTGTAAGTTTAAATTAGGCAGATAACTGCTCTTTGGTTAAAATAATTAAAATATTCAAATGTCATATATAGAATAAGCACTAGAGGGCAGCAAATATCTATTTTTAAACAGGGTTGAGAAGACAAGAACACATTTTAGTTATAAAAGGCTTTAGTTAGTTTTATATTTTAATGTATGTATTTAGAGATGATCAAAGACTAATTTCTGTTACAGTATATATTTTATTCTTATTGTTTAAAATATTATTGAATCATCTGACTCAACTAACTGGTCAGGCTCCAACTGTTCTGCCTCTGTGTGTGTGTGTGTGTGTGTGTGTGTGTGTGTCTACTTCTCTCTCTCTGTGTGTCTGTTTTAGAGTCTTGCAGGTTTAAACCTTTCATTGCTGTGTCCTTTTGACTGCATTATAGGATAGGAAATCTCTTAGGCCTTCTCTTCTATAAATTTGTATAACAAAATAAAGGCATAGAACTAGTTCATTTGCAGTGCACTGACTATATAGTTTTATATAATTAGTTTAATAATTTTGTTAATAGTAACTTAAAAGACCTTATGATAAATTCATCTGGACGTATAACATTTTTAACTGATAATGATAACTTTCAGTTAGTATTATTGAATGTATATATTAAGAGATTATCAAAGACTAATTTCTGTCACAGTATAAATTTTATTCTTATTGTTTAAAATGATATTGAATCATCTCCATCTGGTTCTTAAATCTCACTTTGCCTCTCTCTCTCTCTCTCTCTCTCTCTCTCTCTCACTCTCTCTGTGTGTGTGTGCACCAGCTGACTCCAGTATATGCGGCATATTCAAATGACTTTGACATATTCCTTTTACATTCACCCAGTTTAAATACATATTGCCCACCGTGCACAGTTGCCCTGAAGCCACCGGGGCGGCGGTGCCACCGGGCTTGGGCCTGCCATCGCTGCTTGCAGCTATATTTAGGGCCAAAGCCAAAGGCTGAAGGCCCTATTGTTTTCTTTAGGATTATTATTATTATTACTTTTTTATAAGTTTTTGGGGCCCTTAACGTGCTCAAAAACTCTTGAAAATTTGCACACGGGTCAGAATCCGCGGCCATCAGGGCCAGGCAGAAGCTGGTACCCGGGCGTGGCAGGGGGGCTCGACAGCGCCCCCTTGAACGGGGTCCGAAAACGTGGTCTATATATCATACACGCTTGCACATATAAGTATAAAACTCTGTACACATAGACCTCATTAGGCCGCATGGATGTGACTATTGTGAGTCACTCGGTACATGTATTGTTCTCATCAAGCCAGACAATTTTCTAATTTACACTCATTAGCTCCAACAGGACCAACAGGAAGTCAGCTATTTTGGTTTGAATGTGGATTTTTTTAAAAAACAGGCTATCAATTTTATACTACTACTCTTACAGGGTTTATACAATTTACACCAAACTTTTTTTAACTTGTTGCTAAGACATTGAAGTTGTTAAATTGAAAAGGGATGTTGGATATCTCGAACATTGTTGCCATGGTAAGTGATTAAATTAAGGACAAAGAAGGGTATATACACCCTTATTTTATAAATATACACCCTTTATTTCAGTATATAATAATACAAATATTATAAATAAACACATTTTAAATCATTTTTTAATTACAAGAAGTATGTGTAAGTTTAAATTAGGCAGATAACTGCTCTTTGGTTAAAATAATTAAAATAATATTTAAATGTCATATATAGAATAAACACTAGAGGGCAGCAAATATCTATTTTTAAACAGGGTTGAGAAGACAAGAACACCTTTTAGTTATAAAAGTCTTTAGTTAGTATTATATTTTAATGTATATATTTAGAGATGATCAAAGACTAATTTCTGTTACAGTATATATTTTATTCTTATTGTTTAAAATATTATTGAATCATCTGACTCAACTGGTTCTTAAATCTCACTCTGCCTCTCTTTCTCTCTCTCTCTCTGTGTGTGTGTGTGTGTTTGTGTGATGTCACGTTAAGTGTGTGTGTGTTTGTGTGTGTGTGGGGGTGGGGGGGTGTCAGTGACACTATTAATGGTTTAGAAAAATATATATATAAAAAAACTTAAGACAAATACTGGACTTAGATTATCTCTGGACTTAGACTTGGAAAATTTTGAGCTGCAAAAGATAACTTTGCACTCATTTCAAAGTGACCTATGACATCCTATGACATGAAATTCATCTAATTTTAAATGATCTCATGGATGTGGCTGTTGTGGTTTTTGATCACATAGGCACCAGCTGCTGCAGTAAATGTGGTTTGACATAGACCTTTTATGTTTAACCATTTTAAATGCCCATTGTCCACTGTGCACAGTTGCCCTGACGGCGCCGGGGCGGCGGTGCCACCGGGCTTGGGCCCGCCATCACTGCTTGCAGCTATATTTATTATTCTTTTCCAAACATTATCACATTTTTGAGGGCCTAAACATGCTCGAAAACTCACAAAGCTTTGCACACACGTCAGGACTGGCGAAAACTGACATCTGATATAGGTTTCAGAAATGGGTGGGGCTACGTTCGACGTACATGTACGAAATTCGGTACTTACGTGTACCGCCCCATTACCTACAAAAAAGTCTCTTGGAGCTAAGTCCTAAACACAACAGGAAGTCAGCTATTTTGAATTTCCTGTGCGATTTTTTTGCAGTTTTTGCCATTTTCAGGCCTCGTACTTTAACGAACTCCTCCTACAGTTTTAATCCGATCATCTTCAAATTTGGTTTGTTGTGAACGTGTTGGCATAGCAACATGATACTTCCTATTTCCTTTCCTGCCCGTGTGTCCTACGAAGGACGTCTCGTTTAATTCTGGTTAAGGACACTCCGTATACCGCATCCTTCACAGGATGCGTCCTCTGGAGGATGCAGCCTTCGAAATTAAATGAAATGAGACACAGCTATTGCTTAAAAACTTAAGCTTGTGTATATTTTTAGTTAAAGCTGTTAACAGAAATTATTCTGAATAGAGTGTTTTTTCAACAATGATGTAATGAAACAGTGACAATTTTAGTTAATTTTAGGGAGTAAAACCTGTGTTTATAGGCTATTAAGGAAATGTAATTTTGCCAAAGAAGAACATTTATTTTAGATATTTATTTAAAAGCAGCCTACTTAAGTGTCATATATTATTATATCATCATGCTTAACACTGAGAATTTCAATAATTATTTTGTGATTATCAGGTGCAGATATCTAAATCAGAGAATATCGTAGGTTTGGAGAGTTGGCGGGTGGATGATTTATTTTTAAGAGCAGATTTGGGTGATGTTAGAGCTGATCCACACATATCTAGCGCACAAGTCCTATAGAGTCCCCTTTAAAGTTCAGGTACAAGACTTTTTCTTTGTTCAGTTTGCACACTGAACATGGGTTGGAGCTCTTAATTTTGATCTCTCAAAGTGCACCAAATTAATGAATTTGTCCTTAAAATGTACAAAATTTTCTTACGGGGGAGCATGCCCCCGGACCCCCCTATAGGGACAGAGGTACAACCACCACAGAAAACACACAATCCTGTAGGAAACACTGTATATATGATAGTGTTCTCAAAATACAAATCTTATTCTCTTAATATTAAAATACCTAAAATACGTGCTTGTAAAAGTGTTTTTTACTGCCGTGATCAGGATTTTACCACCTCCGCCTCATTTTGAGCCAGGAAAAAGCCTGTATCCAATAATTTATATATCCATAAGCATTTTTTTTTTTTTTTCTAACATTTTGCAACAAGGTCGGTTTGGAATTAATCACTGGAGTGACAGGTGATCTAAAATGTTTTTGTTTCAAAAGCAGGCTATTGTTTTGTCCTTGGGTTAAGCACTCTTGTATTATTCCTCCTCCACTTCCTCTTATATTGTTTAAAGAAGGCTTAAAGTAGATTATCCAAAAAAGGCAGCCTATCCAAAAAGTTTTCTTTTTTTTTTATTTATTTCTGAACATTTATTAATTTTGAAGTCAATCAGCAATAAAACTATGTGCCGAACATTTGATACTCTACCTGTTTGAGTTTGAACAGGTCCATAACTATGCAACCTTCACCATTCACATTTTAAAGTAGAAACAAAATTTTAATATTTATGTGAGCCATGCTTGCAATTGCTTTCAAGAAATTAAAATACTAAACACTTACAGTATGTAAATAATTCTGTTATTTCTCTCTCCACAGATATTTGCTTTTATAGTGACTTTATGTTATGGCTGTAGTATGTTCATGGGCTTCAGGAGATGGAGAAAATAGCACACAAAAAAATGGACCATGTGTGACCCATTCATAATACGAATGTCTTCAAACGTCAACTGTACTATTATGGACATTACACAAGGTGATAATGTCACCACTGGTTTACCACAATGTCAAGGTCTTTCTTCACATTAAAGTAAAGAGTCATTTTAACAGCTGTAAAATATTTTTTGCTGATTTGTCCAAAAATGATATACAATCATATTTAAATTTTACTTGTTTTACTTGGTTATCCTTAAACTTCACTGGTGGTCAGAGAGGTACAATATTTCACCAGTCGGTGCTAGATTTTGATTTTACCTTATTTGTAATATTTTTAGATATATTATCAGTTCCAAAAACAAATTGTAAATCCATTTTTTCACCTGTATTAGCCATTACTCTAACAAAACCAAGGCAAAAACTATTTTTATGACAATTGTGCTTACACATCTTAAGTTAGATGCAACTGTGTATGTAATAAGCATTATATATTTAATATAACTTTTTTCCTAACTCATGTTACATTTTATAATAAACCATAATTTTTTTTGTAATAGCCTGTGGAATTTTCTATTTTGGTGAAATGTGGCCACTAGAATTCATACTTTTAATGAATTACAAAAACTAAAATACAACTGCCTGGTTCCTTCATTGTTTTTTGTTTTTTTTAAAAGAGCAAGCTCGGTGTAGATACTATCAGTACGCACAATATACTGTTAAAGTCATTGCAAAATGCTGGTTACAGAGGAGTCAATTAAATGTATTAGAGTGATGATAAATCATTTACCCCGTTGATGAAGATTTGTTTGTATTAATGTCTCATTTCATATGCAAATATTAAACAATGTTTTACTTTTTTTTTTTATTATGAGTTGCGAGTTTTTAAACCTTTTATATGTTTTAAAAGTCTGTCATTTCCCCACATCAGTAAATCACGACAGCCAAGGGTTATCTGTCATACTGGTCTAAATTATTGCAACATGACAAAATTTTGTTGACCTAAGAATTGTTTTGTTTTTTTTGACAGGAGAGTAAGATTGAACAAACATGGGAAATTGTTGAAGAGGAAACTCCTAGGAAAAAAAGTGTAGTTTATACATTTGTATGGAATTTAAAAATATAAATACATCCAGGTGATATACTAATCACAGAGATTTCACAGAGGTTATTTTGAAATGTTATGCAAGTGTTTTAACAGCTTAATCAAATTGTTGGTGGTAATTGGGTCAGTACCTGTTGAATCTTAAGAAAACCTGGTCATGTTTCACTCTTTAAAAACACATATTGCCTTTAATTTATACTGATTTAAATAACAATAAAAACATTTTATTACAGTGATTCTTTCTGTTATTTTATATTACAGTCATTAAAATTTAATTAGATTTACCATTTACCAAAATAATTGCACCATCAGAATTCTTTGTAATATCAGCAGTTTGGGGAGAAATATAAGTGTATAAAACTCTGATCATATTATTATAATCTCTGCCTAGCCTAAAGTATTCCAGTACTGTCCAGAGGTATTGCCACTTCAGCCTGTCAATGGCTTTTTCAACATCTAAAGACAGTGTAGCACATGGTGAACTAATTCCAGCAGTGTGAATATGTAGTAAACGGTGTACATTATTAGCTGCCAGGCGTGATTTAACGTAACCAGTCTGATCACTGTGCACCAGCTTAGTCATAAAAAAGGCTAAACGGGAGGCTAAAACTTTAGCATACAATTTAACTTCACTATTTAAAAGAGACAGCATTCTATGATTCACACAAAGAGTTAAGTCTTTGTCATGCCACAGGCCTCCCCATTCTAGGGTCAGGGAGGGGAACGTCTCGGGTTACTTGTGTAACCCTGGTTCCCTGAATAGGGAACGAGACGCTACGTCATATGACGTTATGGGAACCTTCTGCGTGATTGCGTCGTGAAGCACTCTTGTATCTAACCAATGATGAGACGAGACGTCAGAGGCGGGTGACGTCACGGACCAGGAAACTATAAAGCATACCCAGAACAAAGAACGCTAGCTTCTGGATTATGGCTGAAGCAAGACGCTCACAGGTATGCCGGGGATACGGCAACGCGACGTAGCGTCTCGTTCCCTATTCAGGGAACCAGGGTTACACAAGTAACCCGAGACGTTCCCTTTCATGGGAACTGTCGACGCTACGTCATATGACATTATGGGAACGCTGTCCCAACTACACCGTAGAACCAAGTACCTGTCTGTTATCTTGTAGACAAAACTGACGACCCCGGAGTGGAGCCTACGTCCAGGTTATAAAACCTAATAAATGTGTGCTGGGATGACCATCCAGCTGAATCACATATGTCATTAATGGATACTCCTGACATTAAGGCCTTTGAGGCCGCCATACCCCTAGTAGAGTGGACACGGACAGCTAATGGAGATGGCTGTCCGGCCGCCTCATAAGCAAGTGAGATAGCCTCGACCACCCACTTGCTCATTCTCTGCTTAGATGCTGGGCCTTCTTTCTTAGGAGACCCGTAACACATAAACAATTGATCTTTTTTACGCCACAGGGCAGCTCTGTGGACATATGCATCTAAAGCCCTCACTGGGCAGAGCAGATTGAGTTTCTCCTGATCCGAAGTTGTAAATGTAGGAGGATAGAAGGCCTGAAGTACGATGGGACCAGGGACGTTGGTGGGGACCTAGGCACATAGCCTGGTCTAGTGTGCAGGAACGCTTTGACCATTCCAGGTGCGAATTCCAAACACAAAGGAGCAACTGAAAGTGCTTGAAGATCTCCTATTCTTTTAAGAGATGAAATAGCCAGTAGAAGTATGGTCTTTAGGGTGAGGAGTTTCTCTGAAACTTCCTCTAGTGGTTCGAAGGGAGCCTCAGCTAACCCTTCTAATACCACGGCCAAGTCCCAGGCTGGAGTCCTTGTACGTACTGAAGGCCTCAGCCTCAGAGTACCACGGAGGAAGCGTATAAAAAAGGGGGGTCTCGACCTACCGAGGAATCCCCCAGAGGAGCATGGTCGAAATGGCCGCAACATAAACCTTCAAGGTTGAAGGGGATAAAAACATCCGAGAACTTGTCTTGGAGAAATTGAAGCACAAGGCTAATAGAAGAGTGGACAGGGTCCACATTGCTTTGTCTACACCAAGTAGAGAACAGTTTTCTTTTATACGCATACAACTTCCTCGTGGAGGGAGCTCTGGAGTGGAGTATGGTCTCCACAACCTCAGTTGGGAGACCAGCATCTATGAGCCTGGCCCCCTCAGAGGCCAGGCCCACAGTCTCTGTAGTTCTGGGCGTGGATGAATTATCATGCCGCCCGCTTGAGACAGGAGGTCCTGCCTGAGAGGAAGCTCCATCAGGGAGCCGTCTAGAAGTGACACTAGGTCTGAGAACCATATTTTGGTTGGCCAGTACGGGGCTATCAATATTAGACTGACCCCTTCCTGGCGTACTTTCTCCAGAACTCCCGGGAGCAGAGCGAACGGGGAAATGCATACAGACGCAGCCTCGGCCACGTCTGTACCATGGCATCTAGACCCAATGGTGCTGGATGAGATAGGGAGAACCACAGTGGACACTGGGTTGATTCCCCTGAAGCAAATAGGTCGACTTCCGCTCGACCAAAGTTTTCCAAAGTGAGCTCCACCACCTCAGGGTGGAGTCTCCATTCCCCGGGCCTCGGCCCCTGCCTCGACAGGGCGTCTGCTCCCACATTTGATGCCCTGGGATGTAAGCTGCTCTCAGTGAGAGGAGCTTCCCATGGGCCCACAGGAGGATCCAACGGGCCAACTGCATAGTTGGCAAGACCGCAGACCCCCCTGATGGTTGATATGAGACCACCGACATGTTGTCCGTGCGGACCAACATGTGATGGGCCCTCAGGTCTGGGAGGAAGTATTTTACTGCAAGAAATACCGCCATCATTTCCAGCCGATTTATCTGCCAGGAACTCTGATGGTCCTCCCAGAGACCCTGAGCTGAGCGACCACTCATGATCGCCCCCCAGCCCGTGAGGGAAGCATCCGTCGTAAGCATCACGCGACGACAAGGAACCACCAACACAGGTACTTGGGACAGGAACCAAGGCTTTTTCCACACAACCAGAGCACGAAGGCATCGCCGCGTGACTTTGATCGTGCAAAAAGGATTTCCCCTCGGAGAAAACCCCTTGGTCCTGAGCCACCACTGCAAGGGTCTCATGTGCAGCAGGCCAAAAGGTATCCCATTGGACGCAGCTGCCATGAGACCCAACAGTCTTTGAAACTGTTTAACAGTGAGTGACTGGCCTGGTTTCAGCCCATTCACGGCATTGAGAATGGAAGTCACACGAGCAGGAGACAGATGTGCCTGCATCGTGGTGGAGTCCCAAACTACCCCTAAGTAGTTAGTAATTTGAGCCGGAACCAGCACACTTTTCTTGGCATTGAGCCTCAGCACAAGCCTCTTCATGTGTGACAGAACAACATCTCGATGTTGAACTGCCAGATGTTCTGTTTGAGCTATAATCAACCAGTCGTCGATATAGTTCAGTACGCGGATGCCCTGGAGTCTCAGTGGAGCCAGAGCTGCATCCACGCACTTCGTAAATGTGCGGGGTGATAAGGCCGAAGGGAAGAACCCTGTACAGGTAAGTTTTGCCCCCGAAAGCAAACCTGAGGAACTTCCTGTGTTAAGGATGGATGGATACATGAAAGTAAGCATCTTTCAGGTCTATCGCAACAAACCAGTCCTCGGACCTGATCTGTGGGAGTACCCTCCATCCTTCTTTGGAACAATGAAGCACTGGTTGTAAAACCCTGACAGCTTGCTGGGAGGAGAACCCCTTCTATAGCTCCTTTTTGCAAGAGTGTCATAACCTCCTGTTCCATTACCAGAGACTGCTCGGGGGCCACCACTGTGGGAAGGACCCCATTAAACTGGGGCGGGCGAGACCCGAATTTGTAACCCTTTTCTATTGTGAGCAGCACCCATTTTGAAATATTTGGGAGAAGTTTCCATTCTGCCACAAAATTTACTAAGGGAACCAGTCTCTCGAGACTGGCCTCTGGTGTTTTTTGAGCACTTAACTCGGCACCCTGAAGCGGCGAACCGGCAAGGAACAGCCGAATCAAGTGATGACCGGCCCTCCTCAGAGGGTCGGTGGAGACCGCTGCGCCCTGAAGCACACTGGGTGGCAGGGTTAGCAGAACGGCCCCCTGAGGGCGCCAAAGAGGGATGGGTACCAAGTATTTTAATACCCGACCCTCTCTGGAGGGGGCTGCCCTCCAATGTCCCTCGCCACTGGCATCAGGACCTCTTCGAAGCCTTCTTGGTGATAATTACAGTCCGCAGATCTGCGTTACCCCACAAAGACTTCAGCTGTGTCGCCTGTCCCTGTCCCCAAGCTTTCTGGCGACACTTTCTTTGGATGAACAGTCAGACCAGTGCCCTGAAACGGCGAGTCGGCAGGGAACATCTGAACTGACCGCTCTACAACCCTCCTCTTTCTTGGAGGAACACTGGAAACCACTGCGCCCTGAAGCACACAAGGTGGCAGGGTTGGCAGAACGGTCTCCTTTATTTTCTTTTAAATTCCTCAGAATTTAATGTATTCAATATTTCATTTAATCCTCAAATTAAATGCAGCCAAATTTTTTTTTTTGAACAGGCTGAATATATTTAAAATACAAAAAAGAATTATAGCTCGTAATAATTCGCAAGGTATTATAGGGAAAGAGAGAAAGGGAAACTCCCGTCTACTCAGTTCCCTCCAAATATAAATACATATATATATAAAATTACGGACACGTGATCTATGCGCAGCCTCGGTAAACGCGAGACCCGAGCCGTATATTCTTTCTTGCAGACTTAATCTACGCGCTGCCTCGGCAACGCGAGATCCGAGCTATATATTCTTTAATGAAAACTCAATCCACGCGCTGCCTCGGCAAGCGCAAGATCCGAGCCTTGCGTTAGACTTTTATTCCCTCGAGAATAAAGCCAACAGGAGTGGAGCTAAAAAACTCCCGCTAGTGCATGCTTCTCTTCGGGACATTTTTATGAATGAACACTGCTCACTGTCAGTTGTGAGCTGACGTGCATGCTTCACTCCCAGCAAACAACACATAAACCGTGTGTATCCCCACTCGCTTTATAGTGTAGCACAGGGGGAAACGCGATTCAAACTGCTGTTCACTATTGATTTGTTATAAATGTGTGATTTTGAAACACGATATGTGTGTGAGGTGGCGAGTCCTCAGATCGATATTACAATATCCACCTCCTCAGAGCTGGACATGTGAAATACCGGTGCCTCAACCCGGGGGAAGAAACCGCAGAGCGTGCTTCCACCTGGGAGACGGCACTGAACCTGGCAGGTAAGGGCAGAGAAAGGGCGGCGCCCGTCTCTAACCCCTCTGTCAGATCCAATTGTGAACCCCACGAATGGAGCCTCCGCTCTGCCTCAGCATAAGCGGGACCCGATCCGCGGGGAACACAGGAACACAGTGTCCTGAGAGTGAGTTTTTTTACAGTGCACACAGACAGCTCCCTCGAGAGCTGCCTGGGCATGCTCAACTCCCATTCAACTGCTGTTTTTCGCCATAATACGTGTCTTTTCTATATATAAATATATGGATTGGTGTGAGATACTCTTGTCCTCAGACGAAGAGATTGTGACTTGTTTATGTAATAAGACAAACAACACCAAATAAGACACACGATAACACAGAGCGCTTGCTGAAGACAACAGAAGCTAGCGTTCTTTGTTCTGGGTATGCTTTATAGTTTCCTGGTCCGTGACGTCACCCGCCTCTGACGTCTCGTCTCATCATTGGTTAGATACAAGAGTGCTTCACGACGCAATCACGCAGAAGGTTCCCATGACGTAGCGTCGACAGTTCCCATGAAAGGGAAACAAGGAAATTTATGAACAAACAAACAATAAACAAAAACAAACAAATAAATAAATAAATAAAACAGGCAACCAAAAGCTCTCTTCTCCTGTCCCAGCACAGGTTTTTGAAACACTCAAGAGTAACATTCATTGGAAACTTCAAAATACAAAAAAGAAGGTTCAAAAAGACATCAAGAGGGACCCAGGGGCCTCATTTATAACCATTACGTACGCACAAAATATGCCCTGAAAGCAAAAGATGGGATTTATAAAAACAAAACTGACGGGAAAATTTGTGCACTTGCACGCAAACTCTGACCCATGCATAGGCTAAGAACTCTTTTACTACAGTGAGAAAAGTAATGAAGTAAACAGAACGATTTTAAACTCGTTTTCATTTTGATATACACATTTACATTAATATTCCACTTTCATTAATGGCGATAAGCACTGAAATTACATTAAGTCATTACGCAGAATTTAAACAAAAATTATATGAATTTATATAGTGGATGTGCTATTTATGATCACTTTTACTGTGACACGCTGTTTTAATGACAGCGAGGAGTGATGGGCGCACAATAATCCTCTTTAAATTAAACTGCAGATCTCATGTTATGACAAAATATTTTTAGTGAGAACAGTGATCAGTGATGCACACTTACTTCCATATTATGGCAGACACTTCTGGATTCGGTGGTCGAACGGTCCATTGTCCAGTTTGATTAGGTCCAATGATAATACTGTAGCTTACTGGACAACCGCAGCTGCACGGAGGTGTTGATGTCGTGTGAAGGTATCTTCAAACAGTTATGAAAAATAACACTGTATTTGAAGGATACAGCTTGAAGAAAATGGTAAGATTTGCACATTTCCTTTTTAAAATAGCCTACTTTGTCAGTGATGCGCCGAGTCAGACAGTATTTACACTGCAATAAATAAGTAGGCCTATCTGTTTCCACTAAAATAGCCTAAACATCCTAAAAGATATATTCACCTTATCAGCAAAACTGCATAAATTTGATTTGTTTTGTTTAAAACAATTAAAATAGTATTTGGCCAGTGGAAATGAATGAATCAACTCTATTCTAAAAACTTTATCTGAGAAGTATTTTATACAATTTTGTTTTTATGGATATTTTGATATATTTATTCTAAAACATAACAAGGATATTGGATGATTTTTTAGCAATGTAATGTGTATGGCACAAATGGCATTTATAGTATAATTATAGACAGAGATTGTTTTGGCTTTACAGCAGCTTTAGGAAAAAATTATTATCGAGCTAAAGTAAGTTTTTGATTGAATCACTTCTGTTGTAAAAATCATTATTTATTAACTTAGGGGCCGCTTAAATTACACCTTTTTAACTGAAAACAGAAGACTTGTAATGCGTTCTTTCCATTCATTTACGTGTTTAGTCTAAATAGGTATGTGCATTTGAATGTGTATGTGCGCAGATGCTTAGTCTTTCTTTACAAAGTGACATGGCCAAATTACTTGTCTGGCCCGCATGATTAGTGATCGACCGATATTTATTTTTTAGAACCGATACCGATAATTTGTGTGTTTATGTGCCCAATAACCGATATGCAGAACCAATATTTATTTACCGTTATACTTCTGTTTTTGACACGATTACAACACCACTGAACTGAATAAACCATTTTATTTATAACAGGGGTGTCCAAACTTTTTTAAAAGGGGGCCAGATTCGATGTTGTGGACACATCTGGGGGCTGGTTCCTTTTCTATTATATATATATATATATATATTGTTTTGTTTCTTAAAAACAAGTAGCTTGAGATAGGACACAGATGTAAATTTAATACACAAACAATATCTGTAAAACTTTTAACAACCTTGTTTTTAAAGGGTGAAATTTAAATATTATTACTGAGTTAGAACTCTACTCTTATTTAAATTAAAAAGTACTCTAATTAGATCACCACAGGTAAAACCACAAATGGCACCTCACTACATGGTAAAAAGTAAAAATATTGTTTCTATATCTAGAATGGCTTTATGGTATTTAGTCTATAAACACATTTAATATAAATACGAATGCACAAAACTGCAAGTTTATGACAAAAAATAGTCTGTAATTTGGCCTTTATTACTCATTTAATACATATCTACATTAAAAATTAAATAATATGAGATATTAACCTACATTTCTGACAAAATACCACAGTTACAGGTAGTGTTACTACTGTAATTCCATGATAAATGTTGTTGAACTGTTGGTTTAAAAGTATTCTAACTGGATCGGCTCAATATTTCACCTGATTTGCACGTTAGTGTTGCTGATTAAGTCAGCGCTGTTTCAACTGACTTTAAACTGAATTAAATCACAGAGAGATTTGCAGCTTGTACCTGAGACCTCTACGCCGAACTCAAACACTTCTCACTGGCTGTTTAGTGGTCATGTGTTTGAGACACTCAGCAAGTAAACACTCGTGAGTCGCGCCCTGTGCGGTGCGCACAAGTAGCGCTGTTTCGTTCTGCTTTTGGCGCGTTAATGTTTCCCTGGCCTAAATTCTAGTACTGCCACCTTGTGTTGACATTGTGAAACTGCACGATTTGTAAATTATGCATGGCGGGCCATGTATAATAGATTTTAATAGACAGGCTGTGGGCCGTTTGAAATTCATCCCCGGGCCACAGTTGGCCCGCGGGCCGTAGTTTGGACACCCCTGATTTATAACAATCACACCCTCCTTGCATAAAAAAACCCCAAAACTAATCTTATTTATACACCAATAAATAGAGGGGACTGAAAGTGCAAAAAATAAAAAAGTGCACTGTTACTAAACTGTTTTTGTTTAAAAAATAAAATCTTCGATAATGTAAAAAAACAAACAAAAAAAAAAAACAGGTAAAATAAATAAAGCACATAAAAGTAATTCTAACCAATTAAAAAAAATAATAAAACAATCTAAACCACCTGAAAAAATAGCATTGCTATTTTAATGTAGCTTAATACTCCCATTTGAGCAGAACTACGTTGTAGTGTAGAAAACAGAGTCTTTCAGCATTCTGCCCCGTAAGCCTGCTTCGTTTGTTTTCATAAATGGCTCCGACTTCACTATAATATATTCAACTTTGCAGAAATGTAATACTTCATTTTAAACTACAGTTTTAGTAGATTTATAAGCTGTTTAATAGGCTAAAGAGTGAAGAATAATTCTCTGGATAATGTTAAATAACTGAATAATATTCTCTGGAATAACAAACAAAATGTATTTTATTGCATTTCTCAACTGGTATGTTATATCAGAAATATTAATAATGTTTTTGTCGTTCTAGATTATGAAATATCTGCTGACAAAGCGCTGTTTATCTATGCATTTACACAGAACTATACTCAAACTGCGATCGCTGGCGGAGATAATAAACAGAGATGGGCAGTATTTTAATTAAATGTATTTAAAATACGTATTTAATTACTTTTGAGTATTTTGTAATTTGTATTTTCCTTAACAAAGAAAAAATCAAATGTAATTTGTAATTAAATACTTTGAGAGAAAGTATTTTGTATTTAAAATACTAAAAACACATTCAAATATGTTATTTTATTCTCGCATTTTATTCTTTGATGTACATGTGAAACACTGTGTCAGTGCTTTTAGAATTATTTGAAAATTTATTCAAACAGTAGTTTGTTCAGTGTTGGTTAGAATAGGCTAATGATATCTGAGTTTACAGGTGCAATTATTCTTGAAACGTTGCGTCAGCATTCATTGGTTAATTGTCTAGGATAATTACGGCGTTGGTAGTGTTGCCATTGAAACACATAAATTCGAGTCACGGACCGCTCCTAGTATAACGTCACGGGTTGCCATCTCTTAATTACGGTAGTTATGGCGTGAGCGCAGCATAAGCTCATTGTTTTGGTTCAGGAGGAACTGTAACGGTGCATTCACATGGGGAGTTAGCCTCAACGCATGATGGAGGGCGTGTCTGAAGCTTGGTGCTGATGCGACCGTCATAGTGACAACAGCCAATCACATTACTTTCCGGTGTTGCATGAATGCAATTGGCTAGTGTCTGCGCTAGGGTATTTGCATAAGGTGATCTGATTGGGTGACGTTTGCGTTGGAGCTTGAAAAGTTGAGAAATTTTTAACTTCTGCCACGAGTAATGCGAGTGAAGCGGCCCACAATTCAGTTCGGCAACGCATGATGTCACCCATTCAAAGTAAACGAGAAGCGTTAACGCCAACGCCCCGTGTGAATGCACCATAAAAGGCAGCTGCTGTTTCGGTTGCTGAGCTCGTGACCGACGTCTGTCTTACTTTGCATAGCAAGGTCAGAAGCAGTTAAAGAAGATGCTTTTGTGCTCAGTCAAACTGCTTTAATGTAAAGTATCTAGTAAAATATACTATCAGATATTATTCACTGAATGTCTTTATATGACAGAAGATTAACGCAAATGGCTAGAACTTGTGAACTGACTTGCTAGCTAAAGCATGACGTGCGCTGTCTAGTGATGCACGGATTGCAGTTATATCCACGGGCGCAGCAGATAATCCACGGAGTGGTTCAACCTTAATATTATAAAGCGACGAGAATACTTTTTGTACGCTAAAAAAACAAAACAATATCTAGTGATGGGCGATTTCAAAACACTGCTTCATGAAGCTTTGAAGCTTTACGAATCTTTTGTTTCAAATCAGTGGTTCAGAGCGCCAAAGTCACGTGATTTAAGTAAACAAGGCTTCGTTGCGTCATAAGTGTTTCGAAATTTCAATAGTTCAGGTGACTTTGGCAGTTTGATACGTGATCCGAAAATATCGGTAAATCGATATATCGGTCGATCTCTATGCATGATACAGAATTATTAGTCGTTTCTGCGGATCCGTGCGAACTGGAATCATTTTGATAATGTTTTATCTATACATAGGGAAAGGAAAGGGAAGGAGGCTACAGGAAATACAGAATACAGGAAAGCAAGAAGTTATAGCATTGTTTGAAATTCAGCAGATCAACAGCCTTGAGCAAACCATCAGTTTAGTTCTAACACGCCCTTCTTTAAAAGGGGGGTAAGGATGCTTAATGTATCAAATAATGAGCCAATAAGGAGTTGTTCCTTTGGAGGGAACTTTTTACGACTCTTTGTACTCTAGCCGGATATTAGCATAAAACATTGGATTGGGTATTTGAGAGAAGTACTTTCTAGATTCTTGTAATACTAATGTGTCAGAGTTAGCAAAATGTAATGTAAATTAACAAATCGAGAACGAAGATTGGAGTTCATTGAGACCAAATATGATACCCATGTGATTTTAGTATGCAACTCTGAAACATTAATACAAAAGAGTTCAAAAGAGAGAATTAATACATAGGCCAAACTCTATAAAAGGAAAATCATGAGATGGGAAAATTGGATACATGTTTATACATTTCTCAAGTGGTTATATATATGTAATGAAGGGTCAACAGAGTGTGGATCCATTTGCAGCTTTATTAAAAACAGCAGTAGTACAGACAAGGGCAGAGCAGTACCGTAAACAGGGACAGGCAAGGATCGGGGCAGGCGGCAAACAAACAGTCCAGGGTACAGGCAAGAGTCAGGGCAGGCAGCAGGGGTTCACAAGAGATAAACAGTCCAGGTAACAACAAGATATCAGTCCACAGAATAACGCTCAGAAATGATCACCACAGCAAATCAAGACTTCGCAAAGATGTGGTGTGTATGCGTGTCTTATATAGTGTGTGTGTGATGCAGTGCAGGTGTGTGTGCAATCAGTCCCAGGAATGAGGGCCTATGGGAAATGGAGTCCGAATGGTGGAGAATCAGTATTCCGGTGATGGCTCCCTCCGGCGGTCCGGAGGATGAACTGCGGGAGCCATATTCATGACAGAGCCCCCACCCTGCGAGCGGCTCCTGACGCGAGGAGGCGGACGCCGGGGTCTACCACGTGGTCGAGGGGCCGGTCTCTCCGGGTGCGTCCGATGGAATTCCTCCACGAGTGCAGGGTCCAGGATATCATCCGCATCGACCCAGGATTGCTCCTCCGGACCGTACCCCTCCCAGTCGACCAGATATTGTAGTCTCCGACCCCTGGAATCGAGCAGCTCTCGGACTTGATAAGCTTCCTCGCCCTCAATCGTCAGTGGTGGGGGATGACGGCCCTCGGCTCCCTCCGGTTCCCCCCTCCGGCTCCCCCCTCGGACCCCCGGAGGGTCTCAGCAACGAAACATGGAATGTAGGAGAAACACGATAGTTAGCAGGCAGATTTAAATGAAATGAGACAGGAGTAATTTGTTTGACAATTTGAAAAGGCCCTACAAACCTGGGACTGAGTTTCTTGCAAGGAAGTCTTAGACGAAGGTCCCTGGTAGAGAGCCAGACCCACTGCCCAACGGTGTACTGGGGATTCGGTCGGCGGTGTCTGTTGGCCTGTACCTCTTGTCTCCTGATGGCCCATCACCATCTACAACGCGCTATGTCCCAAGTCTCCTCGCTCCTGCGCATCCACTCATTGACTGAAGGTAGCTCAGAGGGTTCACCTGACCACGGGAACAGTGGAGGTTGATAGCCTAGGACGCACTGGAAGGGTGTGATTCCTGTGGCCGGTTTTCTCAGGGAGTTCTGGGCATATTCAGCCCACATCAAATAACGACTCCATTCCGACTGATCTTTCTGACAGTAGGTGCGGAGAAAGCGTGTGAGTTCCTGGTTCATCCGTTCTGTCTGTCCGTTGGATTCTGGGTGGTAGCCTGACGTGAGGCTGATGTTAACGTTTAAGTTCTTGAAGAATGCAGACCAGACCCGGGAGGTGAACTGTGGACCTCTATCTGACACAATGTCCTCAGGTAACCCATAAAATCTGAAGACGAAGTTACAAAGCAGTTCAGCGGTCTCGAATGCAGTGGGAAGTTTGGGCAAAGGAATGAGACGGCAAGCTTTAGAGAAGCAATCGATAACAGTGAGAATTGTGGTGCTGCCTTGGGATACGGGTAGGTCGGTTACAAAGTCGATGGCTATATGTGACCAGGGGCGTTGTGGGATGGGTAACGGTTGGAGCAGGCCAGCGGGAGATTGGTGAGGAGTTTTGGATGTTTGACAGGCTGCGCAGTTGTGGATAAATTGAGTCACGTCATGAAGCATGGAATCCCACCAGAACCGGTTTTGCAGGAGGTGAAGAGTGGCGGTGATACCTGGGTGACCTGAGCTGGGAAGGTCGTGGACGTGGTATAAGAGTTTATCTCTCAGGGGAGCTGGTACAAAAGTACGGTCAGGCGGGCATGCAGCTGGTGGCGCGGACTGTTCATTGGCCTGAGTAATTTCGGACATTACGTCCCACTGGACTGGTGCTAAGAGGAGTGTGTCAGGGATAATGTGCTCTTCTGTCTCGGATCGTTCTACCCGTTCCGTTTGTCGAGATAGTGCATCAGCCTTGGTATTCTTGGAACCCGGTCGGTAAGTCACTTTGAATTGAAAGCGGGTAAAGAACATAGCCCAACGAGCCTGACGAGGGTTTAGTCGTTTGGCGGAGCGGAGGTATTCTAGGTTCTTATGATCGGTGAGTACGGTGAATGGATGTTGCGCTCCCTCCAACCAATGGCGCCATTCCTCTAGCGCCGCTTTTATTGCCAGTAATTCTCGATCTCCCACGTCGTAATTTCGTTCTGCCGCCGATAGCTTTCTGGAATAGAAGGCGCAAGGGAACATCTTCTCAGGAGTGCCCTGGCGCTGAGACAGAATAGCTCCGATGCCTGTGCTGGAGGCGTCTACCTCCACAATGAAAGGCCGTTCAGGATCCGGGTGACGGAGAATGGGTGCTGTAGTGAATCGTTCTTTTAATCCCTTGAATGCCTCGTCAGCCTCGGGGCACCAGTGTAGGCGAGATGTCTGACGTTTGGTCATGGAGGTTAGGGGTGCTGCAATGCTGCTGAAATTGCGAATGAACCGCCTGTAAAAGTTAGCAAAGCCCAGAAACCTCTGTAATTCTTTGAGCGTGCGTGGTTTAGGCCAATTGAGTACAGCTTTTACCTTGCTGTCATCCATGGCGACCCCCTCTCTGCTGATAACATACCCCAGGAAGGACGTGGAGGTTCGATGAAACTCGCACTTTTCTGCTTTCGCGTATAGTTGGTGCTGAATGAGTCTCTGTAGTACAGCTCTTACATGCCGGACGTGCTCCTCCATGGACCTGGAGTATATAAGAATGTCATCGATGTATACAATGACCCAGCGGTTCAGCATGTCCCTGAACACGTCGTTGATGTAGGACTGGAATACTGACAGACTATTGGACAGCCCGAACGGCATGACAAGGGTCTCATAGTGGCCGGTGGTTGTAGAGAAAGCAGTTTTCCACTCGTCCCCTTCTCTGATGCGGATGAGATTATATGCACAGCGGAGGTCGAGCTTGGTGAAATATTCAGCCTGTCGTAGCTGTTCAAGAGCGGCCGGTACTAAGGGCAGGGGATAACGAAATTTGATGGTGATTTCGTTCAGGCCTCGGTAATCGATACAGGGTCTCAGGCCCCCGTCCTTTTTCTTGACAAAGAAGAATCCTGACGAAGCTGGTGATGTGGACGGTCGGATGAACCCCTTGGCTAATTCTTCCTCAATGTAGGCTTTCATAGCGGTTGACTCAGGCTGTGACAAAGGGAAAATTCTACCCTTAGGAGGTGTGGTGCCGGGTAATAGATCGATGGCACAGTCCCCGGGTCGGTGAGGAGGTAATTCGGTAGCTTTCTGTTTGCTGAATGCCACTGCCAAATCGCCGTATTCGGCAGGAATGTCGAGTTTCCCGGGGCTGGATTCTTGGAGCTCGACAGTTTGAATTGGTAATGGGGTGACTTGCTGTAAACAGTTCTTATGGCAGAAGGCGTCCCATTGCAGTATCTGTCCCTCTTTCCAGGAGATCTGTGGGTTATGAGTTCGAAGCCACGGTAGACCAAGGATTATGGGGTTGTTAGGTGAGTGAATGACATAGAAACGGATGAGTTCACGGTGTAGAATTCCGATTTGTAACTCGAGTTCGTCGGTGATGTGAGCCACCCTTCCTCCTCCAATAGGTTTTCCATCTAACGCCTCCACTGTCAACGGAGAATAGCAGTCGGTTAGTGATATGTTGTATTCTTTGATGAAAGTGTCAGACATGAAATTCCCGGCAGCGCCAGAATCCAGCAAAGCTTGAGTGGTAACACTTTGTTGACAGTGACCTGAACGGGGATTGTGAGGCAGTTGGTTGAGTAATCGGATTGAATGAGAGAACTCACCGCTTTAGAACTGGCAGGCGTGGGTCGAACCGGGCAGTTGACTTTGAAATGACCAGCCTGGCCGCAGTACAGACAGAGGTGCATTTGTCGTCTTCTCTCTCTCTCTCCTCCGGCTGGAGTGGGGTGTAACCCAGTTGCATAGGCTCGGGATTCTGACATGTTGGGCTGGAGACTCGTGGGAAACGTCGGGAGCGAAGAAGGTTGTCAATGTGAATGGAGAGATCAATAAATGAATCTAGTGAGCTGCCCTCATCCCGGCAGGCGAGTTCTGCTTGTAACTCCATGGTTAAACCTCGACGGAACAGCAGCTTCAACGTGTCCTCCACCCAGTTGGTTTGAGCCGCCAGAGTGCGAAATTGCAAGGCATATTCAGCTGCCGTGGTTTTGCCCTGTGTGAGTGAGAGCAGCTGATCGCCCGGACTTTGACCCCCCGCGGGATGTTCAAATACCTCTCTGAATCGCTGCAGGAACCCAGTGAATGTGGGAAATACGGATTTATCATCTCTCCAGACAGCAGTAGCCCAATCCAGCGCTTTGCCGGTTAGCAGAGAACACACAAAGGATATTCGGCTTGATTCGGTGGGATACAGAGAGGGTTGCTGATTGACATACAGCGAGCACTGTAGAAGAAACCCCTTACATTTCGCTGGAGTGCCATCGAATTTCTCAGGTAAGGCCAGACGGGGGTTCACGGCTGGAGGATTTGGGAAGACTGGCGTGGCAGGTGCAGCGGGCGGCGGCCTCGGCGGGGTTGAGGCGTAGGCCCTGTAGTGTCTTTACCAGCTCCTCCGTTAACGAGGTTAAGCGATTCAGTTGGTGGTGATGCATCGCTAACAGATTGGCTTGAGCTGATAGCTCGGTGGATATCTGTAGCAAAGCTGCTGGATCGCTGGATGGCGAAGTCTTCTGTAATGAAGGGTCAACAGAGTGTGGATCCATTTGCAGCTTTATTAAAAACAGCAGTAGTACAGACAAGGGCAGAGCAGTACCGTAAACAGGGACAGGCAAGGATCGAGGCTGGCAGCAGAGAATCAGAGTCAGGTCACAGGCAAGGATCGGGGCAGGCGGCAAACAAACACAGTCCAGGGTACAGGCAAGAGTCAGGGCAGGCAGCAGGGGTTCACAAGAGATAAACAGTCCAGGTAACAACAAGATATCAGTCCACAGAATAACGCTCAGAAATGATCACCACAGCAAATCAAGACTTCACAAAGATGTGGTGTGTATGCGTGTCTTATATAGTGTGTGTGTGATGCAGTGCAGGTGTGTGTGCAATCAGTCCCAGGAATGAGGGCCTATGGGAAATGGAGTCCGAATGGTGGAGAATCAGTATTCCGGTGATGGCTCCCTCCGGCGGTCCGGAGGATGAACTGTGGGAGCCATATTCATGACAATATATATATATATATATATATATATATATATATATAGAATAAAAGGGTTCACTTTGTCCTTTTCAACAAGAATTAAGTGACAGTCAAGATTTTCTTTTGGGTCGTAAAAAGTCTTATCAGTTTTCCTGTGTCTGGTAACCAGAGTCTCAGTGAAAACTGCATTTGTTACAGTTTTTGGGGGATGGTTCACAGACCTTTGTTGAGAGAGTGAGTTTGCTGGATTATTCATTAAATATAATGAATAATTTGTGTGTGTCTGATTGGTCCAGATGCTACAACGAGTTTAGACAACGACTTTTGACATTTGATTGCTGAAAATAGTCTTTTTCGTGTGTGATTCACGTAGAACTTGAGTCAGGCATTCTGATGTAGAACCTGGGAGTGCTGGACATAAACAATGTATGAGAATGACACAGAAAAGAAGATATTATTGAATAAAGTCGTTAATTTTGTTTTGTTTTTGCGCACAAAAAGTATTCTCGTCACTTCATAAAATTAAGGTTGAACCACTAGTCATATACCTCTCGGATTTCATCAAAAATATCTTAATTTGTGTTCCGAAGATGAACAAAGGTCTTACAGGTGTAAAAATAAAAAAAAATAAATAAAAAAAAATAAAACAATATTTCTATGGTAAATGACCCATTTGTTTTTTGTTTTTTTTCTCCTTAGGCCTTTTTTATTAGGGGTTCAAGCACAGACAGAACCGTACTGTAAGTCATAGGCTATGTTCAGACTGTCAGTCCAAATCCGATTTTTGTGCATATCCGATTGAAATCTGATCAGATTTAGCAAGTGCAATGAATATATATGAATGTGTATTTGTATATATATATATATATATATATATACATATATATATATACATACACACACACACACACACTACTCAAAAAAATTAAAGGAACACTTTGAAAACACAGATCTCAATGGGGAAAAATATCATGCTGGATTATCTATACTGATATGGACTGGGTAATGTGTTAGGAACGAAAGGATGCCACATCGTTTGATGGAAATTAAAATTATCAATCTACAGAGAACCAAGGATTTCAAACCTAATGGCAGTCAGGGTGCCATTGTCTGGCCTGTAGAGGTCTGTGCGTCCCTCCATGGATATGCCTCCCCAGACCATCACTGACCCACCACCAAACCAGCCATGCTGAACCTTGCATTAGGCCCCTCAAAAATATGCTGATAACACACATGTGCTAAATATCAAGACTGATTTAGAAAGGAATGGAAAATTCATGGATGTGGACCTAATCTCATTCCATCAAACAAACTCCACATCTATCAAGTAGTGAAAGAGGGTAAAACCTTGAATAATGGTCTTCATTGAGAAAGTTTAACAGTCTTCTGAGGAATTTTTGGGATCTAATAGCAGAACTACATTCATTCATTCATTCATTCAACTTTTATTTCCGGACTCAAGGTCCATTAGAAAAGAAACATACAACATACAAAAAAAAAAAAAAAATTTTTTTAAAAAAGACAATTATACCAATATTTTCTCATAGATGACTGGTATCGGATCACACTTTGCCTAGGATTCGACAACAGCATAATAATAGCATTCTGTGAATTATCCAACCGACAAATAAATTTATACATCAGATTTCTCATTAAAGCCATAAAAGTTCTTACTCTTGACATACAAAACAGATTACTTGCACTGCTCCACCTCGATTTTTTCAAAAGAATTCTCATACAATCATTGTAGGCAGTCTGAAGCTTACATAAGCTCACTTTTTTAAACTTGACCCATAAAGAAGCAGTATAAAAAGAGGTACAAAATGTTCTAAAAAGGTATATCTTAATCTGATCTGAACACATAAAATTTTCTTACTAACATATTGGCTTGGGCATATAGCATACGGCGTTGCCTGTACATATCCTCATCATCACCCATTTCATCATTAATGATATGTCCCAAATATTTTATTTTAGTGCATACATTTAGTACTTGCCCTGCCAGATAAAAATCTGGAAAATTAAGATCCATATCTCCTTTTGTTCTACATATCATGACAGCACTCCATTTTGCTACCATACTCTGATTAGCATACCAATATACCAAGATCCTTAGTATGCTATTAGGCACACACCTTTGTCTTAGTATACCAAACAGCTTTTGATGATTAACGTCAATGTCAAATGCTTTGGAAGCATCAATAAAGCCAATTATAATAGAGGAACTTTGTCTTTTATACATGTCTACTATTTCTTTCAGGGCATATTGTAACGATGGCGATCGAGACGAAAGGGTGGTAGATCCAAAAGCAAGCTTTATTAAAAGAGAGCGAAGTCAAACAGGCAGGATGTCAAACACCAGCAAACAGAAGAGGCAAGGCAAGGAGTAGTCAAAAATACAGGCAATGGTCAGGGCAGGCAGCAAACGAGCAAAAACAAGGAGTGAGTCCAGGGTCAAAAACACAGATAGGCAAGGCAGAACACGGAAAGACATCTACTAGGAAATAAGCCAACAACAGGGAAAAACACAGAGCCAACAACGAGGAAAAACATGGGATACAAACGAAAGCCAAAACAATACTCAGCAACATGTGTCTGAGGGAGTGCAACTTATAAAGGGTTCCTGATGGGAAACAGGTGTGAGTGTGATCAGTGCCTAGCTAGGGGATTGTGGGAAATGTAGTCCAGAGTGAAGTGACTACATGTGTGCAATGAAAAAGTCTTAATGGTGAAACGGAGACCTCTGGTGGGGAGTGGAAGGAAGCAGCAGTGGGCGGAAACGTGACAGAACCCCCCCCCCCCCAAAGGAGTGGCTTCCAGACACTCCTAAATCTTGGAGGGAGGTGGAACGGAGGCGGAACAGGGGGCGGGATGGAGGGCCAGGTCCATGGAAAGGAAGGTGACTAAAAGACTGGAGTGGGGCAGATGGCTAGAACAAAGAGGACTGGACAGACGGCCAGGTAGACAGGCTTGAGAGTCCCCACGGCGGAGCAGATGACCACCATTGCAGATCAGACGGGCTTGAGAATCCCCATGGCGGAGCAGATGACCACCATTGCAGATCAGATGGGCTTAAGAACCCCCACGGCGGAGCAAATGACCACCACTGCAGATCAGACGGGCTTAAGAACCCCCACGGTGGAGCAGATGACCACCATTGCAGATCAGACGGGCTTAAGAACCCCCACGGTGGAGCAAATGACCACCATTGCAGATCAGACGAGCTTAAGAACCCCCACGGCGGGACGGGGGAATCATAAAGATTGAAAATAGTCCTTAGAGCAGGGAACACAGTGAGTTCACGAACGGCCTCTTTGTCGGGGTCGAGACGAGTTTATAGACGGCCTCCATGGCCATAACTGGACAGTCAGAAAGTTCCAATACAGCCTCTGTGGATGGATCGAGACAGGACGAGAGTTCATCGGCTGGGAGTGCATCACTGGACGCTACCACCGCGCAAGGAGCTGAAGTGAGTGCTACTGCTTTGTGAGGTTCTGCAGTATAAGCCACCACCTCTAGGAAAATTGCAGTAGCCGCTGTTACCTCCAAAGGTTCTGCAGCATCAGCCGCCACCTCTGGAGATTCTGCGGTGGTATACGCGGTCCAGATACACCGTAGAGCAACCCCCATTATAGGGGGCGTAGAGGACAGAGGAATTATCTCAGGAGCAGAAGGGTTAAAATGAGTGGGTCTAGGGATACCAGCTGTGCGTACTGGCACCAGCGGTGGATCCTCCATGCTGGATGCCAGCCCTTGATGTCTGATGGCGGGTTCCCCTGACAGAACAGAGAAGGGTTGTGGTACGCCAACTGCCCTAGGACATGACTCAGGGATGGGAGACAAGACGTGGAGAGATTCTAGAAGGTCTAATGAGACGAGACGAGGCTCTAGAAGATCTGATGAGACGAGGCTCTGGAAGACCTGATGAGACGAGATGAGGCTCTGGAAGATCTGATAAGACGAGACGAGGCTCTGGAAGATCTGACGAGACGAGGCTCTAGAAGATCTGATGTGACGAGATGAGGCTCTGGAAGATCTGATAAGACGAGACGAGGCTCTGGAAGATCTGACGAGACGAGGCTCTAGAAGATCTGATGTGACGAAGCTCTGGAAGATCTGATGAGATGAGACGAGGCTCTGGAAGCTCTGATGAGACGAGACGAGGCTCTGGAAGCTCTGATGAGACAAGACTCTAGAAGATCTGATGAGACGAGACTCTAGAAGATCTGATGAGACGAGACAAGGCTCTGGAAGATCTGATGAGACTAGACGAAGCTCTGGAAGATCTGACAAGACAAGACGTGGCTCTGGAAGATCTGATGAGAAGAGGCAAAGCTCTGGAAGATCTGACGAGATGGGACGAAGCTCTGGAAGATCTGACGAGACGAGGATCTGGAAGACCTAGTGAGACGAGGCTCTGGAAGATCTGACGAGACGAGACAAGGATCTGGAAGATTTAGTGAGACGAGGCTCTGGAAGATCTGCTGAGACAGGAGCTCAGAAAAGCCCTCCAGGGCGCTGAGTGGAACATCCTTTCTGGTCATGTTAAGATGGACAGGAAACTCTGGGGCGACCTCCGTGGTCGTGTCAAGACGGACAGGAAACTCGGGGACGACCTCCGTGGTCGTGTCAAGACTGAGGGCTCTTGAAGAACTGCTGAGACGTGACAAGGCTCTAAGATATCTGCTGAGACTTAATGAGGCTCTGGAATGATTGCAAATACAGGAACGGAATCCGATGCGGCCACCATTCTGTTATCAAGATCTGTTGAGGGAATTACGGGGTTTGGAAATACAGAGAGTTTCGGGGTTGCAGTAACCATACTGGAGGGCAGAGAAATTTGTGATGGTATAAGCTCTGCTGCTGCCAGAGCTTCCTCCACAGTAAACGGTGAACCACACAACAGTAAAGCATAGTCCATAAAGTCTCTCAGAGTGGAACTTAATTTTCCCTCAGGAAACCAGGATCTTAATGGCCAAGATATCCCCCGGGAACCGCGGGACCTGATAAGATTTCTTGCTGCGCAGGATTAAATTTTGAATGAAAGGCGGATTGCGGTCGGTAACTATAGTGTACTTTAGGCGGGAGCGGGCGGTCTAACAATAACCTGGTCGCTCCCGAGATGCTTTGACATCAGTGCATCTGTGCTTGAACTTTAAGTGAACAAAACTTTCTGCAGTGGTGGCGTTCACACAGTCCCCAGTTCCCTGTCCTGAGAAACCTGGCAAGATATGTTCTTTGCATTAGAGGTCTGCGCGAGTGCACCTTCAGAGAACATTCAACCTTTGTGATCGGATTTTGGAGGAGAGACGTTCTGAAATGGTCGTCAGTCAGCGTCATTCTCTTCTTGCGTGGATGTTAAAAAAGATTTTATTTTGCAGTATAGCTAGTAAGCCAACGGTTTTCGTTTATGTGTATTTTTGGCTTAGCCTATAGTTTTGAGGGACATGTTGTAGGCTATTTAATTTAGCCTATTTTTCTCTGTGATATTTAGCCTATTATTCTTAGTGACATTTTTTCTCTGACATTTTTTAGGGTGTTGACAGCATCATAAGACAAATAGCCTAACAAATAAACATCTTGTATATGCTATGCAACATTTTATATTTGTTATCCCCAATCACTCTCTTTCTTTAGCGGAAGTTTAAATGCGAGATTCTGGAAACGATCTAAATTTAGCGGGACCCGTCGGGTCAAGAAGAAAATCACTATAGCTCGTGAACACAGAGTGAATTTTAGGTGGGAGCGGGTGCGTGCAGAATAGAACCTTGCGGGAGCGGGACAAAAAAAACAGTCCCACGCAGACCTCTACATGGTAATATCACACTGTTCCTATTTAAAACTTTTACATCCTTCCAGAAATCATTTACGTTGTTATTTAGCAGATTTTCTGCCATTGAGTCTGCTCTCATCATTTGTTCATGTTTACAGACATATCGAACCGCATATTTATACCTAGTTAATTTTTTTTGTTCCAGAAGGGGCCCCTGTCTGGGCCTACCTGCTAAATTCCATGCTTTAAATGCTTCCTTGGCTTTAATATGGCATCCAGACACATGCTTTTTCCACCCGGGCTTCCTATTATATTTCTTATCAACACATATAAAATATGGTATACTGGCCTCATACACAGCTCCCACAGTATCATCATACATATCACACAAGGCTATACCATGAGAACTTTCATTACAATTCACATCTGTACACATGATTGCATCTCTGTGTAAAACCACCTCACTCAAAAGAAAATCAGTTTTCCCCATATTAAAATATCATCTTTCTTAAGTTTAGTCCAGTCTAGTTTAACCAAACCAGCCCTCTTAAGCTCATAATTCATCTCGGGCAGACTTTCAATATCAACAGTCATCACAAATGGTGCATGATCAGAGGTGGATGCCTCATAAAGAATGTCCTTTGATTGTAGAGTAGAGTGAGCATCAGGAGTACTAATACAGTGGTCAAGCCACGAAGTTGTATGCCAGGCTTCACTTATGTAAATATAACTATCCATAGGTAAAAACAGTTATATAAAGTTGTTATCAGCACTAAAATGCAACAAATGCTTAGCAAACACTGAACATTTATCCGTAAGATCTGCATTCATGTCCCCAACCACAAACACACTTGCAAATTGATTATCATTAATAAAAGAACTAATAAAAGAAAGTCTGTTTAAATATTCATCCTCATTTTGTTGACACTCATAAGGGGTATAAACCAGTGGTTCCCATCCTTTTTTACGCCAAGGCCCCCCTCCTCTCTGAATCAATACTGCAAAATGTATTTTTTTAAAATTAATTTATTTTAGCTTTTTTAATGTAACGTATTAATAATTAAATTAATGAATTGTATTAATATATTTAAATTAATTTTAAGTTATCTCGCGGCCCACCTGGAGGATCACTGAGGACCCCTAGTGGGCCGCGGCCTACAGTTTGAAAACCACTGGTATAAACATTAAGAATAATTAACTCTTTGTTATTACAATTTACCCGTACTGCAAAACACCAATCAGCTTCGACCTTGATGATGTTTATCACAGAGTCCAACTTTTTATGCCACAGAGTAGCCACTCCACCCGATATCCGACCTCTCACTATATCCATAGTAAGATCGGTAGTTGATGTACCAGCTCCGTGAATGTCATTAAAAGAGTTCAATTTACCCAAGTCCTGTTTAGATAAGAATGTCTCTTGCAAACACAAGATGTCACAGTTTTGTAATAAATTATCAACCACTATGCGTCAAGCTCTATCCCCTGCACTGTTGCCAACTCGCAGGCCCCGGCAGTTATAGGATATAACACGCATAGACAGTTTAGATATCTCTAGCAGCCATCGCCCCCTCCGTCATGAAAGCACCAAATGTGGATGAAGTTGCATTAACCCCCGGCGCTCTCACTTTGGGTGGTTCATAGAAACGCCACACAACAGAGCCTTCAGACCAAAGCTCCGGACAGTACAATAACGTTGAAATGTCAGGTTTTAAATCATGTAAGTCAAATCGAAAACAAATATTCTCTGTTTATGTAATCTGTATGAAAAGAGAAGGTTGCCAGACGTTTGCGAGTCAGCTCATTATCCGCTAATGCGGCCACACCCACGGAGCGGGCGCGCTTTTCAGACGCAAATTCTGAGGCGATACATGCAACAGAGTCAACGCCCGCATCAGCCCGGAAAAACGCATCAAGCTTGGTCAGTTTCATGTAGGCTACTTTTCATCGTTTTGAGATGCGGTGAAGAATAATTCTAAAAGGATTTACCTCAGAAGAAGAGCTGGTTTCACTTTCATTTCGAGGATCTACTAGATCAGTGGTTCCCAAACCTGTCCTGGAGGACCCCTAGCCCTGCACATTTGTATGTCTCCCTATTTCTGACACACTCATTTCAGGTCTTGCTGTCTCTACTAATGAGCACATGAGTTGAATCAGGTGTGATAGATGAGGGAGACATACAAAATGTGCAGGGCTGGGGGTCCTCCAGGACAGGTTTGGGAACCACTGTACTAGATCAAGCCAATGATTGTGAATGGTAAGTTTTTTTTATTTTTTATTCTAATTGCGATATAGTGTCTGTGAATATTAAACCGCAAAAAGACTGTTTAAATATGAATCCTGCAGGTTCCCTTTCGAAAGGGAACTCTACTCTGCGTTTGACACGCTATGGGGAACGTCACACGTGAACCGATGTCTGAAAGCCAAGTATCAAATCTCTCCAATCCTATTGGCCGGCGACAGCCTATGACATCATCATAGCGCGACCCGGAAGTATATAAGGAGCCCCTAGAGAATCAGTCAGTATCTTTTCGTCTTTCGGGACTGTTGTGTCTGATCGCTATTGCAATCGAATCTGGTAAGGAATTTTTTCTATCATGTCTGACAAACGTTTCAGGAAGTGTGCTGACCCGTGTCCAAGGTTTTTGACACCTGAGGACACACACAACCTGTGCGTTTTCTGTCTGGGCGAAGAACACGCACGGACAGTGCTTGAGGGTTCTGTCTGTGTTAACTGTGAGCGTCTTCCCATGAAGACGCTCCGTTCCCACCTGTCACTCTTCTCGAGGGAAGAGGCGGCAGCATCTGTGCCTGGTGGTTCTGGCCCCGCTCGCGCTGAGGCAGAGCGGCGGCTGAAATCATGGGGCTCGCAGGTGGAGCTCGCTGAGGAGTTTGAGAGAGGTGTTAATCTTTCTCAGCCCCCGGTGGCTGGTGGGGATGAGTTGCTGGATGACAATGACGTCCTTTCTTTGACGTCATCGGATCCAGCAGCGAGTGCTCTTTTGGCTGATAGCCCCAGAGAGCAGGAGATGGTGGTTGAAGAAGAAGCAGGTGAGCCTGCTGGTTCTTCTAAGCCTCCCTGCCCTGCGTATGCTGAGCTGCTGGAGGTTATGGAGCGCGCTTCTGGCAGGCTGCAGCTGCCTTGGGAGCGCGTTAGGAAAGAAACCGCACGCGGACGGCTTGACGAGCGGTTTCTTTCCGGCCATTGCCCTGCAGCTCCCGTGAGCCTTCCATTCCTTCCCGATCTTCATGTTGAGATCGAGAAGGCATGGAAGAACCCGTATTCGGCTCGTATTCATCGACATCAGCGAGCGAACTTCGCTGATGTTGAGGGATTGAGCCAGCATGGGTATGTGTCGATGCCCCCTATTGACGAGACGTTTGCGAACTATCTCGTCACAGGTAGGGTGCCGACATTGAAAGCTCCGGCCCTGCCGACTAAGCCCCTTAAAGTGACATCTCGCTTAAACAGCAGGGCATACGTGGCAGCGGGTCAGGCCGGTGCGGCTCTACACACCATGGCGGTGTTACAAGCCTATCAGGCCGACCTGCTGAGGGATCTGGACCAGGGGCAGGGTTTGTCCCCTGAGGCAGTGGAAGAGCTGCGCCGCACCACAGATCTCGCTCTCCGGGCCACTAAACAAACCGCCGAGTCGATCGGAAGATCGATGGCGGCGATGGTGGCCACGGAGAGACATCTGTGACTGAACCTGGCGGACATCGGGACGTTCGGGACGTTCGCCCTCCGAACTTTTTGGCACCTCCGTCGAGGCGGTGGTTGGAAAGTTCAGAGAGGCGAGGGTGCGCTCGGCAGCGTTTAGAACCTGCATCCCGCTCAGATCCGAATCTGGGCCCAGACAGCCAGGAGGTCCTGGTCCATCTCGAGCTGAGGCTCAGAGACAGGGACAGAGGTCCAGTGTGGCCGCTCGAGCGCCTCCTCCTTCCAGGAGCAAGTCGCAGAGACGGCGGGACTCGAGGAAGAAGAAGCAGGATTTAAGGGAGGTGATCGATCGCAGACGCCAGCAACGCCGGTGATCGATTCCCTCTCTTTGCGAGGGCGACTTTACACCTGCCCTTGCCCCTTCTTCCTCCACCTCCTGAGTTTTGGATTCGTTTAACGTGCTCAGGTGCTTCTTAAACAGTCAGGCTGACGGCTGGGCCCATGATGAAAAATTTTCTGAAGGCCTGCCTTCTGGCTTGATAGTGAAGAGGCTCTTTTAGGCTTCAAAGAACCCTAGATTCCATCCTTCTATGTGGAAAAGAAGGAAAAGAGAAGTCTTCGGTCTTCGAGCCGCAGGAAGGTAAGCTGGGTCTATATTTTTGTTTCAAAATATGTTGACCTTGTTTTCCTGTATAGTTTTTCCTGAGCATGTAGCCGGAAAAAGTATAGGGGTTTCTGGGCTAAACTGAAGTTTGTTAGGTGGGCTAGAACGATATTTGTGCAGGCCACAAAATGGCCGCCTCTTAGCCACCATTTTATAGAGTAGCTTCTCCTCTGGTTTTAGCTCGAGTAAGTTTGAGTTGGCACTCGTTACTTCAGTTAGATCTATGTCTAGGGTCTGCCTCTCTGCCGCCTGACATTGTTTGCTTGTTGAGCTTCGCTTTATTTATTTCCTCTTCTTCTGTGAAGTTCAGAGGTGAAGCCCAGGCTTTGCTATGCTTGTGCGGCCTTGCAGGCCCACAGTTTAGCGGCCTAGGCTAGGACTAGGTTTAGGTGTTTTTCGTTAAATCACCCTTTGTATTACTATCCCTTGTTAGGTTGTATAGTTCCTAGTTCTGGCCTCCTCCTGAGGGAGTTGTGAGGCCATATGCCCATTCCCCCTTGTTAGTGTAGGTGCAATGGCTGAAGTCAACAGCTGAGGTAGTAGGCTGTTGTGAGCCTCCCTGATGCTGTTGTTTCAGGTGGTAGGCCCTTATCTTTGCGTAGATAAGTTTATGCTGTGTATGCTAGGCCCCATTTTCTAGAACCTCATTCATGCTATGAATTTGTCTTCCCCTGAGCCCCTTGAATTAACATTCAAGTTTGAGGTTACGGTGCTAGCTTATTTTAGCTCCCGTTCTCTAGGGTTCAGTACAGATGTTTTTCTGTTTGGTGAGAACATTTATCCTTTTCAGGATAGCATGTATAGTTTCAAAGCGTTATGTTTGCTTTGGGTTCTAGTTTTTGCCCTACACGTATGTGAGCTTTACTCCTAGTGCTGCCACAGGTTAGCACCTGTTCTCATAATTAGTAGGCTTGTGTTAGCCTCTGTTTAAGAGCATGGTGACTATTTGTACTCCCCTTTTAGTGTTTGGTGTTTCACTGAGTGCATCACCTGATGGATTGCACACTCAGGTTGAGTGTAGGAAACCTCATGTTCAGTTTGGTTCTGTTAGCTCCCTTTGGTTTGATCACTGCCACAACAGCTATATTGCATATACTGTAGGAGTTGTAGGCTCTATCAGATTGAGCCTCCTCCTAGTATGGTAGCTTGTGTTTTACAAGCGTTGCTGGTAGATGTTCATGAGTTTGGCTCACTTAATTTAGCACTGCCACAGGTTTATGCCCGTGTCTGTTTGAGGTAGTAGGCCTTTTTAGGCCTCCTTCAGACCATGGTAGCATGTTGTTGTGCCCTTTGTAATTATAGTTGGTACATTGCCTGTTGGAATGTGTAGACTTAGCTCAGGTTGTGTTAAGCTAGTTACCCACAACTGTTGGTTGGGTTTAGAGCTGGTCCCCTTTGAGCTTGGTCCCCTTTATAACCACTAGCTGACGCCACGTGTTGTTGGAGTTGTAGGCCCTATTAAGGCCTCCTTTCAAATAGCATGTTGGCACAGTTCTGTGCTGGTTTGTTTTTCGTCACCGCCATTGGCCACGCCCGTCTCTGCTAAGGAGTAGGCCCTCTTTGAGGCCTCTCTCAGAGTGTTGTGGCAGAGTGTGTACTCCTTTTGTTTAAGAGTAAAAGGTGCTTTACTGAGTGCATGGCCTGATGGCTTGTGTGGAGATAATAGCCACTAGCCGATGCCATGTGTCCTAAGTTGTAGGCCTTCTGGGCCTCCTGTGAGAACATGTTGGCGTATGTTTGTGTACTCCTCTCTCTTTGAGAGTAAAACGTGTTTTTATTGAGTACATTGCTGAGTGGCTGGCCTCTCAGGGTGAGTTTATTTAGTAAACCTTATGGTAGTTTGGTTTTCTACATTTGCTCCCTTGAGCTTGGTAGCACTTCCATGAGCTGTTTGGAATCTTAGACCTGTCTTGAGGTCTCCTTAGGATGCGATGGCGTATGTTGTACTCCTCTTGCTTAGAGAGTAAAAGGTTTTTTACTGAGTACATAGCTTGTTGGGTTTGTGTCAGTTTCTTTAGCTCTAGTCGAGCTAAATAGCTACCTCATAAGTAAGTTAGTTCTATTTTGCTCCTAGAACTTTAGTGGCCACTAGCTAACGCCACGTGTCTACAAGTGTCCTCTGGGCCTCCTTTGAGAGCATGTTGGTGTACGTGTTGTGTACTCCTCTCGCTTAGAGAGTAAAAGGTGTTTTACTGAGTACACTGCTGGATGGCCGTTGGCCCAGGTTGAGCTGATTTAGCAACCTCTCTGTAGTTCGGTTGTTTCCTCCCTGGAGCTTGAAACGCTGCCACGAGCTGACGCCACGTGTCTGTCTGAAGTTGTAGGCCCGTTTTGGGCCTCCTTTAGATCATAATGGCATATGTTGTACTCCTCTTGCTTCTAAGAGTAAAAGGTGCTTTTACTGAGTACACTGCTTGTTGGATTGTGTTAGGTAGACTGTTGTGTGGGCACTTTACAGTCTTATCTGCTGTTACTTTCATGTGGTAGATTCTTGCTCTCAGCAAGATAGGTGTTCAAGGTGTGTGGCCTTGACAGGCCTCCCTTGGATTTTCCCACTCCCACTTCTGGGGTTCTAACTTTAACAGCATAACATGTATTGTTTTCTACTCTGTGTAGAACTATGTTCATGTTGTAGGCCCCTTCCTGGCCTCCATGATTGTGTGCCTACAGTATGGTCTATCTGTTAGGTCGAGCTTTGTACTCCCCTGTTTGGGTTGTCCTATATAGTGCTTAGCTCCCTAAGCTGGTCATTGGTTGAAGGCTTCTATGAGGCCTCCTGTTTTAAGACCAGCCCCCAGGCTGGTTTGTGCTCCCCTTTATCAGGGTTTCTTAGGGTCTCCTCAGTGCAAATAATCAGGCGCTGAGTAGATCCTAGGATTGAGCAGAGTTTACTCCCCTCAATAAGAGGGTAAAAAAGCACTCAGCTGAGTTCTGCTCTCTGGGATGTCCGTCTCTACGCTCGGGTTTTGAGTTGCTTACTGCCTTTCTGCAGTCGCTCTTACTCGTTGTCTTCTCTGAAGAATGCGTTGTTGAGACTCTGTGTTCAGACAGGTTGCTGGCCAGAGACTAGGTTTTTGTCAGACCAGGTTGGCCTCCCTGGTGGCATTTGGGGTGACTATGTCCCCCTTCTAGTGGATGGCTAGGGTTCCTTTCGGATCCCTAGCCACATTCCCTTAAAGGGACCTTCTTTCTTCGGAAGATTTGGTCCCAGAAGCCTTGGAGCAGCCTTGGTAGGCTTCTGCAGAAGGCCTCTTTGAGGTTTAGCTTGGGCTGTTGGCCATAGGGAATGCTGTCACTGACAGCCTTTGTGTGACCCGAGGGTGAGTTGCTCTGGCGTTTCTTTCGAAACTGCTTTTACGTTTGTCTAGCCACTGTGGCATGCACTCCTCTCAGGCATGGCGGCGTGGGTATATCGTTCCCCATAGCGTGTCAAACGCAGAGTAGAGTTCCCTTTCGAAAGGGATCGTCTCAGGTTACGTATGTAACCATGGTTCCCTGAGAACAGGGAACGAGACTCTGCGTTTCCTTGCCATGCTCCGGGACTGCCTGCTGAACAGTCCCTCAGACGATAAGATACTGACTGATTCTCTAGGCGCTCCTTATATACTTCCGGGTCGCGCTATGATGATGTCATAGGCTGTCGCCGGCCAATAGGATTGGAGAGATTTGATACTTGGCTTTCGGTTCACGTGTGACGTTCCCCATAGCGTGTCAAACGCAGAGTCTCATTCCCTGTTCTCAGGGAACCATGGTTACATACGTAACCTGAGACGTTTTGTGTGTCTCAGTGTGAATTAATGGGGCAGATCGACTTACATTAGTAAATTGCCATGGCTATTCCCAAACTATATTGCTATACTGAGATGAGTGAAATCGACTGAAATACGTAATACTGAAATAAAATGTGGTAGCAATTTATTAAACTGCACATTAACATTTAGGCTCTATAACAAATATAACATATAAAATGCCATAGAGGTAATATGAATGTTTAGACGCTTTGCATCACAGAAATAGATTATATTTTAAAGTATATTAAAATAGAAAACCATTATTTTAAATTGTAATAATATTTCACAGTATTGCTGTTTTTTTTCTGTATTTTTGATCAAATAAATGCAGGCTTGATGAGCATGAGACTTCTTTCAAAAACATTATAAATAGTAATGCGTCCAATCTTTTGACCGGTACTGTAATTTAAAATATAGGCCTATACAAAATTTTCTTCACATGATGTGCAATAATACGTGCATGCATGAGATCACAAAAATCATGTTTTCTGTTAAGAGTGGACATTATATTAATGTTAATACAATAGCTGATATGATCCTGTTATCAGCATGCTCACAGAGGGTTTTTTCTTTTATCTCACAGATTTGAGAATCATAGTGACCAGATATTGGCCCACACTGGACTGCATGCATATGATACTGAGATCACTGACTGGAAGCAGGAAAGGTTTTTTTTTTTTGTTTTTTTTTTTCTCCTTCTTTTTTTTCCCTCCATTGCAGAAACACCAAATGCAAGGTATGTGATGTTCACATATATCTTTGAACAGGTTTTATTTCCAGGTATAACTGTGTACTCCAAATGTATCTTTGACTCTCATTTATGTAGTTAACTATATTTTAAATAAACTTCAAACAAAAAAATGATGTCTTTTGTCATTGCATTCTTTCTTAGTTGACTCAGTCACATTACTACAGTGCATCTCAAGCTCATGGACTGCACCAGATTTGCAATTTCTTGCTGTAAGATGTTACCCCATTCTTCCACCAAGGACATATAGTTACGTTTGATTTGCGATTGCAAAGACAATCAGCTGTCTCCTTCCTGTCTCCCTATAGCCCTGTCTTATGGACATTGCTGTTTATTGCTCTGGCCACAAATGTAGTCCCATTCTTCCACCAAGGACATATAGTTACGTTTGATTTGCGATTGCAAGGACAATCAGCTGTCCTTCCTGTCTCCCTATAGCCCTGTCTTATGGACATTGCAGTTTATTGCTCTGGCCACAAATGTAGTCCTCATTCATGATGCAAATCTCCCACTCCACCACATCCCAAAGGTGCTCTATTGGATTGAGATCTGGTGACTGTGGAGGCCATTTGAGTATAGTAAACTCGTTGTCATGTTCAAGAAACCAGTTTGAGATGATCTGAGCTTTGTGGCATGATGCATTATCAAGCTGGAAGTAGCCATCAGAAGATGGGTATACTGTGGTCATAAAGGGACTGACTTGGTCAGCAACAATACTCAGGTAGGCTGTGGCATTTAAATTATGGTCAATTGGTACTAAGGGGCCCAAAGTGTGCCAAGAAAATATCCCCCACACCATTACACCACCAGCCTGGGCTGCATTTCCCCAAAGCATCATAAGCCACCAATGGTCTCTACGATGCGTTTGAGAACACAGCCTCAGTTTCCTGTGGCACCCGGTGTGGTCTTCTGCTGCAGCCAATCTGCTTTAAGGTTCGACATGTTGTGCATTCAGAGATGTTCTTCTGCATACCTCGGTTGTAACAAGTGGTTAAGTTACTGTTGCCTTTCTATCAGCTCAAACTAGACATTCTCCTCTGACCTCTGGCATCAACAAGGCATTTTCACCCATAGAACTGCCGCTCACTGGATATTTTGTATTTTTCTGACCACTCTCTGAAAAAAGCCTAGAGATGACTGTGTGCAAAAATCCCAGCAGATCAGCAGTTAATGAAATTCTCAGACCAGCCTGTTTGGCACCAACAACCATGCCATGTTCAAAGTCACTTAAATCACCTTTCTTTCCTAGTCTGATGCTCAGTTTGAACTTCAGCAGATAATCTTGACCCTGTCTTAATGCCTAAAATGCATTGATTCACTGCCATGTGATTGGCTGAATAGATATTTGTGCTTATTTGCGTGTATCTAATAAGTGTATATATATGCACATCCATGATGTACAAAGTGGCAATTCTAAAGTAGCTCTTTAAATAATCTTTTAGCGAAAATAATCCTTCAGTGCACTTCAAACATGACTTCACATTATTAGCTCCACCTAAAAAAAGCCTGTGAGATATCTCTAAAAAAGTAATGTCAAGTGAAGTCAACTTTCTTTATATAGCGCTTTTTACAATGCAGATTGTTTCAAAGCAGCTTTACAGTGATAACAGGTGTCATAATAGTGTCAGAAGGTGAATAGGAGAATTGTGTCCTGAACAACACTAAAGAGTTATTCTCATTAAACAATTAACACTCTGGAGTCGGCGGTCGCGCCGGCGATAACGCCTTTTTTCTTATCGGTGGGAAAGACTCAAAATACTCCATCCATTTTTGACATACAATTAAGAGTTATACACCATTCTAATCTGTGAAATGTCTTCTTTTATTTGTGTACACTCAGAGTAAAAACAAAATGTTGTGCTTTTTGCAAAATAAAGAAAACTAACATGATGCGCAAGCCGCAGTCTCTCTCTGAATGAATGATAGTCCTCAGAAAATGAACTGTAACTTAGTGAATACTAATCACAAAAATGAGACATATGTTTAAAGAAACATTGAAACGTCAGGTTTTAAATCATGTAAGTCAAATCGAAAACAATTATTCTCTGTTTATGTAATCTGTATGAAAAGAGAGATGTCAGATGTTCGCGAGTCAACTCATCCACTAATTCGGCCACGCCCACAGAGCGTGCGCGCTATTCAGACGCAAATTCTGAGGCAATACATGTCAGTTTCATGTATTTTTCATCGTTTTGAGATGCGGTGAGGAATAATTTTAAAAGGATTTGCCTCAGAGGATGAGCATGACTGGAATCAATTCAATTTCGAGGATCAACTAGATCAAGCCGATGATTGTGAATGGTAAGTTTTTTTTATTCTTAAATTCTTTATTCTAATCGCGATATAGTGTATGTGAATATTAAACTGCGAAAAGACTGTTTAAATATGAATCCTGCAAGTTTTGTGTGTCTCAGTGTGAATTAATGTGGCAGATCGACGCGCGGTTTCGTTTACTACACAACTTACATTAGTAAATTGCCATGGCTATTCCCAAACTATATTGCTATACTATGCTAAACTATACTATATGAGTGAAATCGACTGAAATACGTAATAAATACTGAAATAAAATGTGTTAGCAATGTATTAAAATGCACATTAACATTTAGGCTCTATAATATTACAACTATATTATATAACATGCCATAGAGATAATATGAATGTTTAGATGCTTTGCATCACAGAAATAGATAATATTTTAAAGTATATTAAAATAGAAAACCATTATTTTAAATTGTAATAATATTTCACAGTATTGCTGTTTTTTTCTGTATTTTTGATCAAATAAATGCAGGCTTGATGAGCATGAGACTTCTTTCAAAAACATTATAAATAGTAATGTATATTTTATAGGTAATCTTTTGACCAGTACTGTAATTTAAAATATAAAATTTTCTTCACATGATGTGCAATAATACGTGCATGCATGAGATCACAAAAATCATGTTTTCTGTTAAGAGTGGACATTATATTAACGTTAATACAATTGCTGATATGATCCTGTTATCAGCATGCCCACAGAGGGTTTTTTCTTTTATCTCACAGATTTGAGAATCATAGTGACCAGATATTGGCCCACACTGGACATTCTGGATGAATATAATCACTGACTGGAAGCAGGAAAGGTTTTTTTTTTTTTTCTCCAGTGCAAAGAAACACCAAACATCTTGGAATGCCAGTTAAGTGATGTTCACTTATCTTTGAACAGGATTTATTTCCAGATAAAACTGTATACTCAAAATGTGCCCTCATTTATTCAAAATGTGTCTCATTTATATTGTTAACTATATTCTGAATAAACTACAAAAAAAAAACAAAAAAAACAAAAAACAAAAAAAAACTACTTTGTACTTTGCTTTTTTAGTTTTCTCTCACATAGCCTACCTGACTGAAATGGCTCATTATGCGGGTCATTCATTATTCACAATTCAGGATTATTCACGCCTCCACGCATACTGTCTTTCTTGACAAAAAGTGTCTTACAAAATTTAAATCAATATATTGTTTTATATGAACGAGTAGGCAGAATAATTTTTACATCATTTTGAAGCAAAAACTCTAGTCATACCCAGAAGTCTTGTGGACACATATTTAGTATTTGTTTTGTGGCCGTATTTCAGTGACTTAAGTTTTTTTTTGTTTTTTCAATAACCACACATAAACGTTATTCCCCCAAAAATACAAACATGTACATGCATGTTGCTCACATATTATGGTAGCCTAGTTCGTGCTGAATACAGTGTAATGACACTTTTGCCATTAATATGTTTATGAACAACTGAAAAAAGCACAAATGTCAGGGCATGTCAAAACTTCTCTAGGGCCCCAAAAATCCTCAGACCCCAGAGGGTTAAACCTCTTATAAAATTAAATACACAATATAGAAACTGGTAAATCAGACTTGTTCCAGCACAACTTGAACAGACCCAGTCTCTATCTTATGATATCTAGATGAAAGAGTCTCTATGTGATGTTCCCCTGCCTTTAAGAGAATCAAGCTTCTACAGCCGATATTTTCTGGTTCCCAAAAAAGACGGGGATTGTGTCTGATCCGACCATATTCTGAGGATATACAGGTTCAGGCCCATGCCTCTTTGTGACTCCAGAGAATCCGTATTCTGAACTACATCGATAACTGGCTGAAAGCTCAGTCCGATGAGTCAGCGTTACAACATCAAGATGTTGTTCTCGCTCACATGAGGTTGCCTCAAGAAAATTGTGCTTTCTCCAAGTCAGAGAACAACTGGATTTTCAACGAAAGACATTAACTTTGAATTTAACTATTCTAAAAGAATCAACAGTTCTTTGAACTGAATCGGTTGATTCATGAATTCAGGTTAACTGAATCAATTCATTGAATCTTGAGTATTTGATTCTTCTAACTGAAAAGACTATTGGGTTGAGGGTAAAGAGTGATTTATTTAATTGAAAAGTGAAAATTCAGAACTACAACATTCTGTACATTGAATCAAATGAGAGTTCAAACAAATTCTGAGCATTCAAGCTATTGAGTAACATTTTGTCTTGAGAATATCATTTACTGTTTTCTTCAATTTGTTGGGTTACAAACTGAGACAGAGTTGAATTTTTCAAATGTTTTTATTTTATTCTTTTAATTGTACAAAGTGTATGAGAATTGATTTCCAACTGAGTTGAATTGTTCAAGCTGCTGAATCCAAGTACCTAGAAATTCCAAAAAGAGGGTTGATTACATATACCTGATAAAAGATCCATCCCTTCCTGAGTCACACAAGACACACAAAATTCTAGATAGCCTGTTACCACCAGCCTCAGACATTATCAAGCATGTGAACCCGCATGCCCCATCATCAGAGTGTCTTAGACTGCTGGAGTCAGTCTATGGGGCGGTGGAGGATGGAGATGAATTATTAGCCAAGTTTATAAGCACCCTGCAGAATCCTGGCGAAAAGTCATCCCCTTACTTCCACAGATTGCATGTGATTCTGAGTGCTACCATCAGACGGGGCGGTGTTGCAGAGAGTGAACGAGACCGTTGTCTGTTGATGCAGTTCTGCCGAGGCTGCTGGGACAACGCCCTGTTAGCAGCATTCAAAGGCAAATTCTGAGGTGATCCATGCAAACAGAGAGTCAACGCCCACATCAACTTGAAAAAATGCATCAAGCTTAGCCAGATTCATGTACACCATTTTGAGATGCGGTGAAGAATAATTCTGGAATAATTTACCTCAGAGGAAGAGCACAACTTTCAAATTCGATGCGAGGATCAACTTGATCAAGCCTATGATTGTGAATGGTACGTTTTTTTTATTCTTCAGGTCTTTATTCTAATCGCAATATAGTGTCTGTTAATATTAAACTGCAAAAAGACTGAATATGAATCCAGCATGTTCTGTGTGTCTCTGTGTGAATGTTTATTACATTCGTTTACTACACAGTAAACATGCCATATTGGCTTTTCCCAAACTATATTGCTATACTGAGATGAGTGAAATTGACTGAAATACTTAATACTGAAATAAAATGTGTTAGCAATGTATTAAACTGCACAATAACATTAATAGGCTCTATAATTTAACGAATATGATACATAAAATGTCAGATGTAATATTTAGACGATTTCTCTGGCCTGTTTTGGACAGATTATGAAGTGTTTACTGTGAAATAGCCTAGTGCCACATCAATGAAGCTTTTGTTCGCAATGATAAATTAATCTTTGCATCACAGAAATAAATTATATTTTAAAGAATATTAAAATAGAAAACCACTATTTTAAATATTAACCCTCTGGGGTCTGAGGATTTTTGGGGCCCTGGAGAAGTTTTGACATGCCCTGACATTTGTGCTTTTTTCAGTTGATCATAAACATATTAATGACAAAAGTGTCATTACACTGTATTCAGCACGAACTAGGCTACAATAATATGTGAGAAACATGTATGTACATGTTTGTGTTTTTGAAGGAATAACGTTTATGCGTGGTTATTGAAAAAAACAAAAAACTTAAGTCACTGAAATAAGGCCAAAAAAAATATATTAAATCTGTGTTCACAAGACTTCTGGGTATTGGAGGTTGTAGACTAGAGTTTTTGCTTCAAAATGATGTAAAAATTATCCTGCCTACTCGTTTATATAAAACAATAGAGAGATTTAAATTTTCTAAGACATTTTTTGTCAAGAAACACAGTATGCATGGAGGCGTGAATCTTCATGAATAATGCCGTGATTCACACCTGAGAAGACAAAAGATTCGCATAATGAGCCACATAATGAGCTCTTTCAGTCAGGTAGGCTGTGTAAAAACCCTCTGTGATCATGCTGATAAGGGGATTAATGTCCACTCTTGACAAAAAAAACATGATTTTTGTGATCTCATGCATGCACGTATTATTGCACATCATGTGAAGAAAATTTTGTATAGGCCTATGTTAAATTACAGTACCAGTCAAAAGATTGGACACATTTTTTTAAAAGAAGTCTTTAGTCTCTAACCAAATAATGGTTTTCTATTTTAATATACTTTAAAATATAATGTATTTCTGTGATGCAAAGCGTCTGAACATTCCTACCTCTATGGCATTTCATATAGGCTGATATATTTGTTATATTATATAGCCTAAATGTTAATGTGCAGTTGACAAACTATACATCATTAAAAAGATCTAAGACTCAAGCTTCACATTTTGACTCTTAAAATCTTATATTGACCGTAATTTCTTAATATGCTTAAAAGCATGTACATTTGGAGAAATATTGATGGATTCTTGTCAATTTTCTATACAGAGGAGTAATATTTATTCAATATTTATTGTCATCACTTTGAGCGCTGGATACTGTGTTTTCAATTCATACTTGCAGCCGGAGGGTGCTCTGTGCACCTTTAGTCCACAAATATCTCAGTAAAAGAAGAGGCATATCATGTGACATTCCAGGAACTAACAGAGGCTTCCAGAGATCGCTATAACATGCAGATAAACACTTTTCAAGATAATAAATACACAATTGCGACGATGTATACATATATACATAGGAATATAGGAAAGTTCTTCTTCTTTTCTCCAGTGCATAGAGACACCAAACACCTTGGAATGCCACTGTACTCAAACCGTGCCTTTGACTCATTTATATTGTTAACTATATTCTAAATAAACTACAAAATAAACTACTTTGTCCTCACATTCTTTCACACTGTGTGAAAGAATGTGAGGACAATGTGAGAACTCTTGGGGTACCGCACCAGCACTTTCTCACAGTGCTGGTGCGGTACTCCAAGAGTTCCAGCAAGAGGACACTCATGGTCTTCCGGTTCTTCCCCAATTGTCTGAGGAGGATCTGAAGGAACATCAAAGGACTTAATCATTAAGTACCTGGAGTCTGGAAAGAAACCTGATGGGAAGGTAGAGCCTTTGGAGGTAGCCTTATGGCTGAGAGAGTGGAGCAGATTGGAATTCAAGAACGGATTGTTATAAAGAAGGAGGCAGGATTGAGAAAGGGTGCAGTTTCAGTTGGCATTACCTGTGGATCTCCGGGAGATAGCCTTAACGAGCCAACCCCTCAAGCTAGTCTGCATGGACTTTCTGTCGCTCAAACCTGTTCGGAGTAATACGAAGGATATTTTAGTAATTACCAATCATTTCACCAGATATACTGTATAGCGTAGGGTTGGCCGATGTCTACCAAATTGGCATCGGACGATGTCTATAGTGAAACATCGCCATTAATGATGACATCGGGGGTGGGGGATTTAATTCAATGGAATGAATTAAAAACCGTCACTCTGCTCCATGCCAGTGGACATGCACCGCTAATGTGGCGTGCGTCTGGAGAAAGAGAGAATGGAGCTGAAAGGGTTTGAATGAAGCGCATTTGGCTTTAGATAGAACTACTAGAGAATATAGCGCTGAAATATCATTACCACAAATGATCCTGAGTGCTTGTGGTGTGATCCGCACAGCTGTTTTGATGCGCTGCTCACTTCAACTAGAATCAGTAAAATGCTGCTACCATTCTGTCTCGCAGTCCGGATGGAAACGTGCTGGGGTTTGGATGCGGACTGCGGTCCGCCATTTGAATATCAGTGGTTTAGTTCGTGTAAAACATCTAATAGTCTATAATTCGTTTGGCATTTTTGCACAATAAAATCTTTACTGTTTAAATTGTGTTCATTTAATTGTTTTGAATGTAATTTGTATTGTGATCGTGAAAAACTTCATTACCTAATCAGAAAAAAAAGTAACTGGATGGAAATTGAAAGCATGCATTGCACTGGGCGATATAGTGTGATTAAGATTTTTTTTTTGTGGGCAGGGACATCACAATGCCGGCTCAATGCTCGATGCCATCATCTTTCGCCCCAACCCTACTGTAGCGGTACCTACCAGGAATCAGAAGGCTCAGACCGTGGCCAAATGCCTGTAGGACAACTTCCTCATCCATTACGGGTTTCTGGAGAAACTCCACAGTGATCAGGGACCTGAATTTGAGTCAAAGCTGATCAAAGAGCTCTGCAACATAGCAGGAATCCATAAAGTGAGGACAACACCTTACCACCCAAGGGGAAACCCAGTGGAATGCTTTAACAGGACACTGCTTCAGATGCTGGGAACCCTGGATGACAAAGGAAAGAGCTGCTGGAAGGACTTTGTGAAGCCGTTAGTCCACGCATATAATTGCACTCGTAAACTCGTTAATGTCCGGGAGGCAGCCCCGACTACCAGTTGATCTAGCCTTTGGTCTGCCTGTTGATGAGTCCTCCCAGTCTCACTCAAGTTATGTGAGGAATTTGAAGGTTCGTCTGGAGGAGAGCTACAGGGTAGCAAGAGAGAATGCTGCAAAAGTAGCAGGGCGCAATAAGCGAAGATACGATGAATAAGTGGTCGCTTCATTCCTTGAAGTTGGTGATCGCATCCTGGTGAAGAATGTCTGACTGAGAGGGAAGAATAAGTTAGCGGATAAGTGGGAGAAAGAAATTTACATCGTGATCAAGAAAGTCACAAAGGTACTTACCTGACCTACCTGACATTGCAGATGTAGATGAAAGTCCGCTTGATGAGCCTGAAAAAAGAAATTTACAAATGATGAACCCTACAGGAACGGATGTGCTGAGTGACAAACCTGTGCAGGATGAACAGCAGGAGTCGGATGGGCTCTCTTCTGGAACCTTCAGTGGAGAGGATGAAAGGAATGATGCTCTAACACAGAAAGGAAGAGTTAATTCAAGAAGTCCCCGAGACAGCTCAATGGAGACTGGCCAGAGTCTGGCAGATGTTCCTAGACGCTCGCAAAGACATTGTGAGCCACCAAGAAAGCTACAGTAACATAAGTTTTCTCTGGTTGTGCAGTTATTACTGCAGGGGCTCAGTACAGCTTTTGCTGTATCATTGGAGGTGTCTAATTCTCTCAGACACACCTCTCTAGGAATGTATAGTGGATATCCTTCTGCAGTGACTTCGCAGCCTAATGCCGGTTTCACACCGCAAGCGTGAGTGGCGCGTGAGCAGCGCATATTTTTTTCGCCATGCATGTTAACCAATGGGTGCATTCACACTGAGCAGCGCGTGAGCGTCAAGCAGGAGCGTTGCGTGAGCAGCAGTGAAGCCGAATCTATTTTTGCTGCGCTGCTAACGCTCAATCAAAGTGAAAGCACACTTTTGATGGACAAAATAAATATAATTTCACACAAAAAGTGTTCAAAATGCACAGAATGAGCATGTCTAGTGTGTTTTAACAAGAATTGGAGTATGTCAGAAAATTAAGAATCAAAAATATTTATAGAAGATTTACCCATTTACACTTGTTTTTAATTATTCAGTTTGGGTTAAAGTATGGTGCATATAAAAAACTAAAGTAAACTAGCCAGAAAATATACAGGCTATAAACATTCTTTTAGTTATTACACAGACAGCTATACAGGCTCTAGCATACCCAAATCAAACCCGAGTTTGCTCTTTTTATCGCCATGTTTGCTGTCTTGTAAACATGTGCACGCGGCAGATGATGTAAAACATAAAGCTTACCTCATTCGTGTGCAGCAATGGATGACACAAAGCTTTTATTTATTTATTCTTTTTTTACGTTTATATGTGAATGTTGTACACCTCCCCATTTTAACCTTAAACTTATAAGACTATCAAGTTTATAAATGACCAACTTATAAAAACAAATTTATAGCTATCTTAGTAAAGAAATGCTGCTGCTGTGACGCTGTACAAACGCTTCCAGTGTGAATAGTCGCACGTCTCTGCAGCAACGATGTAATTACGCTCACAAGCTGCTCACGTGCCGCTCAAGCTTGCAGTGTGAAACGGGCGTAAAGGATGTAGAGGGACCTGTATATCTTCAAGGTGGGGAGAGAGATTGTAGCGTGTAACAGGTCTGACGTGTCACACTTGTATATTATTCGATATGGGCCAATAGATCAGAAGGAAGGTGTGACTACTGGAGAGAGGAAGGTAGCACAGCAGGTAGGTAAAAGACCAACACAGAGTCTTGTTTTTTTATTCAATTGAGATTTTGTATTAAATAAGAAAATACTCTTTTGTAATTTGCTTGAAGTGTGTAAATCTCAGATACCAACAATTAACAGGGTACAATAATTGACAACATTTGTAATCAACCCTCTTTTTGGAATTTCTATGTACTTGGATTCAGCAGCTTGAACAGTTCAACTCAGCTGGAAATCAATTCTCATTCACTTTGTACAATAAAAGAATAAAAAAAATTCAACACTGTCTCAGTTTGTTTGTAACCCAACAAAATTGAAGAAAACAGTAAATAATATTCTCAAGACAAAATATTATGGGGTTTGTGGTTTCTACTTTACCTTTAACATTTTTATTTATTGGTTAAAATAGTAGAAAAACAGGCATTATTTATATCATTGTAATATTGGATGAGTGACCACCAGACTCTCTCTCTCACACACACTGTCATGTTGCGTGTTGTCGAGAGGCCAGGGAGGAGTAAGGAAGGCTAAGTACACAGGAGTGGTTTTCCCAAATGCCAGTCGTGCTTTATTTTATAAGCATTTCAAAAGCAGGTGCAGCCAACAAAGTACAAAAAAAAAAAGAAAAAAAAAAGAAAATAAAACAAAATATAATACAAAAATTTATTCAACTTATACTTGTGCTAAAACACAAAGAAAAAATGCTGTGAGCAGCAAAACCTGGCACTAAGCAATGCCTAGTGGCACATCCGCAATATAAAACTGCATGTCTCACCTCAGACAAACATGTTCAAACGTTTGCATCATACACAGAATGCCCCCAAACATACTCAGACAATGGATCAAATGGACCAGTTTCCCGCCAAACACTAGTGGGACAAACCATTGTCACAGGGTGGAACCCTTCCCCGTAACACTTCTCACAGAACTTCACAGCATAAAAATGTCACATAAATACATATTCAACAACTAATTTCTTACATTCAGTCATCATAATACCAACAAGCACAACATATAAACACAAAAGAAACATTTAACACATTATAGCATTCCCATCTCTCCCCAACTTAGAAAATGGTATGACCGATCATAAGGCAAGCTCTGGCTACGCGCGCTACCAGAGCCAACCCCTAAAATACTGGCCCTGCAAGGTAAGATCTAACCTGTGCTATAATATGCAAAACAACCGCACAAACAAATAAACAGAAAAAAAAAAACAAACAAAAAAAAAAACAAAGAAATACTTTAAAACAAACAATGACTCTTTTATATTTACCATACTTGAACAATTGCTGTTGGTATTGTCCCTCAATACATACATCAACACGCATCAAATAATAAACTTTTCATACAGTCAATACAAACAGAAAATACTGAGCACTGGTGCTCTAGTGATGATGGCATTGTCCAGGTTCATCATCACACACACACAATTATATACCTAAAATGGTGCCTTTGGAGGGCACTGAAATGTTTAATCATTATCAACACATTGTCTTTCCTGGCTCAAAACAAGGCAGAGGTGGTAAAATCCTTGGTCTGTGTAGGGGGGTCTGGGGGCATGCACCCCGTAAGAAAATTTTGTACATTTTAAAGATAAATTCATTAATCTGGTGCACTTTGAGGGTTCAAAATAAAGAGCTCCAACCCATGTTCAGTGTGCAAACTGAACAAAGAAAAAGTCTGTGCATTGACTTGTACCTGAATCCACTGTTAAAAATAAATAATCCACCCGCCAACCGCCCGATGATATTCTCTGATTTAGATATCTGCACCTGATCATCACATTACAATTATTCAAATTCTCAGTGATAAGCATGATGATATGGTAACATATCACACTGAGATTACTTATAAATGAACAATTACTTAAAATAAAAGTTCTTCTTTGGCTAAATTACATTTCCATAATAGCCTATAAACACAGGTTTTACTCCCTTCAAACTTAAATTGTCACTGTTTCCTTACATTGTTGGAAAACACTCTTATCAGAATAATTTCTTTTAGTTAAGCTTGTGTATATTTTGAGTTAAAGCTGTTAAGTTATAAATCAATATCTCATGTAGGCTTTTTCCTTTGTGTTTTATATAATGACCACTAGGAGGTGCTCTAGGCACATGTTTTCCTTGATTGGTTTACCCTGAAGAGAAATACGTTCAGTTGAAAACGAAAGTAAAAAAGTGAGGCACTTTCGTTGCGTCTTACCGTGAAATGAGAGTTCCGTGTCTTTATTAAAATCAACACATTAATGATTTATCTCTCATCCACCCGCAATTAACTGGAATGTTATTTTTTATTACTTGGCCCGCCCGACCCGCGGATCATCCGCAGTATCCGCGGATATAACCGCGATCCGCGCATCACTATCGAACGGTTCGAGAATGCACACAGGCCGGGAACCCGCAACAGAACCGTGTCGGTGGAAAAGGGGTATCTGAGCATGTGACTGCCTGTCTTGAGTTTTGTCGACAGCTGGAGGCGGTATTCGGTATTCGTTCTAATGTGTCAGGGGAATGATATTAAAACACTAATCAAAGTAATATGATACCTTCTGTTCTCTTCTTTTTAAAGAACGTCAAAAGATCCACTTGAACTGTTCTCCTGATCCTTTTGAACAAGCGCGAAAAATGATGGAAGCTTGCTTGAATCAGAGCTTTGGCGTGACTGTGCGCAGCGCGTTACAATACTGAGTTCTGATTGGTCAATCGCTGTTATTTATAGTTTGTTAATTACCATACAGAGAATTTTAAAATTTAGTTTCCCTGATAAGTTTGACATAATACATAACACTGTTAATCTAAGGGGATGGTAAGGGGGGATGATGGCTTTACAGAGGGGATGCTTTTTGTCATTTTTTTCAACAAGGGGGATGCCATCCCCCCGCATCCCCCCTCAAATCGAGCCCTGACTATAGGCCTAGCTTTAGCCCACGTGCAAATTAGCTCTGGCTTGCGCGCTATGCATAAGCGGCCTATAAACACATTATTATCACACTCATAGTTCGCTGCCGAATTTGCAACACTTTTCTTGCATAATGTCAAGTTAATATTTGAAATATAACTCACCAAGGCACGACTTTGATATCTTATTCAAAAACAAGGAAGTTCTTTCGCGGTGCTTTTATGCTCCGTGGGTCTGCATCGGCCTCCATTTCTAATTCTCTGCCTCGTCCTCTTCTCAGTCCGGCGGCAGCTTCTCCAAGTTATCGCATCCACTCAGAAATCCAATCCTTCTGTTGTATTTAATCACTCTCTAAATCGATCGTTCAATGCGTAGAGTTTCTGGAGATTGCTCTGTGCAACTGCTTCGTCTGACTGGCTCTTTCTCTTTCTCTTTCCCTCTGCTCACGCTGACAGTGGCGCCGGCGCGATCTTAATGCGCTGTTACAATTGGCTAATAGGAGTGTCTGTCCCTGCAGCACAATCAGTAATTGGATAAAACTCTTTTCCTTCTAAAACACTCATTTTTCTCTCTTTCATTTTCTTAACTTTTTCATCTTTTAACTCATATCTTTTAACTCCTTAACTGGTAGCCTGGGTTACACATCTCTTTGTTTACTGCTACAAGCTGATAACGGTCAGGGCTCGGTTTCCCGATAACGTTGTCTCTTAGCGCGCTACGAAGACTCCAAAGGTAGACCTTAACTGAAGATATACCGTTTCTAGGCGTGTTCCCCGAACTATCCCTTAGGAGGTTGCTTAAGGTATATCTTCTTAAGTGCGACGTTACCAGGTGCTGTCCATGGCGGCGGTGCTGAATTGGTTGATATCGATGGCTCGAGAATCGATAATTCACTCTATACAGGGGCTGCTTCACTGTGTTATGTGAGAAATCAGTGTTCTTTATAAAAAGAAGCACTTCAGAAGTAGAAATTGCATTTATCAGGACTCATGGGATGTTATAAAAGTAATCCAAATTGCAAACTAAATCTATATTGTAATTTATCTATATTCTGGGGGCGCGGAGCCCCCATCAGCGTGAGTTTAAGGCGACCGTTATTTTAGAACAAAGTTTTAATTCCTTGGAGACGCGTCATGCAGCTGACAGATATGTAGGTATCGCGTTTATAACGTTCTTTAATTTTTTATTCAAAATATTCACAAACTTGTTAACTATATCATAAATTTTATGATAGCCTATATTCCGATTGTAAAATATGTGGAAGTGAATGTGTTTTGTCGCGCGATGAGTTTGCACGGCAAATCAGAGCTGTCGGATTTACGAAATCTTCCCCGAAATACATAAAAGTATGTGGCCGGTGAACTGGGAGAAGAATAGAGTAAACTTTATTTTTGGGGGCGGTCGTGGCCTAATGGATAGAGAGTCGGACTCGTAACCCAAAGGTCATGCGTTCGAGTCTCAGGTCCGGCAGGGATTGTCGGTGAGGGGAGTGAATGTCCAGTGCTCTCTCCACCCTCAATACCACGACTGAGGTGAGACCCTTGAGCAAGGCACCGTACCCCCAACTGCTCCCCGGGCTGCCCACTGCTCCGGGTGTGTGTTCACGGTTCACTGCTGTGTGTGTACACTTGGATGGGTTAAATGCAGAGCACACATTCCTAGTATGGGTCACCATACTTGGCCACATGTCACTTCACTCACTCACTCACTCACTCACTTGTTTCATACACAATGTGGTTATTGTTGCAGCTCCGTAGACATCAGTGTATGGAATTTGATTTTAACAAACTATAAATGTCTTTTTTATGCAGTAGCCTACTTAATTCAAATGTGTATTTAAATGTCTGAAACCTAAAATAAACCTGACTGAAAACACCGAATAGTTGTGATACATGACACAACTATTCGGTGATAATAGTTGTGATACATGTGATACTGTCTCTGGATCAGCGCTAAAGCACATTTGAATTTAGCAGTGAATCTTTGCATTTTATTCTTTGTCATTATCCTAATTGAACACTGGGTGTATTACAGCTTCAGAATTATATTCGTATTGACTGTCAACAGTGATAAGGTATAGCTAAGCGTGGTCCAGACCAACCTTACGAAAGTATGACTTACAGAAGGTATACGTAACTAAGAACGTTTCGGGACACACGTATTAACGTTAAGGTACAGCTTAAGGTATAATTTAAGAACGACGTAGAGTTAAGAAGGTTTCGGGAAACCCAGCCCAGGGCTGGATTTCCCGATAACGTTGGCTCTTAGCTCGTTACGAAGACTCTAAAGGTATACTTTAACTGAAGATATACCTTTTCTAGGCGTATTCCCCGAACGGCGTTTCTAGGCGTGACCTGATGTCACCTGATGGAGTTTGGGTTCCTTGCCGCTGTCGCCTTTGGCTTGCTTAGTTGGGGACACTTGACATTTGACTTGACATTTGATATTCAACAGTGTTTTGATCTGAATGCATTGACACTATTCTTTAAGAGCTGCTGTGCAGCCAAATAATGTACCAGTTATCAATGTAAAGCTGCTTTGACACAATCTACATTGTAAAAAGCGCTATATAAATAAAGGTGACTTGACTTGACTTGATTATACCTTAGAATCAACCTTTCTTAAGTGCGACGTTACCTGGTGCTGTCCATTGAGGTGGTGCTGAATTGGTTGATATCGATGGCTCGAGAATCGATAATTCACTCTATGCAGGGCTGCTTCACTATGTTATGTGAGAAAGCGGTGGTCTTTATAAAAGATTCACTTCAGAAGTAGAAATTGCATTCATCAGGACTCATGGGATCTTATAAAAAATAATCCAAATTGCAAACTAAATCCATATTGTAATTTATCTATATTCTGAGGGCTCTAAATTCTAGTGGAGCCCCCAGCGTGAGTTTAAGGCGACCATTATTTTAGAACATTATTTTCGAACGTATTAATTCCTTGGAGAGGCGTCATGAAGCTGACAGATATGTAAGTATCGCGTTTATATCATTTTTCCTTTTTTATTCAAAATATTCACAAACTTGTTAACTATATCATGAATTTTATGATATATTCCGATTGTAAAATATGTGGAAGTGAATGTGTTTTGTCTCGCGATGAGTTGGCACCGCAATTCAGAGCTGTCGGATATACGAAATATTCCCCGAAATACATATAAGTATGTAGCCGGTGAACTGGGAGAAGAATAGAATAAACTTTATTGTTTCATACACAATGTGTATCTGATATGAATGAAAAACTTCGTCAAATTATATAACTGAAAGGGTTATTATTGCAGCTTTCGTAGACATCAGTGTATGGAATTTGATTTTTAACAAACTATAAATGTCTTTTTAATATAGCCTAGTACTTAATTCGAATGTGTATTTAAATGTCTGGAACCTAAAATAAACCTGATGTGGTTGAAAACACTGAATAGTTGTGATATATGCACTGTAAAAAATGAAATTACCATTTGTCCAACAAACTGTGCTTTTTGAGTCACATATATTAGGAATTGTGAATAACTGTGAATCTACATAAAAATACATGTTAGTCCAACAAAATTCACCAAAATGTCATAGCTACACATTAAACAAAGTTTTCTGAACAAACATTTTTATGTTGAACAGCAATGCTAAGCATTAAATAGTTTGCGCATGCGTGCTGAGCCAGAAAATCGTGCCGAATGCACGGGGTTTCCTTCTCCGTTTTGTGCTTTAGCTCCTCCTCCTCATTTTCTCCATTCCATGATGGATTTCGCAAATCCTGATTCTAAAATCAGAATCTAAAAAGTCATACGGCTGTAGGTAAGTAATTAATACTTTAAATTTTATGCATGCAATGAATCGCATATTTCCGAGCAGGTGTATTATTAGATATAAAATCATTGCGTTAAACAGCGGATAATCTTTGTATAGTTTTAACTAGTCTTAACTCATATGTTGGCATAATTATAATTATACATTAAAAGACATATTATGGAAGCGCAGTGGCCATCAACAAAAATGTTTTATGTAGGCTAAATACACAAAAAAATGGCTTGCGGCCTAACATGTTTTATGTTTGCGTCACTGGTCAGAGAAAGATTAGCTCATTAAAGTTCTCTAAACACAGATAATCGTAAATTAGATCATTTATTTTAAGAATTTCAAGTAAGTGATCAGGATCCCAGCACGAATTCAGTATATTATCCCGCTTATATTGCGCGATAATACTTGTAAATAATACAATAATAAGTACACATGATAAAGTTTCAATACAATAGCAAGATAAACGAAACTGAAATTAGCGAGTAATATGTCTATTTACCATACGATTATTTAAGTCCTTTATTGTTAGTTAAGTCCTTTATTGTAGTAATATTTCACAATATTACTGTTTTTACTGTATTTTTAATTAAATAAATACAGCCTTGGTGAGCAGACGAAACTTCTTTTAAAAATATTAAAAATCTTACCGTTTCCAAACTTTTGACTGGTAGTGTATGTAAGCTGTTTCTGTGTGCGGTGTCATCGTTAAAATTTCACACACGCAAATGTATGTATATGTATAGAACAGATAATTCTTAAAAAATATTCATAGAGATTTCTTTGTACATCATGTACATCATATGATTTCAAATATGGGGACATAAAGATAAAATATGTTCTAAAAGTTTAGAATATGCTATTAAATACATTACATTTTAACTTAATTTTTTATAATTATTTTAATATAAAGTTGTAATTTTTAATTTTTTTATTTATTTATTTATTTTACAATTAAAGGTTCTAACTGATAATTTCCTATTTTGCAGGATGATCCAAGGACTTAATGCACCAACAAAGACGAAGTACAGTTTGGATAACAACATCTGGAGTGTGGATGCACCTTCCATAATTGGACCAGTGTTTTCAGTTGTTTAAATGTTTTGAAAAGGTTAAGATTTTACATTTTGGCAAGATTTTTGGTTACAAACAAGTATTTAAGTTTTATACGGAATTTAAAATGAACAGTTCTATTTAAAAGACATTCATATTTACAAACTGTGCCTTGCAGTGTTTTTTTTTTGGTGGTTTTAATTCTAGTTAAAACGGATTTCAAGCTCTTTTAAAATGAAACACTGCACTCTCTTATTGATAGTTATTCAAATAGTAAAACTGTTTAGAGTCTAAAAAAGTAAGCATTTATGTTTGGCTGCAATGTAAAAAATGTTGGAGTTGCCAGTGAATATTACAAAACCAGACTGCATGATATTCTTCTTCTTTTGTTTTTGTCAGCAAGTTCCAAACAAAGATCTCAAGTGCAGTTCAATATTGTTTTGAATGTTTATGGATCTGTCATTGACTGACCTGTTTGTCTATGCTTTGTTCTTAAAGGCATTTGAAGCAAATTTGGACAAATGTCTACATTGTAGTTTAAATTGTTCATTAAAGGGATAGTTCACCTAAAAATAAAAAAATTGTCATCATTTACTCACCCCCATGTTGTTCCAAAACTGTATGAGTTTTTTCTTCTGTTGAATGCAATTGTTAAAATTTGCATGTGCTTACAACTCAAAGTGATAAAGGAATAAATCCATTTTTGTCATTTGTAAATAGACGTAAAATCACTAAAAAAGGATATTGTGGTGACATACTTTATTTTACAAATTCATTTTTTTTCATCCAGGAAACAGAAAAAAATTAATTAACAACATAATTGTTGTTTCAGTTGCTGTGACAAGAACAATTGTATTAGCAAAACACGACAATCAACATTGCATGAACGAACAAATTTATGTTGACTAAACAAAGTATCTTTACTGAGAAGAACTAAAAAATAATTGTTGAGACAACTCAAAAGTCTTACTGCATCAAGTTGCCTTACTTTTTTACGTTTTCTCAACTATTTATTTTTTACAGTGTGACGAGCACTGAGCGCATCTCTCTCTTGCTCAGCGCCAAAGCACATTTGAATTTAGCAGTGAATCTTTGCATTTTATTCTTTGCCATTTATCCTAATTGAACACTGGGTGTATCACAACTTCAGAATTATACTCGTATAGACTGTCAGTAGTGATAAGGTATAGCTAAGAGTGGTCCAGACCAACCTTACGAACAAATTACTTACAGAAGGTATACTTAACTATAAGATCGTTTTGGGAAAGACATATTAACGTTAAGGTACAGCTTAAGGTATAATTTAAGAACGACGTAGAGTTAAGAAGGTTCCGGGAAATCCAGCCAAGTATGATTTGAACCATGCCAGTGCAATTCCACTAATGCCAACATAATTTGCGAGTCTATTCAAAAGAATGTTGTGGTCGATAATGTCAAAAGCAGTACTAAGATCCAGTAACACTAAAGATATCAGAGAGATACAACCACGATCTGATGATAAGACCAAATCATTACTCTAATGAAAGCAGTCTCAGTACTATGGTGCGGTCTAAATCCTGACTGGAAATCCTCGCAGATACAATTTTTTTTTTTTTTTTTGTTTAGCCTAAGTTAATAGAAAGTCATTGGAAAGTCAAATACCATTCAATGGCAAACCACTTACATTTCTATGGCTAAGCTCACACTTGGATTATTAAACTACGTTTATATTGGAATTCCTACATCTACCTTCCTCTCTTGGACTAACATGGCAGAATACCGGACCCCTATAAAAGGATCCAAAATTTTGCTGCTTTTTTTTGTGTGTGTGTGTGTGTGTGTGTCCCACTATGGATCTGCTGGCTGTACAATTCTTGTGCCTGGACCACTGGAACGTTCACTGAAGGACCACACCAGGGATGTTTTAGATCTGGTGTACCTTACGAGCTAATCAGAAAACTCGCTCTGTGTTTTTTACTGTGCTGGCCTTTAGCGAGCCTCCCAGGGAACGGTCCTGGTGAGGATTTCGCTGCTTATGTGGAGAGGGTGCTGATGAACAATAGTTTGAAGTTCACCACCGGCCCCAAGGAGGAAACCATTAGCCCCACTTCCAACCCAGAGTCCAGCCCTACACCACCCTGCTGTGTGGACATGATGCCTAAGCCCACCACAGAAGGAGAGCCAACGCCTTCTGTGATGGGAGAACCAATGCAAGGAGGAGCGTTTGAGTGAACCATCGCTCCGGAGCCTGGATCTCATGAGATGTCTAAACAGATGTGTGAGCTGGCAACATCATGCGTCACAAAGGGAGTCGTTGTGGAGTACGAGGGGATGGAAAGGAGCCCCGCCCATCCTCCTGCCACAGAGTGTGAATCAATGCTAGACTCAGTCAACTGTTTGTTGATGTTTAAAGAAGATGAACCTCTACCCCCGCTGATTTCGCCCAGCTCTGAATCTCCTGTTTCTTGAGTGTTCCTGCCCAGCCTCCCTCTCCTGGGTCCACCCCACCAAGGGTGTGGCATCCTCTAAGGCGTTATCTAAAGGTGCATCTTTGCAAGATGTTTGTGCTGCTGCAGGCTGTGAGTTTTCCTTCAGACAATTAGAATTTGATGACATTTCATCCAGGTGCCGTTTTCTGGTCTTGATGAGACACTACGCTTCATCACCTGATCTCCGTATAGGCCAATAGAATTGCTGTGCTTTCAAACATGCTCAGACACTGGCACACGCTGGAAGCGCTCATGTCAACACCATGGGTGCTTCTCATTTCTTATTTGTGCATCCTCGTTTCCTTTCCTCACGTTTCAGCTCCACCCCCCGTAGAATGAGAGGGAAGGATGGATGATGGAGGAGAGAGGAAATGAGGAAGCATAAACTGAATATTGAGAAGCACCCCATGACTCAGCATCTCGTTCCCTTTCAGGGAATTGCAGTGACATTGTACGTTACCTGGAGATGTTCTCTTCAGTTTTTTTAATAGTGTGTTTTTGGAAAGAAAAAGGTATCAGAGGGAAATTCATTTTTAGAACTCCCAAAGATCACAGTCCACAATGTACAACACATTTTCATATTTAACATGATCCGGCATGGATATACTGTATAATAATTTGGCTCAGTGAGGAAACAAAGAAATTTGCTTAGTTTTAAAGAAAAAGTTCTCTTGAGGTCCTCAGAACCTGGAAGGATCATTTACAAGTACTAGCAAAAAGAGCAGAGAATCAGTCTCAATTAATTTTGCCTCAGTTCATAAAATGCTTGAAGAGATTCTATAATGTACAAAAGACCAGGGGTAAACCAATAGATCAATGAATAAGAACCATACTGTACAGTATATACAGTATTCTATGTGCACTCCGTCCATCATTGGTGGTATGTTAGACAAGGACAAAGACTGTCTGTAAGGCATCCAATATTTACCTCTCACATGTGAACCCAGTGTTGGCTGTGCCATGGGTGTCCACTTGATCAAAGAGGTACTTCACAAATATTTTGTGCATATGTGTATAATATATGAGTATGTTGACTTTCTTTCCAACTTGACTATATTTTCTGTGAAATATAGGTCTATGTGGAATACATACATTTTCAGGACTCATTCTCTACAGTGGAGCTAGCTTTTATAAGATGGCTATGCAATGAAGGGAATTTGTACTGCTGCAAATTGAGCTTGAGAACTCAACAACCTCTTTAAATGACAAAAATGTTAGAGACATTCAAAAGTCTTCTATATTTCCATCAGTTCATTTCTATAATGAGTCTTCAGGTTCAGGTTCAGGTTCCTTTATTTTATACCCGTAGGTAAATTAGGTTTCAGTGATCAAGTTCGGGCATTTCCCATACATATAAAACAATACAATATACAGACTTTACAACAAAACACTAAAAAAAAAAAAAAAAAAAAAAAATCACACACAAAAATAACATAACAAACCCATTACTTCATCTTAATACTGTTTAAAAGATTAATCGCTACTGGGGAAAAGCTGTTCTTATAACGCTTTGTTGTGCACTGCGGTATTCTGAACCGTCAATGGGAGGGAAGGTGCTGGAACTCATAATACAGGGGATGCTGCCTGTCACTTAAAATTGAAACACCCAATCGCTGTACCTGCCTGGTATATAGCGAAGCAGGTTTAAGTTGCGGCTCCCCAGTCAGCCTACTAGACCAATTCACAATTTGGTTAATAGAGTTCCGACTCTTTAAAGATAAGTTCCCATACCAGGACACCATAGAGAAAGACAGAATAGATTCAATAAAAGCACGATAAAATAAAATGAACAGTGTTTTATCGATTTGAAATTTGCACAGTTTCTTTAAAAAGAACAAACATTGATGCCCTTTTTTACACACTGCTTCGCAGTTGGCTTCAAAACTCAACTTTGAGTCAATAATTGTCCCCAAGTACTTATAAGATTGCACACACTCCACTGTTTGACCATGAATTAATGTGACTTCATACATAGAAACATTCTTCCTAAAATCAGTTAACATATCCTTGGTCTTCAATACATTCAAATGAAGGTGAGACTCCTCACACCACTCTACAAAGTCGTTAATAACTGGTCCATGACTAATCTCATTTTCCTTAAGTAAACTGACAATTACAGTATCATCTGCGTACTTCAAAATAAAACGATTATCATACTTTGACACGTTTGTATAGAAAATAAACAGTAAGGGAGAAAGTACACATCCTTGTGGCGAACCAGTGGAGGAAAAAACCTGTGCAGATAAAGTATTATTTATTTTCACTCTTTGTGTCCTATTAGTTAGAAAGTCTAGAATCCATCCCAGTAAATTATTACTCAATTTAAATTGTTCTAATAGCCTACTTATTAAGATGTGAGGTTGGATTGTGTTAAAAGCAGAGGAAAAATCTACAAATAGAAGTCTTGCATGAGACCCCTTCCCCTCCAAATGTTTCAGAAGTAAATTTATCAGGGTGATCGTGGCATCCTCTACGCCTCTTTTAGATCTGTAGGCAAACTGCATCAGATCTAATAAACACTCAGTTGTCCTCAATATCTCAAATTTCACAAATCTTTCAAGATTCTTCATTACAACAGATGTAAGAGCCACCGGTCTAAAATCATTTAGTGTCCTAGGGCAACTGAATTTCGGAACAGGGACAATCATTGCATCTTTCCATACCTTTGGTACATGCTGTACCCTCAGAGACATGTTAAAAATGTAGTGAAATACAGGACTCAATTCTCTAGCACAGAACTTGAGTACCCGCCCACAAATATTATTGGGCCCAGAACTCTTATTCATTCTAACTGAAGAAAATGCCCTCTTCCACCTCCTTTTGATCTATACAAAAATGCTGGCTATCCTCAAGCTTGTAACGAAAGTCCTGTATTTCCTTACTAAAATCAATTATATCAAAACGATTATAAAAACCATTCAGTGTATTCACAAATTCCAAATCTGAATTATACTCATCCAGAACAACCTGGTTATTATGCTTTGAACTACCATACCCCAATATATTTTTCATACTGGACCAGGCTGAACCCAGCCTATTAGCAGCCATTTGACTCTCTAATCTCACTTTATAATTCTTTTTTGCCTTTAGAATTTAGAGTCTTGTCTTTTAAGACCACAATGGGAAACAGGCTATCTGAAAAATGGAAATCTAAAACAATCTGAATAGTTTACTGATTAATTTTCTCAGGTATGCATTAGATAAACCAGCAAGTCTGTAATAGCCTGGATCTGTATTAATATGACATACTGTCTACCCGCTGCCAGTCTGGAGGGGCACAGCGAACCAGTCTATAAACAAAGTACTATCTACATTTTTCAGCTTCCAATGTAAAACTATTTGACTCGCAGTACATTGTGTCATGGGCAGAGTGCCCATTCATACACAGCTAATTTATAAGGCATTCTACTCCTATCTAGGACCTCTGCCAGCTCAGATTGGACACAACATAATAGTTTTAGGATTTAAGAAGGTCAGTGTTTCATTAATAAATGCCAAAAACTACACAAGGAATGAATGGAATGAAAATATGTCAAACAGAAATAATGTGGAAACTTCTCTGACTAACAACTCTATCCACATTGAGGTATTACTGGAAATGGCCACTTGTCTCAGATCAAAAATGTCTTTTCCAGGCTGTTCAGAATTAAATCTTTATAAAGCCTCATGTACAAACATTTCATACACTGCCATTATAAAAGGTGCTGGCCCTGATCGCAAATCAAATAGCTACGTTGCCATCTCTATGCGTCTCTCAGAAACCAAACCAGCTCTCTGTCAAAAGTAGCCTAATAATCAACTAAGATACTGAATCATACACATTTTATACTATTTGATATGTATATTTTGTAACGAATTACAGATATTTAATTAATTAACTCAAATTATGGGTGAAATATATATATATAATTAAATCATAACGCGTTATGATCAATTATAATACAAATCGACCAAAAAGGGAATTATGCACATATATTGTGAATTAATTACAACGGATTATAATTAATTACATATATGGTTCAGGATTAGTTGTAGTTTAATAGTTAATTTAGGAAGACTGGTCTAGTTTGTCCAGCAAACTATCAGTTTTCCTTATCGACTATTATAAAAGGAGATTATTACTCTGGCCACGAGAAATAACTTCCTATTCTAGCATTAAAGTGTAAAGCAGTTTGCAAAATCGTGACGTAAAAGTGACTTGATTTGCTGAATGAGCAACAGAAACAATCGAGCATGAATATAATGGATTTAATATATATGAAACTACGAATACATAGGCTATACGGCTAAATATACACAAAGAATACACATATATACAGAAGCGAAAGTAAAGACAGGAAAAGAGAGGAGACAAAGAGTAGCAAAACTTACAGACAGTTCCTTAAGAGCCAGCAAAGAATCAGTATCCCTTTGTTAGGTCGTGTAACTTAGCGCATCTAAGATAGATAGAAGCGGTACTTGCATGAGTTTGCGTGCTGAGTTTCAAAAAGATACATGTGAAGATTCAGTGCGGCCGTGGCTGCAGTTAGTTGGCTTCTTCCGTCTCCGCGGGAAGTTTGAACTAAGAACTTGAAAGTTTGTTTCGCCAAAGGTGGTCGTCCCGAAGAGGAGAGGAGCGCGTGATGGGAGCGCAGTCGCCGAGATGTCTGGGAGAGACGTGCGTGAGATGGCGAGAGACAATCGAGAGACAATCGAGAGACAAAGGAACATGCGTGTGGTTGTCTTTTAAAGACAAACAAGCCAAAACGCCTCCTTGGGTGAACAGCCAATGTCCAGCGTGGATTTTGAGGAGGGAAAAGTTCTCTTTGTCTTGTCTTGCGGCTCAGTTTGCATAATTTATGATGGTTTCAGAATTGGTAACTTTTACTCCAAAAGACCTTAAAAAATAGACTAATGCATGGTATCGTAACAGAACATACATAGTTAATTAAAGCATCCTGAAAGGATTCATTTAAGACTAAACATGGCAGGGTGAAAAAGACATAAAGACAGAGATATAGTCTTACACTCGCATATAAAGGTTTGGGGGTACAACTCACAACTATAGTCGTAACTTAAATGAAATACATGCTTAAAACTGAAATACATGCTTACAGGATTACATTTTAATCATATTTTAATGAATGTGACTTAAAGAGAGTCCTGGTGTGTTCTTCTGTGTGTGTGTACGTGTATTGGAGTTTGACGACGTCTGGAATGTGGCCACATGGCTTGGTGTAATTCGATTTGAGTTGATCGCGATCGTTTGAAGTCACAAGGGAGAGATTTGTGGGTGCCGGTGATCCATCGACACGGCCATAAAAATGTGTCGAGTGGGCTGTTAATATCAGCCAGGCCGGAGCCAATGTGAGATTTACAAACAAAGTTCAAGAAGTTAAAACTTTAACGAAATTTATAGTTGATTTGCTAAGCTGATCCTGTGCAGACGCTACAATTTAATGTTTTAAACCTTGTACGATATGATAGGTTATCATATTTCTTTGTCTCACTCTGTCTCGGAGACGCCATTTACAGTTGTGGTCAGAATTATTGGCACCCTTGATAAATATCATCAAAGATGACTGTAAAAATAAATCTGCATTGTTTATCCTTTTGATCTTTAATTCCTAAAATTAGCAAAAATCTAACCTTTCACTGAAGGAAAAGAATTGAAAGTGGGGGGAAAATCACATTATAAAATAAATGTTTTTCTCCAAAACATGTTGGCCACAATTATTGGCACCCTTTTATTCAATACTTTTTGCAACCTCCTTTTGCCAAGATAACAGCTCTGAGTCTTCACCTATAATGCCTGATGAGTTTGGAGAACACCTGACAAGAGATCAGAGACCGTTCCTTCATGCAGAATCTCTACAGGTCCTTCAGATTCCTAGCTCCATGTTGGTGCTTCTTCTCTTCAGTTCACTCAAATCATTTTCTTTAGGGTTCAGGTCAGGGGACTGGGATGGCCATGGCAAAAGCTTCATTTTGTGCTCAGTGACACATTTTTGTGTTGGTTTTGATGTTTGTTTTGGATCATTGTCCTGATGGAAGATCCAACCACGGCCCATTATTGGATTTCTAGCAGAAGCGGTTAGGTTTTGATTTTTTATCTGTTGGTATTTGATAGAATCCATGATACCATGTATCTGAACAAGATGTCCAGGACCTCCAGCAGAAAAATAGGCCCACAACATTAAAGATCCAGCAGTATATTTAACCGTGGACATGGGGTACTTTTTATCCATGTGTGCACCAAATCCATCTGGTGAGTTTGCTGCCAAAAAGCTCTTTTTTTAGATTCATCTGACCATAGAAGCTGGTCCCGTTTGAAGTTCCAGTCTTGTCTGACAGCTGAATATGCTGGAAATTGTTTCTGGATGAGAGCAGAGGATTTTTCTTGAAACCCTCCTGAACAACTTGTGGGGATGTAGGTGGTGTTTGATAATTTTTTTTTAGGCTTTCTGAGACTCAAGACTCAACTAATCTCTGCAATTCTCCAGCTGTGATCCTTGGAGAGTCTTTGGCCACTCAAACTTTCCTCCTCACCGCGCATTAGGACGATTTAGACACACGTCCTCTTCCAGGCAGATTTGTAACATCTTTAGTTGATTGGAACTTCTTAATTATTGCCCTGAGAGTGGAAATGGGAATTTTCAATGCTTTAGCTATTTTCTTATGGCCACTTTCTATTTTGTGAAGCTCAACAATCTTTTGCTGCATATCAGAACTATATTCTTTGGTTTTACTCATTGTGATGAATGATTAAGGGAATTTGGCCTTTGTGTTTCCTCATGTTTATATTCCTGTTGAACAGGAAGTCATGGCTGGACAATTTTAATGTTCATGATCACCTTGGTGTGCTAAAAAATGTAAATATGAATGGGAATATACTTCAGAGATATTTTACTCATAAAAAATTCTAGGGGTGCCAATAATTGTGGCCAACGTGTTTTGAAGAAAAACATTTATTTCATAATGTGATTTTCCCCCCACTTTCAATTCTTTTCCTTGAATGAAAGGTTAGATTTTTGCTAATTTTATGAATTACAGATCAAAAGGATAAACAATGCAGATTTATTTTTATAGTCATCTTTGACCATATTTACCAATGGTGCCAATAATTCTGACCACAACTGTATGTAGGCTATTCTTCAGATTTGCATTTGTATGCATAGTAAAAGTTAATAAAGCAATTTTCAACCACTGAATATTTTCTTTCAACTTCATGTTCTCTAATCTACGGAGCCCCGCACATGACATGCAAGAAAAAAAATTAAATCGTGCGCACGATTTAGTAAATTGAGGGAACGAATTAGTAAATCGTGCACACGATTTAGCCTACTATTTTTTTCCTGCATGTCCAGGCCCTTCTGCACCCGTCTGATGAGCACAATGAGTGCGTAGCCTGTCTGGGGAAAACCCACGCAGAATCCACGCTCACTGATGCTAGCTGCTCTCACTGCGAGAGTATGTCTCTCTCCTCTTTGTGCTCGCGGATTTCTTTTCTTTTCCGCCTCTCCTGCTCTTCTGTCTCTTCTCTCACAGGAGCCTCAGAGGAAGAAACAGTGGTGTCAGAGGGCTGAGCAGTCAGAGTCGAGCGAGCTCACGCCGGCTCAGATCCTGTGTGCCTCGATATCTCCACACAGAGAGATCTCTGTCATTGCCGGTTTCTGACATGGAGGATTGGTCGGGCTCAGTGGATGATCCCATCACCCTGCCATCCAAAGGCAAGAGCGACAGAGCTGGGGCCTCATTTATAAAACTTTCCGTAGATTTCATCCTAAAAGTGTACGTACACGCAAAAGCTAGATTCTGCGTACGCACAAAAAAAAAAAATCAGATTTATAAAACCATGCGTATGCCAGAACCTGCGCACAAATCCCTTTATAAATCCCAGTCAGTGGAAGATTGTGCGTACGTGCATCTCCACCCGGTCTCCTCCCCGAAATCACCATATATGGAGCTTATGACGTCTAGTTTTACTATGCATAACCTCATCTGCATATCATTTCCATGCATATTCCCATCCATGTGACACCATGGTTAACACCGTCAAAGGTACAAGACATTGGAAAATATTAGATATGGACTATAAATGCCATTTGTGCAATACACTACACTGATAAAAATCATCCAATATTCTCTTTATGTTTTAGAATAAATATATCAAAATATACATAAAAACAAAATTGTATAAAATACTTCAGATAAAGGTTTTAGAATAGAGTTGATTCATTCATTTCCACTGGCCAAATAGTATGTTAATTGTTTTAAACATTTAGAATCAAATTTATGCAGTTTTGCTGATAAGGTGAACATATCTTTTAGGATGTTTATAGGCTATTTTTAGTGGAAACAGATAGGCCTACTTATTTATTGCAGTGTAAATACAATTGTCTGACTCGGTGCATCACTGACAAAGTATTTTAAAAAGAAAACATGCAAATCTTACCGTTTTCCTCAAACTGTATCCTTCAAATACAGTGGTAATTGTTTGAAGATCCTTCACACGACATCAACACCTCCGTGCAGCTGCGGTTATACAGTAAGCTATCACTGGACCTATTCAAACTGGACAACGGGCCGTTCGACCACTGAATCCAGCAGTGTCTTCCATAATATCCAAGTTAAGTGTGCATCACTGATCGTCATTCTCGCTAAAATATTTTGTCATAACATCTGCAGTTTAGTTTAAAGAGGAATTATTGTGCGCCTATCACTCCTCGCTGTCATTAAAACAGCGTGTCACAGGAAAAGTGATCATAAATAGCACATCCACTATATAAATTCATATCATTTTTGTTTAAATTCTGCGTAATGACTTAATGTAATTTCAGTGCTTATCGCCATTAATGAAAGTGGAATATTAATGTAAATGTGTATATCAAAATGAAAACGTGAGTTTCCACGCGAGTTTAAATAATTCTTTTATTTATTTAAACTGTTATTGTGAACATGCACTGCATTTATGATTAGGACTCATAATTAGGATTTAAAGTGGTTTTCCTTCATCTGCCATCAGTACCTCAGCTCACCATCGGTGTCGCCAAACTGCTCTGTCTCCAAAATGTTCGTACGCATGGGTCAGAGTTTGTGTGGAGGTGCGCAAATTTTCCCGTCAAGTTTGTTTTTATAAATCACAACTTATGCGTAGGAACTAGCGTACACCTCTTTCAGGGCCTGTTTTGTGCGTACGCAACGGTTATAAATGAGGCCCCCTGGGCTGCACGCCAAATTATTTCGCATTCTCTCAAAGGCCGTCGAAGAGCTGGGACTTGAGTGGTCCCCGCCTGAAGAGCCTACACAAAGCCTACTAGATGAGTGGTTACTGCCGGAGCGCCAGCAGGCCCCTCGTCAGCGTGCAGCCCCAGAAGTCATCGCAAGCCTTACATCACTTCCTTCTGAAGTGCTCTAGCTTAGCTGCCTCAGGTGACCAGAAGACAATGCCGACCCAGCAGCCAGCCAGATCAGCACCTACGAGCTCTCAGCCCAGTCTCGACAGCACCCCCATCCTGCTAAGCACTTTGCACCTAAGCCCCGGCCTAAGTTCAGTTCCGGCTGTTGGAGGAAGTGTTTTAACTGTTGCCAATAGGCCCATCTCAGTTCACGCTCCCATGCAAAAAAAATGCTGTTATAGCGAACAAAATAAAATTTGATAAAATTCTCAGAAAGAGAGCACTTTTCCTCTTCCACAAACTATGGGCGTCTGCCCCCCGCCTCAGGGTGGCGGGCCGTCTCCCGAACTTATTCAACCCTTAGCCACCTGGGCTGAGGCTTGGGAAGCCATCCCCGGTGTGTCAGAATGGGTTCTGAAAATGATAAAATTAGGTTACTTGCTCCAATTCGCTCGCAGACCCCCTCGCTTCAGGGGCGTGGTCAGTACTTCGGTAGGGAGCAATGTGGCTCACATCGTCCGTGCCAAAGTCATGAGCTTATTGGTGAAGGGAGCTGTAGAACCAGTTTCTCGGCCCTATAGCGAGTCAGGCTTCTACAGCCGCTAATTACTTGTTCCCAAGAAGGACAGTGGTCTCAGGCCCATCCTAGACCTCAGACATCTGAACAGCGCCCTTATTAAATGGCCGCTCAAGATGCTAACACTGAAACAAACCCTCTCGCAAATACACCCAGGGGATTGGTTTTTCTTGGTGGATCTGAAAGATGCTTACTTTCATATCCAAATAGCCCCCCATCACAGACTGTTCGAGGGGGCGGCCTACCAATACCTACCTACCTTCCATTCGGACTGTCTCTGGCACCACGCACTTTCACGATGTGCATGGATGCGGCCCTCTCCCCTCTGAGACAGGTGGGTGTGCACATCTTGAACTACCTCGATGACTTGCTAGTATTGGCCCAGTCCAAAGCCAAGTTAATTGCTCACAGAGCTGTGCTCCTCAGCCATTTGCAATGCCTGGGACTCAGAATCAACCCTGCCAAGAGCTCACTGTCCCCCAGCAGGCGAATCGCCTTCCTGGGAGCAGTGTTCAACTCAGTCCAGATGAGGGCCTGGCTTTCACCAGAGAACACCCTGTCCATTCAACAGTTCGCTGTGTCGTTCAGAGTAGGAACCTCTCCCCCTCTCCGTTTCAGAGGATGCTGGGCCTGATGACTTCAGCAGGGCCTGCTGCACATGCGCCCCCTGCAGTACTGGCTGAAACCACGAGTTCCAGCATGCACTTAGCGCTCATGTCTGCTTCGTGTCAAGGTGGACCACGGCTGCATGAAAGCCCTGGCCTCTTGGAAGGACCCCGGCTGGTACCAGACTGGTGTGGAAATGGGGTTAGTCTCAAGGAGGAAGGTGGTCACGACAGATGCCTCCAACTGGGGTTGGGGAGCTCTGTGCAAGGGCAGACTGGCCTCTGACTCTTGGTCAAGCATGGAGCAGCGGCTTCATATCAACTGCCTAGAAATGATGGCGGTTTTTTGGGCCCTCAAAACCTTCCTTCCGGACCTGACAGGGCACCATGTTTTAGTCCGATGGGACAACATGGTGGTGGTGAACCACCAGGATGGTCTCAGGTCGAGGCCTCTGCATGAGCTGTCCAGACTCCTCCTTATGGGCCCATTGCAGCCTGTGCTGTCTGAGAGCAGCCCATGCGCCAGGCAGATTGAAACAAGGGGGACAATGTGCTCCCAGGGGAATGGACGCTACATCTCAAAACAGTTCAAATGGTCTGGAGTGTCTTTAGGAGGGCAGAGGTATTCTGAATATTCTTTTCAAAGGACAGGGATGCGCTGGCCCATGATTGGCCCAGCCTCCCCCTCTATGCTTTTCCCCCTTTTGCGCTACTCCATCAGGTCATCAAGTGAATCAGGGAGGACAGGCACACGGTCCTTTTGGTGGCTCCTCTCTGGCGGACCCAAACCTGGTTCCTAGAGTTGATGCAAATACTTGCAGCAGCCCCATGGCCAATTCACCTGAGGAAAGACCTTCTTTCCCAGGCGAAGGGGATGATTTGGCACCCCCGCCCCGAACGGTGGGCCCTCGATGTATGGCTCCTCAATGGGAACCTGTGGAACTCCCATCTAGAGCCCTGAGCACCATTTCTAAGGCTAAAGCCCCATCCACCAGATGCCTCTACGCCCTCAAATGGTCTGTCTTCCACAGCTGGTGTGCTACCCACGTGGGGTCTACGGTCCTTAGGCCCCTCAGGGGACCTCCCTTCGAACCACTGCAGTCGGCCGGGCTGCGCTTAAGACGGCCCTCCTGCTAGCCCTAGCATCGGTCAAGCGAGTCAGCGACTTGCAAGCGCTTTCTGTAAGTGCATCTTGCCTTGAGTTTGGACCTAACGACTGTAAGGTCGTCCTAAAGCCAAGGCTCGGCTATGTGCCGAAGGTGCTCTCCACTCCTTTCAGAGCACAGGTCATATTGCTCTCGGCTCTTCCCACTTCGGAAGACGAGCAGGACCTCCACATACTCTGTCCTGTTAGGGCCTTAAGTGTATATGTTGTGCGCTCTGCCCATTTCACAGTGGTGTGTCTATCGGCAACATTTGTGCAGTGGCAGGCTGGTCCTCTCCGTCCACCTTCGCCAGATTCTACAGCCTGGACATCCCCGCACTACAGACACAGATACTCTCTGATTAGTAGGCGTCGACCTCTATGTGTGCTTGACCCACTGTTATTCCCCAATGGCTCCGGCCCACGGCCTGAGCCTTGGTTTTGGGGCAACCCTGCCCTTTTCTACCCATGCTCTCAGGGCGCTTAACGAAATGTCTTAAGCTGGGGTCAATCTGCCTTAGCACGGCGTTGTTGGACTAGTTCCCCATAGCGTCTTCGACGCAATACGAGTGAACCATATCGAAAGGGAACGATACTCAGTTACTAACGTAACCTTGGTTCCCTGAGATAATGGGAACGAGTATTGCATAGATGGCCATGCTAGCAGGCTCCACAACTGGGCGATCGTCACTTCAGTCAATTAAAAATATTTAATCCAGTTCCATCTGTTTGAAGATCGGATTCATCACGCCAGTATGGAGATGGGTTTGTTGAAGATCTGTGCCACTGGCTGTCGTGTCGTTGTGGCCTTCACATGGGATAGTCTAGTTGATAGTCTCTGCTGACACTTCAGGGATATATTGTGGTCGTATCTAAGCGCAGGTCTTCCATCTGTCTACGGTAAACCTCGAGATAAACAGAGAGACTAATATTAGCGTGGATGCCATTCTTCTTATGATGTAACAAGTACATTGGGTGTTATAGGAAGTGTTCCCGGTTCCGGCTGGATGATGACATCACTGTTTTCTCCAGAGCTGCTGTACAGATAAATTAACTAAATTAATAACTAATTATTTTTTACAATGGAATGAATCAATACTGAACTTACTTAAGCTGGACAATGACACTATTTTCTTCTAGAGCTGCTTTACAGCCAAAATTATGTTCCCTCTATCACTGTAAAGCTGCTTTGACACAATCTGCATTGTAAAAAGTGCTACATAAATAAAGGTGACTTGACTATTATTGTTTTAAGTAGAAGATATTTAAATATTTATTTATCGGGATTGAGAAAGGTCCCTGAGCCGGGACTTGAACTGAGGCAAAGTCCCTTTAAAGGTGGGGTAAGCGATATTTCAAAAACGCTGTTGGACATTGTTGATATTTGAAATCAACCCAAACAAACCCACCCCTCTCTTCATTGCTCCGCCTCCAAAACGCACCCTCTAATCCTAACCACCCTGCTGAGTCGGTCTCGAACCCCGATAGCTGCTGGCAGGCAAGACGAGTGCACTAACAATGATGCTAAACACCGCATTCTCTAGTGGTCATTAGTGTGCAGTAGTTTACCTGCACACTACACTGCAAAAAAATGCTTTTCTTACTTAGATTTTTTGTCTTGTTTCTAGTCCAAATATCTAAAAATTCTTGGTAACACTTTAGTATAGGGAACATGTATTTACTATTTACTATGACTTTTCCCTCAATAAACTCCTAATTTGCTGCTTATTAATAGTTAGTAAGGTAGTTGTTAAGTTTAGGTACTGGGTAGGATTAAGAATGTAGAATAAGGTCATGCAGAATAAGGCATTAATATGTGCTTAATAATTACTAATAAACAGCCAATATTCTAGTAATATGCATGCTAATAAGCAACTAGTTAAAAGACCCTAAAATAAAGTGTTACCAAATTCTTAAATCAAGAAGCATTTTCTAGACAAGTAAAAATTATTGTCTTGTTTTTCCTTAAAACATGCAAAATAATCTGCCAATGGGGTAAGCAAAATGATCTTGTTTTTGGTTGAAATAGCTATAGTCTTTTTTATTTTTAATAAAAGTGTTTTCTATCAAATGTTGGATTTCCTACATCTTGAAACGTTCGGGTTTTACAAATGGAGACAATCTCAGAAGGATGAACAAATAATGTTTTTGGTCATCACATTAAAAATAACATTTGAGGTGCTGGAAAGGCTACAGTGCTTAAATACAGACACCGCATTTTTTATTCAAACGTTCCCATTAGTTTAATCTTTTTTGCAATCAATAAAACTGGCTTACTGACAAATTAGGCAAGTGTGATAACTGCATTAAAATATAAATACAACATTAAAAAATCAACCATTGATGATGTACAGCGAGTGAATGACAGCTAACAGTTCACCGGAAATGCCCAAGCTGGCTTATCGAAAACCAGGAAGTAACCGTGCATATGGTCAATTAAGTCATTCAATTGATAAATAATGGTTAAACGATTACAGAAATGTTATTCATTTTAAGTTTTTAAAGTGTATTCTTGTTTAACATTATGCAATTCTTTAAAATGAGTTTGTACCAGAAGTCACACTGAACAGAATGAAATGTCATAATTTCAAATTAAGTAGCCTAGGCTAAACGAATAGTTAAATTCTATGAAAATATTGGCCTAATATAATTTATCATAAATGTACTAGAATCAACTGATTAATTCCATGAAATCAGTAATAGATTAAATAAAGATTCGTTCATACATTGGTACGTCTAAGGTGTTAATACGTAAATATTTTTATTTAGCACATTTATATAGTGCTGTCAATTTGTCAATATTGTACATTTCAGTGTCTATGGAAACGTAAGCAGTTGTATGTATGGTAGAACCACACTTTATTTAAAATAATACACACTAAAACTAAAAAGAGATGTCTTGAGATGTTTGGGCTTTGACAATAGAATGTAACAGTAATGTTCATTGTACAATCAACAGCCTGAGATTCTTAACACCAAAGAAGATATTGGTAGACTTTTTCTTCTGTTACCTCCCCCCTTTACCCAAGACCACGACCTGTATAAATTCCTCCACGAAACAGAGAGCAGTGAGAACAAGTCAACGTGGAAAATCACAAGTATCCAAAGGAAAAAGATGTCAAAAAGCATGCTGAAAAATACCTTTGCCATAATCTGTGCACAGGTATGCAACATTATGGTTAATGCTGTACTGGCGTAAAATGTTAGCACCTTTTTGCTCATGATATAACTTGCATGTGACTGCTCTTCTCAGGTGGCTGTCTGCGCTCTGGTGTGGGCGCAGTGCCCCTCTCGCTGCAACTGTCCGGCTGAACATCCGCCGTGCGCTCCCGGTGTGAGCATTATTCTGGATGACTGCGCCTGTTGTGTGGTGTGCGCCAGGCAGCACGGTGAACTCTGCTCTCAAACCAATCCCTGCGAAACGCGAAAGGGTCTCAGGTGCGTTTACGGCGGTGGTGCACACAAGAGGACTGGTGTATGTGTAGGTTCGTGTTTCTCTCTCATGCTGTCGTATTGGCTTATTACATTTTTTACCAACACGCTTCTGGGATCTGAAAGAGCATTTGGAGCTGGAAATGCTGACTTGTAACATCAGCTAGATAGATAAAAGAACCAGAGCTTCGTCATAGTAATGCAAAGGTTTTTTGTAATAGTTGTTGTTGTTTTTGGCATAAAGTGCCACTGACAGTATTTGCCACACTGCAGGCTACTTGATGTTTCTTAAATTGTATTTATATATTATGATAGGATATGTTGTACTGTTTTTATTTGTGCTGATTTTAATTAAAGCATTTATTATATATATTTTTAGATGGTAACGAGAATCTTGGAGCAAAAAAAATCTAAGGCTCGCTTATAATCAGCACATAAATATAATCAGCACATAACACAAGATCTTTGCAGACTGCTGTAGGTGGTTAAATAGATTAAGAGAAAAAAAGACCATAGTACAATAATGGTTGCATTTTATTTTACAGCACATGCACTTTCAATGTACTTACAGTGTACTTACCCACAAAAGTACTGAGTAGTGTAAGGTAACTACATGGGTTAAGACAAGTTAAGGTTTAAGTGTAGGTTCAGGGTTAGTACCTTGTTAGTGTCATTACTACAGTAAGTACATAGTATGTTCATGTGAAACAGGACTGTAAAATAAAGTGCTACCACAATATCATTCTTCTACAAATCTCTTCTATATATATATATATATATAATTATTAGTATAATTATTGATTATGTATTTATTAAATAGTATAATGTTTAAATTACAAACCTAATCTGGAATCATCAATAAAATAAAGTTTGAACTGAGTTTGCAGTTTGAAAAAAAAGAGGATTTTTTTTTTTTCTGTGGGTGTCTATGTAATCTATGTAAGCAATGACATGCTTTAAAATAATAATTGTAACAGAAAATGGTGTATGCTGTTTCTCCATCACACAGCATGTTTGCATGTTCATATAGTGAAGCTCTTGTCTTTGTGTCTCCAAATAGCTCATGAAGGAGACGCATGCCTATTAGGTGGCACTTTCTATCAAAATGGAGAGGTATTCTTTCCAAGCTGCAAATATCAGTGTATCTGTAAGGATGGTCAGATTGGATGTGTGCCACGCTGTAAACTGGATGTGATGCTTCCAGGGCCTGATTGCCCCTTTCCACGGAGGATCCAAATTCCAGGAGAATGTTGTGAGAAATGGGTGTGTGATTCTCATGCTGAGATCAGTGTACTTGGTGGCTTTGCAATGGCTGGTGAGTAACACAGTTACACAAATCACCCATATACACACATAGAAACACTCACACTTGGTTTATTGGAGGAATAATTCACCTAGAAATTAAAATTGTCATAATATATATTTTTTTCTTCTGTGAAACACAAAAAAAGAGATATGCAACGTTTGAGCTTCTGTTTTCTATAAAAAGAAAATGAATAGTGCAAAGCTCTTAAAAACCACAATTATAGCACAATAAAAGTAGTCCATATGATTTTTACATTATATTCCAAGTCTTCTTAAGTCATTTGACTGCTGTCTGTTATAAACATTTTAAGACTTCGATCTTATCCTGATAGTCTTCCCCTCTGCCATAGTTCTCTTTGGCACTTGTATTTAAATATAAAATTGGTCCATTAGACACCATTGGTACCATTAGTTTTGCATGTCACTAATCGTAGTTTGACAAGTTGTTGGTATGTAGTGCACAAGTTGTATGGATTACTTGAATATATTATTGTATGTAAAACAGAAGCTCTAACATTCTACCAAAATATATTTTAGTCTTTCACAAAATAATAATGTGGGGTTTGAACAACAACAGAAATTTCATTTTGGGTGAACCATTGCTTTACTTCATGATATTTTGTACTTCTCAACCTGTTTAATTTTTATCTACCATGTCTATGGCAGCTTACAGGCAGGAAGAGACAGTTGGCATTGACCAGTGGGACTCCAGTGTAAACTGTATTGAGCAGACCACAGAATGGAGTGCCTGCTCAAAAACCTGTGGTATGGGAATGTCCACCAGAGTAACTAATAAGAACCAGCACTGTGAGATGATCAAGCAGAGCAGACTTTGTACGATCAGACCCTGTGAAAGCCTGAACAAGCAGAGAACCACAACAGTATGTCAGCAACTGGATTTTCCCATAAGACTGCTCACCACCTTACTGTAGTCTCACAAAGACTGACAATAACATGTTTGGGTCATATTTCAGCTCAAACTAGATAAAAAGGTTTAAGACAATGTTGATGTTGGCTTAAAAAATCCTGTCCAACAGTTTTAAAAGTTTTAAGATTTATGTAGTTTGAAGTTCATCCATGCGTATTACTTTCTCTCCTTTTTTTTTTTGACCTTGTAATTCTTAATCAAATATCATAACTTGATCTTCCGGTGAAGTAAGTGAATTGTCCTGACATGACAAAAAAAATAAAATAAATAAATACATTTATTTTATAAATGACAATAATAAAAAATAATAATAATAGTTGTAAGCATAGGCTTTACTTCCCTTTTATGCAAAATTTCTTGTTTTTCATTTGATTGTGGGGTGTATTATGACCTGGGCATGTTATTGTCAGAATCCATGTTTTGTCTAGGGTGAAAACTATAATGTGATGTTGTTATTTTCTCTTTAGAGGGAAGATAGGTGTCTAAGAACAAGGAGAAACACTGAAACCTACTTCACCTTCAAGAATTGCACAAGCGTCCAATCCTACAAGCCCCGGTTTTGTGGGCTGTGCAGAGATGGCCGGTGCTGCACCCCTCACAGCACTAAGACAGCTCAGGTGGAGTTCCAGTGTCCTGAGGGCAAGATCATCAGGAGACCAATGATGTTTATTAATACCTGTGTTTGTCATCATCACTGCCCACGTGACAACAACATCAACCAGCTTTCTGCCAGCACCGGTTACAGTGGACTTCAGCTCTAATAAATACAATGAGCTATGAATAAATATGTGAAGTTAATTTCATCATATTTATACCTTTTGGGGGATGAAAGTGTATAAGATTTGTAGAGGGTCTGGGGATGATGAAAAGGTGACCACTATGATCCTAAATATAAAACCAAATGGCAATGTTAAAAAACCTGCACACTTAATAATTATTATTTGTTAAAATGGTTCAGAATTAAAAAAAAAAAAAGTATTTGGACACTTTCTGGTTGTCAAAGGGGAACATGTTTGTTAATAGTTAAAAGAGATAGTTCAAATGAAAATTCATGTCATTCCAAACCCACTTGAACAAGACTTTTGTTCATCTTTGAAACACAAATGATCTAACCCCTAACAAAGTTACACAATTACTAAGTATTTTCCTGATTTACAGTTCTTTATAGAGCTGGCCGTAGGCAAATAACCCTCACTGAATACCTCGGTTCAGCTCGTCTTGCTTCAGCAGTTAAGAAACATTCCACCAATGTCACATGAATTCTTTTCTTGGAAGGTTTGTGTAAAGGTGACCTCTCCCAGGCCCTTGTGACCTGAAGAATGCAGTGTGTTTTGTGTGATATGTCAGTCACACAACTGAGTGGAATTCTTTTTCTTTCTTTCTTTCTTTCCTTCCATCTAAGGTCTTCTAAAAGAGCTACATTCCAATAAGGTTCTGATTTTAATGAAATATTTCTAAAAACAAGAATTGTCTTTATTTTTTTGTATTATTTTGTGTAGTTTATAGACTAATTTAACTAAATCATTTACATAAATTGTGCACATTATAAGGTTTCAAACATAATTTCCAGTTTTACATCTTATATGTATTTCCTAATAAAGCTGTTTTTTTAAATAAATCTTGATGTGAACATTTTTCATTCCAATGAAAAGACATTAACTGAACTGACCCAAAAATGAAAAACATGCATGCAGATGAAAGTTTGAAAATTTAAACAAATAAAAGACTAAATCATTTATTTTAATTTTATTTTCATTTTTAATCAAATTTTTATTTTAATTTAAACAAAAGAGATATGTAGACAATCATACAGCAGTGATTAAGAATCAGAACAAAACATATTATTCATGATGAGTCATTACTATGGCCTACAATGATTCCATGATTAACTTACCACAATTAATTTGTGAAGTATTAATACTTATGTGTTCAATAAAAATATCTGAACATGAGCCAATATACACTGAATGACAACATTTTACATAAAGATATTTTTAATTTAATTCATTAACAGATAAAAAAAATCTGTCAACAATTCTCTGGTACTCTGCAAAAGCAAAAGAACAGTTAGATACAGTATTATTGCCATCACACATATTGTATAGGTTGCATATCGAATATAAACTCAATCTGCTTCATTCAAATAATGAGTCCTCAATATGGTATGAATTAATAATTAATTACACCAAATTGATTTCTATTTTAGGACATCTAATGCTAACAAAAGTACAAAGCAAAGAGCATAGACTCAACCAACGTTCACAGAGTTTTAGAGCTTGTATTTACATTAAACTTTGAAATGCGAAAAAGCCAATCGTTTTCACCATAGATGTAATTCACTAACAACTGCGATCTCGGGTGACTGCATTAAAGGGGGTATATGTAAAAATTCCTTGTTATTAGGGACACCGGTGGCAGTTGCGAACTCGGGGCTGGCACTAGGCATGTGTAACGCTAGTCCACTGAAGGACTTTCTTCCAACAAGAACCCAACATTAAACAAAGACTTTACATGGCATGGCTTAGCAAAACAACAAACATGAACATAATCTTACCCACAGTGGTACAGGGACAATGCATGACAAAGACACATGGCAAACACGAGGGTTTAAATACACAAGGACTAATCACCAAACAAGACACACCTGTGCACAATCAACCCAATGAACCAATGACAACATAGGACACATGACAACATGGGAACACATGGCAGGATCACATGATACAAACAAGGGAATCACATGACATAAGGGAGCACATGACAAACATGGAAACAAAGCAATGACAAACAGCAACATGAAACATGATTAAACTGCAAAATAAAGACATGAAACATGAACATGAACACAAAACCAAAACTAGACATGAGAGCATGGGCCCAAACGTCTGTCTTGCCCACCCAATCAGAATTTAGGTACTACGGTGACCGGGAGGGGACATGTTTGGTTCACTTACTTAGGTTGTGGGAACATGACAATATGTTGTGGCCACAAGATCATTTTGTCACGGTAACGACATACCCCACAGCCATGTGTTGTAAGCAGGGCTTTGAACCGGTTCAAGGAACGAAAACAAAAACAAAATCAAGTTTAATTGTTCTGAACAGAAATGCTTTTTTGAAATGACCATTAACCGGTTAATAATGTTATTTTATCGTTCAGTTTAAGATTTGGCAGTCAATCAATCATGGTCAAATAGTACAGCCTACTTAATGCTTAATGCTTGGCATCTACACAAGCCCCGTCTGAAAGGCAAAGGCCCCCCCCCGTAATTTATAGTAATTGCTGTAATTTATAGTAATATCTTCAGTATTACTCAAAAGTCTTTCAAATATAATTCCTTTCCCCAAAGTGATGGTGCTTTATATAATGTTATGTAATGTAAGCGACAAATGCCATTTGACATTTGTGCTGGCTACTGTATACAGGCCACCAGGACACCATACAGACTTTATCAAAGAATTTGCAGTTTTTCAGTTGGAGTTAGTACTGGCTGCAGATAAATTCCTAATTGTTGGTGATTTTAATATCCATGTAGATAATAAAAAAGACGCACTGGGATTGGCATTTAGAGATATTCTAAACTCTGTTGGAGTTAGTCAACACATGTCAGGACCATACTTTAGATCTAATATTGTCACATGGAATTGATATTGATGCTGTTGAAATTCTGCAGCAGAGCGATGACATCTCAGATCATTATCTAGTCTTGTGTATACTACATTTAGCCAAGGCTGCAAAACCGCCTCCCTGCCACAAATATGGTAGAACTATCACTTCTACCACTAAAGATTGCTTTATCAATAATCTTCCTGATCAGTTTCATCTCCGTAGCATACCAGATAACTAAGAAGAACTCGATGTTACAACATGAACTACTGACTCTCTCTTTTCCAGCACATTAGACTCAGTTGCTCCTTTGCGCTTAAAGAAGATTAAGGAAATTAGTCCAACGCCGTGGTATAACGAGCACACTCGAGCCCTTAAGAGAGCAGCCAGAAAAATGGAGCGCAGCTGGAATAAAACAAAACTAGAGGTTTTTTGCATTTCTTGGAAAGCATTTTTACGTACAGAAAGGCCTTAAAAACTGCTAGATCTACTTATTTTTCAGATCTCTTCGAAGAAAACAAACACAACCCTAGGTATTTATTTGATAAAGTGGCTAAATTAACGAGAAATAAAGCTTCAACTTCTGATGTTTCCAAACAGCACAGCAGTAATGACTTTACGAACTTCTTTACTTGCAAGATTGATAATATTAGAGAGAAAATTATAACCATACAACCGTCTACTACAGTATCTCGTCAGACAGTGCATTGTAGTGTCCCTGAGGAAAAATTCCATTCATTCGCTGCTATAGGAGAAGAAGAATTGTCCAAACTCGTTAAATCATCAAAATTAACCACATGTATGTTAGACCCTATACCGATTAAGCTATTGAATAAGATGCTTCCAGTGGTCATAGCTTAATATCATTAATTCATCTTTGTCACTAGGATATGTACCAAAAACTTTTAAGATGGCTATTATTAAACTTGATCCTAGAGAATTAGTCAATTACAGGCTGATCTCAAATCTACCTTTTCTGTCAAAAATACTAGCAAAGGCAGTATCATCGTAACTATGTTTCTTTTTAGAAAGAAATGGTATCTGCAAGGATTTCCAGTCAGGATTTAGACCGTACCATAGTACTGAGACTGCTCTCATTAGAGTTACAAATGATTTGCTCTTATCATCAGATCGTGGTTGTATCTCTCTATTAGTGTTACTGGATCTTATCGACCACAACATTCTTTTGAATAGACTCGAACATTATGTTGCCATTAGTGGAATTGCATTGGCATGGTTCAAATCATACTTATCTGACCGTTATCAGTTTGTCATAGTAAACGAAGAGATGTCACACCGATCACAAGTTCAGTGTGGAGTACCGCAAGGCTCAGTACTAGGACCGTTGCTTTTCACTCTGTACATGCTACCCTTGGGAGATATCATTAGGAAGCATCTGTAACAGTCACTGGAGCAGGAGATATATTCTCAGAGGGAACGCTTACCCGAGGTTCACTGGAAAATGGTGTGGGTATGATTTCTGGCACCACATCCCGACCAGAGTTAATGTGAGACGTGTGTTGTTGTGCAACAACTGGTCAACATGTCTCCTCCATGTCAGATTGTCTTTTGTTTCAACGATGTACAAAACAGGGCCAGTTTGTGCAAGAAAAGTTGCGGGTATCGATTTTGCTCCTTTTCCATAATTACGAGCAAGGATGCTGTCACCTCCGTTGAAACTCCTTAACTTCGCTTTGCATTGCCTCTCCAACTGCATTTGCTGTTGTGACAAGACGACCTGTTTGGCTCCTGTTGGTCTCAGAATATCCAATCTGCTGCGTAGTTGTCGTTTCAGCAATGCTGTAGCTGGGGAGACTGTAGTGACTGCATGAGGTGTGTTCCTATAAGACAATAGAAATGTTTTCAGTCTTTGGTTTAGGGAGCCTTTACCCTGAGATGTCTTTAAAGCTTTCTTCAGAGTCTGAACGAATCATTCTGCCAGGCCATTCGTGGATGGATGATAAGGCGCAGACCTGATGTGTTAATTCCATTTACACTCAGAAAGGACAGGAACTCTTCAGAAACCAACTGGGGGCCATTATCACTTATAAATGACTGAACACAGATCTAAGCTCTTCAATGGTTTTCTCAGAGGATGTGCTGCTCATAACTGCTATCTCCAGCCATTTGCTGTGAGCGTCGACAATCACCAGAAACATGTGGCTCTCCACTGGTCCTGCGAAGTCAATATGTGTTCTTTGCCATGGCTCCTCTGGAAAGTCCCATGGATGCAAGGGGGCTGTCTGTGGCAGGTTTCTTACATTCTGACAATCTGGACAACCTTTTGCTTCCTCTTCGATCTCGTCTAAGCCAGGCCACCAGAAGTAGCTGCGTGCCATCTCTGTCATCCTCACCACTCCCGAGTGATCAACAAGTTCTTTCAACAAGAGGCTCCTCAGAGGCGGGGGTATAATGACACGATAACCCCAAAGTAAGCAACCAGACTGTACTGTCAAATCAGATAAGGTTTGAATTTGTCTGTCATCTCTCCACTCCTGCCATGAGATATCCAGGCCAGAACTTCTGCCAAGACCGGGTCAGTTCTTGTGAATCGTTTCACTTGAGCCGCAGTGACAGGTGCACTTTGCACTTCTTTGAACTAAAAGATGTCATCTTGAGCTCAGTCTGGTGGTATGTCTAGTAGAGGCAGCCTAGACAGTCCATCTGCATTACAGTGCTGCTCAGATCTTCTGTATTTGATGTCATACTGATGCGCTGACAGCAACAGAGCCCAGCGCTGCATGTGATTTTCTGCCAGTGAGGCAAATGCCGGTTTGGGGACCAAAGATAGTGGTCTGTGAGCAGGGCCCAAACAGGTACTGGTGAAATCTGAGCCTCGCTGCTCAGATTGGTTTGCGTCTGTAACTCCGTATAGCTTTGTTTTGAATCTCTTACTTTTATTCATTGTTGCTTATTTTATTTTTTTTATTACCTCATATGTAATATTGCCTACCACACTAATCTGACGTCGCTAGCTTGTAATCTTTGAATCTAAATCGCTGTTACAACGCATTTGCATTTGCAGCGCTAGCTTGTTAACAGTCTCTCGCGCGCTCCTTTTTCAACGCGTTCTTCAAACAGCTGTGGTAAGTCGGATCAGTCTACAAACACGGTGAGTCATGTCATCCTCTCCCAGCATTGCTACCTGTTCCATTTGCCGCATGTTCACCATAGCTCTCTCTGTCAGCGACGAGGGATTTACATGTCATAAATGTAGGGAAATAGTCAGGCTGACAGAAAGAATCTCAGAATTAGAGACACGCATCCAAACTTTAATCGAGGATAGTAAGAATGCAAGGGCTTCAGATACTGTTTTGGATGCGACTAGCTTAGTGAACTCTGTACATTGTTCGGTTCCGGCTGTAGAGCCCGTGCAGCAGGGCACTTGGGTAACGGTGAGGCGGGCTAGCCGCGGAAAACACCACTCTTCCGTTCCAATAAGAACATCAAACAGGTTCTCCCCACTCAGTGATACACCCACTGAGAATCCTGTTGAAAGGGCCCTAGTTATTGGCGATTCTATTACACGGAACGTGAAAATAGAGACACCAGCCACCATAGTCACATGTTTGCCGGGAGCCAGAGCACCTGACATCAAAGCAAATTTAAAAGTGCTGGCTAATGCTAATCGTAAATACTCTAAGATTATTATTCACGTCGGCACTAATGATGTTCGACTTCGCCAGTCGGAGATCACTAAAATTTACATTAAAGAGGTGTGTGAACTCGCAAGTACAATGTCAGGAGAAGTAATTTGCTCTGGCCCCCTTCCTGTTCGTCGGAGTGATGAGATAGTTAGCAGATTATCATCACTCAATGGCTGGCTGTCTAAGTGGTGTCCGCAAAATAATATAGGTTTCATAGACAATTGGAAAAGTTTTTGGGGCAGACCTGACCTGTTGAGAGATGGTATTCATCCCTCCCGGGATGGTGCTGCTCTTCTCTCTAGTAATATGGCACATAGTCTTAGAACTGAAACATGACAAACTGGGGCCCAAGTCAGGAAGCAGACAGACTGGCTAAACCGACCGTCTGCTAGCTGCCTCACGTTACAGAAGTCAGATAATTCAGAAAACTCCCAACACATAGAAACTCTTACACCTAGATATTTTCAAATAGAGACTGTGTCTGTACCCCGAATTAGTAAAAACAAAAAACTTCCAAACCCATTTAATGGTAAAAATTTAATTGATGTTCAACAAATAAAAAATAGAGATAATAATGCTAAACAAATGATAAAACTCGGGTTGTTAAATATTAGATCCCTTTCTTCAAAATCACTTATTGTTAATGATATTATCAAAGATAATAATCTAGATGTGCTGTGTTTGACAGAAACTTGGCTAAAACCGGACGATTACATTACTTTAAATGAGTCTAGTCCTCAAGGTTATGATTATCGACACAATGCCCGTCAGAAAGGCAAAGGGGGAGGTGTTGCTGTAATCTATAGTAATATTTACACTATTAGTCAAAAGTCTTTCAAATATAATTCCTTCGAAGTGATTGTTCTTTACGTAACATTATGTAAGTTGACATTTGTGCTGGCTACTGTATACAGGCCACCAGGACACCATACAGACTTTATCAAAGAATTTGGTGATTTTCTGTCGGAGTTAGTATTGGCTGCAGATAAAGTCCTTGTTGTTGGTGATTTTAATATCCATGTAGATAATAAAAAAGACGCATTAGGATTGGCATTTGCAGATATTCTAAACTCTATTGGTGTTAGACAACACGTGTCAGGACCCACTCATTGTCGTAATCATACTTTAGATCTAATATTGTCACATGGAATCGATATTGATGCTGTTGAAATTCTGCAGCAGAGTGACGACATCTCAGATCATTATCTAGTCTCGTCTATACTACATTTAGTCAAGGCGGCTAAACTGCCTCCATGCCATAAATATGGTAGAACCATCACTTCTACCACTAAAGATCGCTTTATAAATAATCTTCCTGATCAGTTTCATCGCCTTAGCATACCAGAAAGCTTAGAAGACCTCAATGTTGCAACAGAAACTATTGCCTCTGTCTTTTCCAGCACATTAGACTCAGTTGCTCCTTTGCGCTTAAAAAGATTAAGGAAATTAATCCAATGCCATGGTACAATGAGCACACTCGGGCCCTAAAGTTAGCAGCCAGAAAAATGGAGCGCAGCTGGAAGAAAACAAAACTAGAAGTATTTCGCATTTCGTGGAGAGAGAGAATGATTGAGTACAGAAAGGCCTTAAAATCTGCTAGATCTGCTTATTTTTCAAAACTTTTAGAAGAAAATAAACACAACCCTAGGTATTTATTTGATACAGTGGCTAAATTATCAAGAAATAAAGCTTCAACTTCTGATGTTTCCAAAGAGCACAGCAGTAATGACTTTATGAACTTCTTTACTTGCAAGATTGATAATATTAGAGAAAAAATTATAACCATGCAACCGTCTATTACAGTATCGCGTCAGATAGTGCATTGTAGTGTCCCTGAGGAAAAATTCAATTCATTTACTGCTTTAGGAGAGGAAGAATTGTCTAAACTTGCTAAATCATCAAAATCAACAACATGTATGTTAGACCCTATACCGACTAAGCTATTGAAAGAAATGCTTCCAGAGGTTATAGATCCTCTTCTTAATATCGTCAATTCAACTTTATCACTAGGACACGTACCAAAAACTTTTAAGCTGGCTATTATTAAACCTCTTATTAAAAAACCACAACTTGATCCTAGAGAATTAGTCAATTACAGGCCGATCTCAAATCTCACTTTTCTGTCAAAAATACAAGAAAAGGTAGTATCATCACAACTATGTTCCTTTTTAGAAAGAAATAGTATCAGTGAGGATTTCCAGTCAGGATTTAGACCGTACCATAGTACTGAGACTGCTCTCATTAGAGTTACTAATGATTTGCTCTTATCATCAGATCGTGGTTGTATCTCTCTATTAGTGTTACTGGATCTTAGTGCTGCATTTGTCACTATTGATCACAATATTCTTTTAAATAGACTCGAAAATTATGTTGGCATTAGTGGAATTGCATTGTCATGGTTCAAATCATACTTATCTGACCGTTATCAGTTTGTAGTAGTAAATGAAGAGATGTCATATCGATCACAAGTTCAATATGGAGTACCGCAAGGCTCAGTACTAGGACCGTTGCTGTTCACTCTGTACATGCTACCCTTGGGAGATATCATTAGGAAGCATGGCGTAAGTTTTCACTGTTACGCTGATGATACTCAGCTCTATATTTCTTCGTGCCCTGACGAAACTTACCAATTCACAAAATTAACAGAATGCATAGCTGATATAAAAAATTGGATGACCAGTAATTTCCTACTACTAAATTCAGAAAAAACAGAGATTCTAATTTTTGGACCAAAAACTTCTTCACGTAATAACCTAGAATACTGTCTAACACTTGATGGCTGCTCTGTTAAGTCTTCGTCGTCGCTTAGGAACCTGGGTGTGCTCTTTGATACCAATCTTTCATTTGAAGGCCATGTTACTAGCATTTGTAAAACTGCATTCTTCCATCTTAAAAATATATCTAAACTACGACACTAACGACATATGCTCTCAATGAAAAATGCAGAACAGTTAGTTCATGCGTTCATGACCTCAAGGCTAGATTACTGTAACGCTCTACTGGGTGGTTGTTCTGCTCGCCTGATAAATAAACTACAGCTCGTACAAAATGCAGCAGCTAGAGTTCTTACTAGAACTAGGAAGTATGACCATATTAGCCCAGTTCTGTCAACACTGCATTGGCTTCCTGTTAAACATCGTATAGATTTTAAAATCTTGCTAATTACTTACAAAGCACTAAATGGTTTAGCTCCCCAGTACCTGAGCGAGCTCCTAATTCATTATAGTCCTTCACGTCTATTGCGATCTCAGAATTCAGGCCAGCTGATAATACCTAGAATATCAAAATCAACCGCAGGTGGAAGATCCTTCTCCTATTTGGCACCTAAACTCTGGAACAATCTTCCTAGCATTGTTCGGGAAGCAGACACACTCTGTCAGTTTAAATCTAGACTAAAAACGCATTTCTTTAACCTGGCATACACATAACACATTACCAATTTATATTTTCAAATCCATTAAAGGATTATTAGGCTGCATAAATTAGGTCAGCTGGAACCGGGAACACTTCCTATAACACCTGATGTACTCGTTACATCAGAAGAAGAATGGCATCTACGCTAATATTAGTCTTTCTGGTTATCCCGAGGTTCACCGTAGTCAACCGGATCCGGGCCGTATCCAGGTGAGACCAAGGACCTGCGCCTTGACACGACCACAACGCAGCCCTGAAGTATCAGCAGAGATTGAGTCAACTAGATCATCCACTGTGAGGGCCTCATCGACACGACAGCCACGACACAGTTCCTCAACAACCGTCCATACCGGCGTAATGAATACGATCCTCAATTGGATGGAACTGGAATAAATACTTTGAATGTTGCGATCCTGTCGGACTTATGATAGCTACCTGAATCGTAACAAAGCACTGTTGGCCAGAGGAGAACTGGCTCCCCGACTAAGCCTGGTTTCTCCCAAGGTTTTTTTCTCCATTTAAACACCTATTTGCCACTTGTCTGCCACCTGATGTCACCTGATGGAGTTTGGGTTCCTTGCCGCTGTCGCCTTTGGCTTGCTTAGTTGGGGACACTTGACATTTGACTTGACATTTGATATTCAACAGTGCTTTGATCTGCCTGCATTGACACTATTCTTTAAGAGCTGCTGTGCAGCGAAATAATGTACCAGTTATCAATGTAAAGCTGCTTTGACACAATCTACATTGTAAAATCCATGCCAGGATTTTAGCGTAATTACTCTCTGCTGAGTTCAGAGTCCTTGACACAAAGGCGATTGGCCTTTCTTCATCGAATGGCATTACATGTGAAAGTACCGCACTGACACCGTACAGTGAAGCGTCATATGCCAACTGTATCAGTAGTGAAGGGTTGTAATGTGTGAGGAGATTGTGTTAATGTGCATTTCACATCCCTGAATGCCTTCTCACATTTGTCAGACCATTTCCATTGTTCAGACTTGTTCAGCAGTTGTAGGGGCGAAGACTACTGGCAAGGTTTGGCAGTTTTCTGTGATTAACAGATCATCGAGATAACACTGTACTCCATTCAATCCACTTATTATCTGGTCCATGGCATGCTGGAACAATGCTGGACCCAAAGTTATTCAGAAAGTTAGTCGCTGATATCTATAGGCCCTTGTGTGTCATGATGGTCAGCAGCTCTTGGGAAACAGGATCGACCTGCATTTGGAGGTAAGCTTGACATAAGTCTATCTTGCTGAATTTCTGGCCGCTTGCTAATCCAGCAAAGAGCTCTTCAATTAGCGGCAAATGTTACTCTTCCACTGTTAAAATGGGAGTGACAGTAACCTTGAAATCGCCACAAATTCTGACTGTTCCATCTTTTTTTAATACAGGGACAATGGGCGTGGCCCACTCGCTAACACTTACTTTCTTCAGTACTCCTGTTTCCTCCAGGCAGTCTAGTTCGGTTTCCACCTTAGGCTTAATCGCATTAGGAACAGGGCGAGCTTTTAGGCACTTAGGTTTACGATCAGGTTTAATAGCCAGCTTTACAGTGATATCTTTCATGTTTCTCAGTTCGTCTCCGAACACCTCAGCATGCTTCCTCAGGATGTTTTGCAGACTTGTAGACTCTTTTGCTACTAAGTGCACTTCCTGCCAGTTTAGCTTTATTTTCTCTAGCCATGATCGGCCCATCAGAGCTGTGTGACTACTACCTTTCACATATGTAGCGGTAATTTTACTTTCTGTTTGTTCAGCTCCACCGTCACATCTACAACTCCCGAAAGAGGTACAAGTTCTCCTGTGTATGATTTCAGCATCAGCTTCACTTCCCTGTCACAGAGGTACAGCCACTTCTCTCAGTAAGTTGACTACACCACCAGCGATACAGCTGCTCCTGTGTCTACTTGCATAGGGATGGCCTTCCCGTCCAGCAGTGGTGTCACCCAGTAGCCATCAGAATTTGAAGACACAGACATTACATGCAAGCAATTCATTTTCATCAGATTCATCCTCTTGTTTCCCTGTATATTCCACTTGATTTATATGTTTCTTTTTAGATTTCCTGACATAACCTTTCTTTGGTTACACATATTTATAAAAAAAAAAAAAAAAAACCTTGGTGTCCTTCAGGTCCCTGAAAAACTTCTTGATGCCATTCACTTTGAACAGTAACACAGCAGAAAATTCATTTGTCTCTGGAATGATGGATCTTGTTGATAACAAGCGAGGGCGACCATCTGTAGCCATAGCAAATTAATGATGTGCATGTCTGCATCTCTCTTGCCTCCCCTGAGCCCACTGAGTTTTAACAGACCCCCTGAAACATGCGGTGGGTTTGATGGGAAGGAATGGGGGAAAGGCACATGAAAGAAGCCTCCATTGCGCTATGATTGGATATGATTGGTTTGTGTGATAAATCCCGCCTCTTGAATCCTCGTGTGTGTTCCGCGTTTGCAAATCAGTCTGAATGAACTATTCACTATTCCCTACATTACTCCACTAATATAGTCTACTTGAAGGAGTGAATAAAAACGAGTGAGTGAATTTGGACACTGAACTGTAAGGGCTGCTGCTTTTATATAGTTTGTGCTTGCTGTTTAATAATCATTTGAAACTTAGCAAACTGGCAGCTCTAGTAGTAATGAAAAGATTTAATTTGAACTGTCATTGAAACTAGAATGTAGTTTCTCTAGCCGTTGAGCATAAATCAGTTGTACACTCGTTATTGCGGTGCATTGTGGGATTGAATGAGTGCACTCGATAATATTTATGATTTTGAACACCACTACAAATGGGTCAAATAGCGCCCTATTTAAGGGTATGAGGCGATTTCGGACACAGCCTTGGTTTTTATAAATGGAACAATAACATTGTTAATGTAAAAATACAAAATAGAATTGTATTTGGTTTCTTTTTTATGTAATGTAATGTTGTTTAACTAGGAAAATGTGACAACATTAGGTGGGACATGAATTTACATTTGATTTTTTCAGTGGCATAGGCAGAATTTTATTTTAGGCCGGGGCTGGGCAAAAGCGAGCGGGCATTTTCACGTAGGGTCCTTCACTTTCCTACATATTCCTTATAGCCAAAAGCAAACTAACTCAATATTAAGGTATTTTCAATATTTTTTCCCCCTTTATTTTTATTGAAAATAAACCGTTCCTTACAATAGACTCAAGAATTTTATATGTTTTTGAGGCCTATGAGTTCAAAGTTTTTGACATATTCTTAAAGGAAGTAAAAAGGGACTTTATATCAGTGGAGAACATTCTAAAATTGGGATTAAAGTGAATTGATTCTGGCTTTTTGCAGATGAAATTTACCCAGAAGACAAAGTAATACTACAGTGTGATCAAGATTAACATGGTTAGAATGAAAATCTGAAAAAAAGATAGATTCTGTAATTTGTACCAATTTGTTACAACAGAGGAATACTAACATGATAAATTCTGACCAAAAAGACTTAGAAAATGGGCAATGATAATACAGATGTAGAATTGATTCTTCTTCAATATTACAAAAGGAACATAAATAAGATACATTCTCAGAAAACCTGCTTAAAATAAATTACAAGGGTAATATCTATGAACAATTTTGAAATGGAGTTCTTTAATTTTACTGTTTAGTTTGTGAGGAACGGACCTCAAGTTATTCAATTCAGAGTTCGGAAAACAGATACTCCATTTAGATCATGCTATAGGGAGGTTTCGTGGAGTTAAAGAAAGAGCATTTTTAATAAAGAAATTATTGCATTTTTCATCTAATACATGAACACCATTGATTGCAAGTGTATATAATTGTTTAAACAGCCATATCTTAAATGTGCTTCAATCAAAGTTTTTATAGGGATACTTTTAGTCACATTATTAAAATCTCTTAACGTATTTATAGCGTTTTTCAAATACATAAAATCGGAAAAAGAAAGAAGGTCCCCTTGAGCACTGAACAAATCAGAAACAAAAAGAATATTTTGATTCACCCATTCCTTGAAAAAAAGTGATTTGTTACCATACAGTACATTTTATTAATTTGTTTATACCTTTGTTCTGTCTTGGTGTTCCTTTGTTAAAAGATAGACATCCTGGGAATTGCCTGTTCTCTTGTGGCCCATGCCAGGATTTATTTGAAATACTTTTTGCCTAAACTCTTTTGACTAACTTGTTTTGGATTTATACTGCATTTTTTTACATTTGAAGATTTATTGGACATTGTTGTCTTCATTAAGTCTACTGTGGATCTGTATCCTCTTCAGTCCCTGCACTGGATTCTTGTACTTTCTGCCTGTGTTTATTCAAGAGGATTCTACAGTTAGTAAAACCTCAAGTCCTGCCTGCCTTCATTATTTTAATGTTTACTTGAAACCAAAATACTGTTTAATGTAATGAACTCTGGACGAAAGATACAAAAACTCAACCCAAGGCTGTTAAGTTTATAGATGATCCATAAAATAAAACATTGTGGACAACAAAGGTATCCAAGAAGTAATCTCTTGTTGGACAATAACCTGCAAACTGCCATATAACCACCAGTCGGAGCTATTTTCTTTAAAACGAGCAGAATAACTTTAATGGCATAAAATTGAAACAAAACATTTTGCAAATGTTAAAACAGAACAGGTTTCATAACAGTTTACAGTAAAGACATTAAAAAATGGTTACTTTGAGCACATTAAACATCACGGTCAACACATTTATACAGTATTATTACAAAATTCATAAACAAAAAAAAGTTTACTCATGCGTATAATTTACGGTCATAAAGTACAAGAATGTAAAAAAAAAAAAAACACTTAAGGACTAGCAATAAAAAAATAAGGTAACACTTTATTTTACAGTGTCTTTGTTACATGTTACATGTAGTTATGATAGTGATTACTATAAATTGTGCATAATTACATGCAACTAACCCTAAACCACACCCTAACCCTATAGTAAGTACATGTAGCTAATTATTATTGCTCAGTACTTAAATGTATAACTGCACTGTAACACGGACACCTTAAAATAAAGGGCAACCAAAAATAAATATAATAGGTTCTATAAAAATATACACCTTACTTCTGCATCCTGACAGTTAAGATGTAGAGAATGCTATTGCAGGAATGCAGTGGTTTAGATCTCACTCTCGTATGTGTGCAAGTACACTTTTAGAGAGAGAATCTCCTCATAGGTTCTACTGGTGCGACGATAAAAGTCTAGTCCTGTAAGTAACTCCACGTCCCGTAGGCGTGCTGTGTGTGTCTTCATTAGTTCCTCCACCCACTTTGACTCGTCTTCTGAACTCTGGGTGACAAGAAGTGTGTTTAACGTTGTTTTTGCCTCTGATTTTAATTTTAGACTAAGGGGGTGTTCACACGACACCGTTTTCAACTAAAAATGGAAAACTTTTTACGCATTTTGGCCATTCATTTACACAACAACGGCGTTTTGGGGGACTGAAAATGCAAACTTTACCGTCTCCGTACACAGAGACAATAACGATAGTGTCTCCGTGTAAACTACAAAAATGTAGTTTTAGAATTTGTGAAAACGGTGACGTCATGCGCATGCATATTACGTCTTCAGTCTATAGGCGCATAGTTTTTCCTTTACAAAGTGACAACTACTGCCCTGGCATGTATAATACAGTGTTTTTCATTATTTTCGCGAATCCATGTGAACTGGGATCGTTTTGACAACGTTGTCGTCTGTACACGATAAGCACATGGAAAAGGAAAAACGTTTCCGTTTTTAGTACATCGCTGTCGTGTAAACACACCCTGAATCTATACAATTTAAAGGGGCTATATGTAGAATTCAGAAACCCTATTAGTGACACTGGTGGCTGTTAAGTGAACTGCAGCCAACAAACCAGCTTGTACTTTCACTCATGCTCACATAATGTACAAGAGACTGAACGTGATTCAAGGCACTGATATACTCACGCCGCAGTTAAGAAAGCATCCGATCATAGCGTGTGGATATTTGCAGATGAGGTAACTGAAATTACACTGTTGTGATAGTTTGATTATAAAGTATATTTGAGACTATAGACAGAGATCTGGCTATGTGAGACTATAGTTTGAATTAATCCCTTTTATTTGTATGACACATTGACATTACAGTACAAAATAGCTCTTTCGGCATTATCCTGAATATTGTATAAACACGTGTCATTGAACGGAAGAGAGGTTCTCGTGAGTGTGCATAATCATCACATCCTTTGGATTTTCTCGGCGAAACCAGTCCAAGTCCTTCACATAAAAATCAGTCTACAGGCTTTCATAAGCTGCGTCTCATTTTGGAGGCTGTATCCTCCAGAGGCTGCATTTGTAGGTTGCATATGTCATCAAGGATGTCTTATATAAGAAAAGTAACTGTAATAAAATTGACTGTTATTCCTTGAGAGGTGTAAAATACTGTAATTCCTTTCTTACTTTGCAATATAATGGTTACTTTTCTTAAATGAGACCTCCTCGATGATGTATGCGGCCGACAAATGCGACCTCCGGAGGACGCAGCCTCCGAAATGAGATGCAGCTATAGACAACCTAGGAAGTTGGGGAAGGTCTCGTTTTTTAAGTTTCGTTACAAGCTGTTCACCCATTGGCAATACAAAAAGTGATTATTACATGAAAATTCTTACATATAGCCCCATTAAACTCACTCAAATTATTCAGCATTTGCATTTAAGGATATACTGGGTTAATTTCACCCTTTTATTCTATACCACATCTGTGACTTGCTGTTGTGTACCACTACAGGAAATAATTGAAATTAATGAGAAACACATTTAGCAAGTATAATTATAATGTAAGCAATGTAAACAGACAGCTTGTATTTTAAAGCACTTACATGAACTCAATAAAAATGTTGAGCTGAAAAGCTGCCAAAATCATTGTTGTGAAGGGACTACTTTTCTAGGTGGAAAAAACTTCTGGTTATATACTACCAATATCAGGAGCACAACTACACATATGTTGAGGGGTATGCACATTCACATTGGAATTTTTAAAAGTATGATTTTGATGTTCCTGTCCATGTAAGTTTGGTTAGTGATTGTATTAGCAGAAATTCTTCTGACAGCTGAATAGTTGCATATTTACTATCTTACATAACAGTGATGTTGTTAGACTGCCTGCTAAGCTTCTATTTATCAATGTATTTACTGTAAATGTGTGGTAATAAACAGCATGAAGAGGAGAGGAGAAGAAGAGGAGAAGAAGAGGAGACAGGAAGAGAGAAGGAGAGGAGAGGAGAGGACTTACATTACAGGTTTCATCATTATCTGATCGGTGTGGAAGGATGAAAGAGAACACACTGAGAGGGCCAGCACAGGAGTCAACAGTCTGTGTATAATCCAGACAACTTGTAACAACAATGTAGTAATGAGTTGGGATTTGCACAGAGCCACTGACATATCTGTAAACAAAGAAAGGGTTACATACTCAGACTGCAGGATTGTATAAAATTATGTACATATTAGGGCTTATACCACTTGTAAAAATGTTAGTTCTGTGATTGTGTCAACTAGTCATGGATCAGATAACTTTAGTTGCAGTATGAATTTGGTAATAGAGATATGCATGTTTTCTTTTGTCACCCCACATCATCTCAGATGCACAGACATTCTTTCACTCACATACTGTCTGTCAACACAGCATTACTTTTGCCAGAAAAAGCAAAAACCACTGATGCAACATGTGGAGTCATTTACACAAGATAAACACTGTGGAGTCATTTACACCAGATAAACACTGACCCACAGTCCAGTCAACTACTGGTCAACTTTTTTGGATAACTAGTACAGTCATACTGTATGCATACGTATGTCTAAACACCCCTGTTTAAATAGCTGGTTTTGTGATGGGAAAAAAATGAAACAGAACTTTTGCATGTTCAATGTAAAAATTACAACCTATGTAATGCCACTGAAAACCAAAGCGACACATTTCAGAGGAACAAAAATAATAAAAAACTTGTAATAACTAACTGCATAAGTGTCCTGAAATAATACATAGTTGATGCACCCTTTGATTTTATTACAGCAACCAAGACTGCTGTAGGCCCCTTGACTAGATTTCTTTGTCTTCTCATCAATTTTGGAGGGCAGCCCTGTTCTTGATAATGTCACTGTTGTGCCATACCTTCTCCCGCTTGTTGATGACCAGTGTTGGGGAAAGTTACTTTTAAAAGTAATGCATTACAATATAGCGTTTACTCACTAAAAAAGTAACTAATTGCGTTACTTAGTTACTTTTTATGGAAAGTAATGCGTTACAATAATTTTGCTTTACTTTTTCTCACATGGGCTGGGCTTGCTTGTTTGTTTTTTAATAACAACAAAAAAGTTATATTTTTGGAAAATGTAAAGGCCCTTTCACACCAAAAGTGAAATGAATAAGCTTCAGGCTGATCACAAATGTGATGTTTATCCAAAGTCTTTTTTGCTTATTAGTATGGTTGAATTGGAGCATCGAAGGTCAGCAGCAATTGGTTAACACTATATTAGCTTAATTTAATATATTTAATTATTGAAGGCTTGTGCAATATTCTGAGATTGCATTTCACTGTTTTTATTCATTTTGAGGAATACTGACTCTGATACTGTTTTTGTGCAAGTGAGATGAGTAAATGCTCACATTTAATCTAGAACCACAATAACTGTCATCTTTACACACAATGCCTCTGCACTTACTCTCGATTTCTCTCAACATGACGACAGGAGAGCTGTTAGTCAATACATGGGAAAACAAAGTAACTTGCGTTACTTATTTGAAAAAGTAACTCAGATATTTTGTAAATTTAAAAGTAATGTGCTACTTTACTAGTTACTTGAAAAAGTAATCTGATTACGTAACTCAAGTTACTTGTAATGCGTTACCCTCAACATTGTTGATGACTGTCTTCTTCACTGTGTTCCATGATGCAGTATATCTAAGGCCTTGGAAAAAAATTTTTGTAGCCCTCACCTGAGCGATACCTTTCAACAATGAGATCCCGTTGAGGCTTCGTAAGCTCTTTGTGGCCTGTGGCCCGTGGCTCTTGTATTAGCATACAACCAAGAAGATGTCAGAAAAATCTGACAAGATCAGAGTCACTTTAGGTGAAGACAGGTGTGTACTATTTGACATGAATTTAATGATTAGTTAATTCTGAACACACTCACAATCCCAATTATATCACACTCAGGCAGATTATTTTAAATTTAAATTTTTTTATCTTTTTTTTTCTCTGGAATATGTCACTTTGGATTTCAGTGGCACTGCATAGGTTGTAATTTTTACATTAAAGGTGCAAAAGTTCTGATATGATTTATCTGTTTCATTACAAAAACCAGCTGTTTTAACAGGGGTGTGTATACTTTTTATATACACTGTATGTGCACTTAAATGAATGAATGTAATGTATACTTGATAAGTATTAGAAGACAACTTACTGTTTTATTGTCTCTGCTGAATCTCTAAGACCATTGTAGTCATAGTCGAAGATGGGCCCGACGACCACATTCACTCCATTTCTCTCACTAGCATAACGTTTAACAAGTGATTTCTGGAAATAACCCCACACACCTGAAACAGCCAAACAAAGATATAAAGAGAGAGACAGTAAGATGAATTATTAGAAGACAGTTAGGATGATAAAAGCATCTTTAAAGGGCAGAACAGAGATTAAACATTTGCATAATGATTTGAGTAAAAGATTTAATTGAACATGAATTTCAGAATTTTTTAGTACTGTGAATTCTAGAAGTTTGCTGGAAATCTAAAAAAGAGCATCTTGTGCTTCAATGGAAACAAAAAAAACTGACCTCTTGTACACGAGTCTGATAAGATACAATACAATAGCCTATGATACGATAATACAGTACTTCATTGTCAGACAAAGTGTGATATTTTTTTTGCATCACAGTATCTATGTTCAGAATTCCTCAAACCATGACACAAATGTATACACTCAGTCCTCATGTTAAACCTTAGTCACATAATATGAATTTCTACATTATACATTACATACATAAAACACAATTAAAATTTAATTCCCATAATACCATGATTTCTGTGCTTGTGATTTTTAATTAAGTGCCTTATTCAATTGCAAAATCACCTGATGCACAAAAGAGTGCTTTAAACTTACTCTATTAAATCTTGGAACCATGTACCTCTGGTTTGATGGTAATGATACAAATTCATTATGCAGGTTACATGCACACATAACAGTGTCACAAATTTGCATATTTGTTTAGTGATCTAGAACAGTGCTTATCAAACCTGCCCTACAGATCCCCCACCACTGAACATTTTGTATGTCTCCCTCATCAGACACACCCAATTCAAGTCTTGCAGTCTCTACTAATGAGCTGATGAGTTAAATGTAAGTCTAACACAATCAGGTGTGTCAGAATACTCCCAAAGGGGAGGTGAGCTGAGGCACAGCTGGAAGACTGGAAGCCCATGGTGAGACCAGGGTGATATCTGACCAAGGTGAAGCCAGAGGGATGAGGGAGCCCGGTGGAAATAAGGGAGCATGGAGACAAGTTGAAGCCAATGGGTCAACAGGCCGAGGTGGAGTTATGTGTTTGGAGGTCTGAGGTGGAGCCTGTGGATCCTTAAACTGGGGCGGGGCTGGAGATCAGGAAGCCCAGGGCAGAGCCAAGGAGAATGGCAGAGCCACTGGAGGCAGAGGAGAGGAGCTCAAAGGAGCCATCAGTGGCGAAACTGAAGAGGTGGGTGGAGCCACCATTCAGCCGAAAAGCTGAATGGAGCCAGCAGAGACGAAGGCTAGGAGCTGGAGAGATTTGGCAGAAGAGGAGGGAGAGAGGGTGGAACCTGGGTGGAGCCAACCTCAACGAAGGAGACAGTAGAATGGGCAGAACCAGAGGTGATGAAGGAGACAGGGGGCTGTACGGGACCAATGGAGCCTGGAGGCATTGTGAACTGGCATAGTCAATGACGTCATCTATTCCAGTATGGACTGGACACATCAAACCCTCCTCAGTAGTGGGAGTATGGGCGGAGTTCCACTCCATGCCATCTCTCTCCACTAAAATAGCCACAGGGACAGAAGTTGGTGCCAGCTTTCACAGACTGGTCAGGCTCAGGCTCCGGGATGAAAATGACTTCAGGCATTCGCTTTGGTTCTGGCATTGTGGCGGGCATGGGCTCAGGATCGGGGTCTGCGGTGGGCTTTGGCTCATTGTCCGTGGCGGGTGTGGCATGAGGCTGGATGGGCTCTGGGTCCAAGGTGAGTGGGGTGGTAGAGTGGCTGGCAACTTCCTCTTCTACCGCACACATGGTGAAAGAGGATCCACTCTTAACGAGTATCAGTTCAACAAAATCCATATATTTCCCTTGAGGACCATCAACAGTCAGGGGAACAAGCTGTTTAATGTGGGAAACAAAGAAAACAGGAACAGAACACAGGAAAACAAGGTGATACAAACTAAAATTCCATAAAACAGAACATCTTTGGTTTCTGATTATGTCCTCGCTTGTTTATATGGTTCCCCATTATGTTCACCTGTGTGTGCTGTTCAACTGAAATATGAATACAAAATAGACCAAAGACATCTAAACAAACCAAAAATACAACGTGGTGTCACAAGATGTAACCCTAAAAAGAACAGAATGCTCAAGCATATCTATTTTTTTCATAGGTGCAACGTTACCCATTTGGTAGGCATACAGTGCTACATCCCTGCCACCACTTGGAAAATCAGATCATAACCTGGTTTTCCTTCAACCCACATATAAACCTTGTGTAAGGAAATTGCCTGTCACAACCCGCACTTTTAGGAAGTGGACATTGGAGGGCAGTGAATCACTTAAGGACTGTTTTGAATGCACTGAATGGAATGTATTGCTGGAGGCTAGGAAACAGTAGTGATATGGACATCAATGGGATGGTTGGCCGTGTTACTGATTATATTAATTTCTGCTGGGACATTGTTATGCCAGTAAGAACTGTACGCTGTTTTGCTAACAACAAACCTTGGATTACTGGTGACATTAAGGCACTGCTCAATCAGAAAAAGCAGGCATTTAAGGAAGGAGACCGGGATAAGATCAGATGCGTTCAACATGAGCTGAAGAAGAGTCTAAGGCAGGCAAAGTTGGACTATAAAAAGAAAGTGGAGAGAAAGTTGCAGCATAATAACATCAGAGAGGTGTGGAGAGGCATGAGGAGTAGGACTGGCCATAAGAAGAAGAACTGCCAGATAATAGGGGGTGATTTGGATAGGGCCAGTGAATTTAACCTGTTTTATAACAGGTTTGACAGAGCGGCTAGTGTTTGCCCGTCCTCTACAGGATTTATTTCTCCACATGGTTGTCCCCCCTGTACTGCAGCCTGGGCCGCATTAATGCACGGGCTTACCTGGGCTTAAGCCCAGGGCCCCGGTGATGCCGGAAAAAAATATAACCGCATTTTATAATGTGATGACTGTCCCTTTAACATCGCTTTGCTTTGTATACATGTGCGGGTGTTTCAAGTCCTGCGTGTGAAGTGCATCAAGACGCGCCGCGACTAGCAGCAAGCAACTCACAGTATCAGTATCTGGACAACGCGGACAGACCGAGTGGCGCTGCCTGTGTGCGTGCACTCATAGGGCTCGTTCACACAGAACGCGTATTTGCTTTGAAAAACGCAAGACGCGGACAGCGCAACGGTTCTGCACGTCCTTCTAGCGCATGTTTACATAGAAAAACAATGAAAAAGTAGCACATTGGAATGGAAAAACGTGTTCTGTGTGAACAGCCCCAAAGAAAACAATGTGTTCGAATTTTAAAGACGTGGTGCGGCGCTGCGCTTCTCGACCGATGTGTGACCCTTCACTCACTGAACCCTGCAGTCGTCAGTAGTCCAATAAAAATACAAATCATTGCATACAGTTGGCCTACAGTTTCTGAAAACGTTCAATGAGGTACTGTACTTAAAATGTTGAAATTAACAATGAACAATACTTTTATTAACCTTACAGATGTTACAGATGGACTCTTATTGTAAAGTGTTACCATTTCATATGAATCCAAACAGTCATGCTTAAAGATGACCATCTTTAAATATCTACACAAAGGCCATAGCATTGACATTAGACACATATTGTATGTATACTTTATTTGCTTCCATTTTACACTATATTTGCTTCCATTTTAGAACACTGATTAGTATTTAAATAAGATTTGTATTGTATTACAGTGATGATAAAAGAGAACTGAAATCGAATGCATTTCTGATTTGTTTATATATTTATGTCTGCTGCATGACGATACAGTTTGCTTTCTCATGACACTAGCTTTAAATATGCAACTTTGCTGCATAACGAATCGATAAAAGCGACCAGCTTGATATAAACTAATGCAAATAGATGGTAACAATCATGACATTAAACATTTGGGTCGAACTTGCATGTGTTTTTGTCGCATTGTTTTAAAGATCAAAGTGCAGGATAAAAAAGTAATTTTCTCCTTAAAGAATGAATTGATTCTGAACTGCCGAAACGAGTCGTCAGCAATTCCAGTCTCACTTCCTGTTACAAACCTACATAACAATGTAAAAATTTGCATAATGGCAGCCGGTTGCTCACGAACAACATCTATTTTGACCCGCCTTTAAACACTGTTGTAGCTGAGACTGGAAGAGTTTGGTTTGTGTTGTTGACATGTTGACATGACATCTTTACGGTGTGAAAGCAAATCCACATTGCATGACTCACGCTGGAATTGATACGGTAAAACTGACGCCATTGTTACTGTTTGAATCACTAGCTGCGTCTCATTTCAGAGGCTGCGTCCTCCGGAGGTTGCATTTGAAGGCTGCATACATCATTAAGGATGTCTTATTTAAGAAAAGTAACCATAATAAAATTGATGGTTATTCCTCGTGAGGTGCAAAATGCTGTATTTTCTTTCTTACTTTGCAATCCAATGGTTATTTTTCTTAAATGAGCTGGCCTCAATGACGTATGCAGCCTTCAAATGCGACCCCCGGAGGATGCAGGCCTTCGAAATGAGACACAGCTATCGTGTATCAAGTGCTAAGGAAGCCTCCAGAAATTCAAATATGGTCGTTTGTTTGGTTTCCAACATGCGCTGTAAGCGGTAGACCAGTCACAACAGACTGGGCCATCTGACTAATCAGAGCAGAGAAGACTCTCGGAAAGGAGGGGTTTAGAGAGACTGACCCTGCATCCCAATGTGCCTACTATCCACCCTAATGATTGGCCTGTTGAACTCACCTGATGTAGCTACTCGCGTTGAATTCCTAATAATAGACGAGTTGATGTCATAATAACATCTCGAGAATATGAAATATATGAGCTTTTTAAACTTCTAAGTACTGTAAGTAGCCTGTACAAATAGTTCAGATGTGCCAATATGTAGTTCATGCAGTGATACTTATATTTTATAACAGACCTATAGGTTCGGATGTTTTGGTAATGGTAATTTATTCATGCAAAATAAAAGGCTGATAACTTGCACTTTGTGATTAAGAAGATTGAGTGAATGTAGATAATAGTTCTGGTGGATGAAGGGCCCCCTCAAGAGGTAAAGCCCAGGGGCCCCTTGTAGTCTTAATGCGGCCCTGACTGCAGCTGTAACCTGCCAGCTATTCCATCATCAGTGTCATCACCCTCTCATTCGCGCTGCAAATCCACTACTACAACTATTGTATGTGTAGAAACTTATAAACCTGCCTCTCCCTCCCTGACCTTTACAGTAGAAGAGGTGAGGTCAGAACTTAGAAGACTGCGCCCAGGAAAAGCAGCGGGCCCAGATGGTGTGTGCCCGAGATTGCTCAAGGAGTGTGCAGCCCAATTAGCTGTACCTCTCCAGAGGATTTTCAATCTCAGCCTACAGATGGGGAAAGTGCCGCTGCTGTGGAAAACAACATGTCTTGTTCCAGTACCTAAGGCAGGGCACTCGAAGGAGATTAATGATTTTAGACCAGTTGCAATCACTTCGCACATTATGAAAACTATGGAGCGGCTTCTCCTCCACCTTTTAAGACCAGCAATTGAACCTGCACAGGATCCCCTCCAGTTTGCTTATCAAGAACGTATTGGAGTGGATGATGCTGTCTTATACATGCTGCAGCAAGTCTATTCTTATCTGGAGGAGCCTGGCTGTTACGTGAGGATGCTGTTTTTCAACTTTTCTAGTGCATTTAATACCATCAGGCTTGCCATCCTGAAAGATAAACTTGAGTGCATGGGGGTAGATCCTTCGATTACTACCTGGATAAAGGACTATCTGACAGGACGGCCTCAGTTTGTCAGGCTGGGGAACTGTGTATCTGAGACAGTGGTGAGCAGCGTTGGGGCCCCACAGGGCACTGTTTTAGCTCAGTTCTTGTTCACTCTATTTACATCGGACTTTAAATACAACTCTGAGTCCTGCCATATTCAGAAATATTCTGATGATACAGCTATTGTGGCATGTATTAGGGATGGTCAGGAAGAGGAGTACAGGGACCTTGTGAGTGCCTTCAGTGACTGGAGCGAAAAGAACTGCCTAGTTTTGAACATCTTAAAGACTAAGGAAATGGCGGTGGATTTTCGTAGATCTAGGACACATCTGCATCCTGTTTGTATACAGGGGGAGGCCATTGAGGTGGTGCAGTCCTGTAAGTATCTGGGTGTGCACCTGGATAATAAGTTGGACTGGTCCCTAAATACAGATGCCCTCTACAAAAAGGGGCAGAGCTGCCTCTTCTGCCTCAGGAGGCTCAGGTCCTTTGATGTCTGCAATAGAATGCTATGTATGTTCTATCAGTCAGCTGTGGCTAGTGTTTTATTTTTTTGCTGCAGTTTGTTGGGGAGGTAATATGACAAAGAGAGACAACAAGAGGTTGGATAGGCTGGTGGAAAAAGCCAGCTCGGTGCTTGGCAGGAGCCTGGATTGTGTGGATGTGGAAGTGGAAGTGGAGAGATGCACCAGAAGAAAATTGCAGGCAATATTGGACAATACCAAGCATCCTCTTTATAACATCTTGGTCAATCAGAGGAGCAATTACAGCAGACGACTCATTTCACTGCGCTGTAGAACTGAGAGATTTAGAAGATCATTCATTCCTACTGCTATTAGATTGTTTAATAGTTTTTGATATTTTCCACCCCTTTTCTTATCATTGCAGCTATAATGCTGGATGTGTTGTGGCAATGTGCTGGTCTGTTTGGATATTTATTGTATTGAGTTATTTATTTTCTTTTGTATTGATGGATTTTAAGGGATTATGTGCAATTTGTTAGTTTTTATTTACCTGAGTTAAATTATGTTTAGGACTATGTGCCTTTTAAATATGTATGTTCTTTATTATTATATGTACTATTTAATTTTAGCTGTTGTGGTGATTAATTTTACTATTGGTTGGGTGTTTGTGTTATTTGTTTGTAATTGTTAAGTGTTTGTAATTGTTAAGTGTGAGCTACTGGATGTTTGAATTTCCCTAAAAGGGATGAATAAAGTATTTATTATTATTATTATTATTACAGTTTGGCACAGGCGTCACCTTGCAGCAGATCTTCGGTTGTTTATAATCTTCATTTTTATAAGCTCTTTACAAGTTCTCAGCTGGTAAAAATGCCATCATATGTACACACAATACACACAGCATTGTTTGAATGTTCGGTAAGTAAGTATATGTCATAAAAACAGTTGTTTTATTAAAGGTGCAATATGTAATATTTTCTGTCCGCTAGAGGTTGCTAGAGGCCTATTCAAAACAAAGGCGTAGCTTGATGACGCCAAGTTTGAGCATGGAATCTTGGGAGATGTGGTCTTCACATCACAGCTGGTGAAAAACAATTGGGATAGGACTCAGAAAGAAATCATGTTCATGGATGCGATTATTAACGTTACTGTAGTATGAAGCAGAGCAGGACCGAGTGTTGTGGAAGCTGAACGAGGCCGCTGGAGCGATTGCGCAACACACGCCTCACGAGCAGCGGAACTTTTATTATGCCACAGTCGCTGGCGCCGCTTCCGCTTTTCCGGTCATGAGTATGAGGTAACACAGCTCTGTTTATCATATTAGATACATTTGAGTGTGTTGAAAATGTTATAACGTTACTCTGTGCGTTCGCTCGGTGGCTGCTGTGAGACACTTGTTGTACACTGCAGTAAGCTAGATTGATAGATTTTAGAATATCATATTAAATGGTGGATGGCTTGTGTTGATAAATGGCATGCAATTAATTTTAAAACGTATTGTATGATGGAGAAAATGCTGTATTACTGTTACTAAAAATAAAGCTGCATCTGATTATGCTATGTTAGCTACTTCACAAAATAGTGTTTTTCTCTGAGGCATGGTAAAGCATGATACTCGCAAAAAATCAAGAAAATTAGATTTAAACAATAAAACTAAACGTGTTGAGCTATATAACAATAATTCATTTTCTGTCCATAAATATATCAAAACAGTTGTTCCCTTGCCTATTAAAACATGTAAATATTAAACCGTCTTTGGTGTTTCCATGGTTTCTACAAAATAAAACCGGAAACCGTGGGTAACGCGGGTATGACGCAATTGGCAGGTGACTCCTCACACGTCCCGGAGCCTTGGTTAAAATTGCAATTTTCTCACGATTTACAAATAGTTGCAAACATTTGGGATATTGTAAGTACTCAAGTGAACAAAATATATAACACAGGCCTAGTGGTTTTTGGATATTTTACTACAAAATTCTTGCATATTGCACCTTTAAGTTGCTTTTTGTTATCTTTTTTTTTTTTTTTTTTTTGTCTTAAAAATGAAAGTGTGAACGCTAAGCTAACCAGGACTAAATGTATCATTTTCTTTTTTGTCTGTACCAAAAGAACCAAGAGAACTGAACAACAAGTGCGAACACACCCTTAATTGGTCAGTTATAGTCACTGTTTTGAATGGTTTTGTTCTATGATTAATATTACTCCTGCAATCTCCTGCTTGTCCCTAGTTGAAGTAGAAATAAAGTTTTTGTTTTGGATGCTCCATTGTCTACAAGTGATTACTACAACCACTCACTTGACAGAGTAATCAACCGCAAGAAAGAAAAAAAATGGACTTACAGGCAGTTCACCTCCTCCTCCTTGAACAAGAGGTCTGGCATTCCAGACCCACTTCCCAGACCACTCTCTCTGTGTTTTCTTTTTTACGGGACTCAACGAGCAGTCTAAGGCACGCCTGCCTGTGGAAGGTCCTCGAGGGACGTTTGTGGCTTATGTGGAGTGGGTATTCCTGCAGTGCAGATCCTCATTCACTGTATGTGAGGCAGAGGAGGAGGACCCCTTCGGTCCTGCCCCTGCCACGGGCCCAGCGATGAACCCCGTGCCTGCCACGGAACTAGAATCCAAGTCTGAGCCTGCCATGGACCCCACACTAGAGCCCACTCCAGCAATGGAGCCAGAGCCAGCCACCGCGTCTATGCTGGAGCCAGAGCTGGCCACAATATCACTCCGAAGGCCAGAGCTTACTGCCAGGTCAGCCCAAGAATCAGCGCCTGCTGCTCAGTCCATTCCCAAGCCAGAAACAGAGCTTCCAGGCTCATGAATCCACCTTGGCCAGTCAGTCCATTGGCTCTGCCTTGGCCCCTCGCTCTCTCAGTTCTACTGTAGTCTGTCATCCCTTGGGCTCCACCGGGCTCATTTGATTCGCCAGCTCCACCTTGGTCCCTCTTTGTTCTGGTTATATTGCGGACTTCTGGACCTCCGGCTGAGCCTCAGCCCTTTACCCCTTTGGGTCCACTGGGTTGCTCCTTCCCTTTGGCCCCACCTTTGTCCTCACTCCCTCCGGCATCACCTCAGTCTGCCAAGCCCCCGGCTCCACCTTGGTCCTGCGAGCCGGCAGCTCCACCTTTGACTTTCAGGCCTTCATTGTCACCTTAGACAGTCATCATTTTGACTCTGCCTTGGTCTCCACCACTTCCGGCTCTGTCAGTTGGTCCCCAGGCAAAGCCGCTTTAAGGCAAGCCTCCAAGGTTAGTAAAAAAAAAAAAAAAAAAAATGGGAAGGAGACCAGAGGCCATTTTTTTTTATGGATGTCAATTCAGAAGAGGTTTCACTATGCTGAATAAACTTTTTATGGGAAAACAGTTTATTTAATTAGTTTGCCCTTAAACATTTATTTTGGATTTATCTATTTAAGAGTTTACAATGAAAAAAATTATATTTATAAGAGAAGTCATGGACAATTTTGCGAAAGGTAGGATTCAGTTTACAGCACTTCTTATCCATTTCTATGGTATCCGCAAACAATGATTGACTGTCGCACAAGAAATTCAATGACGTCAAGGCTGTAATGTGATTGGTTATCAAGGCACACTTGATCCAATAGGTTGTTACTCTTTCTCCACTGGTAGAGCCACGGACGAGATATCTTCTTTTTTTGCCCGGACCATCAGCAAGGCTCCATCCTAACTCCTCCCTATGTCAGCTCTGCCATAGGGTCTTCCTCTGCCAGGTCCACTGGTGTCCTGTCCATTGCCAGCTTAGCCATGTCCACCTCCACCTCCCTTATGTTTGTTCCTTTTCCTATGCTCTCTTTAGTTTTGGTTTCCTTGGTTTCTGATTATGTCCTCATTTGTTTCTATGGTTAGCCATTATGTTCTCCTGTGTCTTGTTTAGTTCCCTGTAGTTAAACTATTAACTATGACTTTTCCCTCAATAAACTCCTAATTTACTGCTTATTAATAGTTAGTAAGGTAGTTAAGTTTAGGTATTGGGTAGGATTAAGAATGTAGAATAAGGTCATGCAGAATAAGGCATTAATATGTGCTTAATAAGTACTAATAAATAGCAAATATTCTAGTAATATGCGTGCTAATAAGCAACTAGTTAAAAGACCCTAAAATAAAGTGTTACCATATTACTCCTGCAATCTCTTGCATGTTCCTGGTTAAATTAGAAATAAAGTTTTTGCTTTGGATGCTCCATCATCTTTGAGTGATTACTACAACCACTCACATGACAAATACATTAATTTATACAAACAAAACAATTTTTAAATATAGCTCTTTAAGTTTAGTACAGTGTAGTAAGAGAGGATAAAACATGTAAAAAAACAAAAAACAAAATAAAAAACAAAAAAACAGAGAGCATATTCTGCTGTAAACTATGGAATGGGTTGTGTCCCTCCGTGGGTGGCAGCTCAGTTAACTGCCTGAGCCCAGCACAGCTAATCTAAAGCAGACACAACATTCATCACTGCGCTCTCCTTTCACCTCTGCTGCCAAACCCTCTAAATACACATTTACAGATTCCAGGCAGATTACATGTGGGGAGTCTATTTGTAAACCTGAACAAGTATAAAGAAAATTTTATTTACATCTAAATTACGTTTTCTGTGAATATTTGTGTAAGCATTTTTGTTTGGGTGTCTTTGTGAGGACTCATTTCCTATGAGGGGATGCAATGTATGTGTACAGTTCCTTCTTCTGAAACAGAGGTGGCTCTCGGGTGGCCTGTTTTTAAAGTCCCACCACAGGCCACACACACACATACGGCTTCTAATTCACAGACAGATGTACAAATGAATTCACCTAGAGTGAGTGGGCACACACAAGAACATATGCACACTTAATTTAATTTTAACCTTTTTTTTGTAGGGGTTCCTGGGGGCTTTTATGGTTTAGTAAAAACTCATGATTTCCTAAAAGATACAAACCAGTCCAGTAAACCTTATAATACTATTTGTAAACACCTTATCATAAACGATAAGACTAAAACAGCTTGTTTACATTCTTGTCATATGAAAAGCGCAGATGGGAGTGAAAAGTTCTGCGGGTGATATGTTGACAATATGCAAATTAAAGAGTCAGAGCCTGTTCATTTAGTGTTGGGTCACAAACAATCAGAGCCAATGATAATAAGGTATGGGAAATCCAAGAAAAACACAGAGCAAACCAATATGTTTGGATAACGTCTTTCTCTGGAATTTCACAATAATTACAGAGAAGAAAATTCCCTCCCTTATACCACATGCTCTCTGTTCTCTGAAGTGCCTTCTAGCAGCAACTATTGCAGCCATGTCAAGCGCAAAATGAGTTAAGAAATGTTTTTTGGGGGGTGCTAAATAATTGCGCAAATACCAGTAAATTGACTACCGCAAACCTTAGTAAATCACGTTTACTCCTCCAATAATAATTTCCTCCTATAAAGTTTGCGTCTGAAAGAGAAAATCTTACAAATGCATATGCAATAAGGTCAGCCTTTAAAAATTAACTGTCCATGTCACAATTATGTTCTGTTATGATCATGTTTTCATTATATTTAGGTTCTGTCTTCCCTATGCCTGTCATTTGACCCAGTATGTCTAATTAGTCATCAGATTCACCTTTTCTGTTAATCATCTTGTTAGTCCCTGTGTATATATACCCTGTGTTTTCCTGCATTCCTTGTCCGTTCTTGCCTATGTAATGTTGTGTCCGTTTGATATCCTGTATTATCATATATTAAATACTAATATTAAAGACTATTCAGCTTAATCTTCTTCATCTTTGTGAGTTCAACACAACCAAGTGGTGACAGAAGAACGGACCAAACAGTGATTTTTTTGCGGCATTTTCCCTTTTTTTTTTGTGTGTGTGTTTTTCCCAATGGATCTACCAGCCTTCCAACTTCTCTGCCTGGAGCAGGGAGACCGTCTGCTGGAAGAACACACACAGGACTTCCTCCATCTTGTGTGCCAGATGCAATTAATAGACCAAGGCACGCATTACAGCGGACATTCCCAGAGAAAATTCATGGAGTGGGTGCTGGTGAACAACAATTCACCGTTCACCATTGGGCTTGGCAGAGGACGACACAAGCACTCCACATCCAGATGGAGATACGAGAGTCAACCACAGACTGTGGACTTAAGCCTGCCATGACCTACGAGACTGAGCCTGAAGAGAGAACGGAAAAAGTAATTGCTCCGGAGCCTGAACCACAAGGTGTGCCTGACCAGGTGTGTGAGCCCACAACATTGTGCATCGATGAGGGAGGGTTTGTGGAGTACGAGGGCTGGGAGGAGAGCCCCGCCTACAATTCCGCCGTGTTGGATGTGTTCGCTATGGTCGCTGGAACATTTTTGGGATTATGGGGGGTATTTGGTGACATAATTCCCCGGTTTTCCCAATCCCCATTGGTTCTGCCCAGTCCTGAACTTCCTGTTTCCCCGCAGGTTCTGTCCAGCCCTGTATCTCCTGTGATCCCTCTCCTGCCTCCTCTAACAGCCAGTACCTCAGCCCTGCCTCCACTGGTACCCTTTAGCCCCTCTTCATCTCCTGCACCTAACCGTGTGGATCTGCTTAAGTGTTTCAGGCCACCAGCTCCGCCTAGTCCAGGGGATCCCCTGGCTTCGCCTCCAGCCTCTGAACCCAACACTCCACCGCGGCCTGTCGACGCATCGTCTCCGCCTTGAGTCCTCCCTCCCTCCCTCGGCTCCACCAAAAACCTTCAGCCTTTCGACTCCACCGGGCTCCCTCATTACACAGGCTTCGCCTTGGCCAGACATCTCCTGCCTACACTTTTGGTTCTGTCTGGCTCCGCCTTCCCCCTGGCTCCGCCTTCATCCTCAGGCTCACCGGCTCCTACTCAGTCTTCAGGTTCCCATGTTCCACCTTGAATGTGGCTCCACCTCAGTCTCCAGTGCCAGCAGTGTTGTGTGGGCTCTTTGGCATGTTGGCTCCACCTGGGTCTCCATCTCCAGTGGCATCTCCATCGGTCTCCCAAGTCTCCACCATGGCTCCTCCCGTCTTCGACTCCACCCTGGGGCCTCGTCATGGCTGGTCTCTGCATCAACATCTGGCTCCTCCTGCTCCAGGCTCCCCCTTGGCTCCTCCCACCCTCCACTTCCCCTTGGACTCTTGTTTTGCCCCTCTCCATTTCCTCGTCCTCCTCCAGAGCCCTCTCCCTCCCTCCTCTGATGTACTCTTTATGGCACAAGGACGCGCCTTCCGGGAAGGGGAGCTTCTGTCACAGTTATGTTCTGTTATGATCATGTTTTCATTGTATTTAGGTTCCCTATGCCTGTCATTTGACCCAGTTTGTCTAATTAGTCATCACTTTCACCTGTTCTGTTAATCATCTCATTAGTCCCTGTGTATATATAACTTGTGTTTTCCTGCATTCCTTGTCTTTTCACATCTATGTAATGTTTCATTTGATATCCTGTATTATCTTCTGAGCTTCGTCATTAAAGTCTATTCTACTTAATCTTCATTTTCATTGAACACAACTGAGTTGTGACAGTCCATGCCTTTTCATCACTAAATTTTTCACTGCGTGTCTTTAGTAAATCCTGACAGTAGTTTTTAATGTAAAGGAGGGTTTGCGCTGGCTCAAACTGTTAGTAAATCTGGCACAGTGCTTATTTTTTTTTTATCTAATTAATTCTTAAAATTCAGTAAATGACAGAACCCATTTTTTTTTATTATTTAATTTCATTTGAGGGTGTGTGTGTGTGTGTGGGGGGGGGATTTCATTTCGTTCATTTCTCCATCTTTAGGCTTATATTTGTCACTTTAGGTATTTTTCAACAGATGGTGGATAATCTAAGAGCTCAATCTCAATTCAAGATCAAACTTTCAGATATAGACAGCACATCAAATCTGTTTCCCCTTTGCTCTTTAGTTATATGATCAAGCAAACTCATTTTCACCAGAAGGTCCAAACATGACATTTTGATTAATTACAAGGTCAAATTTAAAAAAAAGAAAAGAAACATATGCACGGATGAATTGTTCACAAAAAGATCTATAACATGCATTCACTAAAAAATATTTTAAGACTTCAAGACCTTTAAGGGGTTAGTTCACCCAAAAATGAAAATTCTGTCATTAATTACTCACCCTGGTAACACTTTACAATAAGGTTCATTAGTTAAACATTAGTTAATTTATTAACTAACATTAACTAACCATGAGCAATACATTTGTTACTGTATTTACTAATCTTCGTTAACATTAGTTAGTAAAAAAAAAAAAAAAACAGTTGTTCATTGTTTGTTCATGTTAGTTCACAGTGCATTAACTAATGTTATAAAACGGTTAGTTCCTGTCCTTGATTCACGATAAAACACGGCTATGACCACTTCACCCAACGGTTCTGTGTATCACTACACAACACCTTTAGCAACCACTCTTAGCAACGATGTATTATCTTGTCCTTTTAACAGTTAAGGGGTTTCCGACTGACAGCGCTAGTCAAAGCATTTGTCAGTTGCGTCTTGTTCCGTGTTCACAACAATTCAGTCTTTTCAATGTGAAAGTCTTCGCTACTGACTGACACACTCATAAAGACAATCTTTGCCGCCATCTAATGGCGTAATAATGTAACTTCTGTTGCTGTTCACGGTCAGGGACTATTTTTTCCGGCGGAAGGAAGGCTTTAGTGAAAGTTTACTTCATGAAAGTTGCATTGATACATATTTTTGGCTTTAATATTTGTATTGTGTGGTAATCGTTTTATAAAAGCAATAAGGTACTCGAGGCTAGTGCTGTATCGTGAATAAGCCACGGCTGAAGGGGTTGCTAACAATGCCCTTCAGCCGTGACTTATTCACGATACAGCACAGCCTCTCGTACCTTATTGCTTACTTAACAATATTTTAATAATTTTTTAGTAAATGTTGCATTTGAATTTACATTACCAAAGATTAATAAATGCTGTATAAGTGCAGTTTATTATTAGTTCATGTTAACTAATGTAGTTAACTAATGTTAATTAGTGAACCTTATTGTAAAGTGTTACCCACACCCTCATGTCGTTCCACACCCGTAAGAACTTCGTTCATCTTCGGAACATAAATTAAGATATTTTTGATGAAATCCGAGAGGTATCTGACTTGTCCATAGACAGCAATTTAACCACCACTTTCCAGAAAGGTACTAAAGACATCGTTAAAATAGTCCATGTGGCTGTAGTGATTCAACCTTAATTTTATGAAGTGACGAGAATACTTTTTGTGCGCAAAAACAAAACAAAAATAACGACTTTATTCAACAATATCCTCCCTTCTGTGTCATTCTCTTACGCTGTTTACGTTCAGCGCTTCCAGGTTCTACGTTAGAACGCTGGCTCAGTATTGGCCGATGCTGTTCACGTGAGCAGCATGATGCATGCGTGTGATGCTGATGCAGCAGCCGGCCAATAATGAGTTGGCGTTTGGATGTAAACTGCATTCACTGCGTCAACTGCGTACGAGACACAGGGTAGAGAAGTTGTTGAATTAAAGTCGTTATTTTTGTTTTGTTTTTGCGCACAAAAATTATTCTTGTCGCTTCATAACATTAAGGTTGAACCACTGTAGTCACGCTGACAATTTTAACGTCTTTAGTACCTTTCTGGACCTTGAAAGTGGTGGTTAAATTGCTGTCTATGGACGAGTCAGATACCTCTCGGATTTCATCGAAAATATCTTAATTTGTGTTCCGAAGATAAACGAAGGTCTTACGGGTGTGGCGAGTAATTAATGACATGATTTTAATTTTTGGGTGAACTAAGCCTTTAAATTATTGTGGAAGTGCTGTTATAATATTGGCTGACTCAATGTGGAATCAATGCAAGCATTAAAGGAACACTTACGTTTGAATGCTGGATACATTGGTACAGTATTGGTAATGAGAACAGCATCATATCTCGGTTCCAGAGTGGAGGAAAGCTCTGTCAATTATAAGATCATGAAAAGAAAATATTTTGTATTTTTGTATATTGTATATTTTGTATATTGTAGACAATTTTGTGTGAAAGCACAAAACTAAAAACACACTAAAATTGTGTACTAAAAACAATGTTCTGGCCCAGTCTAGACAAAAATAAGTCCTTGTTTTGGCCAATTCTATCAATTGAGATATAAATTTTAATTTTTACAAAGTTTTGAGTCCTATAAACTTGATCTTCAAGACAGAAGCCCAATTAAGATTAAGCCCAATCCTGTACTAATTCTGTCTTGCTGGTTTCTGGAATTGGCTTAGATTTAGTATGTGAAATTACTTAGGCTAGGATGTACACTATAGAGAGAGAAGGAAGTCTCACGAGGTGGATAGAGGAAGCTGTAGGAGATCTGTTTGTCTGCACGGTAGTTTGAGCAGGACTGACTGTAGGCTGAAGGAACTCTAATATCAGACCGAACACAGTTACTCAGAGCCTCAGTCAGAGGGGTGAAATCTACCTGCAACAGAAAAGGCCACACAGTCAAGTTTAGACTCTAATACAACAGACAACATTTTACCCATTTTTTTTTTTTTTTTTTTTTTGTGAATTGACTACAAACTACCATAGTTTTGTCAACTGTACCTGCTTAGATACAGTATAAGACGTCCAGAGAGGCATAGACAAAGCTTCACTGTAGCCGCTAATGTAGTCACTATGATGAAGGATGAAGTATTTGGTGCGGAACATGACCGCTGGACGACCATAAGGAAGATTCTTGTTGTCTAAAAAATGAGGGGGAAAAAAGCAGGAGTAATCTCTTAATATGAAAAACAGAATGACAAAATATTTCATTCATTACTACATCAAATAAAAGTCCACAAAACCAAAAATGTTCATAAAGCAATAATTTCTGTTCAGAAGACTTGGATTAAAGTGCCTGATTCATATGGATTACAATGCCTTTATGTAGGTTTTGAAGATTGAAAGTTTTAGTTGCATGGACTTTCAGTGGATGGACAAAAATGATATTAATTTAATAAAATATATTTGTGCTTTGAAAATGAACAAAAGTTTTTGGCTGAATAATAAGCCAGGCAAGGGTTAGTTCACCCAAAAATAAAAACTCTGTCAATTAATTGCTAGCATCTTATTGTCCTGTGTATGTTCTGATTTTGTTTAATTATAGTTCCTGTTTTCTTTTTCTCATTTTCCCACCACTAGTTTGTTTCTATTGTTAACTGATTTGAATTACACACCTGTTTCAGTTTCTGTTAATTAGCTTCCCATGTGTATTTAAGCCCTCAGTTCATTCACTATTTTGTTCTGTGTAGCCTATGTTATATATATATTTTTTTGCTAAGCTTTCTCCTGTGATCTCCTGCGTGTTCTTTTGTTGATTTTTTTTTTTTTTTTTTTTTTTTGGAACAGCCACACCTTGACAGTTATTCCACAGTATTTCCCAACAGGATTTTGTGAGACTGTGGGGGGTGGACCTCGGTCTCTTTTATTATATTATATTATATTATATTATATTATATTATATTATATTCCTATGACAGTAATAGCCATATATTGCTAAACAAATCCACTGTAAAATAAATGAAAATGAATAATTCATAAATATATTATTTTACTTTACACTACAGTAGGGACATTACAATACTTTTGTCCTAATTTCTACACTTGCAAGATCTAAACCCTTGATGGAGTTGTGCAGTTGTGCTTAATTTGGCAAAAAAAAAAAAAATAAAAACGTGCAGTTTCTATGAAAACAGGTTTACAAACACGTCTCATTAAAAATCTAGTGAAATGCTGTAATCATGAATGGTTGGAAAATGTTATTATGCGAAAATGAATCATAACTGGTGCCCATTGCGTTCCCAAATGCACACTAAACTCACAGCACATGCAGAGATGGAGTTCACTGCATTCATCCAATAGAAATGAGCTATTATGAGATGTGGAAAACCCAACGTTAAAGACCTTTTATGTTATAAAAATAAGTTTGAATATATCTTTGGTTCATTATGAAACTGTGAACACTGTTTCCCATACGACTTTCTTTCTTCTGTGGAACATAAAATGAAAAACTCTGCAATGTCATGATCTTTTCCACACAATGAAATTGAGGGGGACTGAGGCTTCAATATTGTCCTTTAGCCATTGCATACTTGGAAGTAGTTTTGGATAAAAAAGTCTATTAAATGCATAATGTAATTATCAGTGAATAACTTCTGACATATAATGACTCCAGAAGACTTTGAATATAGTACACAAGTCACATGAACTACTTGACAGATCATGTTTTTTTAAAAACTGTGGTCATTATGAAGTGACGTTATATGAAACAGATTGAGTGTGAAATAGAGTGAGCATTACAATTTTTTTTTCCTTTAGTGTTTCTTGGAAACAGCATGCAAAGTACATGAGATTGACTAAATACTGACAGAGTTGTATAATTGGGTCAGCTATTTCCTTTCAATCGGCAGATAATTTTAAGATAACACTTAATATAAACCAGCTAACTGTTAACTGTACATCAAAAAGCTGTTTGGCATCACTAAACCATTCCAGAGAGAAGGGAAGTTAGTTACCATCAATAACTTGTCTCAGTCGTTGATTGAGCTCTTCCACTTTGTTCTGTAACAGACAGAGCCACAGTGACTCCAGGTTATAGCCTCTTACAAGGGCCACTTTCAATGCCCTCTGCCCCCTACTTTTTGAACGCAACTGCAAAAGATTAAAGGTGAAAATCTCCAGCAAGAGATCTACATCTGAGCAGAAGGCAAAAGCACTTTCAGAGGCAAGGGGAGGAATCACTATGATCCAATACAAGGAATTGGAAATGTCAAAATGATCTAGGCCAGGGGGTTTCAAACTGTTCCTGGAGCCTCCCCAGCACTACAGATTTTTGGATGTTTCTCTTCTTTAACCCAAGTGAATTAAGTCATCAGCTAAATAGTAGAGTATTCCATGACCAGAGCTGGGTGTGTCCAATAAGAGAAACATCCAAAATGTGCAGTGCTAGGGAGGCTTCAAGAAACTTTGAAAACCCCTGATCTAGGCAGTTCAAGAGAAAAGCAATGGCAGCCAACTATCGTTTCTGAGCAGGACAAGGGAAAAACTTACAGACATTAAAGCATGCAACAATGATAACTGATAAAAGCATGGGTACATGCACAGGAAGCACTTTACGAGATTTTATGAGGGCTTTGGCAATTAAAAATAAACTTTGATAGTATGTGAAATGCAACAGTAAAGACTGCTTTAGAATCTGTCCATCTACCTCATTAAACTGCAGTCATAAAATGTTGCACAATAATCCTGAACTGTCAGTTTTAAAAATAGAAACAAACGAGGGAACTAAATCTACAAAGCTATAATTATTAAAATAGAAACAATCAAAAAGAACTACTGCTACTAAACTATAATTTCTCAGGAATTATGAGTAATGCTTGCTATGTGAGTGCAGTGATGTTCTGGGTCGTTGCCAGCACATTGCTGAATTGTTGCTTACTAGCCAAAAACAAACAAGCCCATCACCAAGTGTTTATGATATTCTGGTCCCCAAATATGTTATGGGTCCCTACTTCAGTGAAAGAGATGTTTTTTGCTTGATTTATTGTCTGCCACATAAAAATTAAAAGTCAAATTAAGTAATTGCACAATAGGGACAAATTATGTACCAAAGTTTGATATTATGGTAATTATAATCAGTAATAGCGATGCTTGCCTCAGCAAACGCCAATAATAACCTAGCTTTTAAGTGTTTAGAAAAAACCTTTCTTAACAGAAGTGTAAGAAGATTCATAAAGATCTGAAAGTACTCTATTGCTGACCTTGTCTTCACAGGTGCAGCCCAGATCATCATTAATAGCTGTGACTAGTCCTGCAGGGTTTGGCTTGGACACTTCTTCAGGCATGCTGGGTATGTATACAGGGGTCCTTAGGAGCTGGTTAAGGCTACCATGGGTACCATTGTTAGGGGCCGGCTTCAAGCCAAGGAGATCTGGGAAGATCATGGAGGCAAAAGATGATGTGCTGACACACATTGTAAAGCATTAAACAATCAAGTGTTATTAGAATTGCCAAGTATGCAGTTGTTATGGTACTAAGCAACTTTTACGTTTGCTGTGGCTCCTTTTTTTAAAATTTTATTTTTTAATTATTTTTTAATCGTTTAAATTGTATATCTAATTTTCTAAATAGAAATGAATTTATTTAAATTTCAATCAAATGTATATGAAATCATTTACTTTTAATCGATCCCAAATCCTAACTGATCTCTGACGTCAGACAGAAGAGGTCTCATGCACACTTTACTCAGTATGCCACTAATGCATTAGTACAGGGGTGACGAACTCCAAACCTGGAGAGCCAGAGTCCTGCAGAGTTCAGCTTCAACCCTGATAAAAACTCACCTGCCTGTAGCTTTCTAGTAACCCTTCAGACCTTGATTAGCTTGTTCAGGTGTGTTTGATTAGGGTTGAAGCAAAACTCTGCAGGACTGTGGCTCTCCAGGACTGACGTTTGCCACCCCTGCATTAGTACATTAATTAATACAAAAATAGTGCAAGAACTTGGGGAATTTTTTTTTTTTTTACTTTTCAGAGTTTTTATGCTGCTTATATCGGAAAATGCTTATTCTAAATTTTTGTATTTGCTTTGGGAGTGGATATATTTTGAGCTTGCCTAATTTTGGTTGGATTTCTGTACTGAAACTGAAAATGAATGTTGGGTAACACTTTAGAATACTGATCCACTCTAGTAACTACTATTAATTAACAAGAAACTATGATTAATGAATTAGTAAGTAATAGTGCTCAGTTGAAGGTTGTAGTTCACCATTAGCTAATCAGTAACTACTATTTTTTCATACCTAATACATAATTAATGTGAATAATGCATAATGTAGAATTAATTCTAAAGTGAAGATCATGGTAACCCACTAGTAATGACTGAAGTATTACCAAATCCTTCAGAAGGAATTACTAATTATTTGGATCAGTATTCTAAAGTGAGAAACAGGATAACTCTCTAGTAACTACTGAAGTCATTGTAAACTTTTGAGGTTTTTGTAAAGTATTGGATAGTAATAACTCAAGAGTTACTACATAATTCTAAAGGAACTACTAATTATTTGGATCAGTATTCTAAAGTGAAGATCATGGTAACCCACTAGTAATTACTTAAGTGTTACAAAATACTTCAGAAGGAATTACTGTACAAAAATGTACAAAAATGTACAAAAACTTCAAAAGTTTACAGTGACTTCAGTAGTTACTAGAGAGTTATGTTTTTCACTTTAGAATAATTCCTTCTGAAGGATTTGGTAATACTTCAGTCATTACTAGTGGGTTACCATGACCTTTACTTTAGAATTAATTATACATTATGCATCATTCATGTTAATTATGAACCTATATATAGTAGTTCTTAGTAGTTTTCTGGTTCTCTGATTAGCTAATAGTAAACTACCACATTCAACTGAGCACTATTACTTACTAATTCATTAATCAGAGTTTCTTGTTAGTTAACAGTAGTTACTAGAGTGTTAATAATCAGTGGCATACCGCACATCTGTGAGGCCCCCCCGCAAAGCAGGAGATGGGGCCCCTCCCACCAGCAGTGACGTCATGTATGAACATTTGTCGTGCACCTGCAGCTGCCCCCCCCCCCCCAATATTAAACAATATTAATATTAAACTTCTTAATTAGTTCAATGAATTTTAGTATTGCACCGAATTTTTTTTTTTTTTTACCGAAACAAATTAAAATAGCCTATTAGTTTAGTCAAAAACCTAAACGGAACACGAAAATAAATTTGGTTAATCAATTAATTAAATAAAATGCATTTAATAATCAACAATCAAATAAAAGTTTGAAAATAAAACATTTAGCTATATAAGGAAGTTTTTTTATATATGTTATTTTATAACATTTTAATATAATTGTTTCTACTCCAATTTGTTGGTTAAATATAAACATTTAAATGATGGCTGTATATACTTAACATACATTAACGAAGACAACAGGTTAAGTCAAAATATAATGAATATACAGTGCTGTATATTAAATGCTATTTTAGGGTTATTTCTAGCTAACTATCCAGTTTATGGTCACTGAATGGCTTTTGGCTGAGGTAAATGTGGCGTTACGTGACATTGTTCTCAAGCTGTTTTATTGTCGTCTTTCCGCGGTTGAAACACTGATTGATCGATTACGCAATAGTTTAAGACGCAATAGTTTGATACGCGATACATTTCGGTAAGTTGTTCTGTATCTTTCAACATTCTTTCTGCTGTTCATTCATGTTTACTTGCTGCTGTAATAGTAGTAAAGAGGAAGAGATTCACGCTTGATCCGCGCTATGTCTGAACTGAGCCTGAGGCGCTATGGAAGCCATTGTTTTCCGTCACTGAACAATAAAAAAGGTAACTGCAAATTTATCTCTCAATTCTGACTTTACCCCCCTCAGAATTGCATGAAATAAAGTCGCAAATACGTGCATAAAGTTATTGAGATATAAACTTGCAATTCTGAGCAATTCAAAGTCAGTCTTTCCCCCCTCAGAATTGGACTTTATATCTCTCAATTCTGAGAAAAGAAGTCAGAATTGTGAGATTAAAAGTTGCAATTATCTTTTAAATTGTTTTCGACAGAATTTAAAACGTGAGAAAGACTTTGTTTCATATTAAAGCAGAGTTTATTGTTATTATTGGATGGGTGCGCTACAAATTTTAGTGAAGTTTTGTTCACGCATCAACAGAAAGGAACAGAGACTGAAAGACTGATCTTGAAAATACATATAGGCTATCAATAATAATAATTAAAAAAAAAAAAAGGAAATCGACATATTTGTGGTTTATCCACGATGTGCACGAATTAGAACACAGTCAAAACGTGAGGAGAAGCTAAACCTCGCTGTTTCGGTCAATGATTTCAGCCCTCCAAAACTATTTCAATCGAAAACAAAAATTGCTGTTTCGGCCGCAAATTTTCAGTAATTTCGATCGGTGCATCAAATGATATAGGCCTAAACTAAATTCATGTATTTACAGTAAAAGAATAAAGAAATAACTCTACACTTATTGGCTAGGCTACATTTGGAGAAGAACTTCAGACATTCCGGTAGCTGACCATTAGCAGAGCTGGCGATGGGGTAAATACGTTTGTGCAAAATATAATAATAATAATAATAATAATAATAATAATAACAATAATAATCTCTCAGCAAAGACCAAACATATTTATTTGTCTCAGTTAACGGCACACGTCCGCTAACAGTAACACAGCGCGTCAAGGCTTGCTGTTGTCTTGGCTACCTTACAAACGGCGATGGAAACAACGGTGAATTTTTCCCCCTTTTGTGGTAATTTAGCACTATTTTCTGTGATCTTCTGCTTGCATTTTTGGGCTTCACTTGGATGCTTTATTTTCATCTTTAGTCAATTGAGTTCAGTTCTAAAAAAAGCAAAGGCTACATAGTAAATAGGTAAATCTGCGACGGGGCCCATCATAGGGTGGGGGCCCCCACGCACCGCGGGGGCTGCGGGGGTGTCCCATACGCCCATGTTAATAATGCATTACTCATATGTTCCTGTGTAGTTATTCATTAATGAAGGATCAGTATTCTAAAGTGTTACAGAATGTTGTATTGTTGCTGTCAGGATCAAGCCTAGAGAAAGGTAATTTTCTCACCACACATGACATTGTAAAGCTCAATATTCTCAAACGGTGGGATTTTTGTCTTGAATTTAAAAGCTGGTCCATATCCAAGGAAAATAGTCTGAAAAAAAAAAAAAAAAGGCCAAAGTAAGAAACTAATGTACCACAAAACTTTAACATAACACTTTCAGCTGTAGCCATGAAAAAAGCTATTCAAACAACAAACCTGCATGCTGTTGATCTTATTGTCATATCCGTGATCACCAGCAAACCCACATTTGCCATGATTCCTTTTTGTTTCATAGAACTTTCTGTTTCAGACAAGACACAACCACAGTAGGTAATTGCAGGTCCTATCTCAAGGGAAAACATTAGGAGGAGACATGCAGCAATAGTTAAAGTCAACATTCGAAACCTGTTGTACTAGTGTATTCCAAAAATGATTCAACTAGAAAAAAAAAAAAGTATGGCAGGACTCAATTTTATCAGTCGCAATAAAGTAATTTCATTTGTGATCGAATAAAATCAAATCGTGTTCTACATTTTTGTTCTTGTTGAATGGATCACACACACACACACACACACACACACGCACACACACACACACACAAACACACACACACGCACAATTTACAGTTTTGATTTCATGCTATCCATAAGAATAAAGGTGTGAATGTTCACTGGCTTGCTTTAGTTACGTTTCAAAGGATAACAATTCGGTTACAAAATGATTCTCAATGCATCATGATGGGGTACTAGGAGTTAGTATTGTCAGTATCCATGACCAAATACCAGTGAAATGCAACGATTCTAATTTTGATGCTAACGATGAAAAGAAATGCTAGTGAACACTTCTAAACAAAGGTTTAACTACTTTAAGTATTTAATTTTTTAAAACATTTTTTAAATTACTTTAATTTTAATTATGTTTAATCATAAGTAGTTTTTTTAAATAATTACACATTAATAATAATTTAAAACACTTGTATTTTGGGAAAGTTATTTTCGAATAAATAAATATAGCTTCAAAACATACAAGCAAATAGCCAGTAATAAAGAGAAACACATTAGGCAATAAACAGTTTACCAGTTTAACAGTTTGCCTTCAGTTTATCAGACAAGAGCAGTGAGTGATATCCTGTGCAGTGAAGCCCAAAATTGCCCTAATTATTCCCTTTGACCTTTTCCATACTTGATGCAAGTTTGGATACTTGTTTGAGGGTTTTTATGTGTTTGTGGAATTGGCAGCAATTACAATATGGCTTTCTCTAGCACACACTTGCAGCGCAGCTGCAGTTAAAAACTAAACTCAGTATCCATTCTGAAAACCTTCTCCCACCACCACATAAGAATTTGTCTAAACATTTATTTATTAGAGTGGGTCACAAGTCTATCACTTGATAATGTTGCAGATGCCATGCGTACATACATTAACATAAATACTGAACATAAAAGTCCAGTGTTTAAATTCCCTAGCATAAATCAGTATTTAGAAATCACTGAACATGCTGAGTGAAGCTGTGTGCTAGAGCCAAATGGCTCAACTGAAGCTCACTTAACCTCAGTAATCACTGTTAAATCCAGAGATTCCAGCAATATGTCTTAGTCCCCAAAGCATGCAGCATCTTTAAATAACAAGATACCTGCTCATAAATATTCTATTTCATTTTGTAAAACCTGAGTAGTTGATTTAACTGTCTGCTTCATGCAAGGACCTACAGGCCAGGTGAGACTGCCATATGAAGTAGTTCACTTCACGACTCTGGTGCCACCGATTAGACAGGACTATATCTCTACCAGTCTGCCTGAAAGCTTTCTTTCATTAGGGCTCTAGTGTCAGCCAAAGCAAACGAAGGAGGGTGTCCCAACCCGGCTGTGAGGAACCGTCTCTGGACCAGCCTCTCTGTTTCTGCATCCTCATCTATGGTGGAAGTGTTGTAAACCTCTGGATAATTTCAGTGACCTCATTGATTTTATGTTTAAGAGTTCACAGCTTTTCATTTCAGTTGGAAATGAACGTATTATGGTGTGCTTTTAAGTGTCTGAAGTTAAGGGCTAAACTAAAAAGGTACTTCAACTGAGCAGCATAATACACAGCAAAAAAAACTTCTATCAGTATTTTTGTCTTGCTTTCCACCAGTGAAATATATGTAATTACATTACAAGCAAAACTGAAAGATATTAATACTTGTTTTCAGAGAATATATTTTGAATTAAGCCTATTTTATAGTTCAAATCTAAGAACACTTAGTGAGATTAATACTTGTAACATGGTAACATGTTACAATAAGGCTCAATTGGTTAATGCATTAGGCATTATGAACTAAGAATGAACAATAGTATTTATCAATCCAGATTAATGTTATTAAATATCAGTAACCAGCTTTTTGAACTGCAAGAGTTTTACACTTTCTTCGTACTTTGAATACGGAAGGCGGTCTGGCTAGATAATTTACTTCATAACTTGTTAAATATGGATTTTTTTTTACATAAACGCATCGATTCACTTCAGAAGGCCTTTATTAACCCCCCAGAGCTGTGTGGAGTACACGTTTATGATGGATGGATGTGGATGGAAGCACTTTCTTCAGCTCATACTTGTGACCCCTGTTCACTGCCATTATAAAGCTCGGATGCATCAGGATATTTATTACTATACATTATTATTTCCAGTATTGGGACACTCCTCCAAATCATTGAATTCAGGTGTTCCAATCACCTCCATGGCCACAGGTGTATAAAATCAAGCACCTAGGCATGCAGACTGCTTCTACAAACATTTGTGAAAGAATGGGTCACTCTCAGGAGCTCAGTGAATTCAAGCGTGGTACCGTGATAGGTTGCCACCTGTGCCATATGTCCATTTGTGAAATTTCCTCACTACTAAATATTCCACGGTCAACTGTTAGTGGTATCATAACAAAGTGGAAGCAATTGGGAACAACACCAACTCAGCCACGAAGTGGTAGGCCACGTAAAATCACAGAGCGGGGTCAGCGCATGCTGAGGCACACAGTGCGCAGAAGTCGCCAACTTTCTGCAGAGTCAATAGCTACAGACCTCCAAACTTTGTGTGGCCTTCAGATTAGCTCAAGAACAGTGCGTAGAGAGCTTCATGGAATGGGTTTCCATGGCCGAGCAGCTGCATCCAAGCCTTACATCACCAAGTGCAATGCAAAGCGTCGGATGCAGTGGTGTAAAGCACGCCGCCATTGGACTCTAGAGCAGTGGAGACGTGTTCTCTGGAGTGACGAATCACACTTCTCTGTCTGGCAATTCGATGGACGAGTCTGGGTTTGGCGGTTGCCAGGAGAACGGTATTTGCCTGACTGCATTGTGCCAAGTGTAAAGTTTGGTGGAGGGGGGATTATGGTGTGGGGTTGTTTTTCAGGGGTTGGGCTTGGCCCCTTAGTTCCAGTGAAAGGAATTCTTAATGCTCCAGCATACCAAGACATTTTGGACAATTGCATGCTCCCAACTTTGTGGGAACAGTTTGGGGATGGCCCCTTCCTGTTCCAACATGACTGCGCACCAGTGCACAAAGCAAGGTCCATAAAGACATGGATGAGCGAGTTTGGTGTGGAGGAACTTGACTGGCCTGCACAGAGTCCTGACCTCAACCTGATAGAACACCTTTGGGATGAATTAGAGCGGAGACTGCGAGCCAGACCTTCTCGTCCAACATCAGTGCCTGACCTCACAAATGCGCTTCTAGAAGAATGGTCAAAAATTCCCATAAAAACACTCCTAAACCTTATGGAAAGCCTTCCCAGAAGAGTTGAAGCTGTTATAGCTGTAAAGGGTGGGCCAACTCCATATTAAACCCTACGGATTAAGAATGGGATGTCATTAAAATTTATGTGCACGTAAAGGCAGGCGTCCCAAAACTTTTGGCAATATAGTGTATCTCTGATTGTGCTCATCAGAAAGAAGAAAGTCATATACACCTAGGATGGCTTGAGGGAGAGTAAAGCTTGGGCTAATTTTCATTTGAAAGTAAACTAATCCTTTAAGAATTTTTTCTTTGAGCATCTCTTAAGAAACATTCACAAACTTATTCATTTTAACGATGAAGACTGATATTTAATTATGTGTTAGGTTATTTACCGTGCTATGTGCCATTTCCTCTCAACCATCAAGTGAATCTCCTCGATTCTGTGGTTGTTGGCATAGTGCAAACGTTTGGGAAGGTGCTGCTTCAAGTATGGTTTGAAGTGCTGGTCTGGCTTTTTACACTGTAGGAGAACCAAGTTTCATGTTTGGTGATGTAGAACAGTGCATTCTGTACCAAAATATCCCAAGTACATTTTCAATTAAACCATTCAAATAATCAATATACAGTGGTCCCAAAAGGTATTTAGAGACTATGGAGACTAAAGTCACAAATAATGCTGGAATTTCCTCAGGACTAACTTTTAGTGGTTTTAACCAACTTTTTAGTGGTTGAATAAAGTAAGATCCCCTCAAGTTCACAGAGGTGTGGCAGGAGAGTAACCACAGGTTTAGGTCATAACATTAACTAAGGACAAGTCTTAGTAATTTTGACAACCAGAAAGTGTCACATTTTGGGCCCACTGTAAAGCTTGTTTAAAATGTTTTCTTATAAAAGGCTTAGTAAAGTATTAATATGATGTAAAGTTACAGTAAGTATATCATTATAAAGCATTTTAAAGAATGGCACTCACTGTAAGGTTTGCTACAACTGCTTTTGCATCATCTAGAGAGAAGAAAATAGAGAGAAAAATGTAATTGTTTTTAAAATGAAATAATTCCTAGAATTATACTCTATTCCAGTTTCCTCACTACGTCACATGCTCTCAATCGAATTTTCTCTTGTAATGTGATATTTCATTAACATCAACCAATAGCCCACACAGCCTAGGTGACATCAGCCAAAAAGGTCATTTAGGCACAGTAAGCTATTATAAAAATTAGGGAAACATTTTTTTAAGGACTAATGTGTGCTGATAAATTGTGAGAATTAGGAAAAAAACATTGTAGCCAATTTTGATTTCATATTGACTTAAAACAAAACAACACAAACTTGTAACAAAATGTGTAAAAAAGATGTTAGGAGAAAAAAAAAAAAAAATTTCCCCTCTTAGACTGTTTTGCTCTGGTTGTACCCAGTTTGTTCAGACACTAAGGATATATTTACAAAAAAATTCTGTGATTTCTGATGCAACTAGACCAAGACAGGCTATAATTCTCATTCTGCTTTTTAATTACTAACATTTAGAGTTGTTTGGATTTCGGGCTCTGATTCTTCCTAGAGAGCCAGGAATTAGGATGATGTCCTCTGTGTTGGACATGTAAGAGCTTAGGAACTCTGTGCGGTCACAATGAGCTTCCTCCATGCCTGAAGAAGAAAAGACATTTATAATTGAGATGCAGAAAAAAAGGGTATCATCACTAGAAACTCCAAGACTTCTAAATGTAGTACCATGGTCTCCAACCAAGATGATATTGACACAACGGTGCAGTTTCATCTGTTTCAGGCCATTCATCAGCTGACCAATCACCTTATCAATCTCCCTCAGTGCACTGTCAAGCTGTAGAATGAAGCAACATTAGTATAATGCTCAAGGTGAAAGAAACATCAACAGACTTCAAATTTCAAATTTACTTGAGGAAAGTTTGAATTGACACACTATGGTTAGTGAATGTAAGCAGTGTTTGCAGTGAGTCTGTATTCGGGCTGAGAGTTTGTTTGCAATTACTGCTACATTTGCAACACGGCTATATATGTTAAGATGAAATACGTGTGTGACTGAAGCTGTTGTAAGAGACAAGGTCAGACAACTGATCTCCTGAACTATATGATTCCTGTACACTCTGCTTACCTCGGTGCTATGGGGTCCTAGTTTGTGGCCATAGGTATCTAGCTGTTCAGAATGCATTGCATAAACATATGGCCTGCAAAAACACAGACACCTGTTACCTTTTAACCCCCCAAAACCCAAAAACAAACACAAAAATACAAAAAACAAATAGTATCTAGTACTAGTAAATAGTACTATCTACCAGGCCACAGTTACTATAAGGCAAACATTAGTTTAAGTCTAAGATTAAGATTAAGATTAAGTCTAACATTAAAGCAACTAAAAACTAATAATGTGACTGTCGAGATAACCACATAGTGAACCCAAAGAGAAATATATAAGTCAATCCTGCATGTCCCATTAATTATAAAATACAGGGTACTGAACTTTGTGGAGTAAAAAAGTAATGATTGGAGGGAGTTTTGAGGAGATTATAAAAATTTTAAATAAAATGCTAAACCAAAAATGAATGTTAACAAAGCATTTAGGGGGGTGTTTACAATAAATAGTACATACTGACCTCTCCGCATCAGGAAGGTGAAGCCATTGCAACATAGTCAGAACTCTTCTTTCCAATGGAATGCCACTGTTAATATACCACACATTAGAATTGGTGCAAACACAGAACATGCACAAAAACACAGAACATGCACAAAAACAGCCCTTTAAAATACTTCAGTCAACATATTCAGGCAAATTTAAAGCATATATTACTGAATTTTTCTCAGAGCTGTCAGCTGGGCAGTTAATTTGGCAATCCTTTGTTTCTTAGTTTGAGGCCTGCACAGCACATATGAATGTAGAGTTTATATAGGGTATCAGGGGACAAGGAAGCAAGAAAGATTATTTCAATCAATCTCTACAGGAAACCCTTTCCCCACTACCACCTCCACTCATCCTGACCTCCACTCATCCTGACCTCCTGTCCAGTTGTATCAACATTAGGTAAATTTACGCACTAAGCTCAGGCTCCCTCAACCTACTGGCTTAGATAAGAATAGCCAATTTAATTTCCTCCAGCTTTGAGGCCAAAGGAAGTAGCTCTGAAAAGCAGCTTTGCCCTTCCAATTTGCTGATTTCAGTATGCAGGCAGTATGCATCTAAAGTATGCAGGGCCTTGATTTCTGTATATAGGACCTTTTCTCACAAATTGCTAGCAAAACAGTTCAAGCTGTCTCTTTCTATGCCTGAGTGAAAAAAATGCAGTCTGAAAGCCCTCAGTGAGTGCAGATGAGGAGAGCTTTGTGTTTCATTCATAGGAAAGCCTAGGACGTGCCAGAGAGCACATAGAACAAAAACATGCATGTGATTTCCTCTGACGTATGAAATCTTACTTGTGCAATTCAGTTGTAATTTTCATGTCCTTTTAAGAAAATGTGAGTGGTGCTTGCCTGTGCAAAACTCTAAAAAACTCTGCCATTGCTTTGTGGTTTCTATGGTGATGTTTGATGTTTGTTTTACTGGCCCACAACGTGCCCACATAGGTCCACCTGGGACCTAAGTCTCTATGACATTATGGTCCCGCATGATAAATCCCGTGTTCATTTTAAGTGTATGGAATTTTTTCTGTTTAAAATTCCATCAGGCTGAAATTGTGAGACTGCAAACCTCTTGAACAAGCCACATGATTTGAGGTATCACTCATGTCCATAACATAAACAGTATGGAATGAGTTATTTAATTAGGCATGTTATAGAATAAAGTTACAAATGACCATCAAAAAGACATTGTTTGCATTTGAGTTTGGATCATGTTGACTTACACTGGCCAGAAAAACGTACCAGCCTTTACTCCCTGTTTCACTGCTGTTATCCAGATCTAGAAATGGAAGAAAAAGTGTTATCAGAGAAAACATGTTGTACTACTGTGTCTTCTGTGAAAAAAATAGTTTTTCCTTTAAAGAAAAACAATCTGTCTCTCATTTCATACATCAGACAATCTGATAGATCACTGGAGAAAAACAAAGTTTAGGGATCACAATTCACAAATGAGAGACAACTGTTCTATGTGTTGGGTAATTTTCACAAGTTTTTGGCAGAACTTTTCAAACTGCAGTGATGAGACTGTGTAAGTTTCATCCATGATGGCCTCATTTACCGTCACAGCTCAGTCAGTGGTGTCTAGAATCAGCCAGAAGAAATAAAGTTCAGTGAAAACTAAGAATTGATTCCAGCTGTTGGGCTAATAGCTGACATATGTGTTGGAGATGTCCCCCTTTTTCTTCATGTAGCTCGCACATGATCACAGATCTAAAAAGCTCACTGGACATTATGCACATGATTCCACTGCTTGCTGTTCCATAAAAACCGTGCCAGTGAGGTACTAGTTCTAAGTCAAGGGTTCACTGTTTAAAATGGGGACATGTATATGACTCAAAGTAGTCTTCACATATGTACATGACTGGACTGACCTTTGATAGTTGAAGACTAAAAACGCTGTATTATGCATGACAGGCCAGCGAGGTCACTTTGTAAAAACAAACTTTCAATTTCAGCCTGTTTGTCACATAAAGCTATCATACAGCTCCAAAAGAACTGGAATATAGTGCACAAATTCTATAGATTACTTTCATGGTTCTTATGGAACAATGTGAGTAAATGATGACAGAATTTCATTTTTGGATGAACTATCCCTTTAAAAAAAATATGGAAGGGCAACTCACAGGTTGTCCTCCCCACCATCGATGGTTGAGCTTTTCTTTCCCACGGAAGTTAAAGTTAGCATCAAAGCCAGGGTCATGCATGGAATTACCCACAATTCCATGTGACTCAGGATAAAGCCCCTAAAGCAAAGAAAAACAAAAGAAAAATGTTTAAATCAAACTTTAAGATGCAACAGAAATAATATTATAATATAAAGTTGTGCTCGTAAGTTTACATCCCCCTTGTAGAATTTGAATCCTATCATTAAACAAAGGTACCATAAAAATGGATTTTTTTTCACTAAAAAAAAAAAAAAAAAAAAAAAAAAAAAAATAAACATCTTGCAGATTCTGCAAACTTATAAGAATATGTAGTAGAGGGTACACAAAATGAATACATACCGTTGCAATTGTATACAAATTCGGGTAGGTTTTGGTGGGGTACATAGGTCTCATGTATGGTGCATGGGTTCCACATGATCCTACAAGAGATATGACAAGTCATTTTAGAAACCTCAAAGGTATCAATTTAGTATATATATATATATATATATATATACACACACGGACGACATTTGACTCTCGAGGTAGGGGGGGCAAGAATTTTTTTTTTTTTGCAGGTACAAAACGTTTTTTTGTACCTGCATCAGCAAATTATTCGCAGAACTTTTAAGCAAACAAGTTTAAGTTTGCTTGTTGTTTATTTACTCATTTATTTAATAATTCACTTAATTTTATTATTACGGGAAATGACATGGACGATTTGTGAATCAGTGTCCATCATTTAGCGAGCAACTGGTGATAAAGAAAAATGCCACGTCGCAATATTGAAAATATTTGCATTTTAAACCATGAAGGCGAGCCAGTTGATATCACACAAACAATGTGTAAACTTTGCGTGAGAGTTATGCGGGTGAAGAAGTCTCAAACTCCAGTCAATTAGGCCTATTCACTACAGAAACTGAAAGTAAAAACTGACTGAGCTTTCGCTATCTGACGCTGCAATAACGGCGCATATTCTCTTAGAGACAATGAGAGATGAATCTAATTTATTTTCTTAATAGGCCCATAGTGAGAAAAAAAAAAGTATTTTTCGTGAATCGAGAAGTATTTCGTGTTAAACAAGTTGTTCTTTAAATGCTTTAAATGAGGAGTAAGCTATCTAACTAATATTTTATTATCCTCGCAGCGCGTCGGTTATGCGGTGATGTGCTATGATATCGCGGGGCAAATGAATTGCAATATTAATTTAATAATAAAAGTAGCATGATAATAGGAAAAATAATTTAATAGCCCTGCATGCCCGTCCGCTATATGCTGTGAAGGAATAAACGGCGTTCGGGCACGGCATCAAATCGATTAACTGTTTTATCCAAATCCACATGCATGGACCGTTCAGTGTTCAGTACTGCAATGTCCGAGTCTCTCCTGTCACATGGTGTTTCTCGTGTGTTTTCAGTCGGTGCAAGCAAGAAACGTTTACTAGACTGTGGACTAGCTTTGACTCTCTGAACAGTGGCCGCGCAGCCGAATTTTTATGACCATGGACTTGTGCATGCGCCGAACGCGTCTTTCCGTGCTCATGGGCAAAGGAGTATCTTTGAAAGGCTCGCGCGCTCATGGGCAAAGGAGTATCTTTGAAAGGCTTGCGCGCTCTGGGGGCAAAGGAGCATCTTTGAAAGGCTTGCGCGTTCTGGGGGCAAAGGAGCATCTTTGAAAGGCTTGCGCGCTCTGGGGGCAAAGGAGCATCTTTGAAAGGCTTGCGCGTTCTGGGGGCAAAGGAGCATCTTTGAAAGGCTTGCGCGCTCTGGGGGCAAAGGAGCATCTTTGAAAGGCTTGCGCGCTCTGGGGGCAAAAGAGCATCTTTGAAAGGCTCGCGCGTTCTGGGGGCAAAGGAGAAGAATTTCGTTAGAATTTTGTGAATTTTTTGAATGAAAGATCAAAAGGATAAACAATGCAGATTTATTTTCATAGCTGCGTTTGCTCATATTTACTAAGGGTGCCAATAATTTTGGAGGGCACTGTATATAAGGCTGTAAGTCTATCCCTGACAACCTCAAAATTGACTTTATATATATACACAACCCCAAATCAGAAAAAGTTGGGACAGTATGGAAAACACAAATAAAAAAAGAAAGTAGTGATTTCTAAATTTACTTTGACTTGTATTTCATTGCAGACAATACAACAGCACATTATTTAATGTGTTCCTCATGATTTTTATTGTTTTTTTTTTTTTTTTTCAAAAAAACAAAATTCCTATTTTGGTTCTTGCAACACATTTCAAAAAAAGTTGGAACAGTAAAGCATTTACCACTTTGTAATGTTGCCATTCCTTTTCACAACACTTAAAAGACGTTTAGGGACTGAAGACACCAAGTGATGAAGTGTTTCAGGTGTAATTTTGTCCCATTCTTGCTGCAAACAAGTCTTAAGGTGGGCAACAGTACGGGGTCTTCGTTGTCGCATTTTGCGCTTCAAAATGTGCCACACATTCTCTATTGGAGACAGGTCGGGACTGCAGGCAGTCCAGTCAAGTACCTGTATCCTCTTCCTCCGCAGCCAGGACTTTGTAATGTGTGCAGAATGTGGTTTTGCATTATCTTGTTGAAATATGCATGGACGTCCCTGGAAAAGATGTCTTCTTGAAGGCAGCATATTGTGCTCCAAAATCTCTATGTACTTTTCAGCATTAATGGTGCCATCACAGAAGTGCAAGTTACCTTTGCCAAGGGCACTGACACAGCCCCATACCATGACAGACCCTGGCTTTTGGACTTGTTGCTGGTAACAGTCTGGATGATCCTTTTCTTCTTTGGTCCGGAGCACACAGCGTCCATTTCTCCCCAAAAATACCTGAAATACTGATTCATCTGACCACAGTACACGTTTCCACTGTGTGATGGTCCATCCCAGATGCCTCCGAGCCCAGAGAAGTCGACGGCGCTTCTGGACACTGTTAACATAGGGCTTCCTTTTGGCACAGTACAGTTTTAACTGGCATTTGTGGATGTAACTACGTATTGTGGTACTTGACAAAGGTTTGCCAAAGTAGTCCTGAGCCCATGTGGTGATATCGCTTATAGATGAATAACGATTCTTGATGCAGTGCCGCCTGAGGGATCGGAGATCACGGTTGTTCAGCTTAGGCTTGCGCCCTTGTCCTTTACGCACTGAAATTCCTCCACATTCCTTGAATCTTTTAATTATGTTATGCACTGTTGAAGGTGAAATAAGCAAATGTCTTCCTATCTTTCTTTGAGGAACATTGTTTTTAAACATTTCAATAATTTTCTCACGTATTTGTTGGCAAATTGGCGATCCTCGGCCCATCTTTGCTCCTAAAGGACTAGACCTTTCTTGGATGCTGCTTTTGTACTAAATCATAATTACAATCACCTGTTGACATCACCTGTTTCAAATCACATCATTATTTAACCAATTTACCTGATTACTAGCCCTAAATTGCTCCTGTCCCAACCTTTTTTGGAATGTGTTGCAGGTCTGAAGGACAGGAAAGGATGTATATTTACAAATGAAATTAAGCTGACCAGACAAAACATGAAATATTTTGTGTTCACATTGTTTGCAATGAAATACAAGTCAAAGTAAATTTAGAAATCACTACTTTCTTTTTTTATTTGTGTTTTCCATACTGTCCCAACTTTTTCTGATTTGGGGATGTATATATATATATATATATATATATATATATAGTTCAAATGTAATTTTCAGAGCTCACAACTTTCACGACTGTTTTGTAGAGTTTCTGTCTATATATATACTATATAACAAATAGTAAATATACTGCGTGATTGTTTAAATCGTCATAAAATAGAAACTACATTATCACGCAGCTCTCTATATAAAGTTGAATATATATGTATCCTGACACTATTGGATGAGAACTGAACTGAGCTGGACGACAACATTACTGCTTTCTGCAGAACTGCTCTAATTTAATAATTGATGATCTTTAAAATGGAACTGAATCAAAATGATTTCAGCTGAACAGTGACACTATTTTCTTTTAGAGCTGCTGTACAGCCGAAATGAACTCTGTTTGCATCATTGAATCATTTTCCTGTTATCACTGTAAAGCTGCTTTGAAACAATCTGTATTGTAAAAAGTGCTATATAAATACAGGTGACTTGACTATATCCAGCTTTATCCGCATACATACAGTACACTTATGCAAAGTGATATATATTCTAATCTTAACTGCTTGATTGCTTGTATCATCGCAAAATGTAAACTATATTATCGTCCAGCTCTACTCTGCTAATTGCAACTATAAGGTATGATGATATTAATATATTGTAAACACTGACATTATGATTTTATGTAAAGCTGCTTTGGAACAATATATTGTGAAAAGCTCTATACAAATAAATTTGACCTGACTTGACTTGACAGAGTTCAGAAAAGACAAAGCAAATTACTAAATGGCAATTATGTGGTTACATAGCACATTTGTAAGCATATCCCAGGGTCCTATGTTCCCCAGATTTATATGGTACATATTGAACACATGAAAAAGGGTCTTATGTTCCCAGGGTTCTATGTTTCCCAGTTCAATGGTCAGTTAACACACATTAAGTAAACTTTTTTAAAAGGTCGAGACTCATTTTCCCAGGGTTCTATCAACTTTATAAACTTCTAACCCTAACCTAATGAAGCTATGACCTTTTGTGATTCGTTCTTCTAACCATTATGTTTAGTTCCCTCAAGTCAAGGCCTATTATATTGAGCCATACGGCAGTGCTGGGGAACAGAAAACCCCTTTGACAAGTTCCCACGATAACCCATGTCATATTAAGCAAAAACAGAGCTTGGGAATTGTTTTCAGATTCTCACACCGTAAAAAAATAAACCTGTAAAATTTACAGTAAAAAAAAAAAAAAAAGGCAGCTGTGGTTGCAAGCACTTTTAAAAAAACATGGTAGCAACATTTTAGATTTTATGGGACTGAATTTTCATTTACAGTAAAAAAGCTTGTGTCACCAAGACGTTCGTTCATCCTGTGACAGGCCTGTACCGGAAACAGAAATGATTAGTTCACCTCCCGAGTCTTCGGGTCTGAGTCATTCGTTCTTTTGTCATATGACAGCTGTATTGGATACAGAAATTCGTTAATAATTCTCAACCTTCCTTACAAACAATTGCATAGTTAGTTTTTTTTTTTTACTCTCACAGTGTCACAGACACGCCAGGCTCCACAGTCACCCAATCACAGCGCACTCCCTCTCCTGAGTACTGATCAGCCACACCTGTCACGCATCAGCACTCATCACCACTGCCACATAAAAGAGCACACTGAACACACACACATCGTCCGGTCTCGTTAACGCATACCTACATGCTATGCTTACCTTCAGGACTCCAATTGCTGTCTACTTACCTGTCTCCTGTGTTCTCCGTGACTCCTTGTGTCTCCGTGTTCCTTGTGAGTTCAGTGTGCCTCGTCTGCTCCACGTTCGTCTGCATCCACGTAACCTGCAACAACAACAACCAGCATCAGAAGCCAGCACGATCACCAAGCCACGTATTATCTTGTTTACACTCACCTGCATCACTCCAGCACGCTCTGTTGACCTCAATAAAACCCTGCTTTGCACTTACCTGTGTCTCCGCTCCCTTCTGTACGTAACAGAAGACCGGACCACAACCGTCACGTCAACATGAGCACCTCGGACCCCATTCAAGACCTGGTTGATGCACTCCACCGCACGCTCACTGCGGCATCTCCTTCACCACCAGCCGTCGCCAGTCCCATGGCTAAACCGGCGCCCTTCTCTGGCCTGGCGGAGGACTGCAACGGATTTCTTTTGCAGTGTACGCTGGTTCTGGAGATGCAACCGCACCTTTATCCAGACGATAAAGCGGAAGTGGCTTTCATAATCTCTCAACTGCATGGTAAAGCACTGCGATGGGCTGAACCTCTCTGGAATCAAGAAAACCCTGTCGTTCTTTCCCTGTCCAGCTTTATTACACACTTCAAGGAAGTTTTCGGAACGCCCGCGGGAGATTCAACCATTGGTGAGAGATTATGTAATTTAAAGCAAGGATCACTAACTGTGTCTGATTATGCCCTCCAGTTTCGTACCCTCGCTGCTGCAAGTGGCTGGAATGAACGAGCCCTCCTCACCCTGTATCGTCAGGGTCTCGAACCCCGTGTGCGGTTGCATCTCGCTGCATACGAGGATTCCATCGGGCTCGAAAAATTCATTCAACTCTCCATCAGATTCGCCACTCGTATGCAGCTGTGCCTCGAAGAGCACCAGAACCAGCCGTTACTTCCAGCGAACCTCCGCCAGCCCGAATCCGTCAGCCTCCCAGAACCAGCCAATGACCCTATGCAGCTCGAAAATTCTCGCCTCACGTCTACTGAGCGGCAGAGGAGGCTGACCCAGAATCTGTGTCTCTACTGTGGCCGTGCTGGGCATTACATCGCTGAATGCCCCACCTGTCCAGTCCGGCCCATGGTGAGTGTTATTTTGCCTACGCTAAACAAAATGAAACCACTCACAATTGTTGTAACACTTACTGCTGCTGAATTCTGTCTTCCAGTCAGTGCGCTCCTCGATTCTGGGTCAGCTGGCAACTTCATCTCCGGATCCCTCTGCCGCCAGCTTAAACTCAAAACCGCCCCAACGCCGAAGATTTACCAGATCCACGCGGTAACTGGAAAACCTCTACGGCAAGTACGCTACAGTGTGGGACCTCTCCATCTCCAAGTCGGAGTTCTCCATAAAGAGGAGATTCAATTGCTGGTTCTGGAGAACTCAACGGCTGACGTGATTCTGGGGCGCCCGTGGCTAGAGCAGCACAACCCCACCATCTCCTGGAGGACAGGAGAGATCCTGAAGTGGGGTAACCAATGCTTTCAAGACTGTTTTCCTGAGTTTCCAGTTCCTAGTTCTCCGAGTTCCAAAACCATTCAAGTCTGTGCAACTACTGTGGAAAGCCCCCTAGAGAAACGTTCCACAGAAATCCCAGCGTGTTATTCCCACTTCAGTGATGTCTTCTGTCCGAAAAAAGCCTCCAAGCTGCCTCCCCACCGGCCATGGGACTGCGCCATCGACCTCATCCCAGGTGAGCCAGTGCCCAGAGGGAAGATCTACTCCCTATCCATTCCGGAGGAGAAAGCCATGGAGGAATACATCGACGAGGCTCTGAAACAAGGCTACATCCGACTGTCCACTTCCCCTGCTGCTTCCAGCTTTTTCTTCGTGGCTAAGAAGGACGGAGGCTTGCGGCCCTGCATCGACTACAGAGCACTCAACCAAATCACTGTGAAGTTCCATTACCCCCTTCCTCTCGTCCCATCAGCCCTGGAACATCTGCGCGGCGCCACTGTGTTCACCAAGTTGGACCTCCGCAGCGCGTACAACCTCATCAGAATACGTGAGGGGGACGAGTGGAAAACAGCGTTCGTAACACCTACTGGCCACTACGAATATCTCGTTATGCCGTATGGACTGGTCAACGCCCCCTCCGTATTTCAAGATTTCATGCATGAGGTGCTCCGGGAGTTCCTGCACAGATCCGTCCTGGTCTACATTGACGATATCTTGATTTACTCCCGGAGCCTGGCCGAACATCGCCAACACGTTGCGGAGGTCCTCCAACGCCTGAGGGAACACCAGCTCTATCTGAAAGCCGAGAAATGCACTTTCCATCAGCCCTCAGTGCAGTTTCTGGGTTATAACATCGACCGCAGTGGCGTCCGCATGGACAAGAGGAAGGTCACTGCTGTCAAAGACTGGCCCACTCCCACCTCCGTAAAAGAACTCCAACGTTTCCTAGGATTTGCTAATTTCTATCGTCGATTCATCCTGAACTACAGTTCCATCACCAGTCCACTCACCAACCTCCTCCGCCATAAGCCCAAGTCTCTGTCCTGGACGCCAGCAGCCACTCAAGCGTTTGAACACCTGAAGACAGCATTCACTACCGCTCCCCTCCTGGCGCATCCCGATCCTGATCTCCCATTCGTCGTGGAGGTAGACGCCTCCACCACCGGAGTGGGAGCGGTACTGTCCCAGCAGCAGGGGAATCCAAAGAAACTCCACCCATGTGCTTTCTTCTCCCGGAAACTCAACCCGGCGGAGGTAAACTATGACATCGGCAACCGTGAGCTTCTTGCCATCAAGCTCGCCTTGGAGGAGTGGAGGCATTGGCTTGAGGGAGCAAAACACCCATTCCTGGTTCTAACCGACCATAAGAACCTGGGGTATCTACGGGATGCCAAGAGGTTGAACCCCCGCCAAGCGAGATGGGCTCTGTTTTTCACCCGCTTCGACTTCAAGATCTCTTATCTCCCTGGTCCCAAGAACGTGAAAGCGGATGCACTGTCTCGTCTATATAACCTTGAAGAAGGAAATGAAGATCCAGAGCCCATACTCCCCGAGAAGCTCTTTGTCAGTCCCATCTCCTGGTCAGAGGAAACGCTCCCCGAGCCCAGTGCCTCCACCAACACCCCGCCGGGTTGCCCCACCGGATTGAAGTATGTCCCACGAGCACGACGCACTCCCCTAATCCACTCCTCACATACTTCACTGGGCACTGGCCACCCAGGGGTCAACGAGACCCTCTCGCTGTTGAAACAGCGTTTCTGGTGGCCCAACATGAGATCTGACGTCAGGAGGTACGTGCAGGGGTGCAGGGAATGTGCTATCTCCAAGAGCCCACGCCATCTTCCCTCCGGCAAACTACAACCTCTGCCCGTTCCAACACGTCCGTGGTCACACCTAGGAGTCGACTTCATAACCGACCTCCCAGTCTCCGAAGGATGCACCTGTGTGCTCGTGATAGTCGATCGTTTCTCCAAGTCCTGTCGGTTACTTCCCCTACCTGGACTCCCCACAGCCATGGAAACCGCCGAACTGTTATTCAACCATGTATTCCGCTACTATGGATTGCCCGAAGACATAGTGTCCGACCGTGGATCCCAGTTCACGTCCCGGGTCTGGAAAGCCTTTTTCAAGCTCCTAGGTGTGGCCATCAGTCTGTCTTCTGGATACCATCCGCAGACGAACGGGCAGACGGAGAGGAAGATTCAGGAGATAGGCCGTTTCCTCCGTACCTTCTGTCACGGCCACCAGGACTCCTGGAACCAGTTCCTGGGCTGGGCCGAGTATGCCCAGAACTCTCTCCGACAACCCACCACTGGTCTGACACCTTTCCAATGCGTACTCGGCTATCAGCCCCCACTGTTCCCCTGGGATGGGGAACCATCAGATGTCCCGGCGGTGGATTACTGGTTCCGGAAGAGCGAGAGGGTCTGGGACTCAGCCCATCTACAGCTCCAACGGGCCCTACGCAGGCGCAGGTTGACAGCTGACCTTCGACGTTCCCACGCACCCCAGTACCAACCAGGACAGAAGGTTTGGCTGTCAACCCGGGACATCAAGATGCGCCTGCCGTGTAGGAAACTGAGTCCCCGCTTCGTTGGCCCCTTCACCATCCTCCGGCAGATCAACCCAGTCACCTATCACCTGCAACTCCCCCCTGAGTACCGCATTCACCCAGTTTTCCATGTCTCACTCCCTCATCACCCCTCTGTTCTTCCCTCCACAGAGCCTGGCGATCTCGAGGAACCCCCTCCTCCACTCATCGTGGAAGACGGAGTGGCATACCGGGTCAAAGACATCTTGGACTCCCGGCGCCGTGGTGGTTTCCTAGAATATCTCGTGGACTGGGAAGGATATGGCCCCGAAGAACGCTCATGGGTACCCAGAAATGATATCCTTGATCCTAACCTTCTCGACGAATTCCATTCCAGACACCCAAGCAGACCAGCTCCTCGTGGCAGGGGGCGACCACCACGACGTCGGGGTCCACGGTCCTCAGGAGCGGACCGTGGAGGGGGGGGTAATGTCACAGACACGCCAGGCTCCACAGTCACCCAATCACAGCGCACTCCCTCTCCTGAGTACTGATCAGCCACACCTGTCACGCATCAGCACTCATCACCACTGCCACATAAAAGAGCACACTGAACACACACACATCGTCCGGTCTCGTTAACGCATACCTACATGCTATGCTTACCTTCAGGACTCCAATTGCTGTCTACTTACCTGTCTCCTGTGTTCTCCGTGACTCCTTGTGTCTCCGTGTTCCTTGTGAGTTCAGTGTGCCTCGTCTGCTCCACGTTCGTCTGCATCCACGTAACCTGCAACAACAACAACCAACATCAGAAGCCAGCACGATCACCAAGCCACGTATTATCTTGTTTACACTCACCTGCATCACTCCAGCACGCTCTGTTGACCTCAATAAAACCCTGCTTTGCACTTACCTGTGTCTCCGCTCCCTTCTGTACGTAACACACAGTCAGGTGATGCTTTTCTGGTCTCAAATTTCTTACAATTTATAAATTTGCGAATTTTTGTCATGATGGTTCTTTTTCATAACTCGTGATGAATAAACAACTCAGACCCGAAAACTTGGGAGATGAACGAATCATTTCTGTTTCCGGTACAGACTACATAGCTTCAGTCTATTGGGATGTGACATGACAAAAAACGAACTACTCAGATCGGGAGGTGAGGTGAACTAACCTAACAGACTTCTTAGCAATGAATTAATCATTTCTATTTCTCATAATTTGGCCCTGGCTGTGTTAAAATTTTTCCTTATTCTAAATGTGATCAACATTTGCGTGTTGATGTGTTGGGGTATTTAGCTATTAACGTAACATTTTAATTATATTCTGCTGAAATGAACAAAATGAACGAAATGACTTGAAAAAAGATTTGTTCATTTTGCTGAACGAGACTCAAAGATCCAAGTAAGTAAAATGATCCGAACTTCCCATCACTAATAGAAGGTGCACAGTGTCATACATACAAATACAAAACAACACCATGGTAACACACATGGCACTAAAATAATGCAATAAACATTATTAAGATGTACCATAAAACCCTAATGTATGGAATAACAAAAATTAACAAGAAACAATTATTTAAACAAAATACCATCAAATGTAAAGTGATTGTGGGAATGTCAGTTTACATTTTTTTTCACTATAGATTATAAGATTACTTACGAAATCTGTACATTTAACAGTATTTTTATTACGTAAAATGTCCTGTTAGATATATTACAGTTTTTCACTATATAGTAAGGAAACTTGCCGTTAAACAATTAACACGTTTTTACCATAGCAGTATTTTACAGTGTTTTACTATTAAAATTATAATTATTAACACCCTGGGAACATAGGACCTTTTTTCATGTGTTTTTATGTGCCATACAAATCTGGGGAGCATAAGACACTGAGAACATAGAAATGACCCCTAAGATTTTCACCCATCCGTTGTGGATAACATGGGCTTTAGCTTGATGTTGAGGGCACTTGATGTATGGTCTCAGTTTCAAGCAGTGAAAGAGTGACCTGTGCAATGGCCTGTGATGCAATGGATGTTCATTACTATACGCTATTACCAGTTAGTGGCAACTCACATAATGTGTACTGTTGAGCAATTTCAGTTTTAAATAAGTTAAGAAAAAAACAGACATATCATTGGGTCGTTTTGGAATAGGATTGTGACCTAGAATCTGATATGAATAAAAACCAATTTGAATCAAATTGTGATGTGCCTAATGTTCAAAGGTGTTAACAAAACAAAACAATACAATATATTAACTTTATAAAAATCTTCATTTGGGGGCTTTTTTTCCTTAGGAAATTTTAATATATACAAGTAATTGGAATAATTTAATTAGTAAATCTGTATATTGTGTAATACATTTCATAATTTTTAACTGATTGACAGCTTAGTCAATGTTCATTTATATTCAGTTTGTTAATTTTAATGAAAAGACATAGTTCTTACTGAGTTTCTCGATATTGGGGATCACCGTGCTTCCTCTTTTCATGTAAGATGCACGAAATCCATCAACAGACAACATGATGACAGGGGGCCGAACAAACCTAGATAAGCAGAAGTATTAGTACACCAAATACAAACAAAATGAAATTAGGATTTGTTGCTAAAATTTGTCCTTATTTGTAGTGGACAAGTGGTCTTTTATTTGAATGTTCTTTTTATAACAGCCTTCCTTAGGCACTATTCATATGTTTAGGCTCAAAATGTCACACTTAATGTGTATGCATTAACATTAATTGTCATGCAATCCACCCAGCAGTCCTCCTGGATAGGTGTTTTGTCACACAGAAGCCCAATATCCATCTCGTAACCCCACTGTGTTTTGCACTTCACAGCATTAAATAAATAAATAATTCAATTTCTTCTAGTATGTAAAGTATAGTTGTGAAGATATGAGTGTTGTTGACCTAGTGTTGAATATAAAAGGCGGGATGAATGGGAAGTGTGATGTTTGTCACTGAAATCACAACTGTGTCTCTCACCCGGAAGGACACTCGTGGTTTTTAATCTCTTCACACTCTTCCTGTAACCAGGGAACATCACCTAACAGAGAGAGGAAGTCAGTCAGTGAAGCACCAGGTGACATCCATACATATGCAAACACGTCTAATGTCCAGGCAATATGGTGCTCTTGTTTTACAGTTGCACCTGAAACACACCCATCACCACCTTTTTTTATAACTGTAGTTGGTTTGACAAATATCAAATCCTTACACTGTAAACCCTATGGCTAATGCTCAAAATAATTAATTGGTTTGAATAGAGTAAACTTAAATTAAACAAATTAGTTCAATCAATTTAACTTTTATGAGTATTTAGAACTTTCTTTTTCTTTTGAGTTCACAAAACTGACACATTTTAAATAATCTGTATTGTTTCATTGTTTAGATTTTTATGAACTTGTTTCTTTTCATTTTGACACATAAATTTTACTGAAACTGGGCTGGGATTCACCATCATGGTGACAAGTGGAATATGAGCTTAGTTTGAGAACAGATATATGTTCTATATTGCTGTACTCATTCAGCATTTGCTATGCTATGCTAATGCTATCAAAGCATTATGTTACCAATGAGCAAGTTAGCATTAACTGAATTAGCTAGTTAAAGCTAGCCAAGTTTCCACTAGTAAAAATAGTTGAGATTTCCACTAGTTGAGATTACATGATAATTTTAAGTTAAATGTATGAATTAGCTTATTCAAATATTTTAAGTTAAAATCAATTAAAAATGTATGAGTACAAAATAAAAATCTGCCAGTTCTGCTAACTTAAACTTTAAATTTCTTAATTTAAAAATTTTGATGTAACTGATTACCTAAAATTTTTTGAGTTTTGCCAACTTATTTGAGTTTACAGTGCATTGGAGCAAATCTTGAAAACACAGTGCCCAAGAGCATGATGGGAATTGACTAAAATAACTAAAAAAGCACAGCAATGTATTTGCCAATATATGAATGGCACTTTTAAATTACGTGCCAAAAATAAAGAGTGGTCTATCTCCTCCACCTTAATCCAGGTCTGCTAAACTTTCTGCTAATTACATTGAAATTAAATACATGTCATTTTTTGTGTTTCCAGTTAGCAGAAACTCTCTGAAAGCCTCCCACCTTTGCAGAGAGACCTGTAGTTGGTGCAGCAGTCTCCTTTGGCCATGCAGTCCTCTGAGCAGTGACAGGCATACTGCTCATTACGAGTTTCACCACAGCGCTCTTTACTGCACTCAAAACCTCCCGCTGAAGGCACAAAAAATTAAACATCTCTCGTAAACAAAATCAACAGAATGCAAAACTAAAGGAAACTGTTACAGTATAGCCTGGCACAAGTAATTTGACGTAAGCCTGTCCCTTAGACAAAGACAAAAAGTACAGCGGGGTCCAAAAGTAAAAATACATCATTTTGAGAATCATGAACTTGTGAAATCATGAATTTGAGAATTTTGTGCAAGTTTGTGCAAAACCTGATGATCCATGTTATCCAGCATGATTTGTGAATGTTCCAAAGAGCATTGTGTGCTTCAATGGACGCAATGAAAAGAGAAACATTTGCAGATAGGACTTACCTGTTTTCAGGCAGTGCTCATCAAAGTCTGAGCAACACGTATTGTATGTTTTACACAGGTTGTCACAGCGACAGTTTGGCGGTTCTGCTTCCACTAATTCAAAGCACCTGTTTTTGCAGGAACCTGATAGGCTGTTAAAAGGATGGTCAGAGAGAACTTGGGAGGATAAAGATCAAAAGAGAAAAAAGAAGAGACATAGAACATAAAGATTAAAGAGACACACCACCAAAATCAAAAGTTTGTTATCCATATGCAAACACTGCTCTGCTTTGAAGCTGAAAACATGTATATGCAGTTCAATCATTCCCACCTGTAAAATTTCAAAAATGGGTCAAGGAGCTGAAATGTTCTCTGCACATCTCAATATTGACTTAGGGTAGAGCAAAGCAAATATTTCCTTAATTTTCGATCACCATGCTGAGAGAGCAACAGAAAGTGGCTGTTTCATTAAAATGTTCCTGGCTCATTACTACTAGCCTACGTGAACTGACTGACATGAAGGCTTGATTTAAAAAAAAAAAAATGCATTAATGCATTTCTATGGGAACATTTAAACAAACAAATGACGCTATGAAATTGCAGAATGAACAATAAATCATTGAATACTGGATAATGCAAGGTCAAATGATTTCCTTTCATTCAAGCTCGACTAAATTATATAAGTGAGGCTACAGAAACAGTCTTGACATGTTTAGAATGGCATCAGCTGAATTGGCCTTAGCTACATAAACAGACCAAATACACAGTGCTGCTGTCCAAAAAACACAGTAAAACCTCTATAATTTCACACGGGCTGGACACATGAAGCTATTACATACATGCTTTTAACAAGTCAACCTAAAAGTAATGTCAGTATGGCAGCACCCTTGAGGGGGTGACCCACTTTAATAGAAACAGATTTTTCTACATTAGAACACTGACATTTTGGGTCCCTATCTCATGTGACTGAACATGAAATTTTGTTTATTACTTCATATGTATTTTTTAAATCAGCAAAATAAATACGGTAAATAAATAAATGATACTGAGTACATATTGAGTATACAATCACAAATTGAATCTATATGGGCCATTCCTGGTTTTCAGTGCCTTTTGGACATCATAAAGTTTAGAAAATCAAACTTTGATTTGATGAACTTTGAGTGCCAATTTAAAAGAAATTTTTGTGTAATCATGACAGGGTGATGTAAAACATTTGAAAAATGATTTCGCTTGGGTAAATAAAATTAACTGTTTATTAAACAAAATAAATGAAATGGAAGATCAAAAATGTCCACCCTGATAGTGACAAATGAACAACAGTTTAAAATACTTATGATTCTAATTTACTGGCATTTTGTACATTATCTATATATATATATATATATATATATATATATATATATATATATATATGAATTGTACTTACTTTCTCACAAACGCATCATTTTACATTATTCATTTTCAGATACAAATGCCTAAAAGACATTTTTGTTAATCTTTTAAAGTACTACATTATTGACACTCCAAAAAATTTTAATTGTCATTGAATTGATAGGTTTTTTTTTTCTTCTGATTTTATGAAATTATTGTAAAAAACAAAAAACAAACAAAAAAAACACTGCTTAACAAAGTGGAAAAAGTAATAACAGGGTGGACAAGTGGTATAAAGAATGGATGGATGGATGACTTCCTATCTCTCACATACAACCAGTTACAATATTACTTTAGTTTGAACTGGATTTTGAAAGGAAACAATATGTAACACATTACGAAAAAATATTAAATACACTACTTCTTCAACTTTTAACATAAATTACTTTTACAGTCACTATATACTCACTGCCCACAATGTTAGGTCTTCTGATTTAACAGGGCGGACACTTACAGAGTGAAAATTCTGACCTAAATCAGCCACTGCACCATGTCTAAGCAAAAATAAGCTAACAGAAAAGGTTTATCAAATAAAGAACTGCATGTTTTTTTCAAAAATTTATTTTTCAAAATGTTATGTTTTTCTAATAACTTTTTTTTTTTTTTTTTCATATTTCCCTTTAACAGAGTGGACATATTGAGGTTGACCACATCAAATTTGAAAGATAAAATTAGTAAAAATAGACAATTAAAATAACAGAGGATCTCACTTACTTTCACAACTTGTTTTCCCTCCAAAGAAGTGATGACTGCTCTATGATATATCATTTAATTTTTCCAACTTTCATTAGAAGGGAAAGTAGTCCAAAATAAGAGTGGACAATAAATCGAGGGACAAGCTAAAAAACACTTTAATATAATTGTTAAATTAAATGTAATAATTGAAAAAACTCTATACATTAGAGAGAATCATTACTAAAACAATGTAAAATGGAGTAGGATATACACAAGTCAGGGGACATAGGAAAAATGGTGATGTATGGTGAATCAAAATGCTGTAAAATGTCTCAAATGATCATAATCTACTTTTAATCAACTTCAATATGCTTAGAGTTCAAATGGTGTTATTTATGGCAAAGATTGCTTTAAAATTTATATTGTTCAATATAAGCAGTAGGCTAATATCATGATACTTAGGCTACTGGAGATACAAAGGCCACCGAATCTATAATGTAGGCCCATATATATATAATGTATGAAATAAATTCTGAAGAAGTATAAACCTACATCCAGAGAAAGACTCATCTGATGATCCTGCCTTGTCGGACCGCCTGACCACATAAGCCTCACACACAGTGCACCGCGAGAGAAGATACATAACGGAGAATACCTGCGTACAAATACACCGTGAGAGAAGACATAACGGAGAATACATGGGTACAGATATAGCAGTAAAGCAGACTCATTCAAACTATGACTGTAAGAGGTAGTAGAGGTTGCAGAAATTTGAAAATTTAAAACGCCCGTCAGTTAATTTTACATTTCTATCAACATAGGCCTATAGGACGGTAGAAATAACAATGTAATAGCATAGACTTTTTGCTTTGTCTGCGACCAAGAGAAATTGAGAGGGTTTCAAACAGCAAATCAAAGCAGTCGAATGTATTTATATTTTCAGCTGCCAATAAAGCTACCTTTCAAAAGTTTTCATGCAAAGAAAAGAAAAAAGAACCTTGTATACAATAAAATAGCGTTAATGCTTTAGGGTCAAGGCGTATTATTTAATCATATCGATAAAATGTAATAGAGAAGTCCGCTAAATGTATAACTCTCATTATAAAGAGAACACAAAAACCTACCGTACCAATTTCAGTTGCAGCATGGTAGATGTGTGTCTGGTCCCTGACTCACTGCAACACTGAGTGAGTACTCAAACCACGGCACTAGATTCACATGTTTACTTTACCCTCAACCAATACACACCAGGAAACATGAACTAACGTCACAGCTGGCAAACCTGTGACGAATTACACTGAGAGACCCCATTCCCCCCTTTAAAAGCCCCCAAAACACTTAGCATTAAAATATCAAGCAGACTTTTTACTTATACTTGACTTTAATGACAAATAATTATAAACTAAACGACAACTTTCAAAATGTCCATCGCCAATTCTTATGGGGGGGGGGGGGGAACTGAATAAATGCAATGAATGTTAAGAATAATATTACCTTATTGGTTCTCAAACTGTACCAGTACTAGTTGTCTGTTTGGTTTTGTATTCAACGTTATTTTTGGGCCCAAAATTATTTTGTAGTTACAGTAGGTCAGAAATGATTGGAAACATCTGAAAGAAAAATAATAGTTTTAGGAAAATAACATCATAATGGCCTATAGGCCCCCAAACAATCATGAAAGTAAATCATAACAGAACATGGGACTTTTTCTTTGTAATTATCCAGGATACTGATTTACATGTTTTGACAAACATTGTGAAACTCCACAATGAATCAAAAAATAGAAACTGATTGTGAACTACATACATTTTGCATATGGAGACATTGATCATGCAGGGACATTTTATCTAGCTAGGAAATTCAGCTTTGCTAAATTTTGTATTTTGTTCTTAATATCAGTGTACTCCTAGCATGCTTCCCAAACACTAATTTCAACAAGCTTACAACATTCACTAGGAAGACCAGTTCCTCACCACATGCAGATGGGCAAGCCATGTTCTTCTGTGAAATAATTAAAACAATGACATTTTAACCTATTTATCAGTTTTTTGGACAACAAAAACAAAGATACAAAGCTTATTTGACAAAATCTCTTTATGGATTTATACAATATAAAAAACAAACAAAACATCAGTGAATAAAAAAACTTAGTAATTGCAGTACTGAATGATAAAAATCCTACAATGGTGAAATAAAAACAGGCTGGGGTGTAGATGTGAAACTGGTAACAATTACTTATGGCTTAAATTATTATACTTGAACAGTGAAACAGTGAAGTCCAGTGAAAAATACTGCTTACATTTACAGTATTCAACTAACCCTTGAATATATTTCCCATTTAAAAGATTGCTCACAGTAAGTTAACCATAGAGCCCACAGAGTGAAATGTTCCCTCATAAAAGTACTTTCAGAATGTTGACATTTATCTTGAGATCCAGTGGCCAGACTTAACCCTAGTGGTCCTGGGTGGCGAGTCAGTGAATCTGTGTGTGTGCTGTTAAGAGGCCATAAACCAGTCAGTGTTACGTGTGGTCAGATGACACTGCGGAACCAATTTTTCCTTTTTTCGTGTACTGCATGTTAGGTTGTTACAGAGACCGGAAACAAGTATTAATAAGAAATTATAGTAGTAAACAAGTAGTAATAAGAAATGATTTAAAGGATTAGTTAAATCAACATGAACATTGTCATTTATTTAAATGAAAGAATTTTCATTTTTGAATGAACTACTGACCTATTGCATGTTGGGTGATATGACAATCCAGTCTTTAGAGCAAATGCTCAAAATGTGTATTTTAATGTTGGTCAGGAGTACTGCTGCTTGACATCACTATCAGTCAGATAGAGATGGAGAACGAATGGAGCGGCCACTGGCAGGGCTGTTACTAAAAGCGTGAGAATCTCTGTCTTTATCTTTGTCCTTACTCTCATGCTTGTGTTTGTGTTTATGTTTGTGTTTGTGCTTCTTCTTCTTCTTCTTGTGCTCATGATGATGATGATGGTGGTGGTGGTGATCTCCATGTTTGGAGGATGTGCTGTCTTTGCTCAATGTGGGCATGGGTGTTCCTGGCATGGACAAAATGGCTTGCTCTACTGAAGATGGTTCTTTCCCTATGGAATAGTGAGAGAAAAGTTCAAGCAACATAAAACACATTAAAGCCGCTAAATTACCAGATTGAGTTTTCCGGTCAATACACATCTCTGTAAACAGCTCTGTAACCGTTAAAAAATTTGTTTACATATGATTTCTAAAGGGTAATTTACCAGTAAAGACTGTATGTGTGAAAGGGGCTAATATCTATCGACTTATAGATCAGACTTATTCAACTTAATAGATGTTTCCAACAATTTGTCTTGTCATGCCTGGAGTTGAAGGTCTCTCCAACATGTTCAGATGGTGGTAGATGAATGCCTGGCTGTCATGAACTGTGTCCATATCAATATCTTCCTCCTCCTGGGTGGGAAACTGACAGAAGTTGAAAAACATTACAGTACACTACAACATTACAGTGCAAAATGAAGCTATACATTTCTTTTTTTTATGGTAACATGGATCTAATTGTAACTGTGTCGTAACATAAGCATATTCATTTCAGATTACTCACTCTGCTCTTCACAGATGCTTTAGCACTGGGCTCCTCTTGCATAACTTGTCCAGGTTCAGGGGATGAACCTAATGGAGTCTCTGCCTTCCTCTTTAAACCCTGTGGGGCCATGGCCACGCCACTCAATGCTGGCTCCATGATAACATGCTCCTCTTCCAGCTGAGGATGATTAATAGAGGAAAAAAGAATGAATATTATGTTTTTTATAAGCAGATAACACTTCATGGGTTTTTAAGGGTATTAACATTCCTCAAGCATTCTGGTTTGGGTATCTTTTAAACTACCTAAGACTAAGAATAAAACATACCTTTGCATATGCTTTACTATTTATGGCCACCTTTAGGCAGCATAGTGACTATGGCTGTGTCCAAAACCCATCAGCAGCAGTGACTATCAGTGAGACCGTATTTTTGAATGGAAAAAGAAAGAAAGAAAAACCCTCCTAAGGAATGTGGTTATTGGAGCTATAAAGTAACTGGCAAATTGGTAACTGGATTGCCTTGTAGTAGTTCTGTGATTGACTAAAATGCTCAGTTTGACTATTCTAACAATTTAAGGCCAAGTTTTCTTGTCGGAATTTCTAAGGTTTGATTTTAGAACTTTAAATTTGTTCTTCATCTGAAAACCTGAAGTTGTAATTTTAAGATTAAGACCTGACAAATATGACGTGGATCTGACCTGCATTCGATGTTCTCACAACTCTTTATGGTCATTTAAGGCTTTTTAACTTGTTTAAGCCTGTGCTTACGAGGATACTCGCCAATGATGGGCGGTACTTCCTGTTATTACAGTTTTTTTAATTGCTTTGATGCAATTTTCACAAGCAATTGGTAAATTTTCAAAACTCTTAGTACTAATAACACAACAGATCATAAAAAGTGCACTTTTTTCAAACATTTCAGCATATGTTCAATTGTATTAGTACAATACACAAAATCACAAAGTATCCTTTTCACTACACAAAATAAGTGTTTCATCTATATAAATGTTTCATTCACAGTAACTGCCTTTCATAATGCTATTACTATCAAACTTTTCATTTACATCTCGTTTCATTCAATTTAATACATTTGTCTATTATTTAATCCAAATGATCTTAATGGCTTATCAATGAATCATTTGGTAGCCTTCATCTACAGATTACTATAGATACAGGTTCTATAGACATAGATTCTACTTTGTTTGCAATATCCGATACGGATAACCAAAAGTAACAAATTCTTTTTACATTATAAGCGATTTATCTTAGATTATAACCACTATGTTCAAAGTGTGTGTGTGGTAATGGTATTCCCTATGTTATGGGGGCAGGATAGAGTACAAGGAAAAACAGGGAAACAGTCAATGAGTGTATAACATCAGATTGATCAGGGATGCATCAAAGAAGAGAGACAGATGGCATCAAATACAGCATTTTGCATTACAGTATGTATGTCATCTGATACTGTAAACAGATTACCATGGTAGAGATTGCCACATTACTGTAACTCACTCTTATAAAGGTAAACTACAGTGTAGATTCAGTCATATGGTACAGTGAGAACATGTACTGTATTGGCAGCAAACTCTGATCTAGCACAAAACCTCATGGCAATATCATACACTCTAAAAAATGCTGGGTTAAAAACAACCCAAGTTGGGTTGAAAATAGACAAACCCAGCGGTTGGGTTAAATGTTTGCCCAACCTGCTGGGTAGTTTTATTTAACTCAACTATCGTTTACAAATTACTGCTTAAAATGAACCCAAAGTATGTTGGAAATTAACATTTATTAATAAGTTTTAAAAATTATAAAATGACAAAAAAAATGTAAATTGCTTATTAATAAATGTTCACCTTTTGATTATTATAGTTGCCTCTAGTAATTGTGTGATTTTTAATTTCCAACCTGTTTTCATTTTAAGCCATAAAGTAATTTTTAAAGAATAGTTGGGTTAAATAAAACTGGCCAGCATGTTGGGCAAACATTTAACCCAGCATTTTTTTTTTTTTTTTAGAGTGTACCTTCATCACACCTTTTGATAACACACTGGATAGATAGCCTACTATTAGAAACGATATGGATTCAGTTACATAAGTTAGATAATGTTAGTGTATCTTCTAATGTGTCATCTGTAGCATGTTACTGTAATTATTTCAGCAAGGGTGATTTGAAAAATGTAAATTGCATTGCTTGCTATTGAATGTTTGTTAAAAGTACTAAATTGAAAGAACATCATACTGTTGTGTTTTGGTGATTAAACCAAATGTTCTCATTACATATCACAACGATCTTGTGTTTTGAAATGAAAATATGTACAACTACAATGAAAGCATGAGATCAGGTTTTTAAAGAATGACTAGCTGTGTTACAACTGTGATCAGTTTGGAGTTTTGTACTAAGAGTTTTGAAAATGTACACCTTACATGTGAAAATAGTACCAAAGTGAATAAAAAACAAAAAACAAAACTGTAATAATGCGGTACTGCCGCACTGTCTTGAGCAGGTTTCTGTGTGCGCCTTTCGGGTGAGTGAACACAGAGAGCCGCTTCACAGACATCGTGCCAGTATGTATTTGAGTTCTCTTTTGCGTCTTATTGCGCTTGAATGGTTTAAAAGCACTTGAATGAGTTATAGCATGATCATATAATTTAATGCTAGCCAAAGGATGCCAGGAAGAAACAAGTGCTGCGTTAATTGCTATAAATTTAAGGTGTAAAATAAATAAATAAATAAATCGCAAAATTAACGTATTTTAAAAAATACCTGCATGCAAATTTCATCTGTAATTGTTGACCCTACCTCTTAACTCACCCTTAAACCTAACCATACTACAAACCTAACCTAACCTGTATTCCTCTTCAATAGCAGCAAGTGTTTTGCAATACAAAATAAACCAAATAAGTACATTGTATCTGTTATGTACACTAAGAGCATACGGAGGAATGCATGTTGTGGGTAGTCTGTTTTGTGTGTTTTCTGTTTTTATGTATGTGTTTCAGTTTCCATTGGTTCCGCTTCCTGTCATTCACCGCCAAAAATGATGCCCTCCTGGTTCACTTTGCCAATCACCTTACGCTGGCCTCTTTAAATACCCGTATCTCCTCCGTGCTGCCAGCTTTTCGCTCATTTCGTTTTTGCCCATTTTGCTGTTTGCTTGTACGCTCCCTGTTGCTATAGTTTTGTGAATATTGTCTGAGATTTTTTTGTATACTGTATGTGTGATGAATACTTGTTTGAAAGTCCTTTGTTATTGTGCTTGTACAGTGTACGGTTGCGTTTACTGTCCGTTTTCACCAGTGTGTGAGGCTGGGAAGGTGTGAGCAGGTAAATACGTCACGCGACATGCATTGTGCAACACGTAGGATTTTTCTCTTCTGTATTAGACACACTAGGCTTAGGAGTACCACCCTCTGTATGTTTTTGCTTATTTGTTAGATAGTGTAGTTTAGTTAGGGTGTTATTACGCTGAAGATCTTTTTCTTTCTACATTTTTCTTTTGACAGGTAGTTTAGATTATATAACTAGGTAGCTGTATTTTGTTATATTTATTTTCTTTATATATGTTATATTTATGCACAACATTTCGCCTGCCATCATTCTTGTATATACACACGCACACCTTTTAAATGTTATTTTCCCAATCTCCCCTAGCCTCAAATTATAATAAAAACTAACATTACAAGGGATGTAACATTTTTTTAATGCAAGTACAAACAGCAGTAGTTAGGCAACTAATATAAAGTGGGACCAAATAAAAAAAATAAATAAATAAATAAAAATGGGAAAAAGTAAATTTATGAATTTATTTCTTTCAGTTGCTCCATCAGGTGCCTTTTTTTCTTTCTACCAACTGCCAAACCACATACAAGGTTTAAGGGATATCATAGGTAGTGAAGGGCACATTTACACTGATACATTCTCTGTGTTGATTCTGCTGTGTAGCCAACAGAAAACGATGTGTGCTGAATGTCATGGTGAAGCATTTCATTTACACAAAACAAAAAGTCTGTATAACTACAATCTAAACTTACCTAAAACTTCAAAGGGGTCATGGAGCAGAAAATCAAAATGTTCATGATAAACAAAACATCCTGCCAATTTCATATCTCAAAATTAACTCCCCATTTTAAAATGGTTTATAAAAGAGCTTTTGTTTTCCACCCTTCTGAAAGGCCAAGATTTAAAATCGTCCCATTCATAACGTCAAAATTTTCCTCTACCTGCCCCTTTATGCCGGGTTCATACACTATATCAGCCTGATTTTGGCACAAATCATTTGACATAGGGTTCGTGGTGATTCGTAATTGACATTGGGTGTCAGGACACAAGAATTGATCATTTTATCTCGTATAGTGTGCCACAGAAGACAACAACCAACACAGCGTCTGTGATGCTTCACACCGTCCCGACAGAAAGACTAGCAAGTTTAATTTTTTTTTGATCTCACACAACGGGTTTAGTCACATCTGTGACACTAATGTTGGAGTTTTCCCTCTTTTGCACCCCGCTTTTAAATCGCTAATTCGCCTCACGTGAGCGTTTTCAGTTCATTCCTATGGAAGTCAAGCTTCACGCTCCACGTCAGTGGACATGCACCATTATGAATGCCTGTGCGGCTTTTTTTTACTTTCACTTTCGAATTAGTGGCAATTCTGGGGCGGCAGTTGCTTGAATGGTGGGTTCACAATTATTCTTAATGAAAAACACAACTAACCCTTAGCAGGTTCCCTATTAGCATTGGGTTTAAATCCAAAATATTGCCAAATAGGCGTTTTTACATTTCGCTTTAAAACCAAATCCACCACTGTCTTGTCAGTCAGCTAGTACCTCTCGTCACGTGATAAATGAAATCTGCCTCCTGCTGCTGATTTGTGCTGTGACTCTTATTCAGCTCACGCTGCATTAAGCAGAAGCGTTTAGTTTTTAATTGTAGTGTCTGTTCTCTAACTAAACAAAATGATTTTTACTACTATAAAAAATCAAAACGGTGGGCAAGTGTTTAGCCACAACCCCGGTAACACGACTATCACAGCAAGCCGAATGATGGCAAGCAATGATTAGTTAGGAAGCAAAGTGTGGCCTAACACGTTTTTAAACAAGAATTTAGAAGTCAAAATCACATAATCTGACACAGTGACTATCGTAACAGACACAAATATTGTGTAGTCTGAACCCGGCATGACGCACGTATGTAAATCACAGAGGTGTGCTTTTAACTCATGACCGATATTGTTGTCGAGTAAGACCATCCAATTTTGTTCTGTCCCTGGATGTAGACAAACTGCACCTAACTGCATACCCGTCAAAAAAAAAAAAAAAAAAAAAAAAAAAAAATCAAACTATTAGAAATGAATGGCTGAAGTTAATTTTTAATAAGGTGCCTGAATGATTGAATGAGTTTAGGTTTGTTCATCTTAATTATTCTCAACTTGCTGCCAGTTTTTCTAAATATCTTGTATTGAGCATCAAAACACAGGGGTCACACACTATGGGGGAGGATGTGGATGTGGTGCTATGAAGTTCACCAATCACAGCATAAGGAAATTCAATTTTAACTGAGAAATTTAAGAATTTAAGTGAGATGCTTACAGTGCTGGTGAAGGTCATGTTCGAGGTCACCTCAGGGCCACCAGGGCCATGCTCAGATTTGATGGTGGGGTTGAGAACAGCTTTTTTCTCCTTCAGGTTCAGCACGAGACCCAACTCTGGCAACGGCAGACAGGAGGGTCGGGTCAGCCCAAACAGAGTGTAGTACAGATTTACGGCATCACATCGCAAACGCCAATCATGACAGGTACCTGCGACACATACAAAGACATGGAGATTTGCAAACAAAAACTGTCAGACTGTTGATTTAGTGAAAACTAACTCACACCTATCGTAATAATGCAAGCATGATGTGTACATTAAATTTTCAATATTTCAGTAGTCTGGAATAAATTATTCTGTATATTTGTATTTATGTTGTGACATCTTTCAGGTTTTTGTTCCTAAAATGTTCTTGTGTGTAGATCTACTTCTTTACACCCCTGATTAAGTACCTAAGTAACAACTTAAGTATCTTGCTTCCAAGTTTAGAAAAAAATATGGCATAGAACTGTAATGTGATCAACAAACCTGGAACTACTACATAACCTGCAGTCATAGAAAATTAATCAACACCTTAGAATGTCTGTCAACCAATCAAAATCATGAATTCAGCAATGCCATGGAATAACAAATTTACATATTCACAAAGTGTGAGGAAATTCAGTCCCCAATCAGAAATCCCTCTCTCTGTAGCAATGCACCACTTTAGAGAAGCATGATCTACAGAGAGAAATGTTTGTGGCGATTATTCCCGATATGCAGAGTTCACAATTGGATTTAAAGCAAATTATGCACAGAACTTTATGCAACAGCAAGGCCTGTCTATACAAAGAGAACATTCAGTTCATTTCTTTTTATTCTAGCACAATTTTCATGTGCTGTTTTTGAAATTAAAGACAAAAACAAAAAAAACAAGAGAAAGAGATCAAGCCATGCATTTTGGATAAAATACTTGGATCAAAATTCTTGGATCAGTCATCTGTATTAAACAAAATTACAGGATTTATGCAACTGCAAAATTCACTGGAGAAACCAGGGTATGAACTGAGAAAGAAGATCATGGGGTTAAATATTAAAGTTCTACAAACTCTTCAAACAAAATTTATGAGAACTGCCTTTCATCACAGCTGGCAATGGCTCAGCACTTGTACTGCCAAGAGTGGCTACAAACCCTGAATGAACAGAAGTGTGTTTTAACACAATGAGAGCAGAACAAGGCCTCCCTGTCAGAAAACAAACAAAGAAACTGCTCACTACAGCAGCAGCAGCTCTTTAAGAGCCTTTGGTTTAAGAACCATTGCCAATGGTTGTAAAAAACAGATTTATGTCAGTTCCTAAGAAGAGCCCCCAATAATCAAAAGCAGATTATAAAGCACTGTGGGTTCAATAGTATTAAATAGCTGCTTTCAAAACTTACTTTTGTGTTTCAGGGCAGGCCAATACTGCCTTACCAGTAGAGAACCAGAATTTAAATGTATCATCTGCACATAAAAGTGCCCTAACATTCTGAGGATAAATACATGTAAAAACTTTTTAAAACAAACCACCTTGAGGGTTGCATAACAGATCAGTATGTTCAATGCATATTGGCAGAGGGGTTCGCTAAATGTCAGGACATATACATTTATTTCATACTAAGTATACTTCAAATCCATTAACATTTTTTTGACATCACTTAAGACTTACTGATATAAAATTAAACTTTATTTGGAGTATTTCTTAATTTCACAATGCACATTTCTTAATATTATGCCTAAAAAGTGTTTTAATATCACTATTTAATCAGGATTGTATGATCTTTGTATAATATCAGTCTTTAAATGAAAGATATTTAAAGTGTACCTAAAGTATGCTTTCAATAGTTCCACTTTAGCACAATCAAATATACTTAAGCAGGGCTCCAGACTAACATTTGAGAGCAGTGGCACTGGTAAGACTAAGTTCTACAGAAGGTGGCACTAGTATCTGTGTTTTTTTTTTGTTTTTTTTTAGATCATAAGTAATGTAATCATATTACTATTGTTTTGCATTAATAAGTGCAGTTACTAATAATATTACATGTTTATTTATTGAAAATTTGACAGTAAAGCACTGAGCTTGAATTGAGATGCAGATAAAGTTAACTTAACAGTAACGTGCAAAAACATCATTTTTATAGGAAAAAAATGTAAATATTCTACTCTTAAATGTACCATACTGAACTGACCGACAGCGTCAGTGATTATAAAAGAATAATAATCACTCTTTACTTGCTTTCTGTATAATTCGTTCACGATTTGGAGTTTTGTTTTTCATGAGACTGTGACTTTTCCTACCTTTCCATATATTAGGGGCAGTGGTTCCCAAACTTTTGAGAGTGGAGTAACCCCTGAGGGGTTTACCATCCTTCTGCGTACCCCCTCTCTTCCATTTAGACTGCAGTTATACCTTTTCCATTAAGGGACAATATCTGCCCCCTGAATTGATTTTCCAGTGCATTTTTTTTTCCTTTATGAAAAACTAAAATAATGTTTTAAATAAAAATGTTCAATAGAGAAATATGAAATAATGGTAAAAACTAAGTGATACTTTTAAATATTAAACTAAAACCTCCAGTAGGTGGCGGTAAGTCACTGTCTTAATGAGCGAGTAATCGAGTCATTCATTCAGTAAGGAAGCAACTAGCTGTATTTATGAATGAATCATTGAATGATTGACTTGTTCATGAAACACAGATGTGTGCTGTAGTTCTGCTGTGGCTTTCGTTGGAACTATTATTTTGTGGCAAAATAAAGTAAATACTGACAGTACTGTGTATAAAATGTACGTTTTTTTTCTTGACCTGTTGTATAGTAATCAATGTCATGTTTGCAGTCGTGTGGATATTTGGCAACAACTGCATTCTTGCTCGTTATTAACATTAAATACAAGAACAAGAACAAAAGTTTGAGTCTTAAATCATTCTCAACCCAATATCTGTCTCTATATTTGTTCTTCATGTGAGTAAGTGCTAAATCCCCACTTTTACAAAGGTGCATTGTTCAGAACGGCAGTATGTAGCATGATTTGCTAAGGCATTAAGGCAGCAATACTCTCCACGCAATCTGTCATATGCACGCTGCTTGTGTGGATGCAGTCAGTTTTGACCACGAAAGATGAGGTAATTTGATTAGATGTCATGTACGTATTTACGGCATTTTGCCAGTTAGAAATACATGCTCAGTTTTTATGATATTTTAAAGGTAGGGTAGTATTAAATGAATGGCAAGACTCAGCATTTTGTTCGCGTACCCCCTTCTGTCACTTCACTTACCCCCAGTTTGGGAACCACTGTATTAGGGAGTGAATAGGTGCTCCTCTGCCGCCATCTAGTGGTAATTTTATGTCTTTTTTTTTTTTTTTTTTTTTTTTAAAAGTGTTTGTTTGCCTAGAAGTGTTAGTTTTCCTTTATCTTTAAACTTTTAGTTTTACAAATCATCACATTAAAAATAACATTAAAATTGGATAATATTTAGCACTTTGAAGTGCTGGAAAAAGTGTGAAGCACTTTAAAAAGTCCTTGAATTTCACTCTCAAAAGTTTGCATGAACCCTGAAATGAATAATGTAAAAGAATTCAACTATTTCTGCCACAATACCATGGTTTCAGTAAGCGTTACTACATTAAATCCATGGTGATTTGTGGACTGGAGAGCCTTAACTTGTTCATTCATGGCACAGTGTTTCTCCTGGTTTTCACAACAGCGCTATTTGATCTGCTATCTGTGGTTTACAGCATAGAATTCTGCACTGAATTTGAATGCTTCCCACTAGATCTCACAGCGATGTTATTAATTATGCAGCGAATTCAAACGCTTTCTCACTGGATCTCCCAGCGGTGTGTAGTAAGCAGTGTCAAGTGATTGAGATCGGCACACGAGTAAACCTGTTCGAGATCGCGCTGCGCTGTATATTATTGCTCCATGCTGATAATTGGTCCGCGCTGCATAGCTCAAACGAGTAGCGCCATTTTGTTTCACTTTCTTTTCGTTTGTGGTTTGATGTTTCTCATTTGAAACAGAAATGGCAGCTCTTATGATTTGTGCATGTGGTGGTCGCACCAGTGTGACCTCTAACAAAACTTAGTCGCACTGGCAGAAAAAAAAAAAAAGCCATTTGGCTGCAGTCTGGAGCCCTGTGAAGTATATCTTTAGTTGGACCTCAGCACTACTTCTGCACAATTAAAGTGCATCAAGTACAAAATTAGTTGTTCCAATTTAGCAGACTTTAAGTATACCCGTTTAGTATATCAAAAGTACAATTGCAGGGTATTTTTAATTAGCACATAAATATGTAAATGTATTTGTAGTGTACTTGGCACAAAATTAAATGAATTTCAAATACATTTTAGTATATTCTTTTTTTCACTAGGGAATATAGAGACCATTTAGGTTTTTGGCCCAGTCAACAATGGTAAATAGATGGAGTAAATCCAGGGACCAGTTGTTCAAAAAGTTTAATCAATAGGTAGAAGAGGCAATGTGTATTTTTTGATGCTTTTGCATTCTCTTACAAATGTTTTGTGGATTTGCATGTTATTTTTATTTAGTACTGTCCTGAGTAAGATATTTTACATAAAAGATGTTTACATATAATCCACAAGACAAAAAAAAAAAAAAAAAAAAAAATAGCTGAATTTATTAAAATGACCCAGTTCAAAAGTTTCTGAACCACTGATTCTTAATACTGCGTGTCATTACCTGGATGATCTACGACTGTTTTTTTGTTGTGTTATGGTTGTTCATGAGTCCCTTGTTTATTCTGAGCAGTTAAACTGAGCTCTGTTCTTCAGAAAAAATCTCCAGGTCCCAAAAATTCTTCAGTTTTCCACCATCTTTTGCATATTTGAACCCTTTACAACAGTGACTGAATGATTTTGAGATCCATCTTTTCACATGGAGGACAACTGAGGGACTCAAACACAACTATTAAAAAAGGTTCAAACATTCACTGATGCTTCAGAAGGAAACACGATGCATTAAGAGTCGGGGGGTGAAAACTTTTGAACAGGATGAAGAGGTCCAAATTTTTCTTATTTCGCTTGAATATCATTTTTTTTTTTCATTTAGTACTGCCCTTCGGAAGCAACAGAAAATACTTGCATGTTTCCCGGAAGACAAATTAAATACAATTTACCTTGATCTTCAAATTCCAAATGTTTTCACCCCCATCTATTAATGCATCATGTTTTTTTCTGGAGCATCAGTGAATGTTTGAACCTTTTTTAAAAGTTGTGTTTGAGGACAACTGAGGGACTCAGTGTGAAAAAATGGATCTCAAAATCATCCAGTCACTGCTGTAAAGGGTTCAAATATGCAAAAAATGCTGGGAAACTGAAGAATCTGCAGGACCTGGAGATTTTTTCTGAAGAACAGAGCTCAGTTTAACTGCTCAGGACAAACAAGGGACTCATGAACAACCATCACAAAACAAAAAAACAGTCGTAGATCATCCAGGTAACCACACACAGTATTAAGAATCAATGGTTCACATACTTATGAATGGGGTTATTTTAATAAATTCAGCTATTTTTTTTGTCTTGTGGATTATATGTAAACATCTTTTATGTAAAATATCTTACTCAGGACAGTACTAAATAAAAAATAACATGCATTCTGTATTATCTCCCTTATTTTGTTAAAATTAACATTTTCACAGATTCTGCAAGTGGTTCACATACTTTTTCTTGCAACTGTATATTTAATTTTAAGTGTTTTTTAATCACTGTATATAAACTACATTAGCACAATCATCAGAGATGAACCAGTCGAAAGTAGTTTTTAATTGCATCCATTACTGAAAGCATATTTGTTTGTTTTTGTTGTGGATCACATGAGGGGCTACGGAAACTCTACTGGAACATGGTGATGGGAAGAAAAATTAATTTTAATGCTTTTGGGTTCTCTCGCAGATGTTGTGCATTCCCCCGAGAAACCATGAACCTTTAGTGCCTCCATAGGAGTCTGATTGTTTAAAGGGAATTAAAAATGTAAGGGGACGTTTGTTTATGTTGTTTTCTTTCCCATCAAATAAAACACTTAAGGTGACCCCACATTGACTCTTCTACCTGTTGTTCTTTACATAGCTAGCAGCCTACATTGTGAAATACCATTTGGAGCACTGGTAATCCAGATTTGGTTATCTGAAAAAGTGTGCATCTGGATCAGGGTGATCCGATCCTTTTTTGCTTTGAAAAACTGGCACAAAAGTAAGATGGATTACCTGATCCTGGATAGTAAAACATGGGATTTCCAAGATATTTCTAGATAATTCTGATCCAGATTAAACTGGGCTCAGATGTTAAATCTTATGAGATGAAAAATTCAATGTGTGTATTCTACCTGAGTTCATCATCTTCCAAAGTTGGTCCACTAAAGCTTCGTTACACAACGAAGAATCTGCTGCTTTGGTGAAAGGTGGATTCTTGGCAAGCATGCTGAGAATTTCATGCCTAAAGAGGGCAGAAAATGATAAAAATCTAAAATAAATATATCAAAATATACAGCGGTTAATAAACAATTAAAATTAATATCTACCATAAATTGTTATATCTGTTCCAATCTCTCCCTTGCTATTTACCCAAGTTCCTCTTTAAAGATCTTTATAAGATTTTTCTTTTCTAAATTCATTTGGAACAATAAAATGACTTGTGTTAAACTTTCTAAATAAATGAACCAATTTTACCAAATTGACCAATTTTTTGATCAACTCTTTGTGGTTTAATATGGAATCAGTGGTCTGTACTCTGTTACCAATAAAATTTTCAAAATTGTACCAATTATAATACATTTTAAGAAGCCCAAATGTATTTCAGATAATCTCAAACACTTTCTTGGCTTGGAGAGATGTAAAGTCATCTTAGATTTGGCCTGTTACTATAACTACTTTTTGTTGGGCGATATATTGTCCCAGAAATAAATGAAATAAATGATATTAGTCACTTTAAGACCACTTTATGCCACTGAATATATAATCATAATATAACAGCATAATTCAAGTAGGTCTAGACACTTTCAAATGACAATAACTTTTTAATTCTTAAGAATATTTGGATACTTGAATTGAAGTGTCAAAAAATTAAATATTCTAAATTTAAAAAAAATAATTAAAAAATAAATAAACCTTTGCTAACAAAAAGTGCAAAGTAACAAGTAGAAAAAAACACACTTGCAAATGCACAAAAGGCACGTCTTATCAAGATTTTCCATCTACAGATTTCCCCCTGACCTTCTTTTCTCAGTAAAGTAATGGTGCACACTATTGCTGAAAAACACAAACCCTACTTAGCAGTCAGATGTCCATATGAACAAAACCACAGATGCCTAAACAGGCCATATCTGCTGCTAAATAATTTTTTCTAGAAGCATGTTTTTTAAAAGTTGAACTTTTAACTTGAGCAGTGCGTTATTACTCTTCCGCGTCATGCATGAGATGATGCAAAAGACGCAAGCACAACGGTGAAACACATCCGTCTAGTACGCATTTACATAGGAAAAACAACGGGAAAAACAGCGCAGTGGAATGCAAAAACGTGTTCTCTGCGAAACTGAACTAGACACTCGTGACTGCTGCGTCCCGTGTGAAACCGCTTAATGCTAGCTGTGAGCGTGCATTATTTTGTGCTGTCACATTTATATTTGCACCGGGAACAGTGGATTGTGGCTTTGAAACCAAGTGCATTTGGACTTTTTCTTCCAAACTGTCTGTAGTTGTCAGGAAAACACTCGAATGACAGCTTCTTTTGATAAGATGACAAAGGCAGCGCGACTGGCAAAATGTTGGTGACATTAATTTTTATGTAAACATAATGGGCAATATATCGTGTCACCAGAAATTATTGAGGTCAGGTCTATATATTGTGCAATAAGTCGATATATTGATAAACGTGACAGGCCTATCTTAGAATACTGTGTTTTTTAAGCCCGGGACACACCAAGCTGATGGTCAGCAGTCGGGCATTCTGAACATTGATATTTTATGTGCAACAATAGCTTGCTCAGTGTTTATTAAGGCCTTACAACTGATGTTAAATCTATTTTTCTTAATACATTGATTTAAATGGTGATGAGTGTGACTCATGTAAAAAATAACTTTATCTTTTCATCTCTGTAAAAGTGTTTCTGTGTTGTTTTGATGTATTTTAAAAAGTTGGCAGTTAAAAGTAAAACTGCTGGATGATAGATATTCTTCATTTTTTCTGACAAACAACAAAAGATAATGTGGATTACAGTATGTACACTTTTTTCTACATTTTTAAACTGCAGTGTATAGTGTTTATTATAAGGGGGTAAGAACCCGCAGCTCAGTACTCACTACTCATGAGTACTTTTACATAATCTACTCTTTTACGCTTACTCAAGTAGTTTGGTGTTGTTTAAAAACGAACAAACTTGTTTTCTTTACATTATTCGAGGTCTGAAAAAGTTGTCATTTTCTGCAAATAAATGCTCTAAAATGACAATGTTTTTACTTGAAATGTGGAAGAAATGTTGTCAGTTGTTTATACAATAAAACAAAAATTCTCATTTCATATAAATAGTACATCTAGAGAAACTGCTAATTTTGCAGTGGTGTCTTAATTTTTTCCCAGAGCTGTATATGGATATGTTTCTATGTAATCTACTCAAAGAATGAAATGTACATAACATTGTTACAATTAAAAATAACTTATTAAACAATGTTTACTTAGATAATTGAAAAACATTTGTCCAGCAATTTGAATGCCAGGGTGGCACAACTGCAAACATGGCACTTTTATTATGAATTGACAAGGTAATAACAGTAAACATGATAATGCATCATCCAGAGGACCCCAACTGATCCTTGTGGCAGAGTGAAAAGGTTTGTAGATCTCTCTCAAATACTGGTAAAAACTGCTAATTTCAAGTATGGGTAGGCTGGTACACTTTCCATGTCAGGTGGTACAACTACAGAATATACATACAACTATTTGGTTGTACCGCCTGACAAACAGTCAAAAAAATAATAATAAAAAAAATTAAACACTTAGAAATGTTATTTAACAACTGAAACTTTTTTTAAACACACTGTTCATGACTTTTAGATTTTTAAAAACACCTTTTTTGAAGCTTTATTTATCAATGACCCATAAACAAAAAAATTACACACAGTGAAAGACAGTGTTTGAAATCATTACTGACCTTATGTAATGAACTGGGTCATTTTGTACCAGATCCAGAAGCCACTGCAGTTCACTGGAACTCCTATCAACTGCCAATATACAGAACATTAAATAGACGTTTTACAAGATGTTAACCTATAAAGCTCTCCTTCACCGGCCACAAAATTAGGCCACCTAGGAATAGTAAGCTTATGTTCACTTCATGTTTTAGAGAATAGAAAGAAGAATATTGGTCTTGAAGAGACTGCTCGCACTTCAAAATATGGTCTGAGAAGGGCCTCACAGCCTACTGTAGTATTATGAATAAAGGATGATTGTTAGATTTTCAATCTCTTAAAGAAAAATTTGGTTTAAATTTAAAGGATTTATAGACACCTTCACTTTCGAAACATTTTTATCATAAAATTAAAAAAACAGTCTGATGAAGATCCAAACAATATTGCAATCATCAAAATACAAACAAACAATAATGTAATCACCTTGGCCTACAATGCTCAACCAATGGAGATTATTTCAAAGTTGTATAAACCTAGTCTGTTTTAAATTGTCACTCTTCCCTATATATTAAGGAAAAAAGAAGGGAAAAAGGAAGCAGTGCTACAATAACAACTGAAGAATGGGAAAACATATGTAAATTACAATGGTCAACTTCCCAATTCTCATACTGGAAGGAATTTTGCTGGATGAATACTATGCGCTTTTCCCTTACTGTAAAAAAGAAATGTTCTTTTTTTAGGTAACCATTTTCTTTTTTTAGGTAACCAAGATGTTGGAGGCAATGTGGTTCTCTTGATGCTAATCATTACCACATATTTTGGGATTGTCCTAATATCAAAAGTTTTTGGAAAGATATCCACACTGTTTTAGAAAAGGTTCTATGCACTTCAATTGATTTTAGCTTTGGTGTAACGGTACACCAAACTGACGGTTCGGTACGTACCTCGGTTTTGAAGTCATGGCTCGATACGGGTGCGGGACAGCAGGGGGGAGAAAACTACATTTTTTTCCCCCTTTTTTTATTAACAGTGGTTTACTGAACAGACTGTCTCTGTGTCTTTAAAGGATTAGTTCACTTCAGAATGAAAATTTCCTGATGATTTACTCACCCCCAAGTAACCCAATATGTTCATGTCTTTCTTTCTTCATTCGAAAAGAAATTAAGGTTTTAGAAGAAAATATTTCAGGATTTTTCTCCATATAGTGTACTTGCACTAGCTCTGCAAAACGCGTCCACGACTTCAAGCATTATGTCGTTTACATTTAGGTAAACATAATCAAGACATCACTAACAGGTTAAGTAAAATATAATATATAGGCTAATATAGTCCATATTTAGTGAAAGAGTTCATTTCTCTAGCGAACTAACAAGCTGTGGACTCTGAATGACTTGCCTGAGGCAAATGTAATGCTACATGACATTGTTTACAAGCTGACGTCTTTCTGCCATTGAAACACTGATTGAGCAATTACACTAGATATAAGTTTCAGTAAGTTGTACTGCATCTTTCAACATACCTTTGGATGTTCATTCATGTTTATTTAGTTAACTAGTATTAACTGTGCCGCTGCTTGAACTGAGGCGCCTATACAGCAATCTGTCACGCCACATTAAAGAGCTTCAAAATGGCATTTACTATTTGAATTTCATGTTAAAATGGACAGAATTTGAAAGATGACACATTGTTTATTATTGAAAGTAACAAAACACGGAGCTTATTGTGATTATTGGTGGTTAATGTTGATTATGCTACAACCCTGTATACGTCGTGTACACATGCGTACCGAACCGTGAGACACGTACCGAAAATTTGTGGGACGAATACATGTACCGTTACACCCCTAGGTCTCAATGGTCTCCTGGGAAAGTAGAAGCAAATACATGTATAGTATACTTCTTGCGTCAAGCAAGATAGCTATAACTAGATGTTGGTACAAACCTAACCCTCCACTAATCAGGGCGCCAGACAAAAAAATTCATTAAGGAGCCATTGGCTCCTATAGGGGGAAAAAACAGGCGCCAAATGATTTTTTTAAGAGCCACACAACAATGAACTTAATTTTAAATCACTTACTTTTAGTCATCCTGTTGTGTTTATATATCTCCCCTTTACAGTTTCAGCTTTTTCATCTTGTGACTTTTCTGGGAAATGAATGTCACTATTTTCACTTAATACTATTATAGTTTTTGTTAATATTTTGAATCCAATTAGATTTTTATATTTTCTGCTTTCATTTTTTGTTAAGTTTTAATTTTTTGTTTGTTTTTAGTTTTATTATTTGTTGTTTTTAAACATGTCTGTTTAGTTTGTATAGATTTTTATTTTAGTATTAACATTTATTTCAAGCAATAAAAAATGTTTTTAATGGTTTTAGTTAACTATAATAACCCTGATGCTAGTAAAATCTTTATATTGAATAATATGTGTCAAATAATGTTCTTAGTCCTTCCTTCCTGAAGCTACAACAGTTTACTTTGAATCAAATGAAAATAAATATAAATATATGGAAATAAATATATAAAATTTGGTTTGTGTAACCAAATAACAAACAGGGGCAACTGATATACATACTACTTGACTTTGATTACTTTGAAATACGGCGGGACTCTTATTTTGAAATGTCTGTGCTTTACTTTTGCTGCTCCTTCAAGTTCAGATGAGGATTAAAAAAAAATTACGTTGCTACAACCATTTACAACACAATATAATATAAATAATATAAATAATATAAAGTAAACTTTGTGATAATTGATGAGCATTAGTTCATAAGCAATCAGTTGACATACGTGCGCTAATCATTGAATGCGAGCTGCTCTGAAGAACGCGCAACATCTTTTGACTTTAAAACATGCAGCGCTCACATTTATTTAATGCAATAAATAATAATCACATTAGGGAGTATCACGATTTGTTTTTCCATCCACAAAATATAAGACGCCTTAAAATGATTGTTTATACTCTTGTTATACTGTTTAAGGCACTGAAGACTTTTAATGACCTTAAATTTATCTGATGAGCATGAGCGGAGTGGAATAATGAAAGTGATCAGCATGATTGATATTCAAAACGGTAAATATGCGATGCATTGTGTGTGTATCTGCAGTCTGTAGAGCCGGTTTCCCCTTTTGAATGATGAATATAGACGAATTTATATGAAGAAATAGGCAGTTGTCTCCTTTACACAGGAGCAGAACGGTGTGTTCAAATGCAGCTGTTTTGCACTGACGCGAGGCAACAACACAGTCGGCTTTCATCAGCTCTAGTTCTTTGGCATCTGTTTGGTGTGTGAAATTTTTCCCTACCTGTTCATATCTCGGCGCTCTAACTCAGTAAAACATTCACACGCAGCATCTCATTTAATTACGTCAACACAGCAAATGATGTGATGGGCTACTGGTCACGGAACACGCAAATAACATGCAAATTTTACAGTCATAACGTGACTGTAAAAGCAAAAATATCACTCGCAAATTAATATTTTTAGTTGCAAATGTGACCGTTTTAGGCGCAGTCTGGAGCCCTGACTAATACAGGATTAGACTGAAGTTTTAAAAAATATATCTACCATGGAGAAAATTATATTTTGTATGTAATTTCTTAAAGATAAATTTGTGAATAAACCAAATACATTTTGGTTATAAGAATGTATGTTTTATGAACATCCTTTATGGCTGTGGGTTCCCTTCCACTCCTCTGTATATAGTTTTGTTTTTTCTCAGTTTTTTTTTTTATTTATTATTATTATTATTTTTTATTCTAAAGATAAACTGAACAGATACATTGACCTGTTTTCTTATGTGAGGATTCTGTCACTGTAGAAGTCTATTAACCTTGTTTCTGTTAGATGATTTTTTTTTTAGAGTGATATTTATTTACTTTGCTTTCTATTGCTTTACTGGAAAGCTTTGAACAGACTCATCCACAGTGATGGTTGGCTTTTCAACACCATTTTCCACATAAAACTTTAACTGGCAATTTGTCACTAACTATATAAAACTAAGAGAAATAAACATGCTTTCAAGGTTTCATGTATACACTTTAATAGTCCCTCGTATTTGACAAAAGTCTGAGCTAATGCTGTATCTAGGATATTAACTGTTGTATTGATGAAAATGAAGGTGGGTTAAATTTCATTGACAATGAGTCCTACTGTGTGGGAAGAACAGTTGCTATACAGCCTCTACAATGCAGACTTTAAAGATTAAAAAAGACTAAATTCCAGACCGACTAAATGGTCCCAGTTTTCATAATAAGAAAAATAAAAAGAAATAGAAAGGTGGAAAGAGAATGAGTGGTTAAATGAAAGGGTGTGTACCTCTTGTATAGTCTATTACAGCCTCCAGTGCTGCAATCCTCACATCCACAAAGTGGCCATACTGAGCGTAGGTCTTGAACAGGCTGGGATCACTGGGGATGTGGCCGTTCTTTTGTAGCATGCGAATGGCCCGCAAGCAACTACAGTACAGAATTATGACAATAAAAAAAATAATAAAAATATACAGATGTATGATGGACAACCTAATATCTAAAGGCTTCTGGTTAAATGCTTTAGTTTAAAGAAGTGTCTACAAATTATTATTTTGGATGGATTATTTAAAGGGATAGTTCACCCAAAAATGAAAATTTGATGTTTATCTGCTTACCCCCAGGGCATCCAAGATGTAGGTGACTTTGTTTCTTCAGTAGAACACAAATGATGATTTTTAACTCGAACCGTTGCGGTCTGTCAGTCGTATAATACATGTCAATGGGAACAAAAACCCTGCGGCTCGTGACGACACATTGATGTCCTAATACACGAAACGATCGGTTTGTGTGAGAAACTGAACAATATGAAAATGAAAATATATAATGATAAAAAAATGATATAAATACTGTTCGGTTTGTCGTACAAACCAATTGTTTCGTGTCTTAGGACATCAATGTGTCGTCACGAGCCGCAGGGTTTAATTTGGATTTGTCTGTGCATGTTTTTTTGACTCTTATAGATTGTGTTGCCATTGACATGTATTATACGACTGACAGATGGCAACGGTTGGAGTTAAAAATCATCATTTGTGTTCTACTGAAGAAACAGTCACCTACATCTTGAATGCCCTGGGGGTAAGCAGATAAACATCAAATTTTCATTTTTGGGTGAACTCTCCCTTTAATGGACAATTGGCCAGAAAACATTAAAACTTTCATTTTTTATTTTTGGTCACTTTCAAAGACTTGGGGTTTGACTGGTTATAATGACCTGTTAGATTACATGCCATAAATAAAGCATTATACTGCCAAACATAAACATCACAAGTATTATTTTCCTAAAGATTATTAGGGCTGAAACACTGAAAGTGTGGATTAGGATTCGTATTTTTATTTATTTATTTTTTTAAATTTTGCACACACACTATCTGCCATTTGGTCTGTAGTTTTTAGTAAATCGCTTAAAAATCTGATTAAATAAATGACAAAATAGGGAAACAGAATTTACTGTTGTTTGAATTCATTCTAAACAACAAATGCTTACATTGGCTTTTGATTACTAAATTTAGTTATGTGAATGTGATTTCTAAAAAACCCTATTGATAGTATTTTTCTTGTGAACTCCACTGGCACTGTTATAGGGTGCTTTCACATTAGCACTTTTGGTGCGCACCCGGGTTCGATTGACGTCAGAGTTCGGTACGTTTGGATGATGTGAACACTGTCTTCTGAACTCGGGTGCGCACCCGCAAACCGTTTCCGAGTCTGCTTAGGGTGCATTCACACTTGTAGTTCGGTTCATTTGGTTCATTTGGTCTGGACCAAAAAAGAAAAGGAAAAAATTTAGTCCTGGTCCGATTAGCATTCAGATTGGCAATTTTATCACCGAACCAAAAGATACCAAACCTAAAGGCATAAGAATACATTCACAACCTGATTGGTCGGATTTTATGACGTATTGCCTATTTTGAGATGGAACTTACCGAACATCCAAAACAATGCTGTGTGCTGAGGTAAATGCGCTCGTTGTATGTGTGTAGCCTGCATATGATGGTATTTTGGTCAGCTGGGAACTCGTGAAGAGCTTATAAAATGTGTAAAGGAGTCAAAACAGCGGCGGGAATCCATCCGTCACACACACAAACGATATGCTGCGTGGAGAAGCGTTTGATGCCTGTGATGGGCAACCTCGCGACTATGACGAGAAAAAAAACGATATGCGTGAGGATTCTGTCCTTTTTAGGGTCTCATCTTCCTGTTTTTGGCTCGTTTACATGTCTTTGGTCCGTGTTGGATTCATATATCATTTGAACCGCACCAGAGTTCGTTTGGAAGCGGACTGAGACCCATCTTTTCAGCGGTCTCGGTCCGCTTGTTTGGTGTGCACCAGGGTTCGGATGGCAGCGTTCACACATGCTCAAATGAACCGCACTAACAGAGCAAGCGCACCAGGGTTCATTTTAATCGAACCAAACATGCCAAGTGTGAACGCACCCTTAAAAAGGGTGGTCTGGGGTACGGTTCAAGTGAACTCTGGTACGGTTCGCTTCTGATATGAACGCAAATGTATCAAATTGCAGAAGTGAACCGCTATTAATGCCGTATTATTTGATAAGAATGTGTGTTTGTGTGTTTGTTTCATTCACTTTCCCGACGAGCGTGACTGACGTGCTGCAAGCAGAGAGCTGTAGTGTAGCCTCTCTCGTGTCTGCTCGCCTTCAGCTTTCTACATTCGCGTTAGATAGACGCAAGCGTCGTTATGAACAAAACCAACAGTTCAAAAACAAAAATATAAAAGTGGGGAGAGCAACGTTATGCATTTTGCCGCCTTCTCCTGCGCCTTCGTTACTAAGCAACGGAGTAAACAGCTGCTGGTTTGATGACGCAAACGAACTGCGGGTTGGACCCAAATAATATAATATGAACACAGTCCATTGGGGGCAGGGGGAGGGGGGAGCAATCGAACTCGGGTTCGGTCCAGGCAATCGAACCAAGTGTGAAAGCACCCTAACTGCTACTCGCAAAAAACGACCTCAGATACATCCACTCCATAACTTATGAAAATCTATGGTTACAGATCCACTTAGCAGCCAAGGGATTTGCATTTTAGTACATTTTGTTTTATTTGGTTGATAACTCTCACTGTGCTGTTTGCTTGTTGCATTTCTAAGGCTGCAGCCTCTTAAAGGGTTAGTTCACCCAAAAATGAAAATTCTGTCATTAATTACTCACCCTCATGTCGTTCCACACCCATAAGACCTTCGTTCATCTTCAGAACACAAATTAAGATATTTTGATGAAATTCGAGAGTTTTTTTTTATCCTCTATTGAAAGCAACGAAATTACCACATTCAAGGTCCAGAAAAGTATATACTTTTACTGAGCCGGCGTTCGGACGTAAACACTGAAGCTCTGCAATGTAAATAGCGTAGCAGAATGACAGGGGAGAGACGAATTTGTTGAATAAAGTCATTATTTTTGTTTTGTTTTTGCGCACAAAATGTATTCTCGTCGCTTCATAACATTAAGGTTGAACCACTGCAGTCACATTGACTATTTTAACGATGTTTTTACTACTTTTCTGGACCTTGAATGTGGTAATTTTGTTGCTTTCAATAGAGGAAAAACCTCTCTGATTTTATCAAAAATATCTTAATTTGTGTTCTGAAGATGAACAAAGGTCTTATGGGTATGGAACGACATGAGGGTGAGTAATTAATGACAGAAATTTAATTTTTGGGTGAACTAACCCTTTAATTGTTTCAGACCTGGAACTGTCAAAGGTAACTTTTGCAGTACTCTAGAAGAGGACACAGTAAGCTAGGCTGATAGTTTTCGTGAGAAGGCCAAAGTTTAAGAGTCACGGTTCGCTACTGGAAAATGTGCTGGAGTAGACTTTACAGAGTGCTTGATCAAAAATTGATCCACCTCTTAATGGAAATAAATGTGATGTTATTTCAGTCAAGAGGTGCATCAATTTTTGGTCAAGATCTTGTATTGACAATGCAAGAGTCAAGCACTCTGTAAAGTCTACTCCAGCACATCCCAAAGACTTTCAATGAATTTAAGGTCTGGACTCAGAGTTGCCAATTCATGTGTGAAAATGATTCTTCATGCTCCCTCCCAACCATTCTTCACAATTTGAGCCTGATGAATCTTGACATTGTCATCCTGGAATATGGCCATGATGTGTCTTCCTACAATGGTTGTTTAAGAAATGAAAAGCTACACACCCCATCAATTAGGGTTAGAAGAACTGTTGCCAAACATATAACATGCTAAAACATAATAATCACTGCAATAATGATCCAATCATAGACTCTTAAGCATTTGCCTTTTTAAATTCAAACAGCGACTTTTTCCTGGGCAGTGTGTAAGAAAACCTGTGCCCCCAATTGATTGATAATAAATATAACAGTAAAGGCCCGTTCACACCAAGAACAATAACTATAAAGATAACTATAACGATAACTATATTTGCGTCCACACTAACGAACGATAACGGTCTGTTTATTCTAAACTCAAGTGCTGCGGTTTCAAAGTGTGTACAACACGTTTTTGCTGTTCTTGTTACATTTACACAATTTTAACCAGCAGATGTCCTCAGCATGGTATGTTTTGAGTAAATAGCTAGATAATCAATCTAATCTAACAGCTGATGAAGTCAATATAGTGGAATAAAAAAACAACAACGCCTAGTCTTTTTCACTTCAACTTCAAAGGAAGCAAAACATTGTCGAAATTAGCTGAGGTAATTTTATGTTATACGGTTTGCTAGCCTGGCATAATGATCTCATCGTTAATACTTCTCACCATTTATTCCAAGGGTATGACCAATTGTTTTTCATATATCCATTTCCTTTAAAGTATCCTTGAAAAGGGGGTTTGACTTGTCAAACAGTGGTGGCTATTTCTGGAACTCGACAATTAACTTCTCCACGTCGTCTATGTGTGTCTTTAAATGCGTGGGCCCTTAAATTAGAATGGATTCTGATTGGCTGTCAGTGTTTTATTGTTCAACAGCTGAAAAAAATCGTTCTGAAAGTGATCCCAACAATATTGTTTCTCTATATCGTTATAGCTGTGGTGTGGACAGTGCTATTCTTTTATATTTAGAGCGATTTTTAGAACTATATCTTTATCGTTATCTTTATAGATATCGTTCTTGATGTGAACAGGCCTTAACTATGGAATAAACTAAAACCAATAAAGTGTGAAAACACATTAAATGTTTTCTTGCATTACAGGAGACCCATCCAAATTTCCACAAAACACAAACATGTAAAGGGAACACGCACCTGACTGTTATGGTGTTACGGTAGCTTGGCAGCAGTTTTTCCATGTTAAGGAAGCGTGTGATTTCCTCCAAGATCAGGCGAACATCTGCATTCAAGTTGTCTACTGTGCGCACCTCATTATTAATGCTGATGGCAGGAGTCAGTGAATTTGTCAGGGCATCAATCAGCTCGGCACGATAGTAATTATCAGAAAACTGCAGTGGGAAAAACACAATTACAACTGTTCTGTGATGCTTCCGCTGACAATTAATTTGTGCATAATAATTACAGCAATATTTAGAAAAACCATGAGCTTTCGGCATTAGATCAATTGGAACACTTGCATGTATCCTTCCACCTTTCACTAAAATGCTCACATACTTTTACATATTGCTTTTCTTTGCTCTCTTACCTTGTTTTTCCGGTTGTCATTGTATTTGATGAGGTCCAGTATAAAGTTCAGGACCTCTTTGGGACAAAGATTCTGAACATCTCTTAGCAGAGCCATGGCCACAGGTATAGTCTACCAGAAAAGAATAGTCAAGCCGACTTTAGAGTCATTCTAGCAATATACAGTATACAGCTGAGGGAAATATTGTTTCACCAGCACTGCGGCGCAATACACACAACAATAAAGAGTAAACCATACAACTGCAAAAAAAGATGTAACAATGACAAATAAGTACCAAATGGCAAGAGACAATAGGATAAGGGGTCACCATACATATACATACCTGCAAACTCCAAAGTGGTGAAAAAGGTGACATGTTTAGAAAGTAAATTGTAGTTGGGGGGTCTGGGGACATCCTCCCCCAGAAGAAAATTTTCATGATTTTAACATATAAACTAAGCATTCTGGTGCACTCCCACAAGAAAATAAATGGAAAAAACAACATTTTCTTCTAGTAAAAAACAAAAAATAACAATAAAAAAAAATTATTGACACTAGGGCTGGGCATTGACACAAATTTCACAATTGGATTCGATTTTGATTCAGAAGCTTGCGATTTGATTTCGATTTGATTACCTTCAATTCAATAATGATTAATTTGGGTCTATCAGGTACAGTACATGGCAAATTTCCTCAAAGAAAAAATATCTCTCAACTAATGCTGTAAACTATACAGGGAACCACAACTGGTACATCATTATAATATTAAAGGTTAAAATTAATTGATTTGTATGCTACTTACATATAAATTACACATAAAAAGTTTTTATAATAACGTTATAATACATTTTTAATGACATAATTATGTTTCTACTCGTTTTTAATACTGTTTCTACTCGTTTTTAATATCGGCCTAAACATTTAAATGGTGGCCGTCATAAAACGGTTTTATACATTCAGTATTGAAGCACATGAATATGCAGTGGCCTATAGTCACAGTGGATATCAAAATGAGTTCATAAGTTCATTTTTGTAGCTAACAAGTTTTTTGACATTGAACGGCTTTTCTGATGTAAATGTTACGGTAAATGTGACATTTTTACAAGCTATTTTATTGGCACTTTTCCACGGTTGAAACAATGATTGATCGATTAACGTTACATATGACATGATACGGATTTCAGTAAGTTGTACTAGATCTTTCAACATACCTTCATACATTCAGTATTCATGTTTATTTTGTGTTGTAAAGCGGAAGAGATGATCGGTTCACGTGCACTCTGCCTCTCTTTGAACTGAAGCGCTACAGCGATGCGTTACACACAGAGCGCCAAAAAAGATCACGACAGCTCGAGAGACGTTTATGGTCTCACTCCAGTCTATGGGAAAGTAGGGCTTCGATTTATTGTGCCTGCAAACTCACCCTGACACCCCCCACCCCCGAAAAAAAAACAACTCTTCGGATCTACACGATTCACATAAATTGCATATTTTGATTCAAAACGGCGAATTTCGCCGAAAAGCGACTAGTTTGCAGGAATGCATATACTGTAGTGTACACACAGTTGTGGTTGTATACATCAGTAAAGTTAAAATCAAAAAAGGTGATTGATGCCACAGCACAGATGTGACACAGCTAGGGCTGCCCCCTAGCTGTATCACATCTGTCAAGGCTTAGTCGACCAAAATTTTTATTAGTCGGTCAGTCGCAGAAAAAATATTTGTGACGAAGTCACACAGTCCATGATGGACAGATCCTTAAAAGGTTAGTTCACCCAAAAATGAAACTTCTGTCATTAATTACTCACCCTCAAGTCGTTCCAAACCCGCAAGACATTCGTTTATCTTCGGAACACAAATTAAGATATTTTTGATGAAATCCGAGAGGTTTTTTTATCTCCCATAGAAAGTAACGAAATTACCACATTCAAGTACAGAGTAGTAGTAAAGACATTTTTAAAATAGTCAACGTGACTACAGTGGTTCACACAAAGGTCTTGCGGGTTTGGAACAACATGAGGGTGAGTACTTAATGACAGAAATTTCATTTTTGGGTGAACTAACCCTTTAAGGGCAGGTCCTCGTGGTAATTACAGTATGTCGGGCAGGAAATCCAAACGTTCGCCTATCATCCATCGACCTCAAATATGGCTTATCATTTGAAACATGTTAAGTAGTAGCAACTTTACATGGCCGCTCAATCTAACGTTAACCTAGATAAATGTGCCCTATTATTAGACACAATCAAGTGTTTGTGCAGACTATGGAAGATGAAGTATTAGCGCGCTTACTGCAAGACATGGAGGTGCCAGTGTGATCACTTGCATTTTTTCTAATAACAGCGGAAACATCTTAAAATACTCAATTTTTTGGTCATACAGATCATTTGAAACTGTAAAGGATCTACTTTTGTGTAAACTCACAATAACAAGAAAACATTGTGACTTTGTAAAATAAAGAAAACAAACAGGATGCGCTTTCTGCTGTCTCTGTCTCCCTGAACTGGAGCGCGTCACAAAAATGAAACGAAATTCATCATATAATTGCCTCACAGACATGAGAAATATCTCTATAGAAAACTTAAAGTGTCTATTGTGTTTGTTTATAAACAAACCAATTCAAATCGAAAAGAAATACTCTCTGCTTATGTAATCCATATAAAAAGTGCATTTCTCTCTATAGGCACGTTCACTATATTGTGAGATAGGGAGGCAGCATCGTCAACATCTTTGCAGCTGACACTGACTCAGAAAACACTAGTTTATTAATAAATAATTAAATTGTCTCCTTACTGTTTTTGACACATTCATAATCCTTACTTTTGCCTGTGCTTTGCGGCAAGCTTTATACGCGCACTTTGAGTGCGGAATAGGCTATATTACGCCTATATATATTAAACGCTTATTATAGTTTAGTATTCTCCTCAATATATATTTAAGTAATTAAACTAATATAAATGTGCAATTAGTCGACTAATCACTTAAATGAACGACTAATAGTCAACTAGAAAAATCTTTAAATTGAAGAACAGGTTGAGAAAAACTAATGAATACGTAACAGTCCATATTAGGGTTGTCACGGTTCCTCGATTAACTTCGAGTACTCAATTTAAAAAAAAAATCCTCAATTGCAATTTACCCATGTTAAGTAACTGCAAAATACCAGAAATTCCATGGACTAGAATCCATGAACTTCATTAGATTCTTAGAACATTCTTAGATTTAACCTGTTTCTATGGCTGCACAATGTATTAAAACATTTAAAAACAATACTATAGCATAGTGCTTTTGTGAATTTACAAAGTCTGTGATTCAATTAAACAAATATATGCCCTTCTGTGGGTTTAATATATATATATGCGCTTTAATTATTTACATGCATGTAGGTTACGTGCGTCTCAGAGCGTCTTCGTTCACAGTAAATGCTGCTCCACATGAACTGTTATCATTTACATGCGTGGAGCGCATCTCAAACTCCATCTCTGCATATGCTGTGAGTTTGGGTTGATATAACGTTCATCTGGGAATGCTATGTGGGAATGCTATTTCATCAAATTTGGTAAATACTCTAGCATCTTTCCTGTGGAAGACCTTCCTCATCTTCACCAGTGATATTTCATCCCTGACATGTTCGCAAGGACCAACTATTGTCCATGATACTTTTGGTTAAGGATAAGAATCGGGCGTTACCTTTTGCAGGAAGTAGCTCTGAAAATTAATGAAGTTGTTGGTCTTGACGATATTTGGGCAGCTTTTGCAGCAGAACATGCGTGTAAAGAGAGACTTCATGGCTGGGGGGCCAGTCCAGGTGCTCATCATGGAATTAGCAATCTAACAAAGGTCAACACAGTTACTTTCAAACAAGTCATTTCAAACATTATGAGTACTGTTTGAAATCTATCATTTCAAACAGCATGGGAACTCAACTACACAACAATAAAACAATATTGTGCTCAATAAGGGATGTTAACTGATTAACTGACCTTAACAATAATGTAACTGGTTAATTGCCACATTTATGTTTAGAAGTTTAAAAAAGGCTATTCCATTTACTGTCACATTATAGTTATAAACAAGTTATAAACAAACTTGTAGCACTTGCAAAAAAATGTGATAACACTATCTATGAAGCCTGTATTTATAATGTATTATAATACATGCATAATGCCTTGGAAACAACTTTATAACATGTTGCATCATCTTATAAATAATCATAACAGGTACAATACATTATAACATTTACCTATTTGTGGTTATAACTTTTAAGAGTACAATACATTATAACACCAGATGAAGCCTGCATTTACAATGCATCATAAGGGTATTCATAATGCATTATAATACACACGTAATGCCTCATAAAACAAAGTCTTTAAGTCTAATCATCAACATTTAAAAGGTTTATAATGTGGTCGTAATATTTATAAGTGGTCTTTGTCTGCTTTAAGTAAAGCAACAAAAGTTAAGTCTTCTTTTAAACAGCCATAAGATATCATGAAGTGGTTATCAGACATTTGGTTTGAACTTTTTTATTTTTATTTGCTTTTAACATTTTTATTGCAATACTTAAAAAATAAAATGTGTTCCATATGTAAAATCAACAAAACAATATTGTATTGTTTTAAATGTAAAAGTTTCCAGCGAGCTTAAAGGGATAGTTTACACAAAAATAAAAATTCTGTCATCATTTATTCACCCTCAAGTTATTCCAAACCTGTACGAGTTTCTTTCTTCTGTTGAACACAAAAGAAGATATTTTAAAGAATGCTGATAACCAGACAGTTAACGTTAGCCACTGACTTCCATAGTATTTTTTCCTACTATGGTTGTTTGATTACCAACATTCTTTAAAATATCTTCTTTTGTGTTCAGCAGAAGAAAGAAACTCATACATGTTTGGAACAACTTGAGGGAGAATAAATGACAATTTTAATTTTTGGGTAAACTATCCCTTTAAAGTAGGTCACACTGAAATTAACATTAGCCTCATAGGAAACTCTCAAATATGAACAAAGTAACACACTGAAAGTGCCAGGAACCACCCCTCACACGTTCTTGGCCACCTTATACATTACATTAGAAAATACAACTTACATGAATGTGGTTAACCAGACTGTAAAAGAACATATTTTTGTTTTATCACCTAAGCCATAAGCAACTGTGTTTACGAGGATACTCAATGTTTTACTTGCATTTTTTTCCCCATGTATGTGTCCGTTCAGGCACAAACAGACATGGAAGAGAACGGCATTTGGTGTTCACGTGCATCTGTGTGTATGTGTGCGCGCAGAATACAGCCGCACGTTCAGAATTGAGTTCTCTTTCGCGTCTTTGTGCTCTCAAATGGTTTAAAATAGCTTGAATGTTTAAACTGACAGGACCTAAAACACGTTCAAATGATAAACTTTAATTATATGATGGTCAAATTTAGCAATTAATCCAAGAGTCACATGCATTTTGAACCATGGTTTCTGGACCGTACGGATTAACGATCCCTATACTTGACATCGCACATCCTGTGATGTGACACATCTCGTGATGTGCGGAAGCGCACATCACGATTTCGATGCTAAAATGATATATCGTGCAGCCCTACATAAGATGTAGTATGATACTGTGCAGATCTTAAAGAAAACAATGTCAAGCTATGAGACTTGGTAAAGTAAAATATATGAAACTATAGGATATATAATCCATTATAACTTAATTGGGTAATTATGTTCATTGTGTGTTATAAATCATCATGCTCTCAATAGTTATAACCACAAATGAGTAAGTATTATTACAGTTGTTACAATTATTCATGAGATGACAACGCATTATAAGGTTGTTTATAAGGCATTATGCGTGTATTATAATGCATTAAGAATACCCTTATAATGCATTATAAATACAGGCTTCATCTGGTATTATAATGCATTGTACTCTTAAAAGTTATAACCACAAATAGGTAAGTATTATAACGTATTGTACCTGTTGTTATGATTATTTATAAGATAATACAACACATTATAAGGTTGTTTATAAGGCATTATGCATGTTTTATAAGGCATTATAAATACAGGCTTCATAGAAAGTGTTACCTAACTTGCCAGTTGTAATCTGTGTTTAGCAGTAAAATGACCTGTACTTGGGAGAAAACAGACTGCACTGCACATCAAGAAAATTTAAAGGAAAGTGAAATCATGGTTGACTGACAAGTACAAGCCTGAAGAAACAGGTGTTTATCAATTCTCAGAGTTGAGGAACAAACTACTATTTAAAAGTTTGGGGTTGGTAAAATTGTTTCATGTTTTTGAAAGTCTTTTATGCTCAACAAGGCTTCATTTATAAGATCAAAAATATATTATTTTAATATATTTTGAAACAATTTATTCCTGTGTCAGCAAAGCTGAATTTTCAGCAGCCATTAACATGTCACGTGATTCCTCTGAAATCATTCTTAAATGCTCATTTGGTGCAAAAGAAACATTGTTTATCATCATCACAGCTTTAAGCGGTTGTGTTGCTTAATACTTGTTTTACCTTAGCCAGACAGAAGCAGGCCTGCATGCGGACTTTATAAAAGCACTGGTCTTGTTCTAGGATATCCGTAAGAGCACGTCGTGACGCAGGAGTGGGAAATTTTTCCAATGCTGAAATAGCCTCCTCCTGGGCCACTACATCCCTCTCGAACTTCAGTTGGTACTGCCACATGAAATCGGCCTGTTCAAACTCTACCTTCCGAAGGATGGACATGTCCGGATCAATTCGGATCCACAGCAGAGGAGAGTCAGCGCTGTGATGTCAAAACAAAAGAAAATGGTTTGTTGCAGTTACTATGCTGAAATTAATCAAGCTCTCTTTGAATTGAACTAAAAAGAATCTCAATGACCTTCCTATAGCCTGGAAACAACATGGATTCTAAACTCTGACTAAGGATATCATTTGAAAAATGGAGGCTAGAACGAAAGAAGGATAAAAAGGTAGAAGAACCCGTTTAACCAGTGCCTGAGCTCACAGTGCTGTGTACAGTGGTTGTAACCTTCTCTCCTCATCCTTACCCTGTGCTGTTGAGATTGGCTGATCTGAGAGACAACACACTAGTCATTACAAATCTCTCTCACACATCTCCATATTATTTGGCACAGACAATCAATGTGTCAGATGGATGAATTACTAAATCACAATTTTTTGTGCTTTGAAGCAAGAATACTGTCCTCCAGCAATATTTTCAAAATGATGTGAGTTTCACCAGTCATGTTTCACCCACAACAACATATTAAGAGGACAGTCATAAGAATTACGTGAAAGGGTCAAAGGTAATCAGCCATGGGAGTTTGTATTTACCATCACAGTCTGAATGTCTGAAATGTAAGGGTTTAAGGGGCAAAAATCTACATGTAAACATGTAACATGCATGTAAACACATTATATAGAAAGAAGTCAAAGTGCTGTTATTGCTGAATCCACAAAAAAGGGTGTACAAATGGTCAGAAAAATCTGAAACAAAAATGAGTGAGAAAGAAAAATAAAAGGAAAGATAACAAATGAACCAATGAGAAATACTCTTTGTATCTTGTGTAAGAACAAATTTTGTGTGTGCATGTTGAACAGGAATACTCTGCTAAGACATTTAGTATTTAGACAAATTTGTCCAAAGGCATTAATCTAACTAAAATGTACTTGCAGTTCCTAAGTGTTGACCACTTAAAAGTTGAAACATTCACTGATCTGCATGGGATGGGGGCATTAGGCATAAAAACAGCTTACTCCATGGCTGACAAGTCCATGTCAACTTCTTCTCCATTCATCAGAGGGATTTTCTTCTTCTTGTTCCTGGCAGAGAGAGAATGTAAGAGGATATATTAAAAAAATTAAGACAATGACCCAAATCTTATTTCCAAGTGCTGGATAGGAATTTTAAATGCAACACTAATAACCTGCTATTATATATAAGCATATACTATGATTAGATTCAGGCATGATCTTTCTTCTGGAAGCAAGTCCTACCTTCTGCTTTTGGAGTGGCAGGGAATGTCATGTTTTAGACTGTTCTCCTCTATCTGCAATGTGTGGTTAAATGACCCATCCAGTTCCTGCACTGTCACTTTAATAGGGCCCTGATGAATATCAAAAGCATTCACATGATCATTGTTGGACCACTTTGGAGACCATTTTTGTGTTTTCACTACCTGTATGAAATGTCCTTTTAACCATTTATATAATCTCTCACACAATTTTCCTTATGGTTTTCTCTCTGCCATCACTCACCACATATTTCTGTGTGCCAGACGAAGTGTAGTCCTGACGGATCTCTAGTTCCAAAACATTTCTTTTCCTGTTGAAGGCAAAACTTCCAAAAAATTTTACCACCCCACTCTGGTCTCTGAAGTTGATAAGTCAATTGTAATAACATATTAAAGAACTACAATATGCTTGAGCTCAACATTTTTTTAACAGCAACTGTAACATTTGCGTTTTCACAAAGATGAACATGTCAGGGAAGATCACCAGACGTGCGGTTCGATGGGTGTGGAAAAATATATTTTATCTACTGAGATGTGAGCAGAGCGTCACAACAAAAGCAAATAAAACTCTATGAGCCACAGCATCTGCAGGGTGCAAATTTAAAGCAGCAGTCCATAAGTTTTGCCTCTTTGTCGCCATCTGTTTGATTTGCGGAATTATCTTTACGTGGGTTGTGCATCGGCACGGCTCCTCAGCGCGGATGAATCTAATGTTTTGAGAACGTGTGGCTGTCAGTCACCGCACCAGTGGATACTATACTTCAGAATCACAGACTGTAGTCTAGGAAGTATGACTAAAATAAGAATTTTCACCTGAAAATGTCATCTGAACAAGTAAGTAACAAATCTGCCACTTTTGTTGACCAGATGATTAAAACTAACGATCGCTTAGCTCATATCACATCAAATGGCGCAAATTATTATTATGTTTATACTTTTTTCTCAAACTGTTAATGTTAACAACATCAGCATTGCGTGACTATGTGTATTTAATGTGTATTAGCATTACCTGTAGATTTCAATTTCTGTACAGTCTAATCTCTAACAATAATTTGTCATACCATACAATCCGCCATCAAAATGATAAGTTTAATTATTCCAGCTGCTGTGAGAAAAGGCTATAAATGATCTGCCATCAGCAGCATCCTCACATGCGAATTTGAAGATTTTTCTATAATTTTTAACCAAAAAAAGATACGGACTGCAGCTTTAACATTTGTAATAAGACCTGCACAGATAAAATGAATGTCATATGAGCGGGGTAGGGCAATGTCTATGGTAACACCTAACCCTTAAAATGACTGTGAAAACTGTGATTTAAACAACTTTATAGTTCAAATACAGGTTTTTACAAAGAAATTTTTATAACATTTCAGCCATTAAACCATTTTTTTAAGGAAGTCAAAATTATAAATGGTTAAATTTATATTCTGATGGTTATATATAATCTCACTATACATATACATACATATATATATATATATATATATATATATATATATACACACAGTTGCAAGAAAAAGTATGTGAACCACTTGCAGAATCTGTGAAAATGTTAATAATTTTAACAAAATAAGGGAGATAATACAAAATGCATGTTATTTTTTATTTAGTACTGTCCTGAGTAAGATATTTTACATAAAAGATGTTTACATATAATCCACAAGACAAAAAAAATGGGGGGTGAAAACATTTGGAATTTGAAGATCAAGGTAAATTGTATTTAATTTGTCTTCCGGGAAACATGCAAGTATCTTCTGTTGCTTCTGAAGGGCAGTACTAAATGAAAAAAAATGATATTCAAGCGAAATAAGAAAAATTTGGACCTCTTCATCCTGTTCAAAAGTTTTCACCCCCCGACTCTTAATGCATCGTGTTTCCTTCTGAAGCATCAGTGAATGTTTGAACCTTTTTTAATAGTTGTGTTTGAGTCCCTCAGTTGTCCTCCATGTGAAAAGATGGATCTCAAAATCATTCAGTCACTGTTGTAAAGGGTTCAAATATGCAAAAGATGGTGGAAAACTGAAGAATTTTTGGGACCTGGAGATTTTTTCTGAAGAACAGAGCTCAGTTTAACTGCTCAGAATAAACAAGGGACTCATGAACAACCATCACAAAACAATTTTTTTGTCTTATGGATTATATGTAAACATCTTTTATGTAAAATATCTTACTCAGGACAGTACTAAATAAAAAATAACATGCATTTTGTATGATCTCTCATTTTGTTAAAATTTTGCACATTTTCACAGATTCTGCAAGTGGTTCACATACGTTTTCTTGTATGTGTGTAATATATATATATATATATATATATATATATATATATATATATATATATATATATATATATTTTCTCTCAATACACACTTGCTTATTTTTGATCCACGGTTAACGCGTGTATGCTGCGTAAAAATATGGGCTGATTTTTGCCATTGTTCAAAACAGCAGAAACAATGAATGAAAATGAAAATTCAAACTCTGCCAGTAGGTGGCACTTATGGATCAGCATAAATTTATCAGTTTACGCTGTCAACCCCTGTATACAAAACAGCTGCACTTATTACAACGACAAATTTCTCCGGAAGGTGACGAGTTTGCAGGTGATATACTATAACACTATAAGGTAAACAATGTCATAATTCATCAACAGTAGATAATTAGCAATCACCAATGGCTTGGCATAAATCTGCAATATTCACTGAGTGTGAACTGCTCTGACAGCACGAGTCTGTAGAACGTGCAACAACACCATGTATTTACTGTGAAATGTGAAGCACTTACATTTATTTAAATCGCCTTTTGAAGTTTAATAATCACATTTAGCCATGTTGTGATTCCTGTTACTCCATCCCCAAATTTAAGACCTCTTGAAATGATAATTAAGAACTAAAATATTTAATACTTTTTATGGCCTTAAATTTGATAACTGAAGTTAAGACTTAAGACTTTTTTACAGACCCACAGGGACCCTGATGAGCTACTCCTGACAACAGGACAAATGGAAAAGGAAAGAGTAACCTTTTAACATCTGTTTTGATGCATCCAGTTCAGACAGTGTATTTACATCTCTGACGTTAACCAATCATATCAGTGGACATTTACTGACAAGTCTTAAAGGAGACATAGCATAGCTAATACAGTTTTGCAGTAATTATTCAACATATCTGATGGCAGAATGCAGCAACTGACCAATCAGAAAGAAGTATTCCTAGGAGCCACAAAAAAAAAAAAAAAAAAAAAAAAAAAAAAAAAAAAAAGAAATATAACTTCACTCCACATAAAGACTGCGCATTTGAAGGATACACCCATTGCTTGATGAGGGGTCCGATGTCCTTCCCTGACACGTTGGAAATGGATTTGAGGAATCCAGAGGTGGATACCAGCATCTGGCTCCACATGTGAGACTGATATTTCTGAGATGAGGCTGTGCTGGCCAGACTCAAGAGCTTGTTAAACACCTGAAGAGAGATTTGAATGCCTTTGAATGCCTAGTTTATAATTAACCACAAGGACAATGAAAATTTAATATAGAGAACTAGCTGCAAATCAATGTGTGTAGGTGGTCTAAGAATTTGAGAGGAACCTATTCAGGATGTAATCACCATGAAATATACCACTTCCTTTCTTAAATGAGGGGTGTTTCATTTCCTATACCTGCAACATGAATTCCATGCTAATTCGGTTTTCGATGAGCCTCATGACCAGGTGGGCTTTGCATTGGAACATCTTGTAATATTCCCAGGACAATGTGTGGGGGTGTCTGATGGAAAAGTGCAGGTGGGGAGTTGGACTGAAAGGAAAAAAAATACATAATATCTTTCTCACTCTGTGTGAAACAACATCTTTTGAGCAAGTTTGAATGAGAGTGTATAATTTATAAACAGTGATAAAGGTGAGGTTATAACTTGTCTTTTTCTTTTCCTCCAGAAAAGGTGGGATGCAGCAGGACGCCGCCCATTTTTAGCTCATAATCCACAATCTTGTCCAGTTCCTGTAGGTTAAGAGAGTAACAGACAAACAGTTCAACATTTAAAAAGTTGAAGTTTGGGCATATAAAAATATCCACTTGGCCGATTTGAAAAGCATTATCCCTCCTTTGTCGACCACTTTACTTTATACCTCCTTAATCCAGTGACGATACTCATTGACTCCAAATGTTTTCTTCAGGTAGAGGCCATAAATGTATCCTGAAATTCCCTTCAAAACCCACTCATCAGACCTGCAATTCAAAATAAACAACTTTCTTTTTAAATTGCTATGACATCATCCTACAGAACAATTTTAGTTTACACAGGACTCAGGAGTCATATTTTGTTTTTAAAATCTGAGCTCACGATCTGGTCATGCAAAGACATGAGCAAGTGTGTTTGAATGGATTTCATTGGCAATGCTAGAGACTGCTCACTGTAAACCCACTGTCTTCAATTACAGGGTTAAACGGCATTAAGCAACATCATTAATTGTAGGCAGACGACTGTTCTCCATTTCAAAGTAACTTCAGTTCTCCAGCTGGGACTCGTACAAGCTCAAAACATTAAATAAATAAATTCTGCTATAGAAACCTTCACATCTGATTCAGATTTCAGACACTTACCACACAAGGGTTTATTGTAAGAAGTAATCAAAGCTTTGGACGAAGAACTACAGCATCTGACCAAATGGACCTCACACTCTCTCGGGAACGCACACACACACACACACACACACACACACACACACACACACTAAGAGTACTTCAGTTAGAGAGCCAGCATGAGGGGAGAAATTGTCTTTATGACGCAGAACAGAAAAACAGAGAGGGATCTACCAAGCTTGACAATAAAACAATGAAAGACAAACAAGTAGTCCAAAACTAGAGCAGTGAAAAGGAAAAGTGAAATCAGGCTAAAAAAGACTCTGTGATGATCATACTACCTTCATGGGTAATTTCTATATCAAAGACCTAACACAGTTTTAAACAAGCACAGTCTGAAATGTCTTGCTCAAGGACAATGGTAATGTTCATAGATCGTGTGGAGTTTGAATATAAAGCCAGGGACCAAAATGAACATTCAACAAGCACCAAATGTAAAATAAAACTGCTTTGGGCAAGAAGATTTGTTACCCCCCAGTGGTCCGGTGAGTAGTGGCTTTATATGGAATTAAAAGGACATTTGTGACCTTTGCATCTCACTCAAAAAATAAAATTCATCATTTACTCACCCTCAAGTTGTTCCAAACCTGTAAGAATTTCTTTCTTCTGCTGAATACAAGATATTTGGAAGAATGTCTGTAACCAAACAGCTGCTGGGACACTGTTGACTTCCATAGTACTTTTTTCCATACTATGGGCTCCATCAACTGTTTGGTTACCCATATTCTTTAAAATATCTTCTTTTGTGTTCAGCAGAAGAAAGAAATTCATACAGCTTTAGACATCTTCGGGCTGAGTAAATGATAGATGATGGGGGGGGGGGGGACTTAAGCCACCAAAAATGAAAACAATATATGAGAACAAAATCATAATGTGTGTGGTGCAGTTTTAAAGGAGTCCTTGATTATGATTTCACTTTTTTTTTTTTTTTTAACTTCAGTTAGTGTGTAATGTTCCTGTTTCAGCATAAACAACATCTGCAAAGTTACGACGCTCAAAATTCAATGCAAAGGGAGAGACTATCCAGCTTAGCTGTTGTTAAGCAACCGAAGCGCAAGCTGTTAAAGCTCCGCCCTCTTCTGGAAAGGGGGCCGGGAACAGCTTCTCATTTGCATTTAAAGGGACACAAAAATGGCATGTTTTTGCTCACACCCAAATAGGTGCAAACTTGACAAGCTATAATAAATGATCTGTGGGGTTTTTTGAGCTGAAACTTCACAGACACATTCTGGGGATCTTATTACATCTTACATAGTACATCTTGTGAAAAGGAGCATAATAGGTCCCCTTTAAAGGGAGACAGATATCTGGTTTATCTTGTTGATTTTATGAGTGACAAAACGGCATGGTGGGTTCACTAAAACTATGTGAGGAAAAACCTAATAAAAATCAAATAATCTTACTGTCATTAGGATTAAAAAAAAAGAAAAGAAAAAAGAAAGAAAATTACAAAGATATAAAGTAATAAACCAGCACAATATCCTAGGCTTGGCAGAATCGAATGCTTACTGAAACAAAAACATTCCATCATGTAGCCAGGCGTTACTGGTTCAATAAATACTGGATTTCTTGCAAGTTTCTGCAACCATTCATGTTTGAAAAGTATAATATGAGCAGTATCACATGAGTAGCCGTGCGATATGGCTGTATATTAGTACGGCTGTGATTCGGCCGTAGGCACGAGGCTGCAGGCAATCACAGTGTGCTGATACACAGCCATATCGCATGGCTACGAGTGAGATATTGCGTTCATACAACAGTTCAACGGCACAAGTGTAAATAAATAAGAACAACAATGGAGTGTCTTCACAAAACCCTCTTTTGTGAGAATCTACTTCCTTCCACCACGTATTCAAATCTCAAGTTGACAGTTTAACAGTTGAGCCCAACCTCCGTTACCAATTGTAAAACGTCACTTTAGATGCCTAAAAGATTTGCATGCACAGGGTAAGATTTGTCAAAGTGCACATAAGATTGCAAGCGTAAATTAAATTTGCATGCTCAAGAGAAGCTTTGTAAAGGTGTAAATCACCTTTCAAGTGTAAAGAAAAAAAGATTTGCAGCATTTTGTAAGTGTAACACTTTTGGCACTTTTTTTTTCTCCACCAAAATACGGCGAAAAAAAAAGAATTGCAGGCCTGTGAACAGTGATTTGCAAGTGAAAAGTGAGTCAGAAACTGCAAAAAAGACTGACCGCGTATAACCAACCTTTGTGTAAAAAAATAAATAAACTGTAAATGTCTAAATGAATTGTTGTGTAAATACGTAGGGCATAAAATTCCCGAAATAGTATGATTTGTACAGTTCCATCTTTCTTTTACCTGTGCTTACAGTTTTGGCACGATTCTCTTTTGTCAATTATTCCTTACATATCGTCCTGGTCGCACTGTCAATATTGATTCTGATCACTTTCGTGTTACTGGTCAAGCTATTATATGTAGCTAGTATGAATAACCAAATGCTTTCTCTGTGTCCAGGTTTGACTGTAAAGCAAAACTGATACTTCAAATAAATAAAAAAACTCAACTTTGACAAAAAGTTGTCTTTATTAATGTCTAAATATACATATCCAATTGCAAAATCATATGCAAAGTAACTAATTATGTCTGAATCAAAAGCCAGCAACCAGGGAATACATACAGCCATGTTGATGTTTATATATAGGGCTATTCAGCCATCTAGTGGCTACACGGTGGCATTACTGATGATAAATGGTTCATAATTTAGAGATGCCCTTAAAATACATGTTAAAGGAAAAAAATATTATAACTCATTTTAATAAGATAATAATAATAATAATAATAATAATAATCATAATTCTGGAATCGCTCCTGATCAGTAGACAGGTGAAATTATGCATGCAGAGCAGATACTAGGCCTACTTTCAGCAGCATCAATATTAAAAATATCATCGCCTGCTGAGGACGACGATGATGATGATGAGCAGGATACATGCACTGAATACACAGAAATTCTTTCTTTACACACCTGCTCGAAATACAGTATGAACACATGGTAGTCAGCCTAATGGTGCACAGCTTATTAAGCAATCATGGTTATTTATTTATTTATTTATTTTAACATGTATGTATGCATTAAAATACTATTCTGGCAATGAGAATGATGCTGAGCCAAATGACGATAAAGATGTGTTCTGGCGTCTGGAGTGTTTACTGAACCAATCAGATAAGAGTAAATCGAGAGTCAGCTAGAGCCTAATTTGATTGGCTACATTAAGAATTTGGACCTGCCTTCCTCCTCGCGCTTGCCAAAATTCGTGCCAAAACCATAAGCGAAGGTAAACGAAAGACGCAACTATACAAACTGGGCGATTTCAGGAACTTTTATGCCCTATGTACTTACACAAGTCATTTACAGGTTTTTTTTTTTTTTGTTTTTGTTTTTTTTTTTTTACACACAGTCAATCTGTTTTGCGATTTTGTTTTCGCTTGCAAATCACTGTTCACAGGCTTGCAATTCTTTTGGCCATATTTTGGTGGAAAAAAATGTGCCAAAAGTGTAAGCGTGGTGGAAAAATGGAAGTCAGAAGAATACAGATCATATTTATTTTGCATTAGCATGAAGCTGTAGTTTCACAATACATTAATTACACTTACAAAAAGAAAAAACAGTGAAATGCTGCAAATCTTTTTTTCTTACACTTTAAAGGCGATTTACACCTTTACAAAGCTTCTCTCGCGCATGCAAATTTAATTTATGCTTGCAATCTTATGTACACTTTCACAAATCTTACCCTGCGCATGCAAATCTTTTAGGGATCATTTTACCTTCATACGAAGGAAAGTTGAGTCGTTTCATTGAAACTCACTGTAATATGTAGAGTATTATGAGAGAGAGAGATCGCCTGAGCGAGTGTATTACCTGCATGTAGCTGATATTCTTCAGGTTAATGTTATATTTATAATCACAATATCAGTTTGAATGTCTGTTGAAGACAGCAATATCTTTGTCCTTTTAACATTTGAGACATTCCCATGACAGCACTAGTCAATGCATTTGTCAGTTGCATCTCGTAAGATGTTTAAAGTAAAAACAACGTCCTTGTTTCAACAGTCATTTCAATGTAAAAGTCTTTGCGACTGACTGACTCACTCATAAAGACAGTCTTTGCCACCATCTCATGGCGTATTAATGTAACTTTCACTGAAGTCGAAATCACCAACAGACTCTCTCAACACCAAAAAATACAGCATGTTAATTACATAAAATATTATTTAGTGAACAATAATATTTAAATTAACAACAATAGCCATTATAACTGTATTAGAAGTAAAACAGGAAATAAACAACCAAACAGTTCAGTCAAACTTACAAGCAGCGCTCTAGTTAGTACAGGATTTAATTTCAATGTAAATATAAGTTATGAAACTTAATATAGCCCTTAAGCCAAATCTATTAGCTTTGGAACAAGTAATAGATTAATAAGACCAAAGATTGCCTGTTTGATATACCCAAAACAAATTATACCTCGTTTAAACACTATCTACATAAGAGCAAGCGGCAAATTCCTGAAGGACTAGCCGAGATGAAGCTGTTCTCTGTGGGTACATGAGCGCTGAACAGTCGCTGATGGCCTGGAGCTCTCATCTCTGAAAGCGTCTAAACAAATTTTCAGATAGATGCTATGTGTACATATAAATCGCATATCTGATGTCTAAACAACTATATTCTCACCTAAAAAAAACTCTTAAAACTACATTCTATCTATAAAAATATGGTGGGTTTGCTCATCCACCATGACACTCGCTGTGAGAATGCTGACGGCGGAGTAATTCGAATGGTCAAATGGTTCCTGTGGCGATACTGGTAGAATATTGCATGGCTGGAAAGACCTCTCAGCCAGTCAGATTGGAGAACCAGAACGAACTGTTGTATAAAGCCTTCTATACGTATAACAAAAATGCTGCAATATGCAGTTTTGTGGGTGGCAGCAAACATTAAACTACTAGGTTTCACCATTCCTACCTACTTACCAGGACATCCTAGAGATGAAGCAACCAAAAAACTGCTGGGCCAGAGCTTGAGCCAGAAAGCGTCTGCTTATAGGAGTCTGATCTATGATCATACCACTGTGCAGGAGGTTGGTACTGAGAAGAACAAACACAGACACAAAATCAAACAGAGCATCAAATCACATTGTAGCTTCTGTTAACAAAGCCTTTGAAATTAACATACACAAAAAAACAAAAACAAACAAAAGCACTTAGTTTGGAATTGGTAAAATGTGATCAGAAAAAAATATGATCAGAAAATCAACTTGCATAATTATGCACGCAGTGTACTATATACAGTGCATCCGGAAAGTACTCACAGCGCTTCACTTTTTCCACATTTTGTTATGTTACAGCCTTATTCCAAAAGGGATTAAATTCATTATTTACCTCAAATTTCTACAAACAATACCCCATAATGACAACGTGAAAGAAGTTTGTATGAAATCTTTGCAAATTTATTAAAAAAAAAAGAAAAAAAAGAAAGAAAAAAAAAAAAACCCTTGTACATAAGTATTTACAGCCTTTGCTCAATACTTTGTTGAAGCACCTTTGGCACCAATTACAGCCTCAAGTCTTTTTGAGTATGATGCTACAAGCTTGGCACATCTATTCTTGGGCAGTTTCTCACATTATTCTTTGCAGGACCTCTCAAGCTCCATCAGGTTGGATGGGGAGTGTCGTTGCACAGCCATTTTCAGATCTCTCCAGAGATGTTCAATCGGGTTCAAGTCTGGGCTCTGGCTGGACCCCTCAAGGACATTCACAGAGTCGTCCCGTAGCCACTCCTTCGTTATCTTGGCTGTGTGTTTAGGGTCGTTGTCCTGTTGGAAGATGAACCTTCGCCCTAGTCTAAGGTCCAGAGCGCTCTGGAGCAGGTTTTCATCAAGGATGTCTCTGTACATTGCTGCATTCATCTTTCCCTCGATCTTGACTAGTTTCCCAGTTCCTGCTGCTGAAAAACATCCCCAAAGCATGATGCTGCCACCACCATGCTTCACTGTAGGGATGGTATTGGCCAGATGATAAGCGGTGCCTGGTTTCCTCCAGACATGACGCTTGCTATTCAAGCCAAAGAGTTCAATCTTTGTTGATCTCATGGTCTGAGAGTCTTTCAGGTGCCTTTTGGCAAACTCCAGGCGGGCTGTCGTGCCTTTTACAGAGGAGTGGCTTCCGTCTGGCCACTGTACCATACAGGTCTGATTGGTGGAGTGTTGCAGAGATGGTTGTTCTTCTGGAAGGTTCTCCTCTCTCCAGAGAAACGCTGGAGCTCTGTCAGAGTGACCGTCGGGTTCTTGGTCACCTCCCTGACTAAGGCCCTTCTCCCCCGATCACAGTCCTGGTGATTCCAAACTTCTTCCATTTACGGATGATGGAGGCCACTGTGCTCATTGAGACCTTCAATGCAGCAGGAATTTTTCTGTACCCTTCCCCAGATCTGTGCCTTCGATACAATCCTGTCTCAGAGGTCTACAGACAATTCCTTGGACTTCATGGCTTGGTTTGTGCTCTGACATGCACTGTTAACTGTATACCTTATATAGACAGGTGTGTGCCTTTCCAAATCATGTCCAATCAACTGAATTTACCACAGGTGGACTCCAGTCAAGTTGTAGAAACATTTCAAGGATGATCAGTGGAAACAGGATGCACCTGAGCTCAATTTTGAGTGTCATAGCAAAGGCTGTGAATACTTATGTACATGTGATTTTTTTCATTTTTTGTTTTTAATAAATTTGCAAAGATTTTAAACAAAATTCTTTCACGGTGTCATTATGGGGTATTGTTTGTAGAATTTTGAGAAAAAAAAGAATTTAATCCCTTTTGGAATAAGGCTGTAACATAAAATGTGGAAAAGGTGAAGCGCTGTGAATATTTTCCGGATGCACTGTATAATGCACAGCGTAGACAGTTTCATTGATTATAAGGTGAGTTTCCGCAAGAGTGCAGCTTTGTGTACTTAGAGTTGAACTGAAATAATTCTCAGCTTCAGTGATTATAATGGCACTGATCTTTGCTCACTTTCTGTAGTCTATATAATATATATTTTTCATGCTGCTAACTGCACATTGAAAAGTAAATTTCTGGATTGACAACTATATTTAAACGCATGATTGAATCCGACTGACAGTGATAAACATAGCAATGGACGGAACAAAATCTCATACTGTATGTCAAATTATCTGTGCATTAAGTCCTGGAGTGTAACTGCAAAAAACATAGACCACTTTTTCTATGTAATGTGTTACTTTGCGGTTCATTTTATTACTAACTTTTCAAACCAGTCACAATTTTACATACAGATTTACAGATTTTTTTAAAAGTGTTAGTTTATTCACAAATAAACATTTTACTGATTATTTTCGCTGATCAATGTTTATATATGAATAAAAGCCTAAATTCAATCTGTTCATCATATAAAGCGATCGTCTCTCTTTAGAAAATTTGGACTAAACTGCTCTATTCATATGGATTTGTTTTACAAACTCTTTATGAACTTTTTGAAGCGTCAAAGTGGTAGTTATGTAGCCTGTCAATGGAGGGACAGAAATCTCTCAGATTTCATTAAAAATATCTTCATTTGTGTTCCAAAGATAAACTAAAGTCTTTAAAAGAAAACATGAGGGTCATAAATGATGACAGAATTTATTTTTTTTGGGTGAACTAACCCTTATATATAAAATAGTTTTAAGCACTTTGTTTTATAATCTGTCCTGATAGTGATTATTTTTTATTTCATGAATAAATAGGACAAGTTAATATATTAAAGTATTTCTTTGCATTTATTGTCAGTTCTGGGCTTGCAGTTCACATGGAAAGGGTACTTTGTACTGTGTGTGTGTGGATGACCATGTTCGTCCGCCACCACCAAAGACCATTTTTGACCCAGAAAAAAAAAAAAAACCTGTTATGTCATTATAAACATACCTGAAAATACTCATTGATGCATATGATGAGACCTGCACATAAGCCTCATCCACAAAGACGGTCTTAAAGCAAGAATATGGGTAGCGACAGGTGAGAATCTCCTCATAGAACTCAAAAATCTCATGCAGGTAGGACATGGTGTGCTTCAGGAGGGGCAGAAGCTGAGGCAAGCAAAAATGAGTCACCTGTGAAAGCACAACATATTTGATTTATAACAGTTTAGTGAATAAAAAAAACAATTACATTGAAAAACATTTACATTTAAAAAAGTTTATTACAAATAATACATAGGCATTATATAAGTATAGTGGGAAATTTGGATGATCTAATGTGTGACTCACCTACAGTTAGGACATTAAACATTGTGGCATTCTGTACCACATATTAAAAAACAAAAAACAAAAAAACAACACCACCATCTAGTGGATGACTGCAAAAAGGAAACTTGTTTGAGTCAATAACATCACCAGGTATGTCTATGCTGAGTATTTGCAGGAAGTTTAACACTTTTCAGTACCATTTTTAAGAATGTTTTATTGTGTACATAACCTACACAATGGATTGTGTTCATATGTAAACATTAAATAAAAACTTAATTCCAATGGCTTATATAAAAAGATACAAAAAATACAAAAATATAGAGAGATGGATTACAGCAGTCAGAAGAAAAATGTATAGTAAAATGTATCACTACCTCAACAGCTGTATTAGAAACACCCTTGAAGCAGTGTTTAGGTTTTTTTTTTGTTGTTGTTTTTTTCTTCATAAAAGTAATTTAATGGCATGGTAATATAATGTTAATAATGAGCAATGCACTTTGTCTCCTGTTTTGCCCACATACTGTGTTACTACTACACTATAAAAAACAAAATAATAATTTAGTAGTAGTATTACTCAGGGTTATTATAATTAAATAAAACTAAAACTATTAAAAACATTTGTTAATGGAAATAAAGCTGAAAATAAAATATAAATATTAGTTGAAAAATTTAAACTATTTCAGTTTACTGCCTTGGCAATAAACTGAAATCATTTTAAGTTGAAACACTAAAATAATTAACTGCAAAAAAAACTAAAACTGAAACAAAAATAAATTAAACCTAAATAGTAATATTTAAATATATATATAAATAAATAAATAAATAAATAAAATAAATGAATACATAAAATGACAAAAGCACATAACGAAATTACTGAAAATTAAACTAAAAGTAATGTGAAAACTAAAAATATACAAATAAAAGCTATTCAAAATATGAATAAAACTATAATCAAACTAAAATATCACTGGTATTACTATGGATGCCTAAACCTCCAGAAATTAAAAACAAATAAATATATAAATAAATAATAGGAAAATTAATTAAAAAAAATATGATCTGATTAAACAAATATAAATAATTTTTTAATTAAATTTAATCCTGAATTTAATTTTTCTATTATCATCATCATCATCATCATCAATCATTATTATTATTATTATTATTATTATTATTACTACTATTATTATACATTTGCCATTTGGGGTACAAATAGTAATATAACAATAGTAATACATTTCTGTTTTAATTCACTTTTATGCATTAATTCAAAAGAAAACCACTGGAAGACCTTTCCACATTGACAACTCAAATGGATCAGGGGTCCGTTCTTCGTACCTCGCTTAATACATCTGAGATGATTTGACAGATGTCAGATCTTCTAATCGTGATAACTGATCTATGGCTAATTTGGTTCTTCGGTAACACTTTACAATAAGGTTCATTAGTTAACATTAGTTAACTACATTAGTTAACATGATCTAATAATTAACTGCACTTAGCATTTATTAATCTTTGTTAATGTTAATTTCAACAATTACTAATACATTGTTAAAATCATGTTAACATTAGTTAATGCACTGTAAACTAACATGAACAAACAATGAACAACTGTATTTTCTAATACAGTTACACTAACGTTAATGAAGATTAGTAAATAGAGTAACAAATGTATTGCTCAAGGTTAGTTCATGTTAGTTAATACATTAACTAATGTTTAACTAATGAACCTTATTGTAAAGTGTTACCGGTTCTTCAAACTAATTTGCGCATTTGATCAAAATATCTGGATTGAGTTGTCAGAATATTGCGCATTCTGATGTTCATTGGAAAGGGCAGATAATCGATACTCAAAACCATGATCAGCAATGCAGCAATTGGCTGGCGGCAAGACAGCAATGTAATGACATCATATTAAAAGAGCACACCTGACGAAAAACTTGACAAATTTCTGGACCTTTATAAGGAAATAGCCAAACGACCAAAACAACATAAAAGTTATAATAGATAAATGAAATGTGTACTGTGTTACATGATTCCTAATTATTTAATGATTTCTAGTATTTTTACAGGCTTTGTATTATTATTTCATGTAGTAATTAGCAGTTTAGCAATTTAATTTTACCTGTGAAGCAGATTTGTTACGTGACAGCATTAATTAAAGTTTCCTAAGGGTCAAGAACATTTGTCTAATGGCACAGTAGACAGCAGTTATCTGCATCTCCTGCGCTGCATCAAGCCACTCCCATAATAGCTGTTCAAATTAATGCAAGGCTTAGACTAATATCTGTACATCATGTGTAAGACTCCAACAACAATGATTTCATTTTATTCCACACTGCATTTGCATATATATTAAAACATTATTAAAGACTACTTTCTGTCACAATTTAGATTTTATTTTTTGTTTAAAATGTTGTTAAATCTTCTGAATCTCACTCTGTCTCCCGCTGTCCGTGCTCCCCCTCCCCCCCTCTCTCAATCTCTCTTTCTGTGTGTTTGAGTCATTTTCACTCTTGATGGTTAGAGTTTACAGGGATAGTTCACCCAAAAATGAAAATTCTGTCGTCATTTACTCACCCTCAAGTAGTTCCAAACCTGTATGAAGATATTTGGAAGAATGTCAGAAACCAAACAGATCTTGACCCCCATTTACTACCATAGTAGGAAAAATAAATACTATGGTAGTCAACGGGGAATGAGATCTGTTTTACTGACATTCTTGTGGGTGAGTAAATGACAATTTTCATTTTTGAATGAACTATCCCTTTAACCCTTTCATTGCTGTGTGCTTTTGCCTACATTAAAGGATAAGAAATCCCTTAGGCCTTGACTTTTTCTATACACATTTAAATAACAAAATAAAGCCATAGAACCAGTTAATTTGTAGGGCACTGACAATATAGTTTAATAATTAGGTTAACTGGGTAGGTTAATAATTAAACCAGTAAATTAAAATATAAAAAACCTTGACATATATATACACTGGAAATACAAAATTTTGAGCTTCAAAGTATAACTTTGCACTCATTTGAAAGTGACCTATGACATCCAATGACATGATAATTCATCTAAATTTAAATGATCTCATGGATGTGGCTGTTTTGGTTCACAGTCATAGGGGCACCAGCTGACTCCAGTAAATGTGACACATTCCTTTTACATTCACCCATTTTATATGCATATTGCCCGTCATGCAGTGACAGTGGCAACGGGGCTTGGGCCTGTGATGGCTGCTTGCAGCTATATTTAGGTAATTATTCCCTCAACGAATAAATCTCTCAAGTAAAACTGACTGTGTCTATATATTATGATAGATGACACATTATAATATTAATTGCAAATCATTTTTCAAATTATTTTATTATTTTAAATTATTATTATCCCTGGTTCAATAGGGTACACTTGCAAGAAAGTAGCAGTGGGCTGGGACAGACTTTAAGTATCGCCTCCACCTAAAAAGATGGAATCTAATCCTGTTTACATGAAATAAGCCTGCTCCAGAGCAGGTTTGAGTTTACGGACCTGTTGCTATGGCAGCAACTCCGGGATGAGCTTCTAAGAACCTAACAATCCTGGATCATGTCAAATTGTCAGCAATGAAATCCAGCTAATTGAGTAATCCATGTACGAAGAACGGGCCCCAGGTAAAATGCTGTAATCCTCTGCCCAAAAAAATCTTTGAAATGACCTTAATCAAAAAAGTAAATCTGTCGCAACCCAAACGCGCAGTGCAGGCAGTGATAGAGTTCTGTGTAGTGGCATTTACTGCGAACCGAGCCCCAGTAAATGATGAGGGTTTTTAACGCACAACCACACTATATTTAATTAGTTGAATCACAGACTTTTGTAATTCAATAACCACGATTCCAATTTTATTTTGATTAACTGTGCAGCCCTAGACCTAAGGACGGAAATGTTCAGACAAAAAAAATAATACCTACATTAAATGTAATTTGATTTTTTAATACTTAACCTTAATTTACAGCAAACTGATTTTCCTTTTAATACTTTTTAATGACCTGTGCTAAGCACCCTGCTACAGTCACATTGTCTTTATGAACTTCTCCAAATTTCTAAACTATCGATTCAAAACAAAAAATGACATTAGATTTCCTCACACACACCTCATGCATGTAGGGGTCCACCAGAATCTCGAAGGGCCCCACAGCCAGGGAAATGTTAGGGGCTGCAGTGGGGATGGGCAGCATGTAGTGGTAGGTCTTCTTGCGCATATCGTGGGTGTAGACTGTCTCCACTAGGTCCCCACAGGACACTGCCACCATGGAGGCATCCACTGTAAACTCCAGCTTCCATGTGCACAGCTCAGAGTATGAGTCTACACATGGAAACCAGAACCTAGTGAGGAAGATTAGGAAATATAAAATAATCATCACTCATACAGACAGGTTGGTGATACATGGCTCAACATTAAGTAAATCGGTCATTCACTTGTTTGAGTAAAAAGGTTTCTTGTCCGGAAAAAACAGGATTTTTGTGTTGTAAATTTTTTTTTCTGAAGCATTATTCTCATCAGTGTTCTATCAGCTTTGACATATATAAATCTGCATACTTGTGATATTTACTCCGAGGGCATTTTTTTTACTTTTATAAAGGGCATTTTTTCCTAATCTTATTAAATGTATGTTTCATCTTTCATTTTAAATTCTTAAATTTGATCAATAAAATCAATTAGAATAATAAGACACTATAGGGCTGTTACCAATCAAATCATTTACACTTATTACAACTGCATTTAATAATGTTGTGAGATTGTTTTAAATATTTTTTGAAAATACAAATAAGAAATGTTGGAAAGAATGATACTTTTGAAACTAAACCGCCAGTAGGTGGAAGCAGGTGACCGTCTTAATGAGTTAGTCATTGAGTCATTCATTCAAACAATTCGTTCAAACGGCTGATTCATTCAGGAATGAGGCAGTTGTTTATGAATGGGTCATTGAATCTTTGACTCAAGCAATTCGTTCAAAACACTGAATCATTCAGTAATGAAAACACGGTTGAGTGTTTCTGTGTGATGCGCTATGGTTCTGCTGTGATCTTTGTTTGGAACTATTTTCGCTGCTGAAACAGAACAAAAATAGTCAATATTGCATCTAAAATGTAAGTGACTTAATTTTAACTACATGTTTATTGAACTGTTCTATGAAATCAGTGTCACGTTTTCAATCGTGATGGTATTCAGGAAAACAGCACTCTTGGTCGTGTGATGTTGCTTAACTGTATCATGTTATAAATATAAAAAAATAAATATATAAAATATAAAAACTCCACATTTGCCGCAGTATGTTAACTGAGTTTCTTTGTGTGTGCTGCACTCATTTGTTTCGATTTCTCCTCAAGAGGCTGCGCGAGCCTCAACAGCGCAAATTCGTTACCATCAGTACATTATAGTACGTACATTAGATATTGTCCACTATCAATCACCACTTACACTAAAAGAAATAAAATCAGAATCACAGAATCATTCTCGTTTTGGTGATTCCCTAGGTATTTTTTTTTTTATTGACGTTTTAATCAGGCTACTTGTCCCAGACAAGCGTTAACATCAAAGCCTATATATATATATATATATATATATATATATATATATATATGGAGAGTTTAGTTCCAACACGCGATAAACGCCATTTTTAAAAAAAATTTAGTTATTGCCTTAATCAGTATTGTATCTGGTCGGTATTGAAAAGTCAATTACTTTACTCATCAACATACTTTACTTTAATTTTACTCAAAATGCGATACCCGCCGTGTTATTGTGTCATGTTTTCTCCCTTTCTTTCCAAACCATGACAAACGCCAGTCTCACTTCTCTGCAGAATGCGATATATCCGCTCAACCAATCACAGAGCACCATTCCACGTAACAGTAATGGCGGCGCTCTGAATACACCCGGCATTCTAGTTTTCCTTATCTACTTTGTACTTTGTGATCAACAAAAACAGAAAAATGAATAATTTTGACAGCACTGATGAACATGTGGTGGTTTCTGCGGTGGGGAAGAAACGCAAGCCATCGAAATCTAATCATTTACGTGAGGAGATTAAGAAGATGAGGCACTCGGGAGTCGGGAGGAGGAAAAATGCCGACTGTTGCTTGTTCCACGACAGCATCAAACTTTTGTCACGGTCCCCAAAACGATCTTTTGTTAGCTGTGGATTCAGGTAACTGTGCAATTCTGGTCCTCTTGGACCTCAGTGCAGCTTTTGACACCATTGATCATGCTATTTTGCTTGAATGGTTGAGTAAATATGTAGGAATTCAAGGTACTGCATTAAATTGGTTTAAATCCTATTTCTGTGATAGAACATTTTCAGTGGAGGTTGGCAATTTCTCTTCCTCTTCTGTACCATTAACTTGTGGTGTACCGCAGGGATCAATTCTGGGCCCGCTTTTGTTTTCACTCTATTTGCTCCCTTTAGGCTTGATTTTTTGGAAGCATAACATTCCCTATCATTTTTATAGGGAATAAACTTCCCTTTGAAACACAAAGATAATTATGATGTTGACGCTTTATTGAACTGTCTCACGGAGGCAAGATGCTGGTTGGCAGCCAATTTTTTAACACTAAATGACTCAAAAACTGAAATTGTAGTTTTTGGACCACCAGCTGCTGTTACACTGATAAATAGCCAATTGGGTCCATTATCTGTGAATTCCCATCCTTATGCAAAAAATTTGGGAGTGATTTTTGATAACAGCCTTAAATTTGACAAACAAATAAATTCAGTGGTGAAGAATAGCTTTTACCATCTTAGATCCACTGCTAAATTGAAACCGTTTTTAACAGTCAAGGACTTGGAGACAGTAATCCATGCTTTTATATCCTCCAGGCTGGATTACTGTAACTCACTATACCTAGGTGTGGCTAAATACTCTCTGTCCCGCCTACAACTAGTACAAAACGCTGCCGCCAGGCTTCTTACTGGAAACAGAAAGAGGGAACATATCTCGCCTGTCTTGGCTTCACTTCATTGGCTGCTGGTTGAATATCATGTGAAATTTAAAAGTTTTATTGTATGTGTATAAGGGGTTAAATGGCCAGGCTCCACAATATATTACTGATCTTCTCCTCCACCGACAATGTTCTAGGCCCTTAAGATCCACAAACAAGTTGATGCTGACTGTGCCACGGCCAAGTTAAAAGGTGATTGTGCCTTTTCGGTTGCCGCTCCACATCTGTGGAATGATTTGCCGGTTCACATTAAGTTGTCTTCCAATGTTGATGGTTTTAAATCCTCACTGAAGACATATCTTTTTTCTCTGGCTTTTGAATCAATGTAATGTTGTGAATCAATGTGTTTTCTTGTCAGTCTATGTATTTTATTGTATTGCAGTCTTTTTGTGTTGTTAGATTGTACAGCACTTTGGTCAGCAGGAGCTGTTTTAAATGTGCTTTAGAAATAAAATGCCTTGCCCAAAACTGAATCATGGACAGTTTTTAAAAGCCATTTGACCAAGAATGATTAATTCTCGAATCTGGCATTGCTAGTTTTGATTCTAAACATCTAAATAGAAAAAAAACATAACATGATTGCTATTTGAATGTTTGCAGTATAGCGACACCCCTGGGTAGTTGCAGTCAATTCCAATGTACTCGGCAAATGTGTTGTTTTTATTTTAACCGTGCGGTGGTGCCAGATACTCTTTAATCGGTAATGACAAACGGAGACATAGTTAATTTATAGCGTTAACAAGATGACCCGTTGAATTCATTTTGGGAGCGATGACTGAATGTATTTTTAGTCCAGTGTCTGTATATAAGATAAGTATTGACCAAGTTCAGAGGCTGTCATATATGTGGATCAACTTTCTTTGTGTATTTTCAACAGTTTCAATATGAAAAATAGATTTTATATTGATTCAATGGATTAAATGCATTTTAATTGCATTTTGGGGAAAAAAAATAATCTGTTTTTATAATAAATCTTTGAAAATCAATATCTAGATTTGAATTTTAATGTTATTATAACCTAAAGATGCTATGTTAAAGTTTGAAACAAGCCACTTGCTTGGTAAAGAAAACACCTTTTTACTCAAATTAATCAAAATGGATTTATAGCGTTTTGGAACCAAACTCTTCATACATATATATATACACACATATATATATATATATATATATATATATACACATACACACACTGATGTAGCCTAGTATATATACTGATGTAGCCTAGTAGGTTAGGTGCACATTTAGAATGCATGCTTTCACTGCCTGATTTAGTATATTAAAATTATTTTTTAGTATATTTTTATAGTATATAAAGTTATATTTATATCAAATAATATAGTTAAACAATATCACGTGAAGAGTGACATATCGACACAACAGCAAATGTGATATTGATTTTATACAACTGTTCAATAAACAAGTTAATATTAACTGACTTACACTTGACACCATATTGCCTGTTTTTGCTCTATTTTGCCTACAAAAATAGATTCAAACAAAGCCACAGTAGAAATGTTTTGCGTCTAAACAACACACAGCAGTTTCGTTACTGAATGAATCAGTCCTTTGGAATGAATTGGTTGAATGAATGATTCAATGAATCACTCATTAAGTCAATTGCTGCATCTGAAATCGCATACTCTCAGAGTAGGTACTTATTTTGAATAAGTAATTACTTTGTGACCTTTAAAATGTGTTCTATATAATATGAATGTGTGGATTATGTAATCCAGACGTACTACATTTGCCATGTTGTCACTGTCATGTGACCTACCAGTGTCAGTTCTGTCACTGCACTGCCATTCACATCTCTTCTCCCATGGCCTCATTGGATAGTAAAGTGTCTATAGCATATGCACTTCAGAACTCTTTTATAAATACTGTGCATTCGAACATACCATTCTACATAGTAGCCATTTCTTGCCTACTATATAGTACGAAAATGTGTGATTTTGGATGCAGACAATTACTCCGTTTATAAGATTCGGCTGAATAAATGACTCAATGGCTCACTCATTAAGAGTGACTTGCAAAAAACTACTGGCAGTTTTAGTTTCATAAGTATAATTAAACCAATTATACTTTTTTATAATTTTTGTAAATAATTTCATATTTCAATATTCAAAGTTTTATTCTAAAAACATTAATCTCAAACCATTATGTAATTGTAACTGCAGGTTAAATTAATTCATGTCCACTCTGAGTTGCATTAAACAGTTTATGTAAATACATATAAATAGCACTTTAGATGCAGCTTCTGTGTTTCCTCTGCATTGGAAAAACAGATTTTGTTGATACTAATTCCATTTGTTTGGTAAAAGCATAATAATGTCTTATTATTCTAACTGTCTAGTGTCTAAAAAAATTACAGTTCCCTTGCGATACTACACGAGTACTGCGTTGTTCGTCTTATTATACATAAGATGATGCATATGGGGAAAACTCCTTTTTTCTCCGATTCTGAAGCCTTTATTCAATCACGTAGTGTAACTGCACGGCCATTGGTTCGTGGAGTTAAAGTAAACGAACCAATGACGGCGCGGCAGAGATTTTTGTTGCAAATGTCGCGCCACGGCTGTGGCACGTGCAGAGCCCCTCTGCACGCTGATGACGGGCACAGTGAGTGCGTGCAATGTCTAGGGAAGTCCCACGCAGAAGCCGCGCTCACTGTGTTTTCACTACTGTGCTCAGTTGAATATGACATGACGTTCTTCCCTGACTCAGGTGAGACTCTTGGAATATATACTCACTCTAAAAGAGCGTATTTCTCCAGCATTTGTTGTAATATGCCCAATCTCCGAGCGTGTCGTTTGCCGGCCACACCCCCGCGAGCCACGTTCATTGAGGGCGATGAGAGCGCTACAACGAGCTCAATACTGACAGCGCTCAGCTGAATATGACATGACGCTCTCCCCGACTCAGGTGAGACTCTTGGAATATATACTCACTCTAAAAGAGGGTATTTCTCCAGCATTTGTTGTAAAATGCCCAATCTCCGAGCGTGTCGATTGCCGGCCACACCCCCGCGAGCGGTGTTCATTGAGGGCGTGTGCTCTCACGATGAGAGCGCTACAACGAGCTCAATACTGACAGCGCTCAGCTATATATGACATGACGCTCTCCCCTGACTCAGGTGAGACTCTTGGAATATATTAACTCTGAAAGAGCATATTTCTCTGGTGTTTGTTATTAAATGCCGAACTTCTGAGCGCTTCGCTTGCCGGCCCCGCCCCCGCAAGCCGCGTTCATTGAGGGAGTGTGTTCTCACTACACAGATCATCCACTGTGAGGGCCTCATCAACACGACAGCCACGACACAGTTCCTCAACAACCGTCCATACCGGCGTGATGAATACGATCCTCAATTGGATGGAACTGGAATAAATACTTTGAATGCTGCGATCCTATTGGACTTACGATGGCAACCTGAATCGTAACAAAGCACTGTTGGCCAGAGGAGAACTGGCCCCCCGACTAAGCCTGGTTTCTCCCAAGGTTTTTTTCTCCATTTAAACACCTATTTGCCACTTGTCTGCCACCTGATGTCACCTGATGGAGTTTGGGTTCCTTGCCGCTGTCGCCTTTGGCTTGCTTAGTTGGGGACACTTGACATTTGACTTGACATTTGATAATCAACAGTGCTTTGATCTGCCTGCATTGACACTATTCTTTAAGAGCTGCTGTGCAGCCAAATAATGTACCAGTTATCAATGTAAAGCTGCTTTGACACAATCTACATTGTAAAAAGCGCTATATAAATAAAGGTGACTTGACTACAAGAGTGCTAGAACAATCTAAATGCTGACAGTGCTCAGCTGAATATGACATGACGCTCTCCCCTGACTCAGGTTAGACTCATGGTACATATTCACTCTGAAAGAGCATATTTCTCCAGCATTTGTTGTAAAATGCCCAATCTCTGAGCGTGTCGTTTGCCGGCCACACCCCCGCGAGCCGCCTTCATTTTTCAAGTGCTCTGCCCCGATGCTCGGTCGTCCCCCTGCGTAGCACGGCGTGATTGAACTGTCCCCATATGCGTCTTGTCTTATGTATAATAAGACGAACGACGCAAGGGAACGTACTCGGTTACTAACGTAACCTCGGTTCCCTTAGATACGGAACGAGTACTGCATACTTTGCCGCGCTACTCGCGGGACGCCCCATGCCGTCGCTTCAGTCAAATTAAATCGATTTGCCATAGAGAGACGGCCGCTTATATAGCCCGATACCCCGCCCCTTTTTGCGGGCTCGCACAACATTGGCCGTCATTGGTTCGTTTACTTTAACTCCACGAACCAATGGCCATGCAGATACACTGCGTGATTGAATAAAGGCTTCAGAATCGGAGAAAAAAGGAGTTTTCCCCCATATGCATCTTGTCTTATTTATAATAAGACGAACGACACAGTACTTGTTCCGTATCTAAGGGAACCGAGGTTACGTTAGTAACAGAGTACGATTTTTAAATATAAAATAGTTCTAAGCATTTTGTTTTATGATCTGTCCTGACAGTAATTATTTTTATTTAATGAATAAATAGGATGTTATTATTACAAACTGTTTTGTTTTTGTTTTTTTGTTTTTCATTATTTTGGATTTATTGTCAATACTGGGCTTATCCAGCTGAGAAACGTAGTTTGCATATCATCCGTCCATACAGCGGTAGGATGTTTTGACATTCCATTCAGTTTGTATTTCACACAGCGCGATGCGTGAGTGTTCACGCTCTTCAGAAATAATGACAGAATATGACAGTGGTTGTGTTTTAAAGCTAAACAGACACTGGAATGAATAATTCACTGAAAACTGGCCACGGGTCACTGTTCTCTCTGTCAACTCTGATGTAATAAGCCTGGTTTTCTTAACATTCACTGTTTTGGACTGACTGTTTGAATGCATTCGCTTACTGGATAATTAGACTGTAAACTTTCCCAGAGTTTAGCGACTTAAAATGATTTGATCGCGAACAGAGAAGCAAAATCAGGTTAAGGGGTTAGAATAGAAATTTCCACCTATCAGGGTTACAGGTGCTTGCACCATGGTAAATGATCCATGTGATAAACTCTCGACTCCCAAGATCATCTAACTGCGTGACGTAAATTAAATTGATAACGCAATTTCGCATGCTTCATTAACTTATTTGAGTTATTTTAATGCATAAAGGATTTTAAATTAATTGCATGCATTAGTGTATTAAATAAATCAATCTTTCACACAAGTATAACTAGGACACTTAACTTTGAACCTTCCTCAGAGCACAATAATGCTGAGGATGTAATCTATGTAGGACTGTAATCTTAGTAATTCTGAATCACTAATGTGGAAGCAGCCTAAATCTTTAACCATAACTACTATCACGATAATCTTCCTTTTCATGCATATTAATGTCTGCAGCTTACCGTGTGGAATTCTGGTTGCCAAAGGAGAAAACATGGGCTGCTCTTTCTGCCATACTTCCTTCCACATCAGGTACTACAAAATGCAACCCTCCTTTCGGTTGATCCAATGAGAATTCAATGTAAACCTTCATAACTTTCATCTCTGCAAACAAACACCAGGACAAACTGATTATTATTACAGATATTATTCTGTGCCTTAAAAATGAACAATCATAAAAAATTACCTTTTCTTGAGGCATTATTAAGGGACATAGTGAGCACTAGAGATGTCAAAAGTTCTGGCACTTCGTTAGCAAATGACAATACTATAATTTTTGCATCTTCCAGTGAAAACGACAGAATTCTATCTGGTGACACAAGCCCACGCTCATGTATCTCCATTTTTGACTGCAACAACCACATCTCAAAATTTTATCAACAACAAACAGAAAGTCCCAAAACTACATTTTTGTCTTTTTCAATAATCAGTTACACTCGAATGTACGTCACAATATGAAAGAAGGGATCTGTCACAGCTTTTTTATTTCATTGGTTTCATTCAGTTGTTAATAGATTACTAAAAGATTACTAAAGACTCAAGCCATACGAATTTCAAACAGACATGGAAACTTTAGTTTCCAAGCTCCAAATTAAAACTTCATACTGCGTGATCTACTCACCATCTCCCTGTTTCCAGAGCTCAGAAGGAACTTTAATGGAAAGCTCCCCATTCCCAGCATCTGGATCCACAGCACTAACCGCTGCTGTGTAAGCACTGGAGAAATAGTTCAGGTTCCTCCTGTTAACCACAGTGATACAGAGAAAAACATGCACCAAGATGAAGACAAGAACACACTTGAAAACCATTATATTATTACCAACGAGAAATTAGATACTGACAGATATTCTCAGGTAAATATCACAAAGGTGATGATAATAATAATAAAACTTGAAAAAGAAATTACATTTTATATAAAGAAAAGCCTATAGCCATATTTAAAGGAACACTCCATTTTTTTTGAAAATAGGCTCATTTTCCAACTCCCCTAGAGGTAAACAGTTGAGTTTTACCGTTTTCGAATCCATTCAGCCGATCTCCGGGTCTGGCGGTACCACTTTTAGCATAGCTTAGCATAGTTCATTGAATCTGATTAGACCGTTAGCATCGCGTTAAAAAATGACCAAAGAGTTTCAATATTTTTCCTATTTAAAACTTGACTCTTCTGTAGTTACATCGTGTACTAAGACCGACGGAAAATGAAAAGTTGTGATTTTCTAGGCCGATATGGCTAGGAACTATACTCTCATTCCAGCGTAATAATCAAGGAACTTTGCTGCCGTACCATGGGTGCAGCAGGCGCAATGATATTACACAGCACCTGTGACCCCCTGCTTGCACAGGGAGCGTGCCTTGCAACCATGGAGACATTTGTGAGAGACGCTGCGTAATATCATTGCGCCTGCTGCAGCCATGGTACGGCAGCAAAGTTCCTTGATCATTACGCCGGAATGACAGTATAGTTCCTAGTCATATCGGCCTAGAAAATCGCAACTTTTAATTTTCCGTCGGTCTTAGTACACGATGTAACTACAGAAGAGTCAAGTTTTAAATAGGAAAAATATTGAAACTCTTTGGTCATTTTTTTAACGAGATGCTAACGGTCTAATCAGATTCAATGAACTATGCTAAGCTATGCTAAAAGTGGTACCGCCAGACCCAGAGATCGGCTTAATGGATTCGAAAACGGTAAACCTCAACTGTTTAACTGTAGGGGAGTTGGAAAATGAGTCCATTTTCAAAAAAAGTGGAGTGTTCCTTTAAGGACCAATAAGATTTTTTGCATTGTGACACTGTGCCAAAATTCTACTTTCTAAAATACAGTAATGAAAATCATCCTATTAAAACAAGCATAAAGGCAGTACAACAAATAATATGATGCATAAATACAATACAGAGAACGATTATTACACAATGTGTGTGTGTTTGTTTTTTGTTTTTTTGAAATAGAGAGTTCATAAATAAAGCTGAGCTTACTGCTTGGATTCATGATGGCAGACCTCCAGAGTGGGGTCATTGTAAATGAATGGAGCTTCAAGATCATTCACTCTCACCCTGTAGATACGGCACTGTTTGCTGTTCAATTTAATACGGTTCAGGTTCATCACTGTTGGAAAGATGGTCAGCTCCACATAACCCTACTCAAAAATCCATACAAAAGTGCTTTAAAAACATTCTGGCACATGTATCAATACCATAATCAAGCAATATAGTTTTAACTGTAACATGAGAAAGGATTTCATTAAAGGGTTAGTTCATCCAAACATTACATTTCTGTCATTAATTACACACCCTCGTGTCGTTCCAAACCCGTAAGACCTTTGTTCATGTTCAGAACACAAATTAAGATATTTTTGATGAAATCCAAGAGGTATCCGACTTCTCCATAGACAGCAATTTAACTACCACATTCAATGCCCAGAAAGGTATAAAAACATTGTTAAAATAGTCGATGTTACTGCAAGTGGTTCAACCTTAATTTTATGAAGCGACGAGCATACTTTTTGTGTGCAAAAAAACAAAACAACAATATCTTCTCTTCTGTGTCATTCTCCTACGCTGAACTCGTTCAGCGCTTCCGTGTTCTACATCAGAACGCCGGCTCCTGCATCAGCATCACACGCATTCTGATGCAGAATCTGGAAGCGCTGATTGTAAACAGCGTAAGAGAATGACAGAAGAGAAGATATTGTTAAATAAAATAATTTTTGTTTTGTTTTTGCGCACAAAAGTATACAATTCACTTCATAAAATTAAAGTTGAACCACTGCAGTCACGTGGACTATTTTAACAATGTCTTTAGTACCTTTCTAGACCTTGAAAGCGGTAGTTAAATTGTTGTCTATGGAGCTCTCGGATTTTATTAAAAATATCTCAAATTGTGTTAATGTCTTACGGGTGTAGAATGACATGAGGGTGAGTAATTAATGACAGAATTTTCATTTTTGGGTGAACTAACCCTTTAACACTAACTTCAACATTGTTCATTAATAGGCTATTTGCCAAATATATAGTTATAAGAAAATACTTAATATACACGCATGTGATCATTGGCTTATGCAAAACAAACAAACAAAACAAAACAAAAAAAACTATTAAATCTTTGAATTAAAGGTTCATGAAAACTAATTATTTGACTGTACATTATAAATCTAAAGTAAAAAGGCAAATCTAAATCTAAAGTAGTAAAAGGTAAAGTTTTTTAGTCTTGTCTCAATCGTCACAAATTTTCATCTTCAACCTACTGCATACTAAATCTGTCTACTTCACATTTTCTGCTTCATACAAACATCATATTCAAAAACAAATATAAATGACTACTCACAATGACAGACTTCCTCTGAAAATTTATGTTGTTGATGCAGACAACCTGATGGGTCGTAAAGAGATAAACAAACAGTAATTAATTAAATTCATGCTGCGGCAAGATGCGATGTGTGATCATTTATACTCCTGATTTGACATGTAAACACAACTGCAATCATAGCCATGCATGCGATGAGAAACTGCTTTTTTTTGATACTTATAGTTTATATGGTCGTGGGCTCTCAAAGCCCTTGTCTTTCTTGCGGTTCATCCTGCTTTTCAATTTATTCACTGAAACCCTCTCAATCTGCGGTGTTTTTGTTCAGTTGCATTAAATCCTTAATTTCTAGTTGTTTTAAATACTAAAGGCAAGTTCTTTCTTGTTCAAACATCGCTGTAGTCCATCTGTAGTCATGTTTTAATTTGTGAAAGGACGGTGAAGTGTTAATAAAATCAGCAACATCCTTCTCTATTTTGCAGATAAGCAACAACACTATTCTCCTTCTGCATGTCTTCAGCCATATTGTTTGTAACCTTCGCCCTCCCGCTCTATGGGTTCCCGGATGGATATTCATCAGTTACCCGTATATCTATGCAGTTACTTATCTTCCTCAAGGGGGCGTAAAAGGAGGCTAATTCTGAGGCTAGTATAGCGGGTGGCAACCAACATTTAAGGTACATTACTGCCACCTACTGTACTGGAGTGTAGGCCAGAGATATTCATTTAATCCCCCTCAAAAAAAAAAGGTTTAGAACACTCACCTCATATTTATTTAATTCTTCCTTTAACTTTATCCAATGCGTTTCATAATTAAAGCAGTGACAAATTACATGTTCAACTGACTCTTCTTCTCCACAATCACTCATACCTGATGGATGCTTTCGTCATTAGCCTATATTGATTTAGCATATTTAACCCAGTGTGCCCTATTCTCATCCTTGATTTGCTTGCTTGCTCTCTAGAGTTTCTTCTTACGGATTCCATTTTCCCCTCTTTTTTCTTTATTTTATGATGTCCTTTAAGTCCTTCGAACATAAAGCTTTGAAGCTTGTTTAGCCAGATGATGTAGCTAGAGGTATAGTTTCATATATTTCATAGAGAGTATCAAATCTGTTTTAAGATTATATCAACGTTGATAAACTATCTGAACATATTATAATCTTTTTTAACTTACTTTGTTCTATACAACGCCATTAAAACTATCATCTCAACTATACAATGATCTGGTGTTCGTTCGTTAACATTTATATTAAAATCTGGAATAACAAAATTAGAAGCCAGTATTTTCATTCTAAAGTTCCTTTGATCCATCTGAATATAGAAACTTTAGTAACTTTATTTGTGTGTGTGTGTGTGTGTGTGTGTGTGTGAATATATATTTTCCAATATATGATACACTGTGCAACATTATAGTTATTTGATTTTTTTGTGGGGGCCTGCTGGGTATTATGTATAAGATTATTATGTTTAATATTATAAACTGCAACTTTTAAAAATGTTCAAATAATTCATAGTTTGTTTAATATGATAAATTGTCTGAGTTGTTTTGCCTGATTGATAACAGTTCTGGTAAGGATACAGTGATTACTACAGCACAGAGCAGAGATGTTCCCGAGTCTTTTATCTGGAGTCCGAGTCAAGTCTGAAGTCTTTTATCTGGAGTCCGAGTCAAGTCTGAAGTCTTTATCACTGGAGTCTGAGTCAAGTCTGGAGTCTTTTGTCACGAGTCCGAGTCGAGTCTCGAGTCATTAAAAAAATAAATTTAAAAAAATCTCATAATCAACTCCTATTTTTTATCCTAGTTGTATTATATAGACAAGTCAAGTCAAGTCACCTTTATTTGCATAGCGCTTTTTACAATGCAGATTGTGTCAAAGCAGCTTTACAGTGATAACTGGTATATAATTTTGGCTGCACAGCAGCTCTTAAAGAATGCAGGCAGATCAAAGCACTGTTGAATATCAAATGTCAAGTCAAATGTCAAGTGTCCCCAACTAAGCAAGCCAAAGGTGACAGTGGCAAGGAACCCAAACTCCAACAGGTGACATCAGGTGGCAAACAGGTGGCAAATAAGTGTTAAAATGGAGAAAAAAACCTTGGGAGAAACCAGGCTTAGTCGGGGGGCCAGTTCTCCTCTGGCAAACAATGCTTTGTTACGATTCAGGTAGCTATCATAAGTCCGATAGGATCGCAACATTCAAAGTATTTATTCCAGTTCCATCCAGTTGTGGATCGTATTCATCACGCCGGTATGGACGGTTTGTTGAGGAGCTGTGCCGCTGGCTGTCGTGTTGATGAGACCTTCACAATGGATGATCTAGTTGACTCAATCTCTGCTGATACTTCAGGGCTGCGTTGTGGTCATGTCAAGGCGTAGGTCCTCGATCTCACCTGGATACGGCCCGGATCCGGTTGACTACAGTAAACCTCGGGATAAACAGAAAGAGTAATATTAGCGTAGATGCCATTCTTCTTCTGATGTAACGAGTACATCTGGTGTTATAGGAAGTGTTCCCGGTTCCGGCTGACCTAATTTATGCAGCCTAATAATCCTTTAACGGATTTGAAAAAATAAATTGATAATGTGTTATGTGTATGCCAAGTTAAAGAGATGCGTTTTTAGTCTAGATTTAAACTGACAGAGTGTGTCTGCTTCCCGAACAATGCTAGGAAGATTGTTCCAGAGTTTAGGTGCCAAATAGGAGAAGGATCTACCGCCTGCGGTTGATTTTGATATTCTAGGTATTATCAGCTGGCCTGAATTCTGAGATTGCAATAGACATGAAGGACTATAATGCATTAAGAGCTCGCTCAGGTACTGGGGAGCTAAACCATTTAGTGCTTTGTAAGTAATTAGCAAGATTGTAAAATCTATACGATGTTTAACAGGAAGCCAATGCAGTGTTGACAGAACTGGGCTAATATGGTCATACTTCCTAGTTCTAGTAAGAACTCTAGCTGCTGCATTTTGTACAAGCTGTAGTTTATTTATCAGGCGAGCGGAACAACCACCCAGTAGATCGTTACAGTAATCTAGCCTTGAGGTCATGAACGCATGAACTAACTGTTCTGCATTTTTCATTGAGAGCATATGTCGTAGTTTAGATATATTTTTAAGATGGAAGAATGCGGTTTTACAGATGCTAGAAACATGGCCTTCAAATGAAAGATTGGTATCAAAGAGCACACCCAGGTTCCTAACTGACGACGAAGACTTAACAGAGCAGCCATCAAGTGTTAGACAGTATTCTAGGTTATTACGTGAAGAAGTTTTTGGTCCTAAAATTAGAATCTCTGTTTTTTCTGAATTTAGTAGTAGGAAATTACTGGTCATCCAATTTTTTATATCAGCTATGCATTCCGTTAATTTTGTGAATTGGTAAGTTTCGTCAGGGCGCGAAGAAATATAGAGCTGAGTATCATCAGCGTAACAGTAAAAACTAACGGCATGCTTCCTTATGATATCTCCCAAGGGTAGCATGTACAGAGTGAAAAGCAACGGTCCTAGTACTGAGCCTTGCGGTACTCCATATTGAACTTGTGATCAATATGACATCTCTTCGTTTACTACTACAAACTGATAACGGTCAGATAAGTATGATTTGAACCAAAATAATATGATCTTTCCATCATCTGTTTTATTTGAAATTCAGGTCTTATGATGTAAGGGATAATGTAGCCTACATCCAACTTGTTACTTTATAATCCATTACAAATAATGTACAAAACAGTCGTCCTGCAACACGAGTAGTCATTTTCAATACAGTCGCTAAGTGGAGGCAAGATGGCGCCAGTGAGTCACGGTTTGTTATACAGCAGTTTTTGCTATACAGCTTCGTTGTTAGTGACGACAGTCATTATCATAAAATATCAAACCTCGGAATGTTTAAGGGGCCATTCACACAGAACGCGTCTTTGCGTCTAAAAACGCGAGACGCGGCGCTCAGGAATGGTTTTAAAAAAGCGCAGCGTAAATCACGAGGGTCTCGAGACGCGCTTTTGAGACGTGATGCAATAACGACAATAACGGAAATAACAGAAATAGGCAAACAGCAGAATTGATAAATACGAGTTTTGACATGGAAAAAAAGAAAATAAGATAATAATGAGCGCCGCCTCCGCCATGTTGCCGTCAAATAAAACAGCTGTCATGCCAACTTGCTACTGTAAACAGAAGCTCGCAACGCTTGCCCCGCCTCCGAGTTCTTCTGATTGGTCCACTGTTTTGGAACTGACATTGATGAGCGGCGCTGCGTGTAAAAGTTGAAATTCTTTTAACTTGACACGGCGTCTTAAAAACGCGGCGCTCATGTGCGAGGCACTGCAAAAGACGCGAGCCGCGAGCGTAACGGTCATGCACGTCCGTCAAGCGCGTGTTTACATAGAAAAACAATGGGAAAGTAGCACATTGGAATAGAAAAACGCGTTCTGTGTGAACGGCCCCTAAGAATGTCAGTTGAAAACTCTACACATGCTGATTGCGATACGTTAAAATATGAGCTTTAAGTAATAAATGGATTAACATCTGCATTAAAATATGAATACAACATTAAAAAGTCAACCATTGATGGTTTTGTGTCGATGTACAGCGACTACAGAATGAACAGCTAACAGTTCACCTGAAATGCCCGAGCTGGCTTAACGACAACCAGGAAGTAACCGTGCATATAGCCCATTGCAGACGGATAATATTGGAATGTTTAAGAATGTCAGTTGAAAACTCTACACATGCTGATTGCGATATGTTAAAATATGAGCTTTAAGTAATAAATGGATTAACATCTATTTCTATCTCTCTCTTATGGACACACATTAAGAAAGAGAAAAGCTGCATATAATACGAAAAGATTGATAAAACGTAGTGCTAGGTTTAAAGGCTAGATTTTTTTGTTCATATTTTAACAGGCTGGCAATTCAAATGAGCCATGCAGCTACACCACAGTATAATAGCTAGCTGTGTGAGTCAACGTGACTAACCTTTGTGGATGCGATGTCTCATAAAATTTGATGATGTTGTTCCGGTGTCTTTAATCGTTTTCCCACATTCTGTGCATCTAGCCGATCTGATATGATAATAAACCCAAACGAAAAAACATATGGCACAGTGGCTCCCGTCATGTTTCATTGGACTCTTATGACATTTCGTATGTCCGTGCGCAATACACGGACATACGTAATCAAATTCTATGACAAGAGTCCGATCTACCACGACACGTAAGGAAACATATATGACGCAGATATTATAAAACCATTTAAACACAACACAAATTCTTTATTTATTATATCAGTAGTTAATGGTAAAAGACTTGAGTCGTTTTTAAAATATTCAAGAGTCTTTTGTGCCGAGTCGAGTCAAGTCTGAAGTCATTTCAGGTCGAGTCCGAGTCAAGTCTGAAGTCTGTTAAAATGCGACTCGAGTGCGACTCGAGTCCGAGTCACTAGGCCACGTTCACACAGTCATTTTTCGGGATTGACAACCGCATTTACTTAACAGGTGTGAGTCTCGAAATGTCTCGTTCACACAGCAACTTTCAGTAGCGTTTGGAACACTGTCTGTATGAACGTGCAGCGAGTGTCAAGCCCGTATTCTCTTACTAGTAACCATGACGACATTGATCAACGTAATATTAAAGATGGCGACGTCCATAAAACTGGAAAGTATTATCACTTTTCACATGACAAAAGACTAACTGAACCGCGAGTTCATCCATCAAAACTTAATTAACCAACAGCAGCATGTAAACACGCGCTAGCCGGAATGTTTAACCGCTGCACACGCGTCCTTTGCGACATCTCGTGCATGATACGGCATTTGAAAAGAAACACAAAACTGACATGAGCCGCTCCGGTGGAGAACAGTGACTGGATGGGAAGTTCGGTTCTTTTCCGCGAACCGGTTCTTTCGGACAGTTCGATTCAATAAACCGGTTGAAAAAACCGGTTCACCGGTTCTTTTACGCTCCGACGTAATGACGTCATCCGCGATGGCGTCGTCTATCGCGGGCCGGGATGAAAAAACACTTAACACATTCAAATATATAAAGTCAGTAATCATAACATCAGTCAACTAAAACATCATTATAATCTGAAACGTTTCATACAATTTATTTTTGCATCTAAAGCATCCATATACAGGCAGTGATGTGCAAACGAAGTTTTACAGTTATAAAGTGAATAAATTGGTCTTCATCAGTGCAGAAACCATGATCCTTTTTACATTACGATTTATTTGTAATTAAATAAACTTACGTTTCGCCAGATTGGCCCCTCATTCGAGTCCTTTCATAGCATCAGTTGACCTAGGTAACCGGTGCTGTGACAGTCATTACTGTTCTGTAGCTTTAGATCACAAGCTGAATCACGCATGCGTAGTATCATCAGCTCATCGGTTCTCAAATCGGACACGTCCGAAAGAAGCGGTTCTCGGTTGTGTACTGGTGATCCGAAAACCGTCGCAACCGATTCTACTCGAGAACGAGATGAGATTCGAGAACCGCGAGAGCGATTCAAAAGGAGTCGCTTGTTTGCTCTCGCTGTAGTTTGATTACGTCATTTTTTATCTTTATATCACCTTGTTTACAAATTAAATAAGCTGTCCATGGATTATTTATGAAACAAATAAATGTTTAGTTTGATAGTTTTACAAACAATTAATTGTTTCCAACCTTTAAAAAAAATTAACTTGAAAGCACAACTGCACAACTTTTACTATAGGCTATTGCTTTTTAAATAACATTAATATAGAAAAAAAAAATTGTAGAACTATTTCTGAACATTAGTTTGATCTGTGTACAAAATATTATGTTCATGTTGGCATGTAGTTTATGTACAGTATTATGTACAGTATTTTGTATGCTATTAATCTGTTATGGTGTATTTGGAAAAGCACAATGCACTTTTTGTATTTTGAATTAAGTCATAAACATGTTTTACAATGTTTTATGTTATCACACTTTCCGATGTTCAACAAAACTTGACAAACGTGCTTTTCGTTCTCTTGAAAAGTTACACGCATGCGCAGTATCATCAGCTCATCGGTTCTCAAATCGGACATGTCCAAAAGAAGCGGTTCTCGATTGTGTACTGGTGATCTGAAAACCGTTGCAACCGATTCTTGACTCGAGAACGAGAACGGTGACAGGCCGTGTACGTTCGTTCGTGTGCGCTGCGCATGCGCACTTATATCAGCTGATCTGCTGCTAGTGCTCATCATCATCAGTTCTCTCTTTACAGCAGGTTAAGTCAGTGTACTGTTGGAGTAACTGAATAACTCCGGGATGTTGGTTTATTTCGAGAGCTAGTGTCAGACACGTCAAAAGTGAGTAACTTTAGTAATTTGTGGATTAGTGTTTGCTTACTTATCAATGTAAAGCTGCTTTGACACAATCTACATTGTAAAAAGCGCTATATAAATAAAGGTGACTACTGGAGATGCGAACTGTTTGGAACGATTCAGTCCGATTTGGTGAACTGGTTCGACCGGTTCACTGAAAAGAACTGGTTAAAAAGAACGATTCGTTCACAAACCAGTCATCACTATCTAACACCTTGATGACGCACAGCTCACATCTCTGTTGCAGTACGTTACTGAAAGCGAAACCACACACAAAACACCTTAGGAGAGCGGCTCTCTCGCACTGTATGGCCACGGTCACACAGCAGCAGAATACGGTTGTCAGTCCTGTATTTGAGTCCTTAATACGGTTGCGTTCACACGCAGTACGGTTATTTACGGGAGTGACAACCGCATTCTATAACCGAACTCACACCTGTAAATTTTCAGGTGTCTAGTTGTCCAGTACAGTTCCGTTCACACAGCACAAATATTCCGAGAATGTGGTTGTGAGTCCTGAAAATTTACAGGTGTGAGTTCGGTTATAGAATGCGGTTGTTACTCCCGTAAATAACCGTACTGCGTGTGAACGCAACCGTATTAAGGACTCAAATACAGGACTGACAACTGTATTCTGCTGCTGTGTGAACGTGGCCAGTACTAACTCGAGTGCCCATCTCTGGCACAGAGTGTTGACAAAATTCCCTAAATTAAACCTCCACAAATGTATGTCGCTTAATAAATATATGTAATATAAATAGAATAATATATGTGATTATTCTGTCACATTTATTTTCTTGTTTATTTTATAAACTACATAAGCTACATGCAAAAGAAAAATATTCATATTAATCTTGTCATTGTAATAAACATTGCAATAGGTAGCCTTATTGATTATAGAATACAGTGCATAAACTTTTGATTAAACTTTTGATGTTTTTTTTTCTGATGATATTCTTCTGGGACATCAGCTAATTCACAAATATTCATTTAATTGGGATGATAGGAATCGATATATGTCATCATCACCAATGTCATGCAATGAGGAAAAGAAGGACCCGAACCCAGTAGAACAGTCAGTCACAATATTCCAAACAAAAATTTATTGAAATAAATGAGATAATCAAAACAATTGGTATTAAGGAGCAGGTAGAAAACACCCACACCAAACAGTGATGGAATGGACAATGATGAGACCAAGATTTCCAGCAGAATCCACAGAAAACCCACAGAATCCACAGGAGAGCGATGAGATGACAACAACTCCAGCATGAGGGGGGAAAAAAAAAATCAACTCTCCCTCTGAATCCCTGGAGTAACGAGTGCCACTGGTGAGTCAGTCAATGAAACTAGAAATAATGTGAGCGATCACTGGTGATAGATATTGGTCTGCCACAAATGGCAGAAGAAAACAAAAGAAAAAACAACAAAAACCAAGACAGAAAACAGAAAGTTATTCATAATCATGTTTTAGACTGGATGTGAAAGCTGTAGTCAGTGGTAGCACTGGCAGTGCGTCATCTAGATATACTACAGGCTGTTCTCATTTGCCCAGAGAGCCAAGTCCTCTTTTAATAAACAGTTATCTCGAAACTCACTTAATCTTGTTTTCCTTTATTCCACATGTTCTCTTTTTAATTTGAGTTACATGTATGCAGCAACTCTTTTCTTACTTGTTATAGTAACATTTATTTAATGTAAATAATATTTACATACAGGGATTCTCATATAAGATAGGTTACATAAAAGGTTGCATAAAAAGATAACTAATTTGTAAGAAGTCTGTGAAAATGGTATTTGAGATAACAATGTACTTACATCAAGATGAAAATAGAGTTTCATCATATAAACATTATATCAAACTTACTAAGTAATTATTTGAGCAGGACAAATCAAAATATACTGCCTTGGTAAAATATTTCAGGTTGGTTGAATTCAGTTACATATTCAATAATCTTACACAATTGCTTACACTTCAACAAAATGTAGATGTTACCTCATGAATTACATATAAGTTAAATACAAAACTTTTTCATTGAAGAGACCATTTAAAGCCAAGATGGACCAATGGCGTTACAATGAGAAATTTGAACGCCCAATATGACAGGTCTAGTAAATAAGTTCTGCCTTTCAAATAAAAGAGCCAATGCCACTGCCTGATGTTTACAACAGTTCTTGCTGTTGAATTAATGCATCATTATATATCTGCTGTTGTAAACTCCAGATGGAAACACCTGTAAAGTTAGGAGCTGTACTTGCATGACAAATGCATTCCCAAGATGGCCAATGAGTGAACTGATTGCCTAAAAAAAAAGGAACATTAGTTGAATTTGTCTCTCCTGCATTCTGTTATTTGTAATGGTGTGTTTGTGTTGTGCCCTCTGATGTACAGTTGTGAATTTGCGTTTCCTTCAGACTGATGCATATTCATGCTGCTCTTGGTGTAAAAGGATTATTCGTCTGCAATTCATTATGCTTTTTCACATTTCGTATGGTATGAAAGTACTTTTAAAGCAATCCATAGTTTGCAAGTGATAAACTGCTTGAATTAATAGTAATGATTCAACCCCCCCAACTCCCTACAATCTCCACTACACCAATGCTGGTAGATTCAAAACAAAATTAAGTACAACCATATAAATTTTATAAACTTAAAATTTCCTTTTGTAGCGAATCACAGTTATGTAATCAATTAGCTCAAATCATGGGTGAAATATATATATATTAAATCATAACGCCTTATGATTAATAATGATATAGATCGACCCAAGAGGGAATTATACACATATATTGTGAATTAATTACAACGGATTATAATCAATTACATATATGATTAGTTCTAGTTTAATAGTTGTCTAGAAAAACTATCCTAGTTTGTCCAGCAAACTATGGGTTTTCTCATAGACTATTATAAAAGAAATGTTATTCTCTGGCCATGAGAATAACTTCCTATTATAGCATTAAAGCGTAAAGCAATGTTGCAGAATCAACGTAGAAGTGACTTGGTTTTCTGAATGAGCAGCAGAAACAATCGAGCATGAATATAATGTATTTAATATATGAAACTACGGATATAGAGGCTATACGGCTACATATACACAAATAATACACATATATAGAAAACGAAAGTAAAGTCAAGAAAACAGAGGTGATCAAAGAAATGGCAAATTACGAACAGTTAAAACCTTTGAGAGCCAGCAAGGAAACTCAGCTTACACATCGAGCTTAAAACGCTTCGAAAAGAATAGTTCTATACTTGCATAGGTTCAGGTGCTGTGGTTGTTTCGTGTTTCTGCAGGAGTTTCGGTTCGTGCGGCTGGAGCGATTGGTCCTTTTCCGAGAAAGGGTTCTTTGGCGGGATTTTCAAACAAGGGTTTAACTTAAGAGTAAGATAACCGGAAAATAAAGAAGAAAGGGTCCGTCTCCTAGGCGATGAACAGTGAAGACTTCGGGCGATGGGTGAAGAAGGCTTGACAAAAGAAAACTTGCACGTAACACGTGTCATTGTGTTTTAAGGACAACAGACCAGAATGCCTCCTACAATGAGACCAAACTTGTCAGATGGCAAAGACATAAAAGTTGAGATACAGTTTATACATGAATTTTATCGTTTAGAATAAAACTAATACAACTACAGTCATAGCTAAGCTTATATACTAGGGATACATACATGCACCTTGAAATACAACGACGGGTACACTTTGGCACAGTCATATTTGGAGGATAAATGTACATTCACAATCTCCATGCGTGTTTGTGAGTGTCTGTATGTGTGTGTGTATTGGGGTTGTGGCCGGTGTGTGTGACCACATGGCCCTTAGCCCCACCAGGGTGACTCTTTGAAGTCCTTGGAGCTGGTGAGAATATCTTCTGTTTTTCTTCAATGAGGTAACAAAGGTGCCAATGGGGCAATTGGTCCCGGACTTGCCGGAGCCGATTCGTGATTTACACAAACAGTTCAGGAGGCTAAAAGCATTCTGAAGATTCTAAAGTTGGCTGGCAGATCCGATTTTGAACAGACACTACACTTTTGACAGTCTTTTTCCAATTCACACTGTTGTACTAGTTTTCTCATCATTAGTGTTATGTGAATAAACTGATACTGTGGCCTGTGTAAGGTAGTTCTTCATGAATTGCAGTCTACTAAAGGGTGTCCTGTACAGGAGTCTGAAAAGGTGCCTCCTAAACTTCTCTCTCACAAACGCATAGATAATGGGATTCAGGCAGCTGTGTGAGTAAGCCAAAGCTTCTGTTATCTGTAGACTTAGACTGATTGCCTTACTGCTGTCACAAGACTGAGTTATGAGTTCATTCAGCTCTAAGGCTTTCATAAAAGCTGTGACATTGTATGGAACCCAACAGCAGAAGAAGACCACCATCACCACAATGACAAGATGCATGGCCTGCCTCCTGGAAGAGTGTGCTGTCAGGAGTCTCTTCAGAATCATTGAGTAACAAAATACAATCACAATAAGCGGGAGAATTAAACCAATGATATTCATTTTCAAGATACCAAAAGTCCTCAAAAAAATATGAGAATTTTGATCATTTGTTGGATAAGATGTGCAATGTTTTTGTTCATTATAATCTGTGGTTTTCAAGTGCATCAACTCAGGAAAGGATGCAGAAACAGCAACAATCCACATGACCACACTGGCTAAGATCCCATATGTCCTTGTTCTGACTCTCAAGGCAAACACAGGATGAACTACAGCTAAGTATTGATCAACACTCATCAGTACAATAAAGAATATCCCACTGTAGAATCCGATGTGGTAGACACTGAGGACCATAGTGCACATGACATCTCCAAAGGTCCACTGGTCTCTGGCATAGTGTGCCAGGAAGGGAAGGGAGGAGACCAAGAGCAGGTCAGATAAAGCCAGGTTCAGGAGACAGATGTCAGTCATGCTTCTCAGTTTGACACCCATGGAGACCACACAGACCACCATGTTACCCAGAAAGCCCACCACAAAAAAAAGGGAGTATAACACTGGAAGAATGCTGGCTCCATGTTCTCCATAAACACAGGAAAACGCAGATGAATCAACATTTCCAGCATAGTAGTCATCATAGTCATATGGCACATCAGAATCTGGCTCATCATCCAATACTCCATTCTTACTATCATTTGAGCAGAAAAAGAAACTGTAAGGAAAAAACAGAACTCCACTTTTGACAGTAACTAATAATTTTAAATGTACTTAACTGTAATGCTCCAAGTAGAGCTGTCACGATATCAGATTTTTCACACCACGGTTATCATGGCCAAAAGAATTCATGGTAACAATATATCGCAAATTCTATAGAAACCCTGAAAAAAGACAATGGGTCTCATTTACTAAGCATGCGTATGCACAAATTTGCGCATTAAATCTGCGTATTAATGTTTTCACGATCAAATCATGATTCATAAATAACTTTCATTCAAAAATTTATTCTAAATTTACAAAAAAAGGTAAGAACAATTGAAACTACTCGTATACAAAAATCACACACGCTTGGTGGCCTTATAAACACATTAAGATAAAATTTTAAACATAGATATAGATCTTAGATACAAAGTTCTGTCATACCGGCGTGATGAATACGATCCTCAATTGGATGGAACTGGAATAAATACTTTGAATGCTGCGATCCTATTGGACTTACGATGGCAACCTGAATCGTAACAAAGCACTGTTGGCCAGAGGAGAACTGGCCCCCCGACTAAGCCTGGTTTCTCCCAAGGTTTTTTTCTCCATTTAAACACCTATTTGCCACTTGTCTGCCACCTGATGTCACCTGATGGAGTTTGGGTTCCTTGCCGCTGTCGCCTTTGGCTTGCTTAGTTGGGGACACTTGACATTTGACTTGACATTTGATATTCAACAGTGCTTTGATCTGCCTGCATTGACACTATTCTTTAAGAGCTGCTGTGCAGCCAAATAATGTACCAGTTATCAATGTAAAGCTGCTTTGACACAATCTACATTGTAAAAAGCGCTATATAAATAAAGGTGACTTGACTTGACTTGACATGAAATTCTAGATGACGCAGGCTGATAGGTCCTTAACTCAGTTGTTAGCAATCACATCATTATCTACATAGAGCAGCTGATTGGTTGCTGTGGCATCAGCAGCCAATGAGCTTGCTGCTCAATATTCAAATACTTGCCATTGTTTGCTGTTAGCAGTCTGTAGCACGCTTTCAGAAAGCATCTGAAATCAACATATAAGATAAGTGAACGCTCTTTTATATTGTGTGGTCTGCTATTAATTCCTAAATGAGCAATCATAACAAGTTTTAAACTAAGCATCATGTTTAGCAGCATTTACGTAAATGATGTTTCATTAACAAAGTTTGGGAGGAGCATGTTCAGATAATTAACCTAATTAACACAGGAGGAGCTTATTCAGTTAATCAACTCAATAAGCATCAGGAGGTATTTATACAGCAGATTTACCTCCCTTCTATGACAGTTTTTCAGCATCCCTCCAGCACCCCATCTCCTCACTTATAGCTATTCCTATCCCAACCTGGGGGGGTAATCTGGGTTCAGGCCAAATTCCGAGATCAGAGCCCTCCCCTCGGACAGCACGCCAAATATGCATAACCTTTACTCTATTTAATTATATGTAAGTGTGAACTTGTGAATGTGTTTATGCAGCAGCAAGCGGTCTGTTGTATATAATTGTGAGGATATGCCGTCTAAGCTATGGATATGAGAAAAGGTTAAAGTGAAATAAGCATTTGTGCAGGGTTCGCCATATTTAGCTGCATAACTCTAATGACGCATTTATTTATTTCCAAGGGCAATGTTTTCATTAGCTATGCAAAATGTGTGCAGCTGGTTTCAGCTGCACGCAGTGTCAGAGTCATTCTCCTGTCATTCATTATCGCTCCCAAAAGTTTTTTTACTTATTCAAATAAGAGTATAAGGGTTATACCAATGATGTCATCAAATTACTTAATTATGGTATTTGCTATGCAGAGTTAAGACAGACACCAGTCATGAGCACTGCAACCAAAACAGCAGCCATGTTTTACAGTTCCTCCTGAACCAAAACAAGAAGCTTATGCTGCATTCATGCCATAACTACCATAATATGGAAGAAATGAAAACCCGTGACGTTATTCTCGGAGCGGATCGTGACTCGAATTTATGCATTTCAATGGCAACACTATCAACGCCGAAATGAATCTGCAGCAGTCAGGTGGTACAGGTCAGTGCTCTTTATGTTTTTTTACGTTCATTATTATTGCAATGTTACTTGCTTTAAATCATGAGGTAGTTTAACGCCGTCTATTGTGACGCTTTTGTTTGCTCCCTGCTGTACGTGTTCATGTGTTTTGGAGGAGGTGTGGCTTTGAAGACGCTCTGAAGATCTTATGCTTTCAAAGCTAGCTCGCAATTGCTAGCCTCTCCAAAAATGATCTACCCTACCTTTAACAGGTTAATGGATGACATGATTTTGCATGGCAGTAGTAGCTGCGCCTTCTGCTTTAGACAGATGGCAGTGTTAGGGGCCGTTTACACAGAACCCTTTTTTCCATTCCACTGCACAACTTTGTAAACGCGCTAGACGGACGTGTTTGACCATTGTGCTCATGTCTTGCATCTTCTGCAGTCTCTCCCGCATGACATGGCATGCTAAAATCGAGGCGCTCAAGTTAAAATCAGTTTAACTTTTAAAAAATGTGTCTCGAGACCTTGCATTTTTTCCAAATTCCACTGCCCGCGTCTCGTGTTTTCAAAGCAAAAACACGTTCTGTGTTAACCGGCCCTTAGGGCCATACAGAACGCATTTTTGCTGCTAAAAACTCAGACACAGGTCAGTGGAATGAAAAAAGAGCAAGGTCTAGAAACGTTTTTTAAAAGTTGAACTTATTTTAACTTGAGTGACGCGTTTTTAGAATGCCGTGTTATGCGCAAACCACAGTAAGAGACGAGAGCGCAATGGTTAGAGACATCCGTCTAAGCGTGTACACATTGAAAAACAACAGAAAAGTAGAGCAGTGGAATGGAAAAATGTGTTCTGTGTGAACGACCCCTTAAAGAGCAACACCGCCACCTATTGTACTTTTTTGGATGTAAACCAGGTACTGGCGCTGGATTATTTACGTGTCATATTATCATATGTGTACTATTTATTTTAAATATTATGGTTATCGCCAATACCATATATTGTCACAACCTTAATTAACATGATATTGATATTTCATGTTTTGAATAACACGGTTATCGTCAATAAAAGTATATATCGTGACACCTCTAGTTCCAAGTATTTCTATGTGTTATAACCTCACCTGGATAAAGTATGATGATACAGGTGAAGAGGACCATTGGTTACCAGTGCTGTCCATGGACGGAATGCAAGGGTCCTGTTCATGATAAATGACTGCTATCCAAAAACAAAGGCAAAAATCTATTACTCTAACACCGTTCATAATCACAAAATAAAATTCAAAACAGAATAAAAAAACGGGCTGAATGCCACACATGAACATAAAATAAACAACAACATTAATGCCACCATAAACGCAGTGTGCTGCACAGCACTTATTCCTCCGGCCTCGTCTGTTCTCACAGTTATTGGCCCCGCCCTGCTTGGCAGAAACCCTGGATAAGACATCTGTATAAATTAAGAAAGGATTTTGCAAAGGTTTCAAAAGTGTATAAACTAAAGAGAGGACAAGATCTTACAACCACAGACGTTTTAATGGTCTGAGTTTGTATGATTAACAAGAGGAATATGTGAATATTCTTAAAAAACTAAAATAATATCTAATATCTACTTTTTACAAAATCTAATAAAGTTTAAGACATTGGTTTATGACACTTAAATGAAGGAAAAGGGGAACAGAGCTAGTTTCACTTTGAGAGCAATATGATTTGCTTCCACCATCTCATATATAAATATATCAGGAAAACTGAAGAGGAACTAACAACTAACAAGGTTTTGGTTACCATTGACTTCCATTGTATGTAAAAAAAAAAAAAAAAAAAAAAAAAAAAAAAAAATTCTTAAAGACATTTTCAAAGTATCTTCTCATGTTCCACAGAAAAAAGAAAGTCATACATTTTGGAATGACATGAAAGAGCGTAAATGATGACAGGATTTTCATTTTGGATTAACTTAAGATATTTAATATTTCCAAAGCTTAAGTGTTTGTTCTGGTAAATAAAATAAACTGCTTTAAAAAAAAATGTAGGCTATATAAAAATGTATCAATGTAGAGCAGCAAGAATAAGTTTAAATAACTATCAAATCATAAACCGATAGGAGTGCAGAACCTGATGATGCAAATAGTGAGACAACTTTGTTTTGTTCCATTTTTCTTTTCATGACAAGCCATGATTAAAATTAAAGGGTTAGTTCAACCAAAAATGAAATTTCTCACCCTCATGTCATGCCAAACCCGTAAGACATTTCTTCAGAACACAAATTAAGATATCTTTGATGAAATCCGAGGGTCTCTGAACCACAAATAGGCAGCTACGTCATTGCACCTTTTGAGGTCCAGAAAGGTAGTAAAAACATAGTTAAAATAGTCAACGTGACTACAGTGGTTCAACCTTAATGTTATGAAGCGACGAGAATAATTTTTGTGAGCAAAAACAAAACAAAAATAATAAAAAAAAACTGTTGTCATACGAGTTGACGTAGTGAACGCTGTGCAGGCTTCCATGTTTACGTCCGAACGCCGGCTCCGTATTGGTTGATGCTGTACACAAGAGCACCACGACGCATGCGTGTGATGCTGACACAGGAGCCGGGCAATACTGAGCTGGCATTCGGTCGTAGAACGTGGAAGCCTGCACTGTGTTCACTATGTCAACTGCATATGACAACAGTTCAAATTGTTAAATAAAGTCGTTATTTTTGTTTTGTTTTTGCGCACAAAAAGCATCACCAAACGTGTCATGGATTGATGATGTAAAACTCCAGAGAAGTCTTCTTGCGTGTGTCCGTTTTTAATGTGTCTTGACTGCCATACAGTCTGACATTAATGACAACTGAGATCCTACAGTGTGACATGGCTTACAGCGGGGATCATGTTCATACAGTCTGACAAGCAACAGTCGTAAAGGGCAGTCGTGGCCTAATGGTTAGAGAGTCTGACTTGTAATCTGAAGATGACGATGGTTCGAGTCTCAGTACTGGCAGGAAATGTAGGTGGGGGAGTGAATGAACAGCGCTCTCTTCCAATCTTATTACCCACAACTGAGGTCCCCTTGAGCAAGGCACCTAACCCCCAATCGCTCCCCAGGTGCTGCAGCAAAAAAAAAAAGGCTGCCCACGGCTCCATGTGTGTGTTCAATACTCAATGCTGTTTGTGTGCACTTGAATGGGTGAAATGCAGAGCACAAATTCTGAGTATGGGACACCATACTTGGCATCATGTCACTTTATAAATCATACAGTGTGCACCTGGCTTAAGTCACAATTATAGGCAAACTTAATTAATAACAGGCATAACAGATTCTATACTTACTTTCTATACTAAAACTTTGATACTTTTCAAAATTTTATTGAAGACTGGATAAAGTAAATGAATCTCTTTGATCAACTTCTCCAAAAGCTAACTGGACTCAATTAAGGAAATGAGGGTTACACAGGTAACATCTGTCAGAGCGCGTGTGTGTTGCCGGTGTAATTTTGATTTATTGTCGATAACTCTTGTATGTACATTATTCAAGGCTGTTCTAGCTGCGCTAGACTTATGATATAGGGACTGTTGTTATCAATTAAGTTTATTCATAATATTTATCTTTTTTACCTGATATAAAATTTTCAGTAGATCATCACTTGTACTGAGTATAAAGCCCATAGTATACTTTGTTTTGTTCTTTTACAGAGAACTCATAGTCTTTCTATGCATTCTTCATACTCCTGCCAGTTATGGTCACTGACCGAATGGCACCTTGATGTTCCTTCACAATGAGGCACTTTCCAAAACCTTCACCCTCTCTGGTGGAATGACCTACCAACCTTCACCCGAACTGTGGAAACCATCACAACTTTCAAGAAGCAGCTGAAAACACATATTTTCCATCAGAGAATGTGTGGAAAATGTGTTTCCTCTTTCTCAGAAGAGGAAACTAACAATCATGCATTAAATGTGTGATTGGAAATACAGATTAAGAGAAGTGTTGAGTAAAATAAATGAAATCAATATACTGTTAACCTGAGGTCAATGAAATTTTAAAAATTTAAATATATAAATGCTGAAAATGTAAAAACCATAAATATGATTTGGAGCATGTACCTCTAGAGCAGTGATTCACAAACCTGTCCTGGAGTATCACCAGCCCTGCACATTTTGTATGTCTCACTATATCTGACACACCTATTTCAGGTCTTGCAGTCTCTACTAATGAGCTCATGAGTTGAATCAGGTGTGATAGATGAGGGAGACATACAAAATGTGCAGGGCTGGTGGTACTCCAGGACAGGTTTGAGAACCACTGCTCTAGAGCAAGAATTGCGAAATTTTGGGATGGACTTTGATTTTCGTATTTGGCTCAACGTGTAAGAGACCACTTACAATTGAGGAACAGGTGCTCTCCATGCTCTCCAGAATTCCATGCTGGTCTAGGCTGGTTTATGCTGGTTAGTGCTTGGTTATAGTACTGGTATAGTGCTGATTATTGCTGGTATAGTGCTGGTCCAGCTGATGGACCAGCATAGTCATCCTGTTCTCAAGCAAAATGGAGCTAGTGAAGCTGATTCACCAGCATGATCTAGTGGGGTTTGATTGTGAGTAAGCCATCTGTCTGTGCGCAAGCAGTGCTTTCGGACAAGCATTGTTTTTGCTTGCTTATTTCTATATTTAACACATTAATGATTTAAAGGAAAAACAATATATGATTTAACATAGGATTGAGAAAACATATGATTTATTGTAATATATAACTTTGTAAAACAATTACAATTTTAAATTCTACTTTCAACAGAGAGAGCAAAAGATCATTCATGATTTCATCTAAGGCTGTGAGTCAGTTATAATTGTTATGCTGTCTGCTCGTCTCTTCTCTTTTTTTCAGTTCTTGTTCCTCTTATCGTCAGTGCTTCAGCTTGTTAACTGTAGGTGTCATCACTAATGGTCAATCATCACTTGTAGAGTGAATCTACTTTATTTCACTAACTGCAACATTGCTTCTGTGTTACTTTTAGTCTCTATAAATTGGGACCATATGAAAACTTAGCAGTGTTCATTTAACACAATTTTAAAAAAAATTAATTGGATAATTGTCTTGGTCTTTATTTAACTACGAACACACTAAGAAACGTGTAACACATACAGAAGTTTTGTTGTGGTCTTGCTGGGATCATACCAACACCCAAAAACAACATATGCTGGTCCACCAGCACACCAGCATCCCAAGCTGGTCCCAGCATGCAAAACATACCTTATGCTGGTGACCAGCAATGCTGGATTTTTCAGCAGGGTAAATAATTAAATAGTACAATACTAGCATGTGCTTAAAGATCCTGCTCTGTATTATATCCTGTATCTGAAGACGTCTAAAATTTATATCCTGTTATCCCTGGGAGACAGTTTGAAATTGATACTGTTAGAAGTATGCTTTGTTTCATTGAGTTTGTTCTTGTCTTGACCTAGGGGCTGTTTACACTACACCGTTTTCATCTAAAAATGGAAAACTTTTTATGCGTTTTGGCCGTTCATTTACACGACAATGGCGTTTTGGGCGCCTAATGCAAAAATGCAAACTTTTGAAAACTGGTTTCAAAGTGCAAGTTTTTCAAAACGATACCGTTATCATCTCTGTGTAAACAACAAAAATGCAGATCTGTGAAAACGGTGACGGCATGCACATGCATATTACGTGTTTAGTCTGTAGGCATGCGCGTTTGGCACGGACGCTCTGTAAAAGATTGTGTATGTATGCAGGCGTGTAGTCTTTCTTTACAAAGTGACATGGCCAACTACTGACCTGGCATGCATAATACAGCATTTTTAGTCGTTTTCGCAGATCTGTGTGAACGGGGATCGTTTTGACAGTGCTGTCATCTATACAAAGAAAAACATTTCCGTTTTTTTTTTTATTTTTTTATATCGTAATGTCAGGTAATGTCGAAAAGAAAACATTTCAGGATATTTCTCCATTTAGTGGACTTCAGGGGGCCGTATAACGGGTGGAAGGTCCAAATTGCAGTTTCAGTGCAGCTTCAAGGCGCACTACACAATCCTAGATGAGGAAGAGTCTCATCTAGCGAAACGATCAGTCATTTTCTAAAAAAAATAAAAATGTATATACTTTTTAACCACAAATGCTCGCACTGCTCTGTGATCCGCCACACATGACATAATCACATTAGAAAGGTCACGCAGCCATCAAAAAACCAATATCGGTCGACCACTAGTCGGTGGCCCTTGGCTTTGTATTGTTGGCAGAATTTGGCCCTTGGTAAAAACTAATTGAGGAACCCAGCTATATGCTGTCATATGTGTGATGAATATTTAATTGTAGTATACATAGCCAATTAGTTAGAGTAGTTTACTTATTTTTTTCTTGCATTTTGCAAAGAAGAAAAATGCTTGCTCTTTTTCTGCAAAGAAGAACTTGCTGTAAACTAAAATGGGGAACTGCTGTTGTCATTCAGATGAGATTTCTAAAATTATCTTTTCTTCCCGCCAGGGTTTTTTTTTTTTTTTTTTAAACAGTTGCCTGCAGTTTTGATCATCTTCACAAAAATTTAATGGCCCCCAGAATATTGTCACGGTGTGGTCAGGCAAAAGGAGGAGAAGGATCTAATTGCAGCACTTTTATTAAACTAAATTAAAGAAGATAATTCAAGAAGAAGAAGAAGATCGAAGAAGATCACAGAAGAAACTCATGGCAGCGAAACAACACAAGACAAAGAACTGACCAATCTGAAGGCTATAAAGAGGCAAGATACAAAGATGTATCTTGCTATAAAGAGGCAAGATGTCACAGAGACAAATGAGGGAACTAAATGAACAATGTGAACTTAATTAGTGATTGACTGGCACACAAGAGGAAACTAGGTCAACTTACAATGACAAGGAACACAGGCAAACAGAACATAACCAAACCAAAACAGAATATATACGTTACATTACAGCAGAGACCGAGACGGAGTCGATGGAAGTGGAGACCCAGGCAGATACGGAGAACAGATGGCACTGGACGACACTGATGGTCCTGGAGGCTGAGGTAGAGCTGTAGTGACAAGTGTCTGAGGACCAAGGTAGAGCTGGAGAGAAGGCGGAGAGACGAAGCGCAGCGGATGGCTCTTAAGTCCATGGCGCAGACAGGGTGATGTCTGACCAAGGGATGAGGGAGCCAGGGACGATGATATCTGGTTCAGATTGTGCCAGATTGGGAGGGGCGGTGGCACTGGTCTGCTTATGTCCAATGAATGGAAGTTCAATCCTTTACCAGCTCTCTGTGACTACAGCTCATTTGAATCACATGCAATTACCATCACCTACCCTACTAAAACCCATGTTGTAGTGCTTTATCGTCCCCCAGGTCAGCTAGGTAACTTCTTGGAGGAGTTAGATGTGTTACTCTCATCCTTCCCTGAGGATGGTACTCCTCTGCTACTACTTGGAGATTTCAACATCCATCTAGACAAACCTCAGGCTACTGACTTCCACACTCTGCTTGCCTCATTTGATCTCAAGCGAGTGTCTACTACAGCTACCCACAAATCAGGTAACCAATTGGACCTCATCTACACACGCTGCTGCTCCACTGATAATACACTGGTTACTCCACTACACACCTCAGACCATTTCCTCATCACATTTAATCTCAACCTGACCCCAACTCAACACACACTCCACCACATGTTACTTTTCGGCAAAACCTACGCTCACTCTCACCCTCCCACCTATCCTCTTTGGTCTCATCCACACTTCCTCCCCCTAAACAGTTCTCATCATTGGACACTAACAATGGTACTGACACTCTTTGCACCACGCTAACATCTTGCTTAGATGACTTCTGCCCCCTCTCATCCAGACCAGCCCGTGCCACCCCTTCTGCCCCCTGGCTATCCGATGTTCTCCGTGAGCATCGGTCTAGACTCAGGGCTGCAGAGAGGAAGTGGCGCAAATCTAAAGATCCTACTGATCTTAGCTTCTATCAGTCACTCCTTTCTTCTTTCTCTACAAAGGTCTCCAATGCTAAAACCACATACTATCACAATAAAATTAGCAATTCTACTGATTCCCGCACACTTTTCAAAACTTTCTCTTCTCTTCTTTGCCCTCCTCCCCTCCCTCCCACATCAGCTCTTACAGCTGATGACTTTGCCACATTCTTCACACATAAAATAACAACTATCAGCAGCCAATTCTCCACATCACATACTGACAATAACATCATAATGGAAAACACACAAATTCTCCCCTCCTTCTCTATGCTCTCTGAGGCAGATGTTTCCAAACTCATCCTTTCCAGTCACCCTACTACCTGTCCGCTTGACCCTATCCCCACTCATCTTCTTCAGGCCATCTCCTCCTCAATTGTACCTGCACTCACTCACATTATCAATTCTTCTCTTCACACTGGTACATTTCCCACAGCTTTTAAGCAGGCTAGGATTACACCACTGCTTGAAAAACCGACTCTGAATCCAGCACTTTTAGATAACTATAGACCGGTATCCCTTCTTCCATTCATTGCGAAGACACTTGAGAGAGTTGTGTTCAACCAACTGTCTACTTATCTCACACAGAACAACCTCCTTGACAACAACCAATCTGGCTTCAAGACTGGCCACTCAACTGAGACTGCCCTGCTCTCAGTTACTGAAGCCCTGAGATTGGCACGAGCAACTTCAAAATCATCTGTACTCATCTTGCTGGATCTGTCTGCTGCGTTTGACACAGTTAACCACCAGATCCTCCTGTCAACCCTCATGTCGAAGGGCATCTCAGGAACCACACTCCAGTGGTTCGAGTCTTATCTCTCAGGTAGGTCTTTCAGGGTATCTTGGAGAGGTGAGGTGTCCAAGTCGCATCATCTTGCTACTGGGGTACCTCAGGGCTCAGTGCTTGGACCACTTCTCTTCTCCATCTACATGTCATCACTAGGATCTGTCATTCAGGAACATGGTTTTTCCTATCACTGTTATGCTGATGACACACAACTCTACCTCTCATTCCAACCAGATGATCCAACGGTCGCTGGTCGCATCGCAGCCTGCCTGACAGCCATTTCTGCCTGGATGAAGGACCATCACCTTCAACTCAACCTAGCTAAAACGGAACTGCTTGTGGTCGGTGCCAACCCAACACTTCATCACAACCTTTCCATTCAACTTGAGTCGTCAACCATAACTTCTTCCAGGATGGCCAGGAACCTTGGAGTGGTGATGGATGATTGTTTAAGCTTCACAGATCATATTGCTACAACGGCCCGGTCCTGCAGATTTGCCCTGTACACCATTAGGAAGATCAGACCCTTCCTATCGGAGCATTCCACACAAATTCTTGTCCAAGCTCTTGTTCTATCCAGACTGGACTATTGTAATGCTCTCTTGGCAGGCCTTCCAGCATGCACTGTCAAGCCTCTACAACTGATCCAGAATGCTGCAGCAAGACTGGTCTTTAACGAACCAAAGATGTTAAAGAGAGCATGTCACACCTGTCTTCATCAGTTTGCATTGGCTGCCAGTAGCTGCTCGCATCCAATTCAAGGCTCTAATGTTTGCCTACAGAACATCCACTGGCTCTGCACCTCTATACCTAAACTCACTACTTCAGACTTACGCGCCCTCCAGAAGCTTGCGTTCTGCAAGTGAACGGCGTCTTGTGGTGCCATCCCAAAGGGGCACAAAATCACTCTCACGGACCTTCTCCTGGTCTGTTTCTGGTTGGTGGAATGACCTACCACGCTCTATCCGAGCAGCTGAGTCTCTAGCCATTTTTAAAAAACTGCTAAAGACATATCTTTTTCGTCAACACTTGACCCAGCAATATTAGCACTTTTATTTTTCTTGTCTTTTTTTGATTTTCTATTCTCTTTCTCCATCTATTTGCGTTTATTTATATAAAAAAAAAATACCTTGCTACGAGCACTTTACTGATGAAACTATGACTTGACACAGCACTTACATACTGTTGTACTCATGTTGATTTGATTGCTTCTACTATTCTCATTTGTAAGTCGCTTTGGAGAAAAGCGTCTGCTAAATGACTAAATGTAAATGTAAATGTGGTTCACCGAAGAAACATGTGGCAGCGAAACAACACAAGACAAAGAACTGAACAAACTGAGGACTATAAATACACAGAGGCAAAAAGGTGAACTTAGTTATACTCTTTACAAATATTTTGTTGTATGATAATCTAAACATGTAATATATCAAAAGAAAGAACAGACTCGGCCCAGTACCGGCTAAGTGTTCAATTCTTGTCGGCATGATTTTGTGGCCCAATACCGGCAGTTTTGGCAGCCGGACTCAGGCCAGTGTATTTGGGCCGATTCTGGGGCGTCATTCATCCCGCGTCCATCCCGAGTCTGGCAACCGCAACTGGGCCGAGTTATTTCTTCTGGCCTGCCAAATCTGGGCCCTGGGTTAGTTAGTTCACCCAAAAATGAAAATTCTGTCATTAATTATTCACCCTCATGTCGTTCCAAACCCTCAAGACCTTTGAAGAAAAGAAATTTCCCATCACAGCATACTACATTGGGCTGTATATATATATATAAAAAAATACACACAAAGTTAACATTTCTGACTCTGTACCTCCTGTCAGACACAAATTGCGTCACTTACCTTTCTCTGTGAGAGATGCAGTTTCCACAGAACTAGATTGACTCTTATATGTAGGGATAATTGAAATGATTGACTTCTCTCTCAAGTCAGGTCATCTTCATTTATATAGTGCTTTTCACAATACAGATTGTTTCAAAGTAGCTTCACAGTGATAATACGAAAATTAATGGATAGAGGTTGTTTTGGCTTTACAGCAGCTCTAAGAAAAAGTTATCAAGCTAAAGTAGGTTTTTGACTGAATCACTTCCGTTGTAAAAAATTATTAATTATTAACTTAGGGGCCACTTAAATGACACCTTTTTAACTGAAAACAGAATACTTTTAATGCGTTCTTGTCGCTCAAAACCCATTCTCTATGTCTATGGGTTTCTCTGATTGTTGTGGTCTAAGAGAAAACAGGGGGATCCAAATGTGTGTGGATCTGCAAGGGCCCAACAAAGCAGTTAGACAGCTACCCATTGGCACACATGGAGTAGATGATGACATTGCTGCAAGGTGCAACTGTGTTTTTGACTATAGACTTGGAAAGTACATATCATCAAGTACCTCTTCATAAAGACAGTAGGGACCTCATTGTCGTTATTGTGTGGGGACGCTCGCTACAGGAGCATGATCAAGTGCTAAAGAATGTGCTGCAATGTCTCAAAGATGCTAGATTGCTGCTGAATGAGTCTAAATGTCTAGTTTTTAGGATACATGGTGACAACAACACAGGGTATTCAGCTGAATCAGGAACATCTCTCTGCAATAGTTGATGAACGTGGTCATCTCTGCCTTGTCTTCTCACAAGTATACACTGATGGTCAAGGTCAAGAACGTACTGTTGCTTTGGCATCCAGAACACTCACCCTAGCTGAACAGAAATACTCCATTGTTGAAAAGGAGGCTCTGGTGTGCGTTTGGGCAAGGGAGAAGTAGAGGACATACTGGAGGTCGCAGATTTACCCTGCAGACTGACCATCAAGCCTTAACAATGCTGCTGACCACAAAAGGGACTGACAGAGCTGGTGTGTGCATAGCTTGGTGGGCTGCTCGTTTGTCTGTTTTAAATACACAGTTGAGTACCATGCTGGATCTGAAAACCACACAGCAGATTGTTTGTCCCACCTGCCCCTGCCTCTTACTTCAGATGCGGAGTCGGATACAGAGTTTGTTGGTTTACTGTGTACTGATCTATATATCTCAGGATGAACTCTGTTCTGAACTCTCTGCACTGTGCACACAAATTACGCGTGGCTGGAAACTGCTTTGGATCCTGTTCTATGTCCGTATTACCAGAGATGTTCACGAGTCTTTTATCTGGAGTCCGAGTCAAGTCTGAAGTCTTTTATCTGGAGTCCGAGTCAAGTCTGAAGTCTTTATCACTGGAGTCTGAGTCAAGTCTGGAGTCCAACTACCAATTTTTGTTTAACATTAAAAACAATTGTGATGCATTTAATTGCGAAGTGAAGCGATCGTGAGTTGCTAAATAGTCTTGAATGCACTTTATAGCCATCATATATTAGCTTCTAATGCTGTAAAACGAATTTGTTAGCATATTCGTTTAACAAAACTGTAGCACGACTGGCTCTGGAGTCGGCAAACGCGCCGGCACGTTTTGCAGGATTTTTTTCACATTGCAGCAAAACAGACTTAAAATACTCCGTCATTTTTTGTCATAGAGACATAAGTAATATATCAATTGGAACTATAGAATGTCTTCTTTTATTTGTGTACACTCAGAGTAAAAACAAAATGTTGTGCTTTTTGCAAAATAAAGAAAACTAACATGATGCGTGATCTCTCGTCTCCCTCTGAACGAAGTCCAATCTGATACTCGTTAGAAAATGAACTGTAACTTAGTGAATACTAATGACACAAAAATGAGACTTATGTCTAAAGAAACGTTGAAATGTCAGGTTTTAAATCGTGTAAGTCAAATCGAAAACAAAAATTCTCTGTTTATGTAATCTGTATAAAAGGAGAGACATGTCAGACGTCCGTGAGTCAGCTCATTATCCGCTAATGCGGCCACACCCACGGAGCGAGCGCTATTCAGACGCAAATTCTGAAGCAATACATGTATACATCATCGCAATCGTGTATTTATTATCTTCAAAAATGTTTATCCGCATGTTATAGCCATGATTATAGTGATCTCTGGAAGCCTCTGTTAGTTCCTGAAATGTCACATGGTATGCCTGTTCTTCTAACGAGACATTTGTGGACTAAATGTGCACAGAGCGCCCTCCGGCTGCAAGTATGAATTGAAAACACAGTATCTAGCGCTCATAGTGATGACAATAAATATTGAATAAATATTACTCCTCTGTATAGAAAATTGACATAAACATATGAGAATCCATCAATATTTCTCCAAATGTGCATGCTTTTAAGCTAAAAGACTATATGAAATGCCATAGAGGTAACATGAATGTTCAGACGCTTTGCATCACAGAAATACATTATATTTTAAAGTATATTAAAATAGAAAACCATTATTTTAAATTGTAATAATATTTCACAGTATTGCTGTTTTTTCTGTATGTTTGATATACAGCATGATGAACATGAGACTTCTTTTAAAAACATTATAATAGTAATGCATCCAAACTTTTGACTGGTGCTGTAAATTTAAACTATAATAGGCCTATACAATTTTTTCTTCACGATGTGCAATAATACGTGCATGCATGAGATCACAAAAATCATGTTTTGTGGTCGAGTGGACATTATATTAACTTTAATACAATAGCTGATGTGATCCTGTTATCAGAGGGCTTTTTCACATAGCCTACCTGACTGAAAGGGCTCATTATGCAGGTCATTATGCAGGTCTTTGTCTTCTCAGGTGTGAATCACAGCATTATTCATGAAGATTCACGCCTCCATGCATACTGTGTTTCTTGACAAAAAGTGTCTTACAAAATTTAAATCTCTATATTGTTTTATATGAAAGAGTAGGCAGGATAATTTTTACATCATTTTGAAGCAAAAATTCTAGTCTACAACATCCAATACCCAGAAGCCTTGTGAACACATATATAATATTTGTTTTTTTGGCCTTATTTCAGTGACTTAAGTTTTTTTTTTTCAATAACCACGTATAAACGTTATTCCTTCAAAAATACAAGCATGTACATACATGTTCCTCACATATTATGGAAGCCTAGTTCGTGCTGAATACAGTGTAATGACACCTTTTCCATTAATATGTTTATGAACAACTGAAAAAAGCACAAAGGTCAGGGCATGTCAAAACTTCTCCAGGGCCCCAAATCAGTCTCAGACCCCAGAGGGTTAATCCTAGCCAGTACAATAACCTGTAGCACTTTGTTGTAAAATCTTAGTTACTCATTGTTTTTCCATTTTAAGTAAGTTAAAATAATCTTAATGTTTTAACTGTCACGTGCGTGCTCACTGTCAGCCTGCCCAGGTCAAAAAATACTATAGTAAATACTGTAGTGTTCTTGAACCAATGAATTTCCCAGAGTAAATTGTAGTATACTGTATAAATTATAATATTTACAACACTTTGTTAATGAATCCTGCAGCATACTGTAGTATTAACTACACTGAACTGATAAACTGTAATAAATACTGTAGTATACTTTATTTTACTACAGTAAACTGTAGTGTACATTGTAGTATAACATACCCTACAGTTGTAGAAAATTTAGTACAGTATTGGGTAATTTGTTTATATTACTATAGTTATGTTACCACAGCAACTATAGAATTTCCACAACAAATTAATTCAAGTACTTTACTATAGTATGGTTAAAAAAAACTAAAGTATTTACTATAAATTACTGTACTATTTTTTTCTCCTGGGCATGTTTACCCTACAATACATGTTATGAGCATGTCTCTTCATTTTGACATTGTTTTTATATTGTTGATTGAGGCATTTGACATTTTTAATAGTCAGACATAACAGAGAGGCCATCATAATAATTGACTTTTAAAATACCACGTGTTAGATTGTGTCATGTACTGTGTACTCTATAAGTGATTTCAGTGCAGGCAATATATGACAAAAGAATAATAAATAAATTGGTCAAGTACTAGGCTTAGGCCTAAATTATGTCTATTTATTTATATGAAATGAACTTGAATGAATGTTTTATTTGACCAATTGGACTCTCTCTTTTTCCAGAAACACACAATCCAAGAAGGGAGATCCTTTCCTAGACTATAGAGATGCACCACATGCTGCAAGGAGTTCCTCTGTCCGTTCTGCAGTTCTGCTTTGTTTCAGTTGAGCAAAGTGAAATCCCATTTGGAGAGCCATTTCAAACACACAGTTCTCCATGAAGGTAACATTTGCAAACATTCTTTTGGGAAATGCAATGTTATGAATAATTCAATTTGACCTCAATTCCTAGATCTGTGTATATTTCAATGAACAATTTTCTTTTGATAGACCATCATATATGGCCTGGCTGGGCTGCAGAATTTGTCTCTGCGGGATGCTGAAAAGGCCTTCTTCTCTGGTACAGATTGTGAATCTGTGCTTTAAATATTCAAAGGTCAGGAAAAGCCATGTCAATAACATGTTATTTCTATTCAGATTTCTTGCATCTCTCTCTTACTTATTTTTTTTCTCAGTTCAGATGGGCTTTATTGACATGAAAGTTTTATTTTCTTGAGAACCTTTGTTCCCACAGCATCAAAATAACATTTTTCCAAATCTTTGAACAGTATGCAATAACAGTAATATGAACATTAATTGGTATGAAGATTGATATAATTATTTTTATATCGTATATAATATGTGTGCTCTGTGGTCACTAAGATCTTTTAAATATGAAATTTAAAATTAGAGTGTTGAACATGTTCAACTAAATGTTCCTTATTTCATTCACTCCTCTTCTCTTTCTCGTTCTCTTTCTCTCTCTCTCTCTCTCTCTCTCTCTCTCTCTCTCTCTCAGGAGTCAGTGAAGACGTTGTTGCTGAAGTTCTTTCTGTGTGGTTCACGTCACGAACAAATTTGTTTTTGTGTGTTCAACTGTTGTAATATATTATTTTATAAAATATACACTCTTAAATATACCCCCAGAGTCATCCTTGTGTTTTCCCTCTGTACTTGAAAATGTGGTTGATCTGACTGAAAAGGCTATACCATGATTCCTTGTTTATTTTACTTGATGAGTTATTATATTATGCTAGTTAGTCACAATAATTACTCAACATTCTCCAATACTAGGGTCCTGGAAGTGCGGTCCTGGCAATGCGGTTCTCCGATTCGGTAGGTGGCGCTGTCACAAAAAAATAGGGTCCTAGGAATGCGGTCCTAGAACTGCGGTCCTGAAAGTGCAGCCAAAGAATATACACTAACAAGAAGCGACACTCAATAGAACGTTCCATTGCAACACCGGCGCCCAGCAGCGGCCCTGCGTTTCCGCCATTTTGGGGTGAAAGCGAGTCGGCAGCCCACTAGTTTCTATGGCAATATCAGCTGCTTTGTTAAAAAAAACGTACATTAAAGCTGAAATCCAACCTGAATGATGACAACACAGAATAAAATACTATCACTAGTGATCATCAAATCCTTTTAACAGTTTATTTTACACACTTTGTGTTTAAGTCTTCCACTTTTTTCACAAAACCTTTGCTCTCTAGTAACCCAGTCAGTTTGGGTTAAAATTCTTTAAAAGGCTTATAAACACTGAATTATTACCAACATATGAAATTAAATTAAGGACATGCATCAGAAAAATTGGGAATGTTGGACAATAAATATATGAATATAACAGCTTGATTTTGCAGTGTTGTCTAATGTCCATTTAAGTAAAAGTGTCCAAAAGTGTGAATTATGCGATAACGGACACAGCAATGCATCATGTATTATAAGATCATTATGTTTGTAGCGTGATCCATTAAAACGTACAATATAGCCTATTTCAATTCAGACCTAGATACTATTACTATTACTCCACTAGGTCTGAAATATATTGTTCGCTGCAAACATGATGATCTTAAATTTATTAATTATTAATTTACTATTAATAAATGTATAAAGTTGCATAAAATGGAAATACTCAATAAAGTAGGCTAACTATGTTACCTCAGATGGTTGAATGGTTGGATTCCACAACTGATAAAATAAAACATATATAAGACAATACAACATTTACTGTGGGAGCCATACAATTTACTGGTGACTTAATTTAAAAAACTGTTCTATTGCGCTTCTGATTTGGCAGTGAAATTCGCCAATTTTGGGTGCGTAAGATGTGAAGGATTCTATGGTCCAGTTAGTATTTTCACCCCATAATGGCGGCCGCGCTACCGGAGCGCCATCTAGTGGCTGTTACCCAAAAAGTATCAAAGTGTCGCCTCTTGGGTTCTAAGCTCTTTGCCTCCGGTATAGGCTATGCACGGAGCGTTCTTTAGAACTTCCGCAATAATATAAGCCAGCTCGAAAACTTCCGGTGAGATGTCATTTGCTGGTGTGTTGAGCATCAGTAGTGTAATACTTAGTTTATAATCAGAATATAGTCACTTAAATAGTCAGGCATAGCATTAATTTAGTTATTCAAATGTAAGACAGCATAAAAAATAAATAAATAAAGACGTACCTCAGTGTTCCTCCTCGGCTAAATTCAATTCGACCATCAGTTTTCACACTTTCGTGTGGAAAAAAAAGGTGTCAAAAATTAAATATTTATTGTGCACTTTAGTTTGATTCATTGAAGTGTGCTGAAATCATTGATCTTGCGTTGCACTGACTGACAGCTGCTGTGGTTACAAAGGGAAAGCGCGGTGCTCGCTTTCTGTAATGAATCACAAGAAAAGTTATTGTTTTTCTTAAGATTTTTTGAGTATTTCATACTTCACATTGACAAAATGTATTTTTAAACCTAGTTATTTTATAATGTTTAATATTTAGTCAAAAACGAAGTGAAAAACGATTAGAAGAAATGGCTGATATATGCGCAAATAAATGCTACTTTGCCGCCACCTGCTGGTTAAAGTGGTAATTATTGTCTTTTTTATTTTTAAATAAGTGTTTTCTATCAAATGTTGAATTTCCTACATTTCGAAACGTTCGGTTTTACAATGGGGACAATCTCAGAAGGATGAACAAATAATGTTTGTGGTCATCACATTAAAAATAACATTTGAAGTGCTGGGGGGCGGGGGGGGGGAATGTGTGTGCGTGTCTAATTACAGACACGGCATTTTTAAACGGTCCCAATAGCTTCGTCTTTATTGCAATCAATAAAACTGGTTTATTGGAAAATTAGGTAAATGTGATAAGTGCATTAAAATATGAATACATTAAACATTAAAAAGTCAACCATTGATGGTTTTGTGTCCATGTACAGCGACTACAGAATGAACAGCTAACAGTTCACCTGAAATGCCCGAGCTGGCTTAACGACAACCAGGAAGTAACCGTGCATATAGCCCATTGCAGACGGATAATATTGGAATGTTTAAGAATGTCAGTTGAAAACTCTACACATGCTGATTGCGATATGTTAAAATATGAGCTTTAAGTAATAAATGGATTAACATCTATTTCTATCTCTCTCTTATGGACACACATTAAGAAAGAGAAAAGCTGCATATAATACGAAAAGATTGATAAAACGTAGTGCTAGGTTTAAAGGCAGATTTTTTTTGTTCATATTTTAACAGGCTGGCAATTCAAATGAGCCATGCAGCTACACCACAGTATAATAGCTAGCTGTGTGAGTCAATGTGACTAACCTTTGTGGATGCCGTGTCTCATAAAATTTGATGATGTTGTTCCGGTGTCTTTAATCGTTTTCCCACATTCTGTGCATCTAGCCGATCTGACATGATAATAAACCCAAACGAAAAAACATATGGCACAGTGGCTCCCGTCATGTTTCATTGGACTCTTATGACATTTCGGAGTTTACGCGCAATACACGGACATACGTAGGCTAATCAAATTCTAAGAGTCCGATCTACCACGACACGTAAGGAAATATATGTGACGCAGATATTATAAAACCATTTAAACACAACACAAATTCTTTATTTATTATATCAGTAGTTAATGGTAAAAGACTTGAGTCGTTTTTAAAATATTCACAAGTCTTTTGTGCCGAGTCAAGTCTGAAGTCTGTTAAAATGCGACTCGAGTGCGACTCGAGTCCGAGTCACTAACTCGAGTGCCCATCTCTGCGTATTACAAACTAAGACATGAGTTAAGTGTGCAAGCTGATTTTGTGTTCAGAGGTTCTCGGCTGGTGGTACCTGGGGATCTGCGTGAGTCACTGGTCTGCATTGCACATGAGGGTCATCAGGGAATTGTAAGAACAAAGCAATGCCTGCGTGAAATCTGTTGGTGGCCCAAAAGGGACATACTTGTGGCAGAAAAAAATACCACTTGTCAGTTATGCCTTTCTCTGGATAAAACTGCAAAAGCCTCTGCTGTTCCACTCCAGTCTGTTCCTTTACCCTCGTGCACACTGGGAAAAACTGGCGATAGACATTGTGGGCCCTTTCGAGACTGCTGTCTGGGACTGTCGATACGCTCTGACACTCAGTGACTATTAGGCTACAGTAAAAATAAGTTAAGCCTACTGTGTCTGTTGCAACAAAACAGGTTGCAACAAGATTGCATTTCTTACCTCTATCTTCAATAGACATGGAAACCCAACCACTCTAATAAGTGATAATGGGCCTCAGTTCGCTTTGCCAGAGTTTGCTGCGTTTCTGAAAGAGAGAGACATTAAGCACATTCGCACATCGGTGTACCATCCTGCTGCAAATGAAGCTATTTAACTATTCCAAAGAGTGCTTAAAAGTACAATTCAATCAGTAATTCTACAATCAGCACCATGGAAAGCAACAGTGACTGACTTTATGCAGATCTATTGCGTTACACCTCATGCTGTGATGTGTTTTCCCCTTCGAATTACTCCATGGAAGAAAAATGCATACTTAAAGTCCTGAGACCCTCACCTTCTGATCATGAGCCTAAACAACTGCATAAGCTGTGGCACAACTGCAGCACGACAGGATGTCATGACATCTTGCTTTGATCACAAGTATCGATTATGTCATTCTTCTTTCCAAAAAGAGGATAAAGTGTGCATAAAAAAGTCAGTACACTCATTTAAAATTCACTCCGCCAGTAGAGTAAAAAAGTTAGCCCTTACATCTACCTCTTGAATGATGGAAAGAAGTGACGTGCATCATGTCTCACACCCGTAACCGAATAATGTGCTGGATAATGGACTGACCAACAGTGCTGGAAACTTGATTCCCTCTCATGTTCCATTGTCTGGAAATTCAGTGTCTTCTGATGCTCCACGGGAGAAAAGTAAAAAACGTGAGCCAGTTTGGCTAAAGGACTACTGTATGTCTATGACTTCTGCAGCACACACACATACACACACACACGGACATTCAAGTACTGAGTTGATTACTTTTGTTCATATTGTTTATTATTTTAAATGTTCCTTTGCATTCATTTAATGTGCTGCTCAGTGTATTCTTCATATACATGTGCAATTGTTGATACATAACAGGTTTAATGCTCTTTATTTCTATTTCATATCAATTGTTGGCTACAGAAAGAATTAATTTAAGTATGTCCTTACATTAATACACCACTAGATGGCACTCGAGTTTCTTGATTTAGTGATATCTGTGAAGTAAGAGGAGAGAAGAGTGAGAGAGAATGCTGAGCATATAGTACACTTATAGTACAAGTGTACTATAAGTGGTAACTAAATATATATTTTTATATATTTTTTATATTTATAATATATTTTTTAAATACAGAGATAGTATATTAAAAGCACATTTTAGTTCATATTTCATGGTGTCTCAAAATAGCACAGTTGAGTACACTTAGATGTTCTTAAGATTATCTTAAGAAGTACTAAAGATGGATTTTAGTATATTAAGTACAAAATTAGTGCATGAAAATAGAGCACTTTAAGTACATTATAGAAATGTACTTTTTTCACCTGGGCTGCTCTGTGTGTGCACTTGGATGGGTGAAATGCAGAGCACAAATCTCGAGTCAATTTCACTTAAAATAAAATAAAGAATCAGATGTGAAACCAGTTTTTATAATACAGTTAATTTAAATACAGTAAATTAAAGTTTTTTTATATGGATTCTGAATTTGGAACAGCATACTAGTATACTACTTTTACCACATCTTTCTATGCAGAAATAGTAGTAGTAGTATGCGGTTCCGAATTAAGCATTTTTTACCCTTCACTCCACAGGTCACGCCATTTCAATATGGCGAAATACATGGAAGGGGGTGACCCACAACATACATAATATTTTGTTGTTGGTTTTTTGTATGTATATCTTTTTTTATATCTTGTATGTATATCTTTCCTGATTAACACAAACCTCTATGTTTGGTTTTTTAGGGTAAGTGTGGCATGCATATTATGTCTACATACTGGGCCTGAGGAAAAAAAACCAACCTCCTTGAATGATCCAAGGTTTTTTTTTTTACAGCACTGAAATTGTCTTGCAACTGGGGTTACACATACATGGGACTTTGAGCACATTCAGAGTAGTCCTCACTACCTACAGTCTAATAACCTAGCAGAAGATGCAGTGTGATCCACCAAACATCTGCTGGAGAAATGCCATAGGGAGCATATTGACATACATGCAGCTGCACTCCATCTTTGTAATCTTCCACAATATAAACCTGCCATCCCATGCCCAGCTTCTCTCTAGGCATACAAGAACCTTTATTCCTGAGATGAAGGGCACGCTTTTGTATGTTTAAAACCAGGTCAGATAGTAAGGATGTAGACAGCTTGGGGTTTTGACAAACTGGCAGTTGTACTTGACCCTACTCCTCAATCCAACAGCTATGTGGTTATCAGGTGTGGCTGTAATGATGTGCACGACAAAGGAGATGGAAACAAAAGAGTCTTTAATAAATCCACAATGGAAAACTCAGGAGATCTCAGAAGAATAAACACAACCACATTAACTAAGACGTTGACAATACCAGACAGGGAACAAATGAAAAGCTCAGGGTTTAAATACATGTGGAGTAATCAGGGAGAACAGAAACGGGTGTGATGAACTAATTAACAACCTAGGAAACTAACTAAGGAACTAAGGAAATTGGGAACACAGAAACTAAAAAAACAGAGCATACATGTGACAGTACACCCCCCTCTGGGAAGGCGTGTCCTCACGCTATAACAGTCCAACTGAGGAGGGAGGGTAGGGGCTTTGGAGGGGGATGTGGAGCAGACGAAAGGCAGGAAATGAGTGGCGCTAACGGCAGGAGAGACCAGGGCGGTGATGATGGTGAGAGGAGCCAGGAGCAAGAGCAGCCAGACTGGGACCCAGAACACAACCACGACGATAGCCCATGGCAGAGTTAGAGGAGGGAGGGGCCATGGTGGAGGCTTGGCTGTTGACACCAGGGGACAGTGGATGGAGATGGAGCTGATGGAAGTGGAGCCCAAGGCGATGACAGAGAGCAGATGGGACTGGGCGACACCGATGGTCCTGTAGGCAGAGGCGGAGCCGCAGTGACGAGTGTCCGAAGCGGAGCCAGGGTGCCAGAGGACTGAAACGGAGCTGGAGGGAAGGCATAACCAGACAGACCCGAAGGGGTGGAGAGACGGAGTGCAGCAGACAGCTCGGAAGTCCATGGCACAGGCAGAGTGACGTCTGACCAAGGTGCAGCCGGAGGGACGAGGGAGCCTGTTGGAGCCATAAGGATGATGGTCTCTGGTGGAGCCGAGCGAGCTGGGCGGAACCAGCAGGGGCGGGAGATCTAGGAACACATCCTCTTCCATTACAAAATATATTACAGAGGCCAACTTCAGCTCACCCTCAGTGGTGGGAGTGTGGCCAGGGTCTTCCTCCATTCTGTCATACACCACTAATACTCCTGCGGCAGCACATGATGTTGCAGGCTGTTCTGACGATTTGTGCTACCACTCAGATTGTGCTACCCACTGCTTTAATGGGATAGCGAATATTCAATAGCAAAAAATGCTACCCATCAGATATTTTCTTGTGGTTTGAGGCTTTATTAACACCCATACCTACTCCAACCCTTAAAACAATGTAAATATAGTGTTCGTAGCACAATCTGTTAGCATTATTTGACAGAATACCGGTTTACACACCTGGTCAGACATTTCGTGACTCTCGGGCTCCGGGGCAATGTTTGGCTCAGTCCTCTTTATAGGTGCTGGCTCATGCATCGCAGCACACTCAAGATCTCTGTCTGCGGTGGGCTCTGGTGTCATGTCTGTGCAGTGGGGCGATGGAGAACGGAGATCCATTATTCACCAGCACCCACTCCACAAACACAGCGAAATTCCTCTAAGGACTGACACCAGGCAGGCATGCTTAAGTTTCCACATTCAAGATGGCATAATAAAAGACAATCAGGGAGTGGTCTGGAAAATCTGTTTAGCATGCCAGTTGTAGGAATCCTTGGGTGTGGTACTCGAGAGATTGCTGCTCTTGCTCCAGGCAGAGCAGTTGGACAGCCAGAAAGTCCATAACTACTCACTTTGAGGGTCTGGTATTCTATCAAGTGGGTGTAACACATTAAGGGTGTTTTCACATATAGTTTGTTTTAAAAAAAACCAAACCCAGTTCACTTAAAGTGAACCAGAAAGGGAATCAGCCGAAAGTGACCTCAGTCCTTTTGGTGTTCACAATCTAGTGGACTCAAAAGAGAACCCAGTTCTTTTTTTGGTCCTCTTCAGCATTGAAGTGATCTCAGACCCTTTCTTGTTCACACCACAACTTCATAAGAACTCAGACCCCGGCTTTCTGTGTTTTCAGTAACACTGCTGCATCTTTCCAATTGTTAAAATAAAAAAATACAGAAAACATCACATCACATCACATCACATGACTGGCTCAACCTAAGCAACCTCATTTGGTACTATAACCTTCATGTCTGCTGTAAATCTTTTGTAGCTCAGAAAAAGAACAATAATAACACTTCACAATAAGGTTCTATTAATTACCTTTGGTAATTATTTTAGGTATCATGAATTAACAGCATTCATATTAGGGGCGTGCAGTAGAACCTGTATCTGTAACAATCTCAAAATTATTTATATCTGTATTCAAATAAAACTGGAAGTGACAGAGCTTTAACTGGAAGATTTTACAATTACTTGAGAAGTCTGTCATGTCTATGGTATTAAATGTATATCTATTTCCTTATAGTTCAAATGTGCCATGTAAAAAAAAAAAAAAAAAAAAAAATCTACTAGTGCCACCCACAGGACAAGTGGTGACACTACATCTCGCTCTCCTTTAACAATTGTACCTAGTATTCACTTATGTCCGTACAGTGACCAAATGTTGTTTTTTTTAACAATGACTTTGCATAACAGTACCAACATTTTAAACATGAACTTAACATTTTCCCTTGAATTTCACAAACACACAACGTGCATTACAGAACAACACTCTATATGTATTTGTTGCCTTATCACATATCCCCATGTAAAATACTATTCACATGGAATCAATGAACCGCCTTTAGTTCATAACATAGTCCCAAGCCCATACTGGTGCTCATCTAACTCTACCCTGTCTTTCCGGCTGAGTCACTGGTGTAGTTTGCATTTTACAGTCATAATCAAAGTTAGCCAGTTCCTGTACCCCACTCTCCTCCTTCCCATAAGAGAAAGGTGTGAGGTGAGAAGCATTCCAAGTACACCCATCAGACAGTTTGTAAATGTAAGGACCAGTCTTTTGCAGTACTTTCAATGGTTCGGAAAATGCAGATTGGAGCTTAGGAAGGATACCTGGTCGCTTCACTCGAACAAAAGATCCTTGTTTGAATGACACTTCCGTCGCCCCACGCTTGCGATCAGTGTATGTTTTGGAGCTCTTCTGCATGTATTTCACTTGATCCACAATGTTCTGCGCACATGGTTGCTGAAGATGCTGCAGTTTCTGTAATCCTGAGATGTGAAGTTTAGTGCGCATCGGCCTTGCATGTAACAATTCAGCAGGTGAACGCTGAGTAGTCGAATGAGGTGTAGCACGGTATGCTTGTAAGAATTCCCTTGTGAATTCTTTCCATCCTTTGCCTTCTAGGGAAGCAGTTAGCAATGCGTGCTTCAAAGTACGGTTAAAACGTTCGACCTCTCCATTGGCACGAGGATAATACACAGATGAAGTTCGATGCATAATTCCTCGGTTTTGAAGAAACATTTCAAACTCACATGACATGAATTGAGAGCCGTGATCTGAGATCAGCTCCTTCGGGTTACCTTCACGGCTGAACACAGTCGACAGAAATTGAATAACCGCTGAAGAGGTTACCTGAGGCATGAAAGCAATCTCTGGCCACTTACTAAAGTAGTCCACTAAAGTTACAGCAAAACGACATTCTGCTGGAGCTTTGTCAAAGGGCCCCACAATGTCTATAGCGAGTTTCTCCCATGCTCCATCTGGGAGGGGTACAGGCTGGAGTGGCGGAGTGCGAACGACTGCTGACTTGTCATGAGTTTGACACGTAATGCATGATTTGATGGCTGTCTCAACCTGGGAATCCATACCCGGCCACCAATACAGCTCTCTGAGTCTTTGCTTGGTTCTAACAATGCCTTGATGAGTATCGTGAGCCAGTGCAATGAACTGTCCGCGCAAAGACTCTGGTACTAAAGTCTGTGTGTGCCTCTTACAACGTAATCATCCTGAAGAGAAAGTTCATGTTGAATTTTGTAGTATGGTAACAGATCAGGTCCTAGGCCCTTAGGGGATTTTGGCCATTTGGCCATCAGTAAGTTACAGACTTCACCGTATATTGGGCAGGTAGCCCCTGCAGCCCTGAAATCATCGGCAGATATGGCCGTGAGGGTTGAAGTAAGTGCAACCACTTCCACGTCATCCTCCAGCGCAGGGTCACTGCTCTGTAATGGTAAGCGAGACAAGCAATCAGCTGTAACATTTTCACGTCCAGGCTTGTACTGGATGTCGTAGTCAAAAGCCATCAACCTAGCTGACCACCGAGCAATCCGAAGTCCTGCTCGCCCTTGTCCCTTCGAAGTGAGCAGTGTTGTGAGTGGACTGTGGTCTGTACGTAATGTAAAACGTCGCCCCCACAGATAAGTTCTCCATTTCTCCGTTGCCCACACACAGCCTAATGCTTCCTTCTCAATTGTGGAATACTTGCGTTCAGCCTGTGTGAGGGTGCGTGATGAAAAAGCAACAGTCTTTTCAGACCCGTCTGGGTGCATTTGGGTGAGAACGGCGCCCAGACCGTAATTAGAAGCATCAGTTGTAACGATAGTGTGTAGCTCAGGGTCGAAAAGTGTCAGTGCAGGGCTATTAATTATAAGGTCTTTCACCCGCTCAAAACTTTTCTGTGCCTCAGGCGTCCAGGTGAATGAAGCAGATCCACGAGTCAACGCTCTAAGGGGCTCGACCACTGCGGAATAATCAGGTATGAATTTTGAATACCACGATGTAAGCCAAAGGAAAGAGCGTAAGGTGGCAGTATCAGTTGGTGGTGGAGCTTGTGAGACTGCATGGACATGAGAAGCATCCGGCTGAAGTCCTTCAGCCGAGATTGTGTGTCCTAAGAACGACAGCTCCGTCTGTCTGATGTGGCATTTGTCAAAGTTCAATTTAAGTCCAGCTGTTTCTAGACGCTGAAGTGCTGCGTTCAAGTTCTTGTCATGTTCCTCAATGGTCTTTCCTGAGACAATGACATCGTCCAAGTAACATTGAACATGAGCAAGTCCTTTAAGTATGGTCGACATTAGTCTCTGAAAACAACTCGGCCCTGACGCCAGTCCATAAGGTACTCGCTTATAGCGAAATAAGCCTTCATGCGTGATGAATGAAGTGAGGCTGCGGCTATCCTCATGTAGTAGGACTTGGTGATAGGCGCTTTGAAGATCTAGCGTTGAAAAGACAGTTGATCCCCTCAGCTCTGCAAACATTTCTTCCATGTGAGGAAGTGGAAAACTGTCCACTACTATGGCCTTATTTGGTTCTCGCAAGTCCACACAAAGTCGTATGTTTCCATCTTTTTTTTTAGTGACCACAACTGGTGAGACCCATTCTGATGATTCAATCGGTTCGATAACATCCTGCTGAATGAGTCGCTTTAATTCCTGTGACACAGCGTCACGGACTGCAAATGGAAGGCGGCGCAGTTTCTGCTGTACTGGTTTCACGTCGGCACGAACTTTGACTAAGTGTGTAAATCCTTGTGCGCAGCCCAGTTTCTCAGGATTCGTACTAACGTCAGCTGAATTTATCGTGCGGCATGACGATATAACAATACGGCCATCTAACAGCTGCAGTTCCAAGGCCGCAAACAAGTCTCGTCCCAACACCGCAGTGCCAGTGTTCACAACGAACAGTTCAGCTGTAGTACGCCGCTCGCCATACACGATCTCAGCTTTTATGCATCCCATTACAGATATGGCGTGTCCACCATAGCTCACTAAGTTCACTTTCGCTTTCACAAGGGTAGCATTAGGAAAATACTGAGTACACACTGACATTGGAATAATTGATACTGCTGAGCCCGTATCCAGCATTAACTCCACGTTCTGTGTTGTTCCACATACGCTAATTTGAACAGTACACATTATCTTGCTTGAGTCACGATAAGGGCTTTCTACTGTAAGCACAGTCACATCAGGAATTGAAATCTCACTTACGTTTTTGCGTCCACGGCACACTTTGGCGAAATGTCCTTTTTTCTTACATGCATTACACATAGCGTCTTTGGCAGGGCATTTTTGAAAGTTGGCAGTATACTGTTTTGACCCACACCTGTAACATGTTTTCCCTTGGGATGTAGATGAGTGCATCGCCGTCGCTCCTCGTAATGTCTGTGCATTTTTCCCCGTTTCGCGGCCAGGTCTGTTGTGCTGATGACGTGACTGTTGAATAACTTGTACCGTGCCATCTGTCGGTTTGCTCATCACATATTTGCCTCCGCCACTGCTGTTTCTATTTGGCTGGCAATTGTGACAGCTTTTTTCAAAGTAAGATCCACCTCTAGGAGTAAACGTTCCCGTATGCGGTTTGAATTTGTTTTTTCAACAAGTTGATCCCGGATCATTTCCTCCTCCATGGCCCCGAATTCGCATGTAGCCGCAAGCTCCTTTAGCGCCGCAACATATTGATCCGTAGTTTCACCATGCCGTTGTCCTCGCTGGCGAAACCTGTACCGTTCAGCTACCACATTCACTTTTGGCTAGAAGAATGTGCGAATAGCTTGCAATGCCGTGTCGTACTTATCATCTGCAACCGTGAGCGTGTAAAATAGTCTCTGGCCTTCTGCCCCAAGGCAGTGAATCAATAGAGCGCGTTTTCGGGCTTCCGATAGCTCTTCGTCCATGGCCAAGACATAATTCTCGAAAACACGAATCCATGCCTTAAATGGCATCGGCGGCTCACCCACATTTTGTAGAAATGGTGTAGGCTGATCTAAATTCCACGGCATCCTCGTCGCCAATATGTTATGTCTTTGTATAGACGCAAGCAACACAGAGATCGCTTATGAACATGCTTTTTACTCAGACTAACTCATCTCACTCTCCTGGTACACTCATATGCATTTCAAATCTACTAGTGCCACCCACAGGACAAGTGGTGACACTACAATTTCATATGTTGGTAATAATTCAGTGTTTATAAGCCTTTTAAAGAATTTTAACCCAAACTGACTAGGTTTCTAGAGAGCAAAGGTTTTGTGAAAAAAGTGGAAGACTTAAACACAAAGTGTGTAAAATAAACTGTTAAAAGGATTTGATGATCACTAGTGATAGTATTTTATTCTGTGTTGTCATCATTCAGGTTGGATTTCAGCTTTAATGTACGTTTTTTTTTTTTAACAAAGCAGCTGATACTGCCATAGAAACTAGTGGACTGCCGACTCGCTTTCACCCCAAAATGGCGGAAACGCAGGGCGGCTGCTGGGCGCTGGTGTTTCAATGGAACGTTCTATTAAGTGTCGCTTCTTGTTAGTGAATATTCTTTGGCCTGAAGGTTGAAACGACCTTACACTTGTTGAAACGAAACGCAAAGCGGACCGGTGTCGTGCCGAAAATTGATCGTCTGCCGAAAACTGATTGCCGTCCGCGGGAGCGCGCGCAGCATGTTCCCTGTTTCTACACGCCTACAGCTGCTTTTATCAGGATCAAATGACCATAAAATTATGTCCGTGGTAATATGTCCGTGCTAATAGTAAAGAGACTTTTCTTGTAACGAAATAATCAAAATTATTAATTTAATTAATTTGCCGTTTATAGCGTAATCGGGCATGATATTTACGTGATCATTGGCAATATAGTAGCCTATTTTACTTGCTTTGTGCCAACCAATCCAGTCCTCTTTACCAGGTGAAATATGTAGTAACATGTAGTTTCTGCCTCAAAATGACTTGAATTCATTCATGGTTGTTATATTTGACAGATTATAGCTCATTCAGTCCCTATTACCTGTTGTAATAGTACCTTTAAATGGCCAATAAAACCCATAAAATGCAGATTTACACTTGCTGAAAAGTGATTACAGCCTCTACTTATTGAGTGAACTGTTCTTTCTGCCTCAAAATGACTTGATTTCATTCATGGTTGTTATATTTGACAGATTATAGCTTATCTCATCATTTTACCTGTTGAAATACCTTTAAATGGCCAATAAAACCCATTAAATGCAGTTTTACACTTGCCAAAAAAGTGATTACAGCCTCTACTTATTGAGTGAACTGTTCTTTTTTGCCTCAAAATGACTTGATTTCATTCATGGTTGTTATATTTGACAGATTATAGCTTATCTCATCATTTTACTTGTTGAAATACCTTTAAATGGCCAAGCTTTAGTATTTAGGGGGGTGTTATTTGTGCAGGCCCATTTTTACCTACCTGCCTGGATTCTAGTATCCAGTATCCCACTTTCCTCCCCACAGACATGGCACAAATTGCTCAGCTCATCTAAAATAACCAATTCAAGTGAGAAAACGACACGAATACTGAAAGTCAATCACTGCACACTATGCACTGCAAAAGAAAATGTATCCTATTTAAATCCAATTTACAGGAGAAGTTCTGCTAAACAAATCTAAGCAGACTGTAAAGACAACAAATAATCATTTAACTTTGAGGCTTCTCTGAAGTACTTTGCAGATACAGTACAAGTTGGGAAACATTACTGTTTTTAATGTTTTTGAAAGAACTCTCTTATGCTCATCACGCCAGCATTTATTTGATCAAAAATACAGGAAAAAATGGTAATATTGTGAAATATTATTACAATTTAAAATAATGGTTATCTATTTTAATATACTACAATTTATTCCTGTGATTTAAAGCTGAATTTTCCGCATCATTACTCCAGTCTTCAGTGTCACATGATCCTTCAGAAATCATTCTAATATGCAGATTTATTATCAATGTTGGAAACAGTTGTGCTGCTTAATATTTTTTTTTTTTGTTTTGCAACCTGTGATACTTTTTTTCAGGATTAATAAAGAATAGAGGCTGTAATCACTTTCTGGCAAGTGTAAAACTGCATTTAATGGGTTTTATTGGCCATTTAAAGGTATTTCAACAGGTAAAATGATGAGATAAGCTATAATCTGTCAAATATAACAACCATGAATGAAATCAAGTCATTTTGAGGCAGAAAGAACAGTTCACTCAATAAGTAGAGGCTGTAATCACTTTTCAGCAAGTGTAAATCTGCATTTTATGGGTTTTGTTGGCCATTTAAAGGTATTACAACAGGTAAAAGGGACTGAATTAGCTATAATCTGTCAAATATAACCATGAATGAATTCAAGTCATTTTGAGGCAGTCGTTTCACCTGGTAAAAAGGACTGGATTGGTTGGCACAAAGCAAGTAAAATAGGCTACTATATTGCCAATGATCACGTAAATATCATGCCCGATTACGCTATAAACGGCAAATTAATTAAATTAATAATTTTGATTAATCCGTTACAAGAAAGGTCTCTTTGCTATTAGCACGGACATATCACCACTGACATAATTTTATGGTCATTTGATCCTGATAAAAGCAGCTGTAGGCGTGTAGAAACAGGGGCGATACAGCTTTAACATGCTGCGCGCGCTCCCGCGGACGGCAATCAGTTTTAGGCAGACGGATCAATTTTTGGCACACCTGTCATTTGCGCGTGACTAATCACAACGCCTCTGATTGGACATTGCATTCCTAAACTCAACGAAAACGTGTATGATTGGTTATAATGCTCAACACTGCAAACTACACGCATAGGAAAATGACTAAATATGATGTAACGAATACATCTACTGTAAATGTAATGCCGCAATTTTCATATTTATAGGTAACGCTTCATATTACATATTGCTTTCTTTGACCCCCCCAACATCTTATTTTGTTTTCTTTCAGGGGGGATCAAGCCTTCATTAGGGGGCTCAGACCCTCCCAAACCCCCCCGTAATTCGCACCCTGGGTGTAGGCAATGAGAAATAAAGGGATTTGTGTGTAGAGTTTTGCAGTGACAGTTCAACAAATCTGATTCATGTGTCAAAACAGGGGGATAGTGTTTATAGTTTAGGGAAATGGGTGTGCTTTTTGATAAATGGAATTATGGTTTTGAAATTTTAGTTCAAAAGCCTGGTTACAGTTTTTAAGCAATTGAGAAAAACTGTAAATGCTCAGAAAACGGTACAAAAGCCTTCACTGCGTGTGCTACCCTTTCAAAAGGATTCTCGTCAGTTAAATCAAAAAAGTTCTTTAACGGCGTCAGGTTAAGTAACATTACCAACAGTCTACTTTAAGCACTTTTGTTAATATTAATGCCTCTGTGATTATTTGGTATCTTTCCTTATCTGAATGTCTGCTAGCGAATTACGCTAGCATAGCATGTCGGTTTATGCTCTGCACAGAACGTCTTGAATGCTTTCATTTATGTTTTGTTAATAATTTGGGTTGGGTTGTTGTAATTTTATTGTTCATTTTTGTGTGTTTTTTCAAAATAAATGAACAATTCAGTCTGAATTCATCATTCACAGCTGTTGAGCCTTTAAATTAGTATGGGCAAATGAAGACACAAATTAGGTTAAAATTCTGCATGTCTGCCCATAGAAATACAAATAGGCCTAATAAATGAATGAATGATAAAAAAAAAACTAAAAAAAAACTAACTGTTTACAAACACACAACTATTGAACCATGATGTTGCCACGACGTCTCAGTTACTAACCGGCAACTTTAAAAGCAACATATCTGGGAATTTCACTTTTCCAGTTGTCACTCACAATGTAAGTTCGGTCGTCAAATTACGTATCAGTTACATAACAACGTATTATGGTTAGCTAGGTACTAATATGTAGGGCTACACATATGTAAGTGTATCTCACTCATGTCAGCTTTTGTACCCTTTTTTTCTCAGAGTGTGCACAAGTTTTGGTCTGAAATGAAAAACATCTGTAAATCTCAGAACAACAGTAGGCCTAGCTTAAACTCCCTGTAAAGTCAATTCTGAGAATTGTTTCTAAACACATAAATGTTACAAATGTATTGCTGAAACACATTACAAAGAATGTGAACTATGTAATACTGAATTGTGGAGATTGACTGTTTAACAGTTTTTCACCAATTAATTCTGTGTTCAGGATTTTTTGGGTGGGGCTAAAACGGTGGCTCGATGACGCACTGGAGCCAACAAGCATGGCCCCGCCCCTAACTATAATAACTGTCGATGACGCACTACAGCCACCGAGCATAGCCCCGCCCCTAACTATAATAACTGTCGATGACGCACTGGAGCCACCGAGCATGGCCCCGCCCCTAACTATAATAACTGTCGATGACGCACTGGAGCCACCGAGCATGGTCCCGCCCCTAACTATAATAACTGTCGATGACACACTAGAGCCACCGAGAATGGCCCCGCCCCTAACAATACAGCGGCTCGCCCGCACAATCGCGAGTTACTGTCATTACCTTAACTAGCCAACATTTTGCTGGCTAGTAATGCCTTCGTCACGCAAATGAATATTACCTGGTTCCGATAATACACAAAACAGCTCGATCTCCTTATTTAAATTTTCTAAAAATGATGATATGAAATAGAGGTGGATTAATTTTGTGAAGAGCCATCTTGATGGAGAGCTGACAATCACCACCAACACCCCTCTCTGCAGTGATAATTGAACACCGGATAGTTTTACAAACTTTCATCAGAGACAACTGGGATTCACTGATAACAGAGCAGGTGTGGTGCCGAATTCCTACCCCTGCCAAATTATTACCCCCCTAGTATTGGTAGGTTTAGGATTAGGTGTGGGGGAGGGGTTAGGATTAGGGGTGGGGTTAGGATTAGGCAATCAGATAGCGACTTCAACGAGGGGGGTAATAATTTAGCAGGGACCTCGATGCTTTTACATATCACGAAGCAATTGAACCACAAACGGACCCACAAACGAACCGTACTCAGACCACCTCCAGAGGTGGTCTGAGTACGGTTCGCTTTTGGGTCCTTTTAGGGGGGTCTGAGATTACTTGGGGTGCTTTCACATTAGCACTTTTGGTGTGCACCTGGGTTCGATTGACGTCAGAGTTCGGTACATTTGGATGATGTGAACACTGTCTTCTGAACTCGGGTGCGCACCCACGAACCGTACTCGAGTCCACTTAAAAAGGGTGGTCTGGGGTACGGTTCAAGTGAACTCCGGTACGGTTCGCTGCTGATATAAATGCAAACGTACCAAATCGCGGAAGTGAACCGCTATTAATGCTATATTATTTCATAAAAATGTGTGTTTGTGTGTGTGTTTCACTCACTTTCCCGACAAGCGTGACTGACGTGCTGCAAGCAGAGAGCTGTATATCTCATTTCGGTAACACTTTACATTAAGGTTCCCTTTGTAAAGGGTTTATAAAGGTGTTTGTTAATGAGTAATAAGTCATTTACAAATGCATTATAAATCATTAATAATGCAGTTATAACTGCATGAATAAAAAGGGCGACTTTAATGTGATACCTGCCAGACAGACCTACCTGACAGAAACTTCTGGTAAGCAACATAGTAAGAAAAGTGGCAGTCATGAGATATTAATAAGAAAACCACAAATACAACACCCTTCAGTCTAATTATGATAGTCAATTTTTGCTGCATCATGAAATAAACCAGGAATCTGGTTTTAAGTTAAATAAGTGTTATAAATGCTTAATAAATGTATTTATTAACATGTGAGTTAGAAACAGCTCACTATTTGGCAGGTATTGCATTAAAGTCGCCTTTTTTCATGCAGTAATAACTGCATTATTAATGATTTATAATGCATTTGTAAATGACTTATTACTCATTAACAAACATTTCTGCTCGACTTCTGCGTTCTACATTCGCAGCAGATAGACACAAGTGCCGTTATGTACTGAAGCTTTGGAAACAAAACCAACGGTTCAAAAACAAACAAATATATAAAATTGAGGAGAGAACGTTATGCATTTTGCCGCCTTCTCCTGCGCCATCGTTACTAGCTGCTGGTTTGATGACGCAAACGAACCGCGGGTCGGACCCAAATAATATAATATGAACACAGTCCAGAGTGGGCAGGGGGAGGGGGAGGGGGGGAACAATCGAACTCGGGTTCGGTCCAGGCAATCGAACCAAGTGTGAAAGCACCCTTGGTTTGTTTACATACACGCTGAAATGCTCCGAGAGCGTTTGAAAGGGTTAAACGAACTAGGTCTGAAAACACCCTAAGACATTAACAATACCACACAGGGAACAAAGGAAAACTCAGGGCTTAAATACATGTGGAGTAATCAGGGAGAACAAAAACAGGTGTGATGAACTAACAACCTAGGAGACTAACTAGGGAACTAAGGAAAACAGGAACACAGAAACTAAACAGAAACAGAGCGTAGTGGTAACCTCTCAATGAACACAGTACATTGGAATTTGAGGTCACTTTCTATATATTCAATACCCACTGAATGTTTAGAAGATTATTATACTCACCTCTTGCCATTTTAACTTGCTGCTACACTTGCTTCACTTGTATTAGGATCTCAGAGCCAAGTACCTGCCAGTGTTGCTACTGCTGCTGCAATTTCCCAGCTTATTGTGACTTGCTCAGGGAGAGTGAGCTGTCCTAACCCACTTGATCAGTGCTAATTAAATGGTTAAAGAGTATCCTTTTTAGTGATTCACAGTGTTTACATGTCATCCAACACATACAAGAGTCAGCTTGTATCTGCCTAAAGTAGTAGAATCACAACATTTCCCACAGGGGGCAATCATGATAGTATTTCAGTAATCTACTAATTTATTTATAGTATGTACAGGTGAAATTCACAGTCATAAGAGGTCATTTTAATAAAGGCTAACTGATACAGCTGTGGTGAAGAGAATGCAAAAGTGAGAAAGTATCTCCACAAAACCACACACCGTGAGAGCCATACAGAATCCCTAACCTGAACCATGATATAACAGAGAAAAAGGTGCAAATTAAGAAAAAGGGTTTAAAATGACCATTTACTAAGAAATGAAAAGAAGATAGATGGAGACACAGTTAAAAGTATATATTTTCTCATGCACTTTCACAAAACAAAAAGGCCAAGATACACATAGAAGGTTAAGAATCAAGATTCAGGCTGAGGGGCATCTTCTTCTGGCTTTCCTGGGTTAGAAGTAATCTTTAAAGCCATATCCTGTTTGTGTTCTTTTGCCACATCTTGTGTTCTGGTGGGGGAAAAAAGAAGAAGAAGCAGAAGAAAGAAAAAAAAAGTAATTTGAAAGTAAACTGAGACTATATTGCTATTGCTTTCTGAAACAGCTGGGGGTGGTATTGCTCCAAAGCCCAATGCACAATGCAATACAAATTACATTTCATTTATAAACAGCATATTTCATATTATTTTAATCTCTTGGATATACAACACATTAGGTAAAAAAATTACAAGACTAGATAATGTTTTCTATTCAAGTAGAGCGAGGTAATGTATTCATGAAGAATTTAAACTACATGCATTGGGAAATGGGTCACATGTGTAAAGGTAGCTTGACTAAAGGATATATGCGACATATATAGTGAAAACTTAATGGATTAGTGTAGCAAACAATTAGGTCGATACAGGAGTATTATAAGAAAGGGGGAAAAAAGTCTCAATGCTCCCTTCAAATTAAAGGTAAGTAACACTCCAGAAAGTTTGTGAACCAGTTTGTGTTATACTCCATTTGGACACTAAAACAACAACATGGGCCGGTGTTGCCACCCTAGTGTGGACCAAGTGATTAGTGCAAAAAAAAAACAAAACAAAAAAAACATTCCAGGCTCAAGTGCGAGCTGAGCGTACAGAGTGAATTATGCTGATGATTCAATTTTCCTCAGATAAACTGCACACATCCCCTATCATACATGGGTAACACATTACAATATGGGTGCACTAATATGCATTAATTCATGCTTAACTAATGCACAGATAATCATGTTTTAATGTGTGACTCATGAAGAACTAAACCATTAATTAATGATTACTGCATCAGCAACTAATAAAGTTTCTATATGATTAATAGATTAATTAATATATGAATTGTTATTAATTGTGTCATAATGTATTAATTCCTTAATAACATATTTTATTAACTAATAGTGTAAGTTAATGTGTTAATTACCACAATGGTTTGAAGCCATGTACTTCAATTTCCAGTTGTCTGCTTTAATTAATCATTAACTAATGATTTACAAATGTATCATTATGTTATGACTTTACTTGTTGAGGCACATGACTATTAACTAATTGTTAAGTAATATGTCATTATGGTTTTGACATCTACTCTAAGCCATAGATTTCAATTTCCAACTATCTACAACCGTGATTCCACTGTGCCAGATGAACTGCTGCATCCAGAACCTTGTTGTTCATGGCACAGGAATGTGTCAGGTTAAGCTTGAGGTCTAGGATTCAAAGGTGGAACACTGAGAACATGTGGCCGGGCACCTCTATTTCGTAACACTGTGTCAAGACCGGACAAAGAGAATAGAACCCATTATAATCAGTGATAGTGATACTACACTGGATGCGGCACGACGCAACACAACACAACACAACAAAACGTCACTTCTGTTATGAAGGACAAATGGACTTGCAATGGTCTGTCATGTCCAGTATAAACAGCTGTTGCGGCATGACTCGATAATGGTTGCATCCAATTTAAACACAGTGCAACATCAATCTGTAGTTCAGATTCTGGTGTGCTGATATTTGTGTGCAGCCCAACTTACCCATCCTTCAAACACATTCTCTGTCATTACACTCACTGCATGTGCAACTGTCAAAACCCATTAATTACATATTACTTAACAATTAGTTAATAGTCATGTGCCTCAACAAGTAAAGTCATAACATAATGATACATTTTCAAATCATTAGTTAATGATTAATTAAAGTAGACAACTGGAAGTTGAAGTACATGGCTTCAACCCATTGTGGTAGTTAACACATTAACTTACACTTTTAGTTAATAAAATGTGTTATTAAGGAATAGGTTGTTTGCACATGACGTCATTGCTGCACGCGAAATGCGGCTGGAGGGCAAGGAGTGATTTTTCTATATAGGAATCCTATCACAAACTCAAAATTCCTATGTTTTGCGTCGTTTATGGTTGCTCAACTTTATCAAACCGAGAAACCACAATGAGCTTTTATCGTTTTTTAACTCAAGTTGTCACCTTTTATAGCGTTTTGCGTCTGCCGATACTGAAATGAATATGGATACCTGCTTACCTTTTTTGTTTTTGACTTGGTTAAATAATCACATTCTTTATGGTATCGTTTGCAGGGAAGAGAAGATATTTTATCCCATTGCATGATCATTTGGTGTTTTCACTTCAGTTTTTTAGAATTCAGTTTACAATGTTGATCTGGTTACCGTGAAAACTGTCACGCGCTGGGCACGTGCTGCTGCTTCAGCCATCATATGGTAGAAAATGTCCAAATAAAAAAAATGTGTTCAACAAGCTGACAGAAGTCGATCCATTTCTTTGTTGGAAGGGTGTAAATGTAACTGTAGTTTTAATGTTTTCTTTGTAAATATTCACTTTCCCATATGGCCACGGAGAATCGGAGGGGCATTCAGCGGACAGACACCCTTTTTTACAGTCTATGACAGACACCGACACACTGTATTTTATTTTATTTTATTTGTATTTATTTCAACAAATGACAACCAAAATCAAACCCATAGAAGCTTGTGAACAGTTTTGAAGTGGCTGCATGCAAGTTACTCATTCACAAGCTGAGTGAGAGTCGTACTCGCAAATGTAATGTTAATTATTAAACCAAACAAAATACAAAACTTTCGAAACACTTAGTTATGTGATTATTTTATTGAGTGATGGGGAGTGGGTTCAATCAGTGACATTATTAGATTTGATATACGGCGTCTTCCCGTCACCTCCTCAACCTGCTTCCCTTAGTGTTTTTACACGTACAAAAGGCGAAAATTGTATTACACCGTCCACTTTTTTCCCTGAACGATGATGTGAGCTCCTGTTGCAATTCTCGATTCAGCATAAATGACCTACAATGGCGACATTTTTCACAATCACGACAGAAAATCAAAAATACTGCCCTAACTTCACTAGTAGAAAGGCAGCGCGATATAAACAAACCCAGAACTGAACACTGCGTAACGGCAGCTTCACATTCTCTATATCTACCTCCTCGATGGCAGTCAAGTCTTTCAGTTCAGTAGAAAAATCGCTCCTCTTCATAACATAAGTTTCATGTCCAAAATATGTTGTGATTTCCTGTTTATACCTTTCTAAACCAGCACAGTACGGACTTTTCCCCATCTCTTCCATTCTAATTTTCACTGCTTGCCCTCCACATTAATTTCGCGCGTCAGCAGAACCACGTGATTGCAAACAATCTATTGATACATTATAACACATTTAATTAATAACAATTTATATATTACTTAATCTATTAATCATATAGAAACTTTATTAGTTGCTGATGCAGTAATCATTAATTAATGGTTTAGTTCTTCATGAGTCATACATTAAAACATGATTATCTGTGCATTAGTTAAGCATGAATTAATGCATATTAGTGCACCCGTATTGTAAAGTGTTACCCATACATGTATGCACGTACAGTACATTGAGCTCATAAATTGTGTTAAATGGACGCTCAAACGCACTTGCTTGATGCGTGAGAACTTATAAGGTTTGTTCTCACATGTCAACCAAGCAAGTTTGAGCTTCCACAAGAACCAACGCAGCTTGTTCTCACATGTCAAGTACGGGTGAGCTTCTGTTTACCATATTTTATGTACTCAATGTAATAAATAATTTAAAAAATGTATGGTTTTGGTCAGCTGTCCTTTTTTCATGAGCAATAATATATGTCCTGACTTTTAAAAGTGATTCAAGTAATTTAACATTGTAGGGTTGGTTTTAGAGGTTACTGAGGTTAAGGGTTAGAGGTTAGAGGTCATGAATCAAAGGTTATTAAAAAAGTTGACCTGGGCTGAGGAGCAGGTCGGATACTTGGAAGGACATCCCAGCTCGACGTTAAGCTGTCATGTTATGAGGAGAAACAATCATATCACCGATCACAATCCACCAAAGTAATCACAGACAAACATGATCAAAGAATATTAACGCTAAAGATGAAAACAGACAAGACAAACTATGTTCTAATAATTAAGTCAGTTTTTAATTAATTAATTCCCAATCAGCTGTGGGACCATTTTTTTATCACAATATTAGCAGTAAATGTTAATATTGGGCAATTGTATCAATTTTTAATTAATTTAATTACAAATATTATTACTAACAGTTGCAAGGTGCTTTAGGCTGAATGTTTAACAGTGGTATGTAAACTGTGTTTGGGCATATTGTTCTCTGTGGATTATTGTAACTTAGCAAGCTTGTATTTAAATGCTTCAGAGCTTTACGAATCGAATCAGTGGATCAGAGCGCCAAAGTCACGTGATTTCAGCAGTTTAGCTGTTTGATAGGAGATCCGAATCACTAATTTGAAACAAAAGATTCATAAAGCTAAGAAGCTTCATGAAGCAGTGTTTTGAAATCGGCCCATCACTAGATATTGTTGAAAAGTCGTTATTTTGTTTTTTTGGCGCACAAAAAGTATTCTTGTCGCTTTATAATATTAAGATAGAACCACTGAACTCACATGAACTGTTTCAAATATGTTTTTAGTACCTTTATGGATCTTGAGATGTTCAATGGCTTTGCTCTCAAGAGAGGCCTCACTGAGCCATCGGATTTCATCAACAATATCTTAATTTGTGTTCCGAAGATGAATGAAGGTCTTATGGGTGTAGAACAACATGAGGGTGAGTAATAAATGACATTATTTTCATTTTTGGGTGAACTAACCCTTTAAGAACCAAGATACCAATGGCTTTGATACAATGTTGAGTTCCCTTTCGAGTGGAACTCAATGCCGCATCATGGCTTGACACTATGGGAACGCTTCACATGAGCTGGTGTCTGAAGCACGTGTTTACACATGGCAATCCGTGATTGGCTGAACGTGATGACGTAGCAATGTTGTGTAGTACGTCACTGAAACCATAAATAGACCTCAGACCAGCGTGTCGTCAGCTTTATCTTCAAATTAAATCCGATCTTAAAGCAAAAGGAACTGGATTAAATATTTGAATGCTACCGATCTACAATCTGATTTCTGACTTGTGATGCAGCCTGAATCATAATCACACTGTGTTCGTTCATTGGCCAGAGGAGAACCCCCCACCCCCACCCACCCAGCTGAGGCTGGTTTCTCCCAAGGTTTTTTTCTAAATTCTGTCACCTGATGGAGTTTGGGTTCCTTGCCACTGTAGCCTCTGGGTTGCCTAGTTGGGGACATTTAATATGCAACAATATTATTGATTTGACTGCACTGACACTATTGGATGAGAACTGTACTAAGCCGGATGACGACATCACTGTTTTTCTGCAGAACTGCTTTACAGATGAAATGAACTAATTTAATAATTGATCTTTACAACAGAACTGACTGCTGTACAGCTGAAATGAACTGTTTGCATCATTGAATCATTTTCCTGTTATAACTGTAAAGCTGCTTTGAATAAAACACTAATTAACGTGATTTGATTTGACTTGACTTCAGAAGCCGCATGTTTAAGCGCATGTTTGCTGTTGAATGTGTGATTTGTCTGTCATAAGTCAGGAGTTAGGTTCCAACATGTCATGCTCTAAATTCAGGAGATGTGTGACTCCGTGCCTGTAATATATTACGGGAGATGAGTGACGACTCACACAACGTGTGCCTTTTGAATGGGTGAGGAGTCAGTCCTTCAGGGGGCTGACTGCATTTCACTGTGAGAGGTTTAACATCCACAAGCTCCAATCCTGCTTGGCTCTCTTTCAGAGAGATGACATCCAAGCCCCTGCACCCTGTGGCTTAGGACCTGTGGCAGCCGAGGTGGCTTGGTGAATTCTGTCATAGGGCCTGCAGGTTGAGTTGGTGAAGATGGAACCTGAGATGGGCGATTGAGCCCTTTTTTCTTGCCATCTCCACTGACTCTGAGAACCCCATTTTGGATCTTGAAGCTCACTCTGCGAATTCTTCAGACCAGAATGAGGTTTGATTCTGAGGAGTTGGATGCAGACAGTCAAGCGGGTTCTTCAGCAGAGCAGTCCTTGAAGCAGCAGTTCAAGGTTGTAACTCTTGCTGTGGCCAAGTTGAGTTTGGTGTGGCCTGATAAAAAGATACAGATCACTTGGTCTAAGCTCGATGATGATACTTAACATCTGGCTGAGAGCAACCTCCCCTGCCATCTCCCATTCTTCCCTGACCTCCACACTGAGGTGTCAAGGTTTTGGAGGAATCTGTACTAGGTGTGAGTTCATACACATGCAGGCCACCTCAACATACATAGCACGGGTACAGGGCAGTGCTGAGGGTGAAAAAGATGCTTGCGGTCTATCTCTCCCCCTCACGTGCATTGTCGAATTAATCCCTCGCCATATCTAGGAGCCAGCACCGTCCACCAGCCGCTCCAGTCCAGGGCCTAGTGAAAAGAAAGAGAAGCAAAAGGCCAGCGTGCCCACCCATATCCAACCACAAAGATGGGGGACCAGGAAACGCATTCAGGCACAGCCACCCAAGGGGAGACAGGATCTTAGATCTATCATCTCCTCTAGGATGTACTGTATAAGAAAAAGTCCTGACACCTCATGGACCCTGGCCCCGAGGGCGTTTCCTCCCGAGAAAGATCCATGCAAACCACAACACTGTGTGTCCGACCTTCCTCGGGGCCCTCGGCAGGCATTTCTACTTACCCCGCCACTAATCGTGATTCAGGGGGTGGAGGCGCCAAACGGGCTATTCCCTTCATCTTCACTCAAGAGCAATTTTTCCAGTCTGCCTGCACAATGCTCCAGTTCTGTCGAAAAATTATCCCTCTGTCAGATTTCCTGGCAGTTTGTCAGCTACTGCCGAATGTCTCTCAGTGGGTTATGAATACTGTAAGAAAAGGCTACAGGATTCAGTTTGCCTTCTGTTTAACGATGTCGTAGCTACGGTGGTACGTCATGAATCTTTTCTTTTCAAGAAAGAAGTGCAGTACCTCAATAGAGAGAGAGATTCAGGGTTCTACAGTCGATTCTTTATTGTGCCCAAATAGGACGGGGGATTGCATCTGATTTTAGATCTAAGGGGCCTGAACAGTACTCTTCGGAGAAGTAGGTTCAAGATGCTGAACCTCAAGTTAATCTTGTCTCAAATCCAGTTCAAGGACTGGTTTTATGATGATAGATCTAAAGGAAGCTTACTTTCACATAGAAAAAAACAAAACAGCAATTTTCTCAGGTTCACTTTCAGGGGCAAAGCGTACCAATATTGAGTTCTTCCTTTCGGCCTAGCCTTATCCCCGCGCACATTCACCAAATGCATATATGCTGCTCTGGCACCTTTGTGACTCCAGAGCATCCGTGTACTAATTTACATAGATGATTGGCTGATACTGGCTCAATAGGAGGAATTGATTGAGAATCAAGATGTTGTGCTCGCCCACATAAAGAAGTTAGGGCTGAGATTGAACTCCAAGAAGAGTTTGCTTTCTCCAGTTCAGAGAACCACTTTTCTGGGAGTGATATGGGATTCGACCACAATGCAGGCACATTTGTCTCCTGCACGTGTAGAATCGATCCTAAATGCTATGAAACATATCAGGCTCAGTCAGGAGCTTTCAGTCTTACAGGTTCAGAGACTGTTAGTTCTCATGGCGGCAGGCGCGACTCCAGGCGCGACACAAGTGTTTTTTGCTAGTTTCAGCTTGGCGCAGTTATCATTTTCACATCCAGCACCCACGTTGTTTAAATAGCAAATGCACTTGCGCTCATCTGTTCGCCTGCTGGTCTGAAAACGAGGTGTGTTCAGGCGCATTGTTGGCGTGTTGCTATTTTAAAGCAACTGAAAACAACTGCGCCACTGACCAACAAAATCCTGGTCTAAAGTCAATGGTGCTGTATTTTATTTTATTTATTTTTTTGTTATTTAAAGGGCGTGTTAGTATTATGCGCCTATAGGCGGGTGCACAATGTGCGTACACTCTGCTTGTTACACACACAGGGATGCGCAGCAGCACACAAACATGCCAAATATTACAAATAAAAAGATTACAATGTTTACAAGATTATTATTGTGTACATAAAGATAAAAATGCTTACATTTCATAATGGATAGTCATTGCATGTATCAGAATAACTTAATTGCAGTAATGACGAATTAAATTGGCTAATTATTTGACCAATCGTGGCAATACACAAATGTATTTAAACTGTGTGTCCAAAACACATCCATGACTCATTAAGAGACTAGATACAACCCTTTTGGACCATGTGCCTGGCACACCGACCTTTTTTTTTTTGTTGTTGTTAAATTAGCAAAACATGCCCTAAGTGCACCTGTACCATGCGCTTCAGACCATGTGCTTAGATTGTTAAAATAGGGCCCTTTGCATCATAGCTGGTCAGCCAGTGGTCTTGCAGTGAGCAAGTGGTCTGCATCTGTTATGTCCGTTACGTAATTTGAGGATCTACGTCCACCGCTCAGGCAAGTGGCATAAGCCCTCTCAGCTTCTGGTCTGCTTTGGAGGTCGCAATAGAGTGAATGCAGTCACCAAGCAGTGTATCTTGCATTTAATCATGGACACGATCTCCCTCTCCTATGAGGCGCGCGGAATGGCTTAGCCCCTAGAGAGTTAGAACCCACTCCACTAGGACTGTTGTGTCTTTCAAAGCTCTTGCTAGGGGTGCATCCTTGCAAGATGTTTGTGCTGTGGCAGGATGGTCCTCTCCACACACATTTATCAAATTTTATAGTCTGGACATGGATTCAACCCCAGGGTCTCAAGTCCTGCAGGGCTGATCCTGTCTCAGACGACTTTCAACAACTGTCTGTACAGATACACAGCCTTTGCTTGGCAGCTGTAGCTGACAGTCATTGACTGTTTTTTTGTTTGCTTGTTTGTTTTTTACAGTGTAGATAAGGCTCAGGTTTGGCTCAGTTTTGGAGTTTCTGGTTTACTTAAGGCTGAGAATCGGTACCAACACTAAAACCTATTTAGGCCCAGTGCAGGGCCAGTTATGGGTTAGTAATCGGCTGAGACTTGGGCCAGTTATTCCAGATCTGGGCCACTCCAGGGCCGTCTTTTTTTTGCGGTTTGTGGCCCGTGGGAAAGGGGCAGTGTGGACCGGAGCTAGGCCAGAAAAAAATTGCTATGTGGGTTACCAGTGATTCATTTTGTTAATTTTCATGTTGATTAAACAGCAGTGATGAACACCACAATGTAACATTGATCTAACAATATTACAAATTATTCTTTTTGTTAATTTGTGTGACTCCGTGCCCCCCCCCCCCCCAAGAAGACATATTGACATCATACAGTTGTAAAAAAAATATATATATAACGTCTCTAACCAGCTCACAAGACATATGTGGATTGTTAAAAATTCTTACCGAATAGTTTTCACAATGAAGTAGATGATAACAGCCAGACCTATACATCCGCACAGAGACCCGATCACAATCGCTGTGATTTCACCTGAGACAGAGACAAAATGTTAAATTTCTCAACAGAACTGTAATAATTGAGCAAAATTTGGCATAAATATATTTTCTAAGAGAGCTGATTGAAAAGATAAAAACAACAGTTTAACAAATAATATTGAATGTTTAGACAATAAAATAGTTCATGTAATAATTAATATAATATAAAATGTCTCTCACCTGCAGTATAAATTTTAACTGAGACTGGAGAGAGGAACAGTGAAACAAAGAAGAATTAGATACAGCTCAAGCACAATGCTAATTTTTAAAGAAACATTCATATCTTTTCAATGACAAACCTATTCTGTCATCATTTACTCATCCATATGTTATAACAAAATGGTATGCTGTTATTTTGGTGGAACACAAAATGCCAAATTTTTGAAGAATCTTTAAGTTGCTCTTTTCTATGCAAAGACTGTTCATAGTATGTCAGGTTTCAAAAGGAAAAGACTCAAGAATCAGTCTGTAAATTCCAAGTCTTCTTAATTCATATAATAGTTTTGTGTGTGAAATAAACTGAAATTTAAGTTGTAAGTTCACTTATAATTTCACGTAGTTTGACACTGTTGAAACCAAACGGTATAGGTTCCTGCATGTGCTATATACCTGTAGCAGAATGTAGCACTCCAGTACACATATGCAGAATAGTGTCACAGGTTTCTGTATAGTTTATCTAACAAAGAGATGAGTGATGCAGAATGAACGAAGAGATACAATGTTTAATAATCACAGAGAGCGATAGCACATTAGACATAAGGTTAACATGAGACCATGAACTGAGGATAACTGAGGGCTTAAATACACAAGGAATGATAATAAATGGAACAGGGATCATGTGTTAACTAATCAGAAACCATGACAACCAACAATGAACAAGAACTCAGGCAAATACAATTACTAATGCTGCATTCACGTCATGTCGTAATTTCCATAATAATTCTGAACTGTAAAGAGCCTTCACATGCTTGTAGAACTTGCAATTACAATGTGTAAACTCGTAATTTTCTGAGAGCTACAAACTTGTACCACATGGCCACTGTACCACCTAACCACTGTAGATTTATGGTGTGTTCGACTTGCATCTGTCCACTTACATGGCAGACGCAAATGCACGTATCCGATTCATATCAGATTTATTTCCACATATGAATGAGGCCTGAAATCGATCTGAGAATATCGGAATCATTGTGCTTTTTTCCTGCTTCATTCACGTTCGTGTGTCATAACCAATCTGTGCCACATGGGAGGAAAAAAACGTAATTGGGTCACTTGATCCATGTAATGTAAATGCGACCAAAAAAAATCCTTGATTAGAAACTAAACAGAACAAAACAATGAAACTAAACTAAACATGACCATGACAAATAGTGAGATTTTAGAGATTCGGCATAGGGGAATATTTTCAATTATTAGCAAATTTCTGCTCCCTCAACAAAGCTAGTTACAGAGAACCACAGAAGTCATATAGACTATTTTTTTAATACTGTCTTTTTGGAGCTTGACAGACATGATTGCTATGAACTCTTGTTGTATGGTATAAGAGTTGCATACAGAGTCTTCAAAAATTCTTTAGCAATGATGAAAGAAAGTCTTACAGGTTTTGAATTACATGAGGGTGAGTAAATTATGACAAAATATTTTGATGAACTATTCCTTTAAACCTGTGCTTCCAACTCATTGTTAGGGGGAGGGGGGGGGGGGGGGGTTGTTGATCATTTACCATGTAATAATGTTATTTACACTGCCCTCCAAAAGTTTGGAAACACCCCTGGCAAAGTGTGGTTTTGGACGATACCAGCATAAATCCTTATCATTTTTTGGTGCAAATACATTAAAGTAAGTTGACATTATCATTGAAGACCAGCAATAATAATTTTCATTTTGATCACATAATAATGGCAATATATACATGTCAAAGTCAGACATGTCCCTTTGCCAGCTGTGATGCCTGGTTACTGGTTTAAACTTGGCCCAGGTTTCTAAAAGATTTTTGGGTCAGCACACCTTAATAGCTTCAACAATTGATTGCCAATTAAGTTTAGAATACAATGAACCAATTAGAACCCAGTTTAGGTCAGATAGCTGCTAATGTTGGATATTTTGATGAATCGAAAATTTAAGTTTTTTTCTATGTATAAACTGTTTATGTAATAAAATATGTTTTCGTAGTTTGTGTTGTCCCTTATCAGTGCAAAATTATCACAAATTAAAAAGGATTCATGCCAATATTGTCCAAAACCCCACTTTTCTAGGGCGTTTCCAAACTTTTGGAGGGCAGTGTATATTGGAAACATTTGAAAAAATCCTAAATTATTTCCTCAAGTACTATCACATCTTCTGGCTCTTATTACTGCTTTGTCCTGCTCTTCCCACTCAGGCACACATGCACACAGGTTCACATGATTACAATAAACTCTGTGTTCACAGGCGATTTTGAAAAACTAATCAGCCATCATGTAAACAAAGAGTACAGCTACATAATCCCCCACCCCCAACCCTATTCTCTCTCCCCCTCCCTCTTTCATTCTTTCTCTCTTTCTCCTACCAGGAATGAAAGAGGACAGGACAGTTCTGTGGTTAAGTGGCTGGGTGGCACGGTAGTTATCCTGGAGAACCATGGGCTCTGCTTCTTCTGCCTTGCTGGAGTACAACACTGTCTCTAATTTCATTAGCTAGTTTGAAGAGAAGAGAAGAGAAGAGAAGAGAAGAGAAGAGAGGTTTAAGATCTTTAATATAGAAACAATTCATTACAATTATATTTCATTCTCAATCATGTAAATAAATATAAACAATCCTTCATTCAACCCATACTTAATTCTTTAAAACAACCATATTAAAAATTCACCACAAGTTGTTCTTCATATATACTACATAACATTTCTCCTATACACCATTTTTCTCTAAAGGTTATCAAATCTCCCACCAAATTCATTGTTCAATCTGCTTGCAATTAAACCTTTCATCATCTCTTCAGGATTCACTCTACCTATGCCCAATAATTTGTTTTCCAAAATTTTCACAACACCCAAAACATAACTTAAAAGACACAATATTAACTTTTTTGAGAGTTTATACTTCACACTTCCAATAAAAACACATTCAGAGAAGTCTTCACCTAAACCTTTAAAGCATTCTGTTAACAGTCTAAAAAGCTCTTCTAAAAGCGTACAATACAAAAATAGGCGTTCTGCTCTCTCTTCTTTACCACAGAAATTACTAGGTGAGCCACATGTCTGTTTGTAGCCATTGCCCTATTAATAATTCTCCATTGCTGATCTGCAGTTCGCATCTCTAGCGGAGACTTATACAGGGAGCTCCAATGATCTCTCAAAAAATTCAATCCAAACCACCTTGTCCACCTCAATGGTTGCCGCTCTTTTAGCACCTCCTTATGAACAGTTTTAACACAATATTTCACAAGTGTCTATATCTCAGGATTCCCATTAAGAAAACCCATTAAGATTTCTTCTCATTCTTCTTAATAATGGTTCAATGGCAATGATATATAATTGACCAGAGAGTGGGCACCCTTCCCTAGTTCCTCTTTTTTAAAGAAATCGAGGCACTCAACCCTCCTCCCACCTTCACTTGTACAGAAACATCTGACAGTTTTACTCAAGAAATAAACGTATCACCAAAACCAAAAGCACAAAACTTTGTATAGATATCCATGGTCCACCCTATCAAAGGCTTTTTCTTGATATACTGATAAAAACCCTATGTTAACATTTTCTTTAAAACTCAAATCTATAGCATCTCTTAAAGGAAAAAGATTACCCATAATAGATCATTCAGGCACACAATAAGTCTGATCACTATAAATAACTGTGTCCAGATAGCGTTTCAACCTGTTTGTTAAACATTTGGTCAAAATTGTGTAATCCGTACATACAAGAAACAGATCTCCAATTCTTCAAAAATCCTAAATCCCTTTTTTTAGGTAACAGGGATAATACAGGGATAATCATTTTCAAAGTACTCTTTTGTTACATCATAAAAATCTTCCCAAATGTCCCAAAATGTTCCAGAAATGACGATAGAAATCTGTAGTTATTCCATCAATCCCAGGTGAACGTCCCAATGACAGTTGTTTAACCCTCTGGGGTCTGAGGATTTTTGGGTCCCTGGAGAAGTTTTGACATGCCCTGACATTTGTGCTTTTTTCAGTTGTTCATAAACATATTAATGGCAAAAGTGTCATTACACTGTATTCAGCATGAACTAGGCTACCATAATATGTGAGGAACATCTATGTACATGTTTGTATTTTTGAAGGAATAACGTTTATGCGTGGTTATTGAAAAAACAAAAAACTTAAGTCACTGAAATAAGGCCACAAAATAAATACAAAATATGTGTTCACAAGACTTCTGGGTATTGGAGGTTGTAGACTAGAGTTTTTGCTTCAAAATGATGTAAAAATTATCCTGCCTACTCGTTCATATAAAACAATATATTGATTTAAATTTTGTAAGACACTTTTTGTCAAGAAACACAGTATGCATGGAGGCGTGAATCTTCATGAATAATGCTGTGATTCACACCTGAGAAGACAAAGACCCACATAATGACCTGCATAATGACCCACATAATGAGCCCTTTCAGTCAGGTAGGCTATGTGAAAAAACCCTCTGTGATCATGCTGATAACAGTATTAAGGTTAATATAATGTCCACTCGACAAAAAAACATTATTTTTATGATCTCATGCATGCACGTATTATTGCACATCATCTGAAGAAAATTTTGTATAGGCCTATTATAGTTTAAATTACAGTACCAGTCAAAAGATTAGACGCATTACTATTATAATGTTTTTAAAAGAAGTCTTATGCTCATCATGCTGTATATCAAGAATACAGAAAAAACAGCAATACTGTGAAATATTATTACAATTTAAAATAATGGTTTTCTATTTTAATATACTTTAAAATATAATGTATTTGTCACGATCCCAGTTCTGTTTTGTATGGACTCTTGCACCACTAACTTTTGCACTTCACCCCGGACTACATTTCCTATCATCCATTGCACTGATTACACACACAGCTGCAGCCAATCACTCACCCTACATAAGCCATGGACTTCCTCTCTCTCACGGCCGAGTATTGTTTAGTGTTTATGCTGTTTAGCGTAGCTACTTTACGGAGCCAGTTCCCAGTCCTTGTTTTGAGTTTCTAGTTCTAGTCTAAGTCTAGTCTCGTCTTGTTTTCTGATTGCCTGTTTCCTGATTACCTGCCTGTCTTGGACTTCTCTCTCGCCTTGCCCTTTGGACTCTGTTTGCACCTCTCTTGGACTATTGCCTGTTTCCCCTGGATTATTCTTTAGCCTAGCCTTCCTGGATATTGTTTGCCACAGAACGACCATGCTTCTCCCTGGATTACTCTTCTGTCTTGCCCTCTATATACCTGTATGCCATTGTCAGACACTTGCCTGTTTTGACCATGTTTTGGAATAAAGCTTTGCATATGGATCCGCACACCTCCCGTTGCAGTCCCTCCGTAACAGAATACTCGGCCACACAAGGATCCAGCAGCTTTTCTGGAGGTCACTGGTCAGGTATGGACATTGCACGGTCATTATTGGTGCTCAAGCAAGGCACACGATCATTGGAGGATTATATTCAAGAATATTTAGGCATTGCGTATTATTCAGATCTGCTGGACTGTGTGCTGATAGACTTTTTCTGTGAGGGCACTAATCAGCCACTTAAATCATGACTAATTCGTGAGGGACCTCGTTCATCCCTAAGTAATTTTTTAGATTTTGCATTATTGTCTGTCGGCTCTGCATTTACAGTGGGTGTCGTGGAAGAATGCGACACCTCGTCTAATCATGTAATGGCTGCCGTACCAGAGCGCGCTCACGAATTGGCAACGACAACAAGGTTTAATCATGTTACTGCTGTCGTTCCTGAGTCTTACCATTTTGCGGCTGATGCATTAAAGTCCATTAACGCTGCAGTTACCATATGTGAGCCTGTGTATGTTTCGTCTGGTCTGTCAGAGCCTCGTCACGTTTCAGCAGATCTTCCAGAGCCCTGTCACGTCTCAGCAGACCTTCCAGAGCCTCGTCATGTCTCAGCTGATCATCCAGAGTCACGTCACATCTCAGCTGATCATCCGGAGTCTGGTCATGTCCTGTCTGTTACACCCAAATCTTTGAGGTCAGTCCTTCAGTATCCCAGTCTGGTATCGAGTGTGAGGGATACACCGCTGGTGTCAGCATGTGCCGCTTGTATCCCCAAATCAGCTCCCTCTAACCCTCCTGCTCCTGAACTGATTCCCCTGTCCGTAGCGCTCCCCATAATGGGGGTCGCTTCATGGTGTATCTGGGCCGCGTACACCACCGATGAATCTCCAGAGGTGGCAGCTTATGCTGCAGAACCTCCGATGGTAGCGGAGCCCGCTGCAATTTCCCTAGAGGTGGCGGCATATGCAGCAGAACCTCACGAGGCGGCGATGCTCGCTTTAGCTCCTTGGATGGTGGTGGCGTCCAGCGATACACTCTCAGCGTGTCGTGGTCGAAGAGACCATTACTGAATCCCCCCTGTTTCCCAATGTTACTGCTGTAGAACCTCAAGAGATGGTGGCAATCGCTGCAGAACCTCCAGAGGTGTCAGTGGTTTCCACTTATCAGCTCTCTACCTGTCCTGTCACGGCTATGGAGGCCATCTGTGAACTCTCTTCTTAGCCTCTATAGCTGTGACAGGACATCTGTGAACTTTCATCCTGTCCTGAATCAGCCACAGAGGCCGTTTGTGAACTTTTATCCTGTCCCAACCCAGCCACAGATGCTGTCTGTGAACTTTCATCCTGTCTTGAATCAGCCACAGAGGCCGTTTGTGAACTCCCGTCCAGTCCTGAATCGTCCACGGAGGCCATCTGTAAACCGTTGTCCTGTCTCGACCCAGCCGCAGAGGCTGTCTGTGAACTTTCATTCAGTCCTGAACTGACCACAGAGGTCATAAATGAACCTTTTCCCTGCCCTGTTAACCCTGTCACATCCCCAGAAACCATACATAAACTTCCTGTTGGCTCCAGTAGCTGTGTCACGACCAAAGATGCAGCAAATTAATTATCAGACTATCCTGTTTCCATTCATGAATCTGATTTTGAACTGTCTGCCTTGTCTGTGCTCCCAAATGTGCCCAATTATGTCCTGTCTGTCCTGCTAGTTTCTCTCAATGCTTGTGATTCTGAACTGCCTATCTGCCTAGTCCCCGTTCAGGAATCTGATTTTGAACGGTCTGCCTATTCAGTCACACTCAAGGAGAATTTGATTGAACTCATTGCGTTTCCTGTCTCAGACCTTGGGGCCGTGAATGCATTGTCTGTGTTTTGTGTCTCAGTTTTTCCTAGGTCTCAGTCTTTGCCCTGGGTTCTTGATCTGTCTGCTCAGTCATGGTGGTCTTCTTTCCTGCTTTGGTGGTCTTCTGTTTCATCTGCCCCACTATGGGGGTCTTCAAGCCCATCTTCACTGCTGTGGTGGTCGTCTGCCCCGCCATGGGGGTCTTCAAGCCCGTCTGAGCTGCTTTGGTGGTCGTCTGCTCCGCCGTGGGGGTCTTCAAGCCCGTCTGACCTGCAGTGGTGGTCGTCTGCTCCGCCATGGGGCTCTTCAAGCCTTCTCCGTCTGTCCAGGCTTCTCCGCCCTGGCCATCTGTCCAGCCTTCTCCGCCCTGGCCGTCTGTCCAGCCTCAGTCTCCAGGCCGCCTTCCTTTCTACGGACCTGGCCCTCCATCCCGCCCCCTGGTCCGCCTCCATTCCATCTCCCTCCTGGATTTTTGGTTTTTAGGAGTGTCTGGAAGCCGCTCCTTTGAGGGGGGGCTATGTCACGATCCCAGTTCTGTTTTGTATGGACTCTTGCACCACTAACTTTTGCACTTCACCCCGGACTACATTTCCCATCATCCATTGCACTGATTACACACACAGCTGCAGCCAATCACACACCCTACATAAGCCATGGACTTCCTCTCTCTCACGGCTGAGTATTGTTTAGCGTTTATGCTGTTTAGCGTAGCTACTTTACGGAGCCAGTTCCCAGTCCTTGTTTTGAGTTTCTAGTTCTAGTCTAAGTCTAGTCTCATCTTGTTTTCTGATTGCCTGTTTCCTGATTACCTGCCTGTCTTGGACTTCTCTCTCGCCTTGCCCTTTGGACTCTGTTTGCACCTCTCTTGGACTATTGCCTGTTTCCCCTGGATTATTCTTTAGCCTAGCCCTCCTGGATATTGTTTGCCACAGAATGACCATGCTTCTCCCTGGATTACACTTCTGTCTTGCCCTCTATATATCTGTACCTGTATACCTGTATGCCATTGTCATACTCTTGCCTGTTTTGACCATGTTTTGGAATAAAGCTTTGCATATGGATCCGCACGCCTCCCGTTGCAGTCCCTCCGTAACAGTATTTCTGTGATGCAAAGCGTCTGAACATTCATGTTACCTCTATGGCATTTCATATAGGCTTTTAGCTTAAAAGCATGCACATTTGGAGAAATATTGATGAATTCTCATATGTATGTCAATTTTCTATACAGAGGAGTAATATTTATTCAATATTTATTGTCATCACTGAGCGCTGGATACTGTGTTTTCAATTCATACTTGCAGCCGGAGGGCGCTCTGTGCACATTTAGTCCACAAATGACTCTGGTGAAGAACAGGCATACCATGTGACATTCCAGGAACTAACAGAGGCTTCCAGAGATCGCTATAACCATGGCTATAACATGCAGATAGACACTTTTGAAGATAATAAATACACGATTGCGACGATGTATACATGTATTGCCTCAGAATTTGCGTCTGAATAGAGCGCTCGCTCCGTGGGTGTGGCCGCATTAGCGGATAATGTGCTGACTCGCAAATGGCTTGAATCTCTCTTTTCATACAGATTACATAAACAGAGAATATTTGTTTTCGATTTGACTTACACGATTTAAAACCTGACATTTCAACATTTCTTTAGACATAAGTCTCATTTTTTTGTGATTAGTATTCACTAAGTTACAGTTCATTTTCTGAGGACTATCAGAATGGACTTCGTTCAGAGGGAGACGAAAGATCACGGATCATGTTAGTTTTCTTTATTTTGCAAAAAGCACAACATTTTGTTTTTACTCTGAGTGTACACAAATAAAAGAAGATATTTCACAGATTAAAATGGAGTATAACTCTTAATTGTATGTGCAAAGGTGAAGGAGTATTTTGAGTCTCTTTCATACTGATAAGAAAAAAGCAAAGTGGCATCGCCGGAGCGACTGCCGACTCCAGGGGGTTAAAGCATTTTTAACTTGTTCTTGCAAGTTTAAATTTTAGCTTCTTCGTACTTAATTCAACACTATAAATAATTCCTTCTTCATTGTCCAGCAACATCTTTTATATTTCTCCTATTTCACATTGCAAATTTTGAACTGTATCTCTAACTTTAAGTGATATTTGAGACTCATAACTTTGAAAGAAAATTCTAGTATGCACCTTTCCAACTTCCCACCATTGACTTTTAGTCTCATAATTGTTTTTTGTAACCTCCATTTTCTCCAAAGATAAGTTAAACTCTCACAAAAGAACTTATATAATATGTTTTTTCTTAATTAAATTCCCATTAATAATGTGATCTAAAAGTAATTTTTTATTAATAGATGGATCAAATTGATCAATAGATCAATAGATAAATACCAGTGCTTGAAGTGGAAAAATAAAAGTGCCGGTACTTCCGATGCTCGCTTCAAAACGCGTTCCTGAGGGATGGAGTGGGCTGGGCTTCCATGCGTGCAACATGTCGGAAGTGCTGGTACGCAAGGAAAACTGGTGGTACTCTAAAGGTAAAAATACTTTGTACTGGCGCGTACTGGCCCATTTCGAGCACTGTTAGTTACCATATGGTGGTCAGAGAAACCACTAGGAATGATAGCAGCTCTATTACTAAAAACTATTATTAGTTTGATCCATGTATATGGTTTTTTCCTTTATTCCTATTTCTCCAGACATCACTCAAATCATGTTCTTGAATCACCTTAGAAAGTACTACACCTGATTGAAAATTAGGTTCTTCACCATTCTTATCAACCTTAAAATCTTCAGTACAGTTCCAGACTCCAGCCATAACTATACAAACATATTTATCATGCTGCGAAATATTATAAGAGCCTATTCTATAAGCCCCATATTAATAATAAAAGAGAAAGAGACAGCAAAGAGCAGAAAAAGATAGGAGAGAAAAAACACCCAGTGCATCTGACTCATTTTCCTATTTGTTTGAAGACGAGCCTTTATGCTTTCTTAGTTTTGTAAGCATTTTCCTCAATCAAAACCTCTTTTTTTCATTCAGTTCATTCAGTCCAACAGTACGCTGCAATCTGACCATCGATTTCACAAATCTTTCAGTCTCCGGAAAAAAATATCTTATACCATTCTTCCAAATGTCTCATTCAAAAAATCATTTATCTCCCAGAAAGAATAAAGATGGCTATTTTCCATCTGAGACCCTGTTTCAGAAACACCTGATATTTGAGAGATCTGAGTGTATCTTCATCCTTCATTTTTACTTTATTTTCATCCTCTAAAAGACCTACCACAGTATTTTGCATTTTCTCATACTTAAGAATCCCAACTCCATTTGTACTTGCAATCTCAGAACTCAAAACATTCTCATCAATAATATCTTGTACATCTACAGACTCAGACGTCTCAATTTCTTCATTATCACTCTCATGTACTTCAGCTATGGCCTGTTCAGTTACTGTTTCTGTTCGTTCAATGTGAGTATTCTCTCCAGCATTGTCCACATCACCAGTGTTCACTTGAGCTTTATGAGGACAAGCAAACTGTTTATGATCAATGTCACCACATTAAAAACTAGAGGTCGACCGATTGATCGGTTTTGAAGATTAATTGGCACATTCGGTTATTGGAAAAAATCCATACCGATAGTTTTTCAGGGTTGTGTCCATTGTTGGAGTGGCTGACAAGGGTCCACTGTCATTACACATTACGAGAGTGGCCTCTAGAAGCGAAATCACTGACGCCTCGTGGAGTTTGTTTTGACACGGGGGACTGTACACTGCACTGAGCAGGACACTTCAGTTGCGATTTAAAGCATAGAAAACGAAACAGTATCAGTACACTACACTAAATCATTTCATATCTTTATAAAGTAATTAATTTATTGACTAGATGCTGTATTAGTAGAGAAAGAACAGCAGTATGTTTGCCGTCAAGGCTGAGAGGACGCTAAGTACCTCAGGCGGTTAAAACAATGTGACAAAAATACACAAAAAGTCTGACCCAAATATTTAAAGCTAGTGACGTGAGAAAGCAAATTGATATGTTCATGCAGCCGACAGAACCATATAAATAAATCAGAATAACATCCTATTTCAGTTTTTTAAAATTCAAACACATTGTTTTGAGTGCGGACACAAAGACGGTGCCCAGCTACAACTCAGTAGGCTGTTCAAAATCCTGCCATGCCACAGAGAGCCACTCACAGTTTTCCATTAAATTACATAATATTTGTCCCAAATCATTGTTAATGTGCATAATGACTTCACCCTAGGCTGGAATACTGTGCATTGTGCATTTTCAGAAAAACGTTTGTCTTTCTATGGCTTTAATATAGTCTGTTAATATAGTCTATTTATTTCATTTAAAAAGTACAGTACATTTTCATGGTTCTGTACATTTTTTTTTTTGTTTGTTTTTGTAAAAAAGTTCAGTACTATTTTACTTTGAGTGTTATGTTTGTTTTCATTCAGTATCCCTAATTAAAAATATAACGGTTGATTAATCAGTGCGGTCCAACCTAGTTATTGTTAATAGGTAAAATCCACTATCGGTTGACCTCTATTCAAAACATTTCAATCCAGCTGTAGAAGTATAAACCATAAATGACTTACCTTCATCCAAGACCCGAAACAATATATCCAGAGTTGGCTCTTTAAAAACATGAAAACGTCGTCAAAACAACACAACATGTTTTAGTTCCAAACTTTTACAACCCAGTGATATGACTTTTATTGGGCTGGTGATTCTTCTGAATCTAATGAGTTCTCTCTTGATAACTTCATCTGGGATAAACGACAGCACATTTGAGATAATTACCTTACATGTTAACGTAGCTAATGGAAAGAATGGACAAAAACTTCCATTATACTACTGTTGAATGCTTGAATCTGATTGGTTGACCAACGTTCTAAGGTGTGCAGTTATTTTCAGGGAAACGCACGGCTAAAGTAGTTCTAGGCAGGTCTTGACCACATTACAGTTCCATATCACTTCGCCAAATGATTTCAGTTATTTCAAAAGGTCCTTACAGCCTACAACCGCAAAAGAAACAAAACCCACAATGACACCGGCCAAGCAAATAAATATAGTAAACTATAGGATGAAAACAACAAATTAGTGTCATGGTTTTTGCCACAAAATACGTTTTATTGTGTCCTGAAAGCTCATACTCTCTCTCTTTCTCTCTCTTTCTCTCTCTCTCTCTTTCAAACGTACACATGTACTGTATAGTATGGACACACACTCACACAGAAACGTTTTGTCAGTAAAATGACTCACCAGCGAGGTAATAACTGTGCGATTGTTGAGGTAGATATAGTTTTGTTTCGCTATTAGTAGAGACAGTGCTGCCGTGAGAGAGGCACAGACACTCAGGTAGGCTAATTCACATATGCTCATTTTCTCTCTCTCTCTCTCTCTCTCTCTCTCTCAAATGCGTTAATAACTGTATCAATGGTATTATTCTGCTATCAAGGCTCAAGCCTCCGTTACTAGTTCTGAAATGATGTTTTGGAATTAGCAATGGAGGCTTGGGATGAGATGCGTAAGAAATTAGTACCACATACAAGAGTGTTTTAAGGACAAAAACCTGACAAATGTCTTGAAATACACCATCAAAACAGTGTCTTGAGGTGTGTTAATAGTAGTATAAGCGGAATAATTGACTCCGGGCCATTGAATTCTTAGAAAATAATGCACACCCGAGGTGTAACGGCCACTCATTACCACCTCGGGTGTGCATTATTTTCTAAGAATTCAATGGCCCGGAGTCAGTTATTCCTTATTTAATCATCACTCCATTCTGGATAAGTGGACAACTACCGCTTTGTTCATCCTTGTTACCGAAGATATATTTTCACAACCGTTGAGTTGAAAGCACACTCTCCACCGTAACTACCTGCTCCGGCACACACCTAACTCTATGACAGAGTTAAAGAGATGGCGCATGCTCACCTGGGAGTGACGCCATTCTCACACTCGCCAATTAATGCTAAAACAACTAAATCAAAAACTAATTACACAAAATGAAGCATTTTACACCTAAGAAGAATAAAAAAGAAGAGAAGAGAAGAGAAGAGAAATTGTGTCAACTATGTAAATGACTTAAAGTTCAATCATGAAACTCTATATGTCGAATTCTAAAGGGTTCTTTATATATAAACTGTAAGCCAGTTAACTTGCATGCTACCTCCAGTGCTTGAAATAGAAAAAAAGGTGCCAGTATTCTCTTGTGCACTGGCTGTAGCAGTTCTGACTTATTTGGTTCTCTAGGCGAAATCAAACTTGCTATCAGAGTTTTCTTGTCCCCCTCCTCCCCAGCACCACCTGCCTAATTTGGCTTACATAGGATTTATTTATGACTAATTATTAATAACATTTTTTACATGATAGCCGCAGCATTTCTTTGGATGTCTTTCTACTTGCTTTGCAGCAGCAGCCTAAGAAGATATATTACACAAAGGCCACTACTGTCATATCCAGTAATATGACGAATTGTCATGACTGAACTAATGAATACAAAATGTTAGCATTGCTTGAGCTTTAACACAGTCTCTCTGTACCTGTGAATGAGAGATTTTCACCCTTTCATTGAAGATGGTCCAGAGGACACTCTGGTGGCAGGGTGGAGTAGTGAGTGAGCCATTGTAGCGGAAATATTGGCTGAGGTTGTCAGGCAGCAGTGACCGTATATCAAATGCAGGGATAGCCACCTTTTGGCCTGAAATAAATCAAACAAATATTAAAAGTTGTAAACATTTTAATGAAATTGTATGTCTTGTATGTTGATTTATAAAGTAACCCAAGAGGCTGAAGCATGGTAATCACACACATATACAGTAGACATACACACACATGCACACAAACACATGCCTGCATATCTGATGCGGCCCAGATAGTTGAGAATACTACCATATGCCTGATTAATCTCTTCGCCTGCCTGAAAAAGCAAACAACTGAATGAAATGAAGTTTGATTGGTAATTTATAAAAAAAAATTACATGAATATAGGGTTAGATTAAAGAGAACTCACCTCAATTAGGATCCCTAACACAGCCAGGCCGTTCTCTTGGGTCTTAGCTTGTGACATATTAGCATAAACCTCTGCATTGTAATGGACAATATGGAGCTGAGAGAAAAAAGAGTGTGTGTTTGGGTTATAATATAATTAGGCATCATACAGAAGACATGTTTTCTTTCATAGATTCACTCAACGTTGCATCAGTAGCTGACACTATAGGAACGCAGGTGTGACGGAGTGGAGTGTTTCTATACAGTGGAGTGTTTCTATACAGTATAAAGACTATATAGAAACACTCCAATTTATTGAATGATGGTGCTGATACTGCCCCTTGAGGCACTGCGTCACCAGTGTCTCATAAGGACGTGCCCATACCATCACTCCCTTAGATTTCTCTTCTTCAGGAAATTATTTTTTTGGCCCATGCTATATTGAGTTATCTCTGATTAGGAGTTAATGTTTCAGCGACCAGCATCAATATCTTATCTACTCGTGGTAAAACATGATGTTGTCAGTTTTGTTGTATGGCATTTTGGATGACAGCAGTTCAGTTGTGTATTTTTAGGAGTTGTCGCTTATGACTAATATGTTGTGATTAAGCAATGCAGCCCACCCCTCTCTCTCAGAAAGGCTGGGGTCTGTGATCTTGCCCAACACGGGCACCCACAAAGGCGCATTGACCTAAGGTCACCAATCAAGTCTTTCCAGCCTTTAGCTCAGGAAAACTGTCCCTAATCTGTTAGTCTGGAAAAGGAGGGCAAGCCCCAAACCCTAGGTAGGCACTCTTGTGGTCTCCTGCAGCACTCTGGTGGTCTCCTGCTCCGACTACATTGCCCTGGTTGTCTTCTGCTCTGCCTGTGCCACCCTGGTGGTCTCCTGCTTTGCTGGCACCTCTGTGGTCCCCTACTCTGCCGGTGACCCTATGGTCTCAAGGCCCACTTCCACCTCATGGACTTGGCCCTCCATCCCTCCACATAGTGCTCTCCATCGTCACCTCCCACGTGTTTTGCCCATTAAGGGCCCATTAAGTATCATGTTCTGCTTGTCTGTGCTCTTTTATTTTGTATTTGTTCATGTTTTCAGTTTCCCTTGTTATATCCCTGATTGTTTGCACCTGTGTTCATTGTCTGGTGTTGTCCTTTCATGGTATCTGCGAGGATTTCCAGTCAAGACTTAGACCATATCATAGTACTGAGATTGCTATACAGTTACGTGGTTGTATCTCTCTATTAGTGTTTCTGCAGGCAGTAGATCCTTTACCTATTTAGCACCCACACTCTGGAACAGTCTTCCTAGCCTTGTTCGGGAAGCCGACACACTCTGTCAGTTTCAGTCTAGACTAAAAACACATCTCTTTAACCTGGCATACACATAACACATTATCACATTTCTATAATTCACATCCATTAAAGGATTGTTAGGCTGCATAAATTAGGTCAAACGGAACCAGGAACACTTCCCATAACACCTGATGTACTTGTTACATCGTAAGAAGAATGGTATCTACGCTAATATTAGTCTCAACGCAGCCCTGAAAGTCAGCATAGATCCTGTCAACTAGACAATCCCCTTACACAGGCCTCATCGACACAACCTCCATGGCACAGATCCCCAGCAAAGACCACAAGAACCAGTCCTCTGCACAGACCTATGACCAGCTTTGTCTCCATACTGGTGTGAGGAATCTGATCTTCAAGCAAAAATGAACTGGATGAAATATTTGAATGCTACTGTTCCACGATATGATTTCTGACTTGTGATGAAGTTTGAATTCATTCGTTGGCCAGAGGAGAACTGGCCCTCCGTCTGAGCCTGGTTTCTCCCAAAGTTTTTTCTCCATTCTGTCACCTGATGGAGTTTTGGTTCCTTGCCACTGTCGCCTCTGGCTTGCTAAGTTGGGGACACTTAATATTCAACAATATTATTGATCTGAGATGGACGACGACATCACTGTTTTTCTGCAGAACTGCTTATAGATTAAATGATCTAATTTAATAATTGATGATTTCCAACACTGAATCAATACTGAACTAACTTCAGCTGAACAACGACACAGTTTTTCTTTTAGAGCTGCCTAAATTTTAGAGTATAGCCTAAATTAACGGTTTGCATCATTAAATCATTTTCCTATTATTGTACTGTATCTGTATTGTATAAAGCTCTATATAAATAAAGGTGACTTTACTTCATTGACTTCATGGGTGTTGTGTTGGTGTGCTCAGTTTGGTATCTTTTTTTTTTTTGAGTGAAGTGTCTTTTATGTTACTTTAATAAAACTGGTGTCCCCATCTCTCAGTTTCACCCACAATATAAATATATAAACAGTATATATAAATATACTGTTTTAAATATGCTCACTACTCATAATCTATAAATTTGCCTACTGTCCCACTCCATGTCCTACTTTCAACCTTTCTTCCTTTATATATCTCTTGCATATTGCTTTATCCTACTGCAGACATAGATGGGAATGGTTAAATGACCACTTCTACACGTCCTCCAGGGCCTGTGGAGAACCGGTACTAGTTGCTAATCCATATCCCAGAAAATCTACAATAAGAGCTGAATATAATCAAAATCCTGTTTTACACTCCACCTGCTTCTCTTTGTAACAGTTGTGTTAAGGCAGGAAGATGAAGAGAGACGAACTGATCAAGATACAAGTTTAATTTTAAATATCCAAACAGGCAGGGTAAACACAACATAACGTAGATCGGACAGAGACTGAAGGTGAAGGTACAACTTAAGTAGTGGACATAATGAGGATAATGACTAACACACACCTGAAACATATGAACTAATAACGATTATAACCGGGGAGACAGACGAGTGGCGGGAAACAGAACAAAGGAACATGTGACAGATGAAAAACTGAAAGTCCAATCAAACTGAAATTAAACAGTACTGAACGTGACAAATCATCCCCCTCCGGCAAGGTGTGACCTTGCGCCATGGCAGAACAGAGGAGGGCCTTTGGAGGAGGATGAGGTGATGGAGAAGTGATGGTGAGAGGCAGATGAGGAGGCATGATGGCAGGATGTGGTGAAAGGATGGTGATTAGGGGTGTGCCCGAATACTAAATCCGTATTCGGAAAGGCATGGAGAAAAAAAAAAGAAAAAAAAAAACGCAGTCTACGACGCCCCCAAAGAGACATGGATAGTCGTTTGCTAGCAGGAGCCTGTTACTTTGTAGTACAACAGATTTCACTTACCACGTAAAGAGAGTAAGGAGAGATGGCTGATAGGACAATGGTGAATGTTTTGCAGTTCCTGAGCGTCACTGACAAATATCTAATCTTGTGAAATGTGTAATAAGTAGCTGAAGCTCCCTAGTATACACACAGCACATGTGATTGCGAATCTCGAAAGTGAAAGTAAAAGCGTGCGCGCATTCAAAAGCGATTTCAATACTCCGCATATTAACAGCAGCTTCCTGATGTTGGCAAATTTTTTACATTATAATTACCCAACTATATAATTGCGAGAGAAAGCATATATATAGAAAGAAATATATTTTTTCCTCCCATCTCACGTGTTTTCCCTTTAGGGGCTCCGTAGTACACGTCATTTCCTTTCCGAATATGGTATTCAGCTTCGGGCATATCCCTAATGGTGATGGTGGGACGACAAGACACTGGCGACAATGATGGTGGTTGGTCGATGGCACAGACCCAGAGCTCCCCAGTGCCAACAGCCCATGGTGGAGACGAGGAAGGGAGGAGTCCAGGCTGACGACAGCTGGGGGACGATTGATGGAGGCAGAGCCGGTGGATTCGCAGGTGCAGACTGAGGGTCGAGGAAGCTGATCGACATCGCTGGTGCAGGAGACCCAGGCGATATCGCGTCGACGAGCATCGTAGGCGGAGCCAGAGTACCCGAGGACAGGGACAACGCTGACGAGACCGAGGACAGGGGTGACCCCGGAGGGAGGAAGGAGCCCGCTGTAGCCGTAGGGGAGGAGGGACAGAGCGCAGCGGATGGCCCGGATGTCCGTGGAGCAGGCAGAGCGATGAGAGACCAAAGGGGGAGCTAACGGAACGAGGGAAACCAGTGGTGTCACTCGGACGAGGGTCTCTGGATGTCCCGAAGGTGGAAAGAGCCAGGGCAGAGCCATCAGGTCGACGGGTCGAGATGGAACGAAGGGATCCGAGGCTGGAGGTGTAGCCACCGGATCCTCCTTGACAGGCGCTGCTGGTGGTTGCTCGACCTGCGGCTCGACGTCCTGGCGGGGCATACCCAGAGACAGCGCAGGGCTGCAATCATCCAGAAGCGATGGGTCTGGAGGACTGGCTGAGCTCTGTGGTGGTGGAAGTGACAGGAGACTGGACATGATGATGGTGTCCTTATACAATGATGAAGATTCAGATATCGGGTGGGAGTTAACAAGTCCCTGTCGAAGTCGATCAGCCAGTCCTCTGCTTCCATTCCCTTGTCCACGTTAGGGCACTGCATCCGGGGCGATGGATAGCTCTGTTCCCTTTTCCTCAGGCTCTGGCTCACGGTGGTTGGTGCCGCTCGGTCTGCGGGGGGCTCACGTGACATCTCCGTGGTCGCTGGTGTAGAAGTTTGCTCTGGGTCTGGCGGCTCTCTGGATCGGGACGCGATGCTCTCCAAACACCTGACGATAGCCTCCCTCCAGTTCAGTCCATTGGTGTTTGGGAGGTCGATGATTGTAGTTGGCCCCGATCCAGAAAAGCGACTTCAAGGTCTCGTCGGCGAGGGGGCTGGTGATGGCGAGACGACAAAAGTTTACAGAAAAGTTAAAAAAGTTTGTGCTCTCTTGAGCCAGGATGACAAATTTGGCCTGGTCATCCATCTTGGGCGGTCCGATCTTCTGTAACAGTTGTGTTCAGGCAGGAAGATGAAGAGAGACGAATAGATCAAGATACTCCAAGTTTAATTTCAAATATACAAACAGGCAGGGTAAACACAACATCAGTCAGACAGAGACTGAAGGTGAAGGTACAACTTAAGTAGTGGACATAGTAAGGATAATGACTAACACACACCAGACACATATGAACTAATAACAGTGGTAACCGGGGAGACAGACGAGTGGCGGGAAACAGAACAAAGGAACATGTGACAGATAAAATCCAATCAAACTGAAACTAAACAGTACTGAACGTGACACTCTTATGTTGTGCTAGTTTAAGTGTGTAGCATGACGTACACTAGAGGCAGCCTTTTAAATACATTAAGAATGAAGCTTTTAGCTTTTAATACTGTACACAACTGCTGGTATTATACTAAGCCTTCTTTATTTAATAAATTATCTTAACTTAAATGTTAGTAAATCAGTGTTATCCAAAATACGTTTTGTTTGTTCATTGTATTTTGGCATAAGAAGTGATCAAGTACATGCGAAGCCAAGTAAATTCCAGGCTGATTGATCTAAGAGCTTTTTTTTTATCTTCTACCAGTAGCTCAGAATGGAACATACCAGTTATCTTGTAAGAATGGTTGTTATGATTCTTTTCATCTAAATTTGATTAAAAAAATTTGATGGGCTGATCACATAATGAAAAGGATGTTAAAAATCACAGCTGATATTATTTCAGGTTCACACTGGAAATTGACAGTAAACTTGATTGCATTGCATTTTGGTAAACTGTACATGGAGTGTGGTCTATTATGTACTGCATATTTTGGCAAATGTAGATATTCCATGCTTATATAAAAATTCACATATGTGCACATTACATATGGTAGTATGTAGTGATGTCACTAGGTTTCTGGGCTCCTTGTACAGTTTGTTGCATTGGGCCCCCTTGAAATTGCTTTTCGGTGGGATCGTTGTGGGCCCCCTGTACTCAGTCCCACCTTTCCCCCTACTACTGACCCCCCTATAGTAGTATGCTATTCTGAGCATACAGTCTAATTAAAGACATGAGTAATCTACTAATGAGAACAATTTTTGAGCAATGCAATTGTCAGTGTAGTGATCTCTGTCTGGAGATATTTTAAGCTGCATTTAAAAATATTTGCACTGATACACAAGCACACACCTCTGCAGAAGTGCTCTGTCCATTAATGGTGTGTTCACTTCCTGTAGCTACGCCCACTCCATTACCCCAGTGCAAGTGCAGCTGTACAGCACTATAATGCCATGGCAACCCAGCCAAGCCCATCCAATGTGGCAATGTCATCTGCACTGTATGATAAAACAAGAGGGAGGTTGAGGTAAAGAAGAGGGTCATGTTTAACAAACTGTATTTGGTCAGTTTATATTAGGTGTCTTTAACTACTACTGACATTAAAAGTACATAGTACATTGTTGAGTACAATGTACTTATTGTGTTCATGTTGTATTGCAAAACACTTGCTGCTATTAAGGTAGAATACAGGTAAGGTTAAGTACAGGATTGGTGATATAGTTAGGTTTAAGGGTGGGTTAAGGGGTAAAGAAAGGATCAACAGTGTAATTATAGATGTAATTACAGAAATTAATTACAGATCTACCTACTTGCAGGATTTTAAATATAGGTACAATGTAAAAATGTATGTACACAATAAGTTAATGGTATCAAATGATTAATTTAAATGTTAGTACATAGTAGTTATAGACACTTAATATAAAGTGGGACCCAGTATTTCACTGTCACACAGTTTCATGCTCAAATGTAGTTACAGTGACACCCAAAAGTAACAGTTAAGCCACTCTTAAAATGTATGAATGTACACTCAAAAAAACATTTAGCCTGTTTTTTAAGATTTACGCATTTCGATTAATAGTAAAATTCCTTCAAATTGAATTGAATAATCCTTACATATGATTCATATTTTGAATTAGGAGTTTTAAATGAGTTAAAAAAAACAACAACAATTAGATTTTAATAAAACTTTTTGTATAAATCTTAATGGAACAAGGGAATGGACCATTTAGTTTACAGTTGAGCTCGAACGTTTATATACGCCTTGCAGAATATGTAAAAATGTTAATCGTTTTAACAAAATAAGAAGGATCATAAAAATTGCATGTTATTTTTTATTTAGTACTGTCCTGAATAAGCTATTTCACATAACAGATGTTTACATAAAGTCCACAAAACAAAAAATGAGCTGAGTTTAAAAAAAATAACCCAGTTCAAAAGTTTACATACCCTTGATTCTTAATACTGTGTGTCATTACCTGGATGATCCACAACTGTTTGTTTGTTTTTGTGGTGGTTGTTCTTGAGTCCCTTGTTTGTCCTGAACAGTTAAACTGACCATGTTCTTCAGAAAAATCCTCCAGGTCGTGCAAATTCTTTGATTTTTCCAGCATCTTCTGCATATTTGTACCCTTTCCAACAATGACTGTGTCATGAACAGAAGAAGGCAGACAAGGTGAGTACAATATAAACAGTCTTTATTTCAGGTAAGCAGGTAAAGCTGAGCGGCAGTGCAGAACAGGTAAGGAATACAGACAAAGAGAATGTTGCTGGTGGACTTAGCTGATGGTAATGCAGTCTCTTGTGTGTGCAGGTGCAGTGAAGACAGTGACGACTGGCAGAGAATCCGGGGGATGACGAGAGGAACGGCAGGCAGACAACAGAAGCCAGAAGACGGATAAGGATTGACAGGGAGGTTAAGTTGCAGGGTGAGTCTGTGTAGTCGTGAGGCGAGAGCATACAAAGTGGTGAAGTGCACAGGAACTTATGAAGGGTGTCTTGATGAGGGCGTGCAGGTGATTAGAACTCCGGTGATTGTGAACGAGTGGGCAGATCTGGTGTTGATGGTCGGATTGAAGGTGTAATTGAGTCCGTGACAGACTGTATGATTTTGAGATCCATCTTTTCACACTGAGGACAACTGAGGGACTCAAACAAAACTATTACAAAAGCTGCAAACATTCACTGATGCTCCAGAAGGAAACACGATGCATTAAGAGAAAACTTTTGAACAAGAAGATGATGCGCAAGTTTTTCTTATTTTGTTTAAAGATAATATTTTTTTTTCATTTAGTACTGCCCTTAAGCTACAGAAGATGCTTACACGTTTCCCAGAAGACAAAAAAAGTACTATTTATCCTGTTCATCCAATTCAAAAAATTACATCCCCGGCTCTTAATGCACCGTGTTTCCTTCTAGAGCATCAGTGAATGTTTGAACCTTTTTTAATAGTTGTGTTTGAGTCCCTCAGTTGTCCTAAGTGTGAAAAAATGGACCTCAAAATCACTGCTGGAAAGGGTTCAAATATGCAAAAGATGATGGAAAATCAAAGAATCTGCAGGACCTGGAGGATTTTTCTGAAGAACAGAGCTCAGTTTAACTGCTCAGGACAAACAAGGGACTCATGAACAACCATCACAAAACAAACAAACAGTCGTGGATCATCCAGGTAACGACACACAGTATTAAGAATCAAGGGTATGTAAACTTTTGAACTGGGACATTTTTATAAATGCAACTATTTTTTTTGTCTTGTGGACTTTATGTAAACATCTGTTATGTGAAATAGCTTATTCAGGACAGTAAATAAAAAATAACATGCAATTTTTATGATCTTTCTTATTTTGTTAAAACGATTAACATTTTTGCAGATTCTGCAGGGGGTATGTAAACTTTCGAGCTCAACTGTATGTGATTCGTATTCCTAAATTTAAACATAATTTTCAGGGAGGGGGGGTTTACATTTATGAAAACCATTCATTCATTCCAGTCCATTCCTTTGTTCCATTAAGATTTATACATAATGTTTTATTAAGCTCTAGTTTTTTTGGGGGTTTTTTCTCATAATAATTTATAATATGAATATGTAAGGATTATTCAGTTCAATTTGATGGAATTTTAATTGAAATTTGTAAATCTTTTTTTTTTTTTTTTTCTTTTTTTTTAAAAATGAATTTATGAATTTTTAAGAGTGATTTAAGCATCCAAGTACTTTTTCTTTAAAAAAAAATATCACTTTATCTAAAGTTAATTTTCTAAATCTTAATATATTTATTCCTTATACTGTTGGAATTTAGACTGAATTTGCTAAAAGTACTATAGTGGTAAAATTGACTTGACTTGACATAAATTATCATCAAACAGCTGAAGATAATCCACTCTATTGTGGATGGCAGAGTTTTTGTTTTAAATCTCTAGGAGTAGCTTAAGTGTGTGACTATTTTTGATGGGTGAAAAAGATAGATTTACCTGTATGGCCATTATTGGAGAGGGTGAATGGTCTGTTACCAGGCTGGTTGTATCCCAGGGGCTGCACAGGGATTAGCGTTGGGTCATGTCGTGTTTGCAATGTGTCCAAATTTATGGGTGACTGACTAGAACCACCACAGTCAGGAAAAAACTCAGCCCATTCTGGCTGTCCCACTGCACCTAACACAACCAGAAAAGGGTGCCACAGGTGAATGTTGGTCTGGGAGTCAGTCAATGAAAATGTGTGTGGAATTATAAATTATATAAATGCCAGTTAAAAAGAAATCAAAGCGTTTAGGGAGAACGTGTATGTGAGTGTTTACCTCATGTTCTGTAAGCTTATAGTGAAGTATTAGCTAAGTAATATGTTAAGTCATGCAAAGTTAATGAGGAAATCGTGGTTACAAATGCGTAGACTACACACACGTTTTCAGTGCTGAAATGTTCTGTAGTGAAATTAGACATTGAAAGAGAAAGGGGGGACAGAGCAACAAAAAAGAAAAAATGAAAAAAGAAAGAAAAGCCAGGAAAAAAAGCTGTTTTATTGTACAACAAAAGAAAACTTTTCATACGAGTCTGTGTGTTTCAGCTTGGTGCCAAGTCAGTTCTGTGTACACAGGGATTAGAGGCCCACTCAGTCTCGCTGTTCACCAAGAATATCCCCCCAAACCCCTGTTCAACTCCAAAATGTGGGGAGGGGGAGGCAATGAGTTGCTCTCATTGATCTGTGGTTGCCAAGGAGATCTCTATGACAACTGCAAGACACATATTCCACGCCTCTGCCAGTTTACCTCTTGTGTGCTGCCCCAACATGGACAGGGAACAAAGCATCACTCAACCAAGTAACTATTTTATTCAGAAATAATGAGTTGCATCACAACAATGGCACACACATTGTACAGCCCTGAAAATGTGCCCTGGAATGTGTGTTGTAGGTATAACAGTAGAAATCATTCTAACAGAAATGCTGCATAAGAAAAATGAAGGGAAATGATTCCTTGTTCAAAGAAAATAAATTTGTCATTTGTGACATTAATTGTCATATGACAGTGAAGCACAATTTGTCAACTCCAAAAAAAAAAACAAAAACATTTTCTCTCAGTAATTTACTGTAAAAAAACAGAATACGTATTCTTCATTATATCTGCATGCATATAACCATGACTTATAAATACTTAAATATTATATTAAAGTACAATAATGAGAATTTGCATATTAAATAGGCTTAATTATCATAAAATGTCTTTATCATCTGAACAGTTTTAAAATAAGCTTAATTTTAATTAAGCAAAATATAATTTATTTGATTTATTTATTTAATTTAGACAAATTCTTGACGGGTTGCATGAGATTCACCCGAACATTATTTTGCATTTCAGCATACTGTTATTCTTTTTAGATTTGCTGGGCCTGTTTGTTTATTTAGTGCTGTACACTCATTAGCACTGATTACGTAACAGTTTAGCACCTGCAATGCAAAATATGGCTAAATAAGCTTTGCCCAAAGCCTTATTATCACAAGAATGTCACTTTACAATGAGTTACAGATTACAATGGGTTGTCCCAAAATGGCATTCCTGTTCAAGCAGAGCAGTCTCCTATTCATCATGCCATTCTTTGTATCAAATGGAAACTGTAATTTTTAAGCTCCCTACTTATATGCAGCCTTTTGCACCTGCTGACACCCTCTCTCGCTCTCTTTCCTCTCCTCTCTTTCTCTGTCCTTTGCTCTCTCTCTCTCTCAAACTCTGCACACTCTCCATGTGAGTATGTGATGCTACTATGGAAGAGATGAACTGGAAGTAACAGAGTTTGAAAAGAAAAAGAAATAGAGGGACATAATTGAGCGAAAATGTAAGCTTAATGAAAATATGGACGTATTCTTTTCCAGAAAAACAACCAAATAGCCAAATTCATCCAATCCTCAAAAAAGCTTTTGCACAGCAGCTTTGAACTAAAGTAGTATTTTCCATTATGCATGTAAGTTATCTATGAAATCCTAATCACAACAACATAACACAATGCAAGTATTATAAAATCTGTCACAAAATCACGGAGAACGAGAGGAAAAAAATAAAGAAATGTATTACCTGCATATGTCCATTCTTTTGCTAAAAAAGAGAAAGAATGTAGTAAGGTTACAACAGATACATCACTTCTTAATTTTGACTTAAACAATTAGTGTCTGACACAGAGCAGTTTAATTATTCCACAATTAATTGTTACTGAAGCATCAAAAAAAACAAAAGAAAAAAAAAAAACAGCTAAAACTATAATTCCTATAACTTGCTCTATTTTCATCTGTGTTTAGTAGCAATGAACATTATTACAAAAGGCCATTGCATTAATAGTACATAAATAATCAAAGTCTTACCAGTTCCTGAGCACTCCACACACTTTAAAAAGAGAGAAAGAGACACTGTTATCCAGACAAGGTCCATGCTTTCACCCTCCTCTCTACACACACTCACACAATGAGAAAGCTGGTCTAGACACACCAGTAAAAATGTAGAAATGGTGAAAATCCAAGTATTAAAAAGTAAGTAGCTGAACGGCTTGAAAAATGTATGTATACAAAAACATTCACAAAGAAAAAATAATTCTTGGTCCTTTTTTGTATCTGAATGAATTGGTCCAGCAAGCTGAATTGTGGAAGAGAGAGGCCATCACATGCCACAGAAGAAGATGAAGAGTTACACCGTGAAGAGAGAGAGAATCGGAAGGAGAAAATGACAAATGAATGAGAAAATCACTTGCTGCTGGACACTGAAAAATGTGTCTGACACAACTAGCTGAGAAGGGGGAGGACTGAGGGGGCGCAGGCAAAGCCTGATTGAAGGGGTACTGAGGTGATAATAAAGAGAGAATGAATAGAGACAGTCAGAGAGAGAGAGAGAGAGAGAGAGTGCAACCAGAACTAATATAAAGTTCAGAATCCAACTTCACAGTGCTGTTAAAAAACCTACAGTACATAAAAAGTATGTTATATTATAATAAGCAAACAGTGAACATTGACTGAAACAACTGAATTGACAGAGACATGACATTTGGATATTTTAATTTCTGAAATGACAGAGACATGACATTTGGATATTTTAATTTCTCAAACGGAATGTAACTGAAGTAAATACCTTTTGTATTGAATATAAAAAATAATGTTTCTAGAAAGTTTAGAACATCTGTTTCTAAAGCTCAAAGGTCGTTTAACGTTTTATTGCACTTCATTATTCAAACGCTGGAGGGCAGTAAACTCCATCCTTTAATCACCCCTTTTACTTTTGAGCACTTTAACCTTTCTTCTACAACCTACTGGGTGTTGTGGATTTTTCTTCTTCAACTTTAAAAAAAACGATACAAACATTTGAACTATTGTTCTCTTGTTGTGTTATCTGAGTGTTTATTTAGCTTGTTCTGTACTTTTTCCCAGTCATCTCAATGGCAAAAAGTGTCCCAATCAACCTGAATTCTTCCTATACATGCATGCATATAAGTGTTTTGGCCTTTTGATTTATTTTAAGAAATATTTTTTATTAAATGTTATTAAGATTTATTTAATATTATATTATATTTAATATTATCAAGATTTATTTAATATTATACATGAATGTTAGTTCGGTTTCCCTTAATTTCCTTTGGAAAACGTTCCTCATTAATGTGTTCCTCTGTAGTGAATGATGTAGGTAATGCAGCACCCTCTTGTGAGTCTTTTTACAGGCGCATTTTCATGCTACGCTGTCATCTGTTCTCGCCACATTTGAGATTTAACGGCTTTGTAAATAAAATAATACATTTTAAAATACCCGCCCAAAATACATGATTTAACGTTTCAGTCTTGGTATTCCTGGCCCTTCCTCCTTTTTAAATTTCACAGCGTAGTGATCCGTTTCAACGTGAAACCGTTGTACATACTTACGCAACGCTCGTGACCCATGAAGGTTTAGCCATTGGTCATTAATTGGTGAGTAGGGCGTGGTATAATGGTTATCATAATTTTCATTGGCCGAGTCCGTATTAAAGGCGTGGTTTTGGATTTCATTCACAAATCTCTCAGGCTGCAGTTCACGTCCATGTGCATGTTGCTCTTAAAGGGATACAGGCCCGTTTACAAGTCTTCTGGAATGATCAGAATCAGTGAATTGGGATATTATTTACTCATTCCTCATGTCTCATCAGATATATTTTTTACTGCTTTCGCATTTGAGACCTGACGTCGTCTGTTTACTGATTTCACAATGGAAGAGCAGTACAAGAATGGCACAGTTGGTTGTGAGACTGTATTATGCCATCTTTGAGGAAGGACATGTCCTTAGAATAATACCAAAAACCTCACGAAAAAGATCCATACATTGGTTAAAACATTAACTGGTTGTCCTGATTAAAGTCTAAAATTAGAAAAGATGTCAAATGTAGAGTTTGGATTAGGGTACAGCATGACAATAGCTGTGCTCACAGTGCACAGTTTCTGTTTCCCAATGAATAGTCTGTTATATATATATATATATATATATATATATATATATATATATATATATATTAGTATAATTTATGAACAGCAAAGTCTGTTCTTGGTTCATCCTTTTCCTTCTCCATCTTCCATGCATATAGCATTTCTTTCTGTGTTTTCTTTCTGTCCCTCCTATCTGCCTCTTCCATCCATGCTTTCATACTTTTTTCAAGTCTCTTTAAATCTTTTACTGATCACTTCTTTTTCCTTCATTAGCTCAGATCTTTCCTTTTCCAAACTTTCTTTTACACTAGTTAATTGATTTACGCTGAGAGTTCCTTTTTTCTGGAAACCCATGATATTCTATCTATTCTGGAACACATTCCAGTGTTACGTAGTGATTCCAGTGTTACGTAGTGTGTGCAATTTTTAGAGTTATTTCAGTGGCTGTAGACCAAAATATAAAAAGATATTTACAGTAATGTAATGCATTTATTGAAAACCGTTAAAAAATAATCTAACATTTTTTGCATTATTTTTTCCAAAACAAAAACATCAACGAAAACTGCTACATCTATTGTGCAAATCTTAAACGAAAGCTTGTTCATGTGAATTATTTTACATGTGATGAATGAAGGCAGAGTTCACGTGTGTCAGGTGACTGGTCTGACATGGGTCTGTAGATTAGCTGTCTTTCAGTGTTCGCTTACCACGTGATAGTGAGAATGAAGTTACGATTTTATGATTGTCTTGCGTAATGATTTTGTTCCTCTCCCATCATAAGTGTAAATGCGCCCTATGTACATTACGTACTGTATCTTTTCGACCTGCGTGTGTTTACACTTCTGCTCCGCTGCACCCATGCCAACACACATACGACACCCATGGGCGGAGCCACGAGTCATTCAATGGCCAGTAGCAGAATAGCGGAGCAATTACTGGCTATATCGTAGACCAATAAAATTGTTACTATCTGACGGCAGTGGCCAACGAGAGTCTGTGCGTGGATGGCACTAAATTGTGCACGTGTGTCTTTGCACATGTTGACACTCGGGAAGTGAGAAGAGAGAGTGAACCGAGAGAGGGAGCTGATCTGTGGGATAGAGTAGAAGGGATCCTCGGGAAGGGTTTGCGTTGCATTTACAGGCGCCCTGAAGGTGAAGTATGTTTTTAAAACAATTCGTTGTTAGGTTGCATGTCATTACACAGGAATAGTATGAGAAAGGTATTTGCATTGCTCACTTTAGACTGTTAAACTGTTAATTGGTATAGTCCGCATGCATCTGTAATTGTACTATTACTGCAACTTGGCGTGTATGTGTGTCACAATAATTTGTAAGTGTGCGTGAAAGATACTGTTTATCATTTGTACAAAATGTAAGAAAATAATTGAGATTCGTCAAAAAGTGCATAATAATGCAGAGGAATTTGGGGAGTAAGTGCTGTGTGTGTGTGTGTGTGTATATATATATATATATATACACACATACATATGTCTCTGTGTGTATTTTATATATATATATATATATATACAGAACAACAGAACCGGAGCCTTAAGTGACCCTAACTGTCATTTTCGTTGCTGCTGAATGTCTGAGCAGCATATAGAGCGTTACAGTCTGAACGAGAAACAAGACACAGAAACAGATTGGAGGAATACAAGAGGAGAGGAGAGAGATATACTTTGTCTTTACTATGTGCAATGAATAAAGGCACACTTGAAAAGAAAGAGCAAGGGAGAAAGAGAGAGAAATTAAAAATGGTTGGGGGAGGGGCAAGCGACATGAGCCAGTGAAAAGTGAGGGTGTGTGTGTGTCTCTGGGTGTTTGTATGCCCCTGCCCTTTTCCTTGTGTGTGTGTGTGTGTGTGTGTGTGCCAGAGGGAGAAGAGGAGTAAGAAAATGAAGAAATGGAGAGACCCTTGCTGCCTTCTTTAACCACTAGTGTTAAAGCATCCCACTGCACCCCTCCCCCTATTTTCCTGCTCTAGACGACACACACTCACAGACTTACACAACGGTGCACACACTTGCACAGGCATGCATGCTCCTCGCTTCTCTCTGATCTCAGAGGGTCTAGACAGACCCTGTGTTCTCTCTAATGGCTCAGACAAAACAGTATGAATGAAATAAATTTAATATTGGAATTGGGTTTATTTGGTTTTATAGAAATTGGGTTTCTTTTTGAATATGCTGTAGCGTCTGAAAAACCACAATGAAAACCTGGGTTTTCAAATCTTAGCATTTAAAGTGTAAAATAAAGAAATGATAAATGAATTAGACATAGGCTATATACAGTTTCTAGGTCACTAATCAAATGTAATCAAATTCGGACATTGCCAATGGGAAGTCTGTAGTACAAAAGGTCAGATTTCCTTGCTTTCATTAGAACACATAAGATGGTCTTTGGAACATTTGTGGCACAAATTGTTGTTGTCATTGCAGCAAAACCAATAATACATATAGACATACAGACTTTCTGAAATTCGTGTTTCTCAATTTAACCAAAATTGGTATGCTGATAAAATCATTTGGAATTTAAAAAATGTATTAAATGCAAAACATAAGCAATTCATTAGTGTTCTCAGACTTTCGAGGTCCACAATTTGTGCAAATTTCCTTTTTTTTTTTTTTTTTTGTAACCTTGACATACCCTCTAGTCAGCCTACTTCCATTTTGTTCTGTTCTAGATAGAGTTTCTTATTAAATGCACATCTCTTTTCCTCTTTTCCCTTCTTCACTTTCATTTTACTCACATATTTTTTACTTCAAAGCTTTGACTTTTAAGTATATTTCTTTCTTTTTCTCCCCATCTCTTTTCCACAGTCATGCAGTCCACAGAATCTCCTTCCTCTCAACCGTCACAGGATTCACTAAGCTCCAACAACAGTTTCTTGTTCAGTGACGATGAGACGAATGTTTACCTGTTGGAGGACAGGGACAGGCCGCATGGAGCCCATTTGACTCAGTCCACTCTCTCTAACAGAAGTGTTTACAGTATGAATGGGGAGCAGGAGCGTCCTGGATCTCAGTGGGCGTGTGATGGATTCAGTGACCGTGAAAGGTCACAGGGCAACAGTCACGCTGGGTCAGCGTCTTCGTCCATCTCATCATTTCTCTCCCTCTCCTCGTCTTCATCTGGATTAGGGTGCAGCATCTCTGAGAGTGAGCGAGGAAAGAATGGAACAACTGAAGGAGACCTACTGTTTGCTCGTAAGGTGAGAATCTTTCCACCAATTCTCAAAAGTTTACACCTGATATTAACATCTGTCTTGAGTGTTTCAATCAAATGTAGTCAGTTAAGACCCAGACCCCCAGTTTCACAGACAAGGCTTAAGCTAGTCCTAGACTATAATGCATGTTTGAGCTGTTTCAACTGAAAGCAACTTGCACTGACATATCTTAAAATATGCCAGTGTTATTGTTTTGTCTCAAGATGCACACCAGTAAAGTTTTTTTCTAGTGTATGTTTATAAAAGCTACTTAAATGTCCTAATTGAACTAAGGCCTAATCCTGGCTTAGTCTAAGCCCTGTCTGTGAAACCGGGCCATTATGTTTTACCACTAGTACATATATGCATTACAAATGTGACTTCCGTGACTACTTGTGATTGAGGGTCTTTGAATTAACAGCCTACTACACCAGTGTATTGTTGTGCATTGTGTTGGCACAGTGATTATTTCAAAGATACCTGGATTTTGATTCTGCAAACAATGTTTTGAGCAGAAGGCTCAAAAGTGAAGTACCTGTATTAAATGAACATAAGATGTGCATGGATCACACAACATGATCTACTTTTATTCTTTCCATTTATTCATTTATCAGATGCTTATATCTACTTAAAGCAAACAGAAGATGTTCTGAGAACAGATGGTTCTTATCTCTATGAGACACACATGGCCAATCTTGTTTTTGTACAGAGGTTGATTGCCAGGTTTTGTACACAAGAAACCCATTTACATCTGAATTTAGTGCTGTTCACTTCTGCTGGGATTGCCTATATATTAATATCAGATGTAAACATGTTCTTAGAGAGTTAGTTTGAATGTCACATGATGGTGGCTTTCTCTCCCCCTCAGTGTTTAGAGCTCCAGGGGTTTGTTCGGCCTCTGCTGGAGCTTCTAAACGGACTGAAGAAAGGAAGATTTGACAAAGGTGAGACAAAAGCACAACGTCTTTGTGTCCAGCCTTAAACATCACTTTTTGTGTGAAGTTATACAACTGTAATGGGCCTGTAATAATATGTATAGTTTAGAGTGTATCAACCTTTTTATGTGTGTGGTTAGTTATCTGCATATGTTCTCTTGTTTTCTGACTCTTTCATTCTTGTGTAATACTGACAAGATGCAGCCCAATGGTTTATTTTTTTATTAAAACCAAAAGTCGTTTTACTTTCAGTTTTCAGATTTGCACATTTCATTACATAAGTAGAAAACATCCAACTATGCAGGTTTAAGTGATTTAATCTGACTCTTTCTGATGAATACTGAGATTTCATCAACACTTTTACTGCTTGTGACTGGCAGGTCTGAGCAGTTTTCAGCAGAGTGTTGCAATGGACAGAATTCAGAGGATTGTGGGAGTGCTGCAGAAACCACATATTGGGTAAGAGAGTTTGAACATCAATAAGAACTCTAGCATAACATTAGATGTTATTCAGATAATGAGGGAATACACAGGGTTGAATTGCAATATTTTAGAGTTGTTAGGTATAATCTCACCTTTTTGTTTGCAAGTATTTATGACATTATTAGGGGCTCCATCTTCTGAGCAAAGTCTTGTGTATAGACATTGCGCCCCTGCCCTCGCGGAGGTCTGTGCACGCCACTGATACTAACTACAAAACAGTTTTGCTTTCTGGCATTGTTTTTGGCAAGTGTGAACATATCTTAATATATCTTAAAAATATCAGTCAGACAAATAAACAACAATGGCAACCAACTGCCAAAAAAGAAGTTTATTATTAAATTTTATTCTGCAGTGACACATTAAGTGATCAAAAGTGGCAGTAAAGACTTTTATATTGTTACCAAAAAAAATCTGTTTTAAATAAATGCAGTTCTTTTGAACTTTCTAGTCATGAATCCTGAAAAAAAAAAATGTATCAGATTCCACAAAAATATTAAGCAATGTTTTCAACATTAGTAATACTACATGTTTCTTGAGCACCAAATCATGTGACACTGAAGACTGAAGTGATGGCTGCTGAAAATTCAATTTTCACAGCAATAAATTACATTTGAAAATGTATTAAAATAGAAAACATTTATTTTATACAGTTTTTACTGTAGTTTTGATCAAATAAATGCGGACTTGGTGTGTTTTTTTTTTTTTTTCTTCTTCTTTCTTTTAAATTACAACATATTTAATTTTATATATCTATTTAATTTTAAATACCTGAATTTTAACTTGATCAGTTTTTCGATTCATATTTTTGCCACTAAAACTCTATTCACAACTCTATTAATCTATTCTATCAAATTTGGCTGTTTGTTGATTGAATTTCAACTCAGTAATGTATTAAGGTCATTATGGACTAATTATTTTTTGAAAAACATTTCATTTTCTTTGTATTCACTAAAGTTTGAAGTTGACTTTTCTTTAAATTTAATCTTCAATAGTGAGACCATTGTGCTTTGTGTGATTTCTTATATTTCTGGTATTATCCCATTGCAAACCTCCTAAATACACACAGACAGATTTATCTCCTCTTGCCTCAAACTATCTCTAATAATCAGATGAAAACTATCTCTAAAAATCAGAACACGAGGTCACTGGTCTGAGTCAAGCCTGATATGGGTGCATGTTGCTCTCATTTTGGATTTTCTAACCTAAATAATTGAAATAGCTTTGAAATTTATTGGTTTAATAAAGTCACAGAAAAAAATGAATTATTAAGTTTCTTTCTGTATGAAAATATTCAGTGTATATATATGTTCAGTGTATGGCTAATACTGAGGGTGTTATTTTTAGATGTGGAACTTGAAAACGTTTACTACACTTTTAGTATTATATCTGCCAAAAAAATACTGATCATGGAAAGCATTATATTTAGATCTACTCCCATTTCATAAAAGTTTGCAGCTCTGAGCATTGTAGTCGATCACAGTCATGTCTGTTGAGCAACCGAATGCAATGATCTCGCCATTGTAACTCGACTTCTGAACTCTCACTAATACTTTCATTTTAGCACAATGTAAATAGGAGATTCATTTTGCAGTGTAGACAGCATCATTGATTATAACTAGAGTTTTGGTGACAGTTCTCTGATAGACTTTGAGTCAACTTGAAGTAATTGACAGCTCTGTATATAATTAAATCATCATTTAAATGATTTTCATGTTCAAGTTGACCGTGTAGACACTGACTTGATTTACTGAAGCATAAACAGCAAGAAACAGTTTTGCGACAAAAAACGTCTACTGTACATGAGTCCTCACATATCAAAAAGCACTGATCATAGGTTAGCACGGATGTTGCAGAATCGGTTACTTACAAAGCCTGCATCGAATTGTGACTAGTTTACCAAAGAATACACAGTGAAATGAACCAAACAAACACATAGTCCTCTCCTGAGACATTTACATAGTTGGAAAAAAAACTGCCACTTTCCTAACATTACAGGTTCATTTGGAAGGTAATGTTATTTTTAGTCCAGTGATCCTGTTTTATAACTTCTCCTGCATGTCGCTTCTAATGTGCCAATGAAGAAGTTAATCTGTCTCTGTGCTGGCAGTCTTGTGCTTATGTTTTTATCTCTACTATGTAATAAAAACCCGGAAGTAGAAAACTAGATGTTTTGGCAGCTTAGTTTCAATAAAAGCTGTTTTTTGGACTTACAGGGGTGTTTTTTTTAGTTCTGAAACTTACAGTATAGTACAAAGACCACTCAATTTTTTTCAGTTTCTCAATTCATACCCCCTTTAATTGGATATGATCCAATGGGAGACACTGAATTAATGGATACTGGGAATGAGGTTTCATATTAGCTTGATTGTAGTTTTTAGAAATTGTTAAAGATGAACACTCAAGTAAGCCAGATGTACTGTATGTTGTATGTTAATGATTAATTAAGATGCTTTAAAGTTATATTGTTGTATTAAGTGTTCACTTATTGCTCAAATTAGTGTTATTGTTCATATTTTCCATAATGTAAAATGTAACCATTATATTAAACCAATTGGCAAACATGTTTTACCCTCAAATTCACACAGATGTACTAGCAGAATAACCACAGATGTACTTCATCATTAACTATGGGCATGTTTGATTATTGAATATTATGCTTATTGAATTATTTTATTTTATTTTATTTATTTATTTATTTTTTTTTTACAGAGAGAAGTACTTGCCTACTTTGCTCCAGATAGAGGTGATGCTAAAGCTTTGGTTCCCTCAAGTGACTGCTCAAGTTTCTGTGACACCTAACCCTGCTGACTTTTCACCTCAAAACATTTCCACCCATGGCAAAAGCAATATCACTCCCCCACACAAGCACAAAGACCAATTACATATTCCAGTCAAGGTTAGTGTAGATGCAAACAAGAGACACACAGCATATTAGCTGGTGGAATCCATTTACACTATGTGAATTTGTAGACATTGATGCCCTTTCTTATTTTCTCGGCTCTTGCAGAAGCGAAGATTGAGCTGGTCAGACACAGACTCACCCTCCTCTTCTCCTCCTGTGGTGTGTAAGCGCACCAAATGTTGTGAAGAGCAACATCAGTGGCCATATGTTGATGGAGGGGAGGGCTCTTCAGGGACCCCTTCCCTTTCCTCACACACGAACCAATCAGACAAGCGAGTTAGTGAAACCCTGGAGCACAAGGTCATCCGGTGGTCAGGTTCAAGACTGACATGGGTGCACATTGCTCCCATCTTCTCCCCACCTAAATCTGGTCCCTCTCATAAAGGCGGAATGGCTAATGATAGAGGGAGTGGCAGTGTCCTCCTTCCAGTTTCCCCTCTCACCAGCAGGAGCAGTCCAGTCACGCAGGACAGCTTCATCTCCTCCACCACACCTTTTTCAGAGCCAGCTGGATGCCAATGCCAGTCTGTGAGTTTAGGGACAACAAGTCCATTGCAGGAGCACACCCAGAAACCCATCCCACAAATCACAATGAAGCCTTCAAACCTAGAACAGCAAAGCCCTTTACAAACCTGATGCAGAGAAACCAAGCACAACCAGCTTGAAAGTCTTCTCTGTGTCAGAGAAGAATTGAAGTATGGAATGTTAAAAGGGTTGTCTATTACAGTGATTGAAAAAGTATATCTAAAGAATCTTGAAGAAGTTTAAACTCAACATGTAAGACTTTTTTTAAATTGATTGGGTAAAAAAAATGGCTGGAACTTTTTTGAACTGGAAATGAGAGTACCTAAATTAAAGGTGAAGTGTGTGAGTCTGGTGCCACTGCCATCACCAAATGGAATTGCAAAAACAATTATTTCAAACAGGTTTTGAAACACTCCACTATCTGGCATTGGTCAGCCAAACAGATTGCCCTGCCCAAAAATCAAGGCATTGGTTGAGCCAATGTTTGCATGACAGTATTCTAACGTCCAAAAAATTACACCGTTCACCTTTAAGGAAATTTGATATCATGCAGATTGCCTTCAAGAGTGTGTGTTTAAATATGAGGGAAAGTATAATCATTGACTTTGTTTTATTCCCAAAATAAGGACAAATTAAGACTAGAGAGCAATAATTTTAATGAAAGGATAACACAAGGTCAAGTCAGCGGTATGACTTAATATACCATCAATTAGATGGCATAGAATAAAATGGTTAGTTTTACTGTGTTGTTTTCTCAAATTGCTACTGAGAATGTTGAGATTATATTGATTTTAATTACAATTTGAAAAAGCTGCCAGTAAGACAACACAGTTGTAGCATTAAAAGGTACTTTTTGTAGTTCTGAGGAAAAATGTAGCAGCATCAAAACTGACTTTTCAATATCTGATATTTTACAAATTTATGAATGGATTGTAACAGAAGCTGTTACAGTTTCTTTTACTGCATTTTATAAAGCCACTCATTTTTTCCCCACCCTAGAGAGTTTTGTTTGTGTTTGCTGACAGTGGTGGGATTTTAAATGTAAATGAAACCCTTTATTTATTTGCTGTAGAATCTGTGACAACTGCTCGAACTGGAAAAAGCACCCACAAATAATATACACATAAGTGATGATATCACAACCTGAAATAATATAGGAAATTATGTAATACCCAGGTTGAAAGAGAAAAGAGAATTGACAGAGTCTGAGTCTGCTTGATTGAAATATTGTGTACAGTGCACTGAAGGAGGCTAGATGGAAAAACTTCCTGCTCTGACAGATGTGAATTTAGGTGCTTAAATGCGGCTGTTAAGTGATATGAGATCCATTTGAAAAAGGGTCAAAAGTCAGAAAGGATGAAAAAGTGCTAATATGCCAACCTTTATTTATTCACTTGTTGATTTTAATGTTTATTTATGTTTATTTGTATATGTATTTATCCACATGGCAGCTGAGGTCATTAGAGCTTGGTCTATTATGGACTATTTTAGTTGCTGCGTGGAAAAGTAGAGAAAAAAATGAAGGAAATCTGATATTGGAAAACCTGTGCCTTTTCTCTAAAAAGGATATTCATTGTTGTATTTGTTGATTGTGTATTTTTATCAAATGGTAGAGAACACAAAATCTCAAAACTTTCATATGCACACATTTATTCATGAGAAAATGTGTGCATTTGGACACAAAAGTAACCAATTACCACTAAAATCACAGTGAAATACAGTAATCAATAACAAATATGTCAGTGTCAACTGGTTGTCATAGCAACATTCAAAGAGGCACTGTATTTTCTGACCAATCACTGCAGTCAGTTGAATCCAGAAACCAGCAAATTTCTTGGATCAGTATGTTTGGAGCTGATGAATTATAATGTTAAAAAAAATGCCCTTATGTATCAATTAATGGGACAAAAATTGCATCAACTTCACATGCTGCTAAATTACTGATTTTAATTGATATTTTAATTGCTTAGTATCCAGGTGCCCTATAGCAATAGAAATTCTTGCCATGTTAAAAATCAGAACTGATATCTGGATCACGTTTATTATATGTAATTGACTTTTTATGTAATGATTTTGTAGAAGTTGCACTTGTTTTTATTTTATCATGTTTTATACTGTACAAGTTATTTAAGACCAAGACCAAGAGGGTTGATCATAAAGGATGAATATTGGTTGTTTAATCTGTCTTTTTATATAACTTATACCATGCACTACACTGGAAATCTTTCTGCTGTCGGTCCTTCTTTCCTGTCACTTTGTCTTTTGCCTGTTTTTCCCTTCATCTCTTTTTCTCTGCTTTTTACTGTTATTCATGCTTTTTTCAACAAACATAAACCTTTTAATAAATAATGCATTTTGGAATGTACTATTTGAATGTGTTCTGTTTTATTGGTGTGTATGTACATGTGTAGTCTTGCCATTGCCTTTTCTTAACATTGACGTACATAAAAAAATATAATCAGAATGTTGATGCACTGTGTGAGTGTGTGTGTGTGTGTGTGTGTATGTACGTATATGTATGTATGTGTGTATATATATATATATATATAAATTAGGGGTGGGTCAATTCACATATGAATCGCTATTCTATCTTGATCCATGTACCTTCTGGTAATTTGATTTTCTACTTAAAAAGAAATAAAGAGAAAAGAGTGTATACAAATAAAAGTAGACACTTTACAGTTTTTAATGATGTCTTAGGGTGCTTTCACACTTGGTTCGATTGCCCGGACCGAACCCAAATTTGATTGCTCCCCCTTCCCCCTGCCCCCACTGGACTGTGTTCACATTGTATTATTTGGGTCCGACCCGCGGTTCGTTTGCGTCATCAAACCAGCAGCTGTTTACTCTGTTTCTTAGTAACAGGCTACACTACAGCTCTCTGCTTGCAGCACGTCAGTAACGCTTGTCGGAAAAGTGATTGAAACACACACATTTTTTATCAAATAATACGGCATTAATAGCGGTTCACTTCCGCAATTTGGTACATTTGCATTCATATCAGAATCGGACCGTACCGGAGTTCACTTGAACCGTACCCCAGACCACCCTTTTTAAGCGGGTGCACACCCGAGTTCAGAAGACAGTGTTTACATCATCCAAACGTACCAAACTCTGACGTCAATCGAACCTGTTTGCACAACAAAAGTGCTAATATGAAAGCACCCTTACTCTTATCTGTATGACCAAAAATGACAGAGTATTTTAAGTTCATTCTGCTGTTATCAGGAAGCGATGCATCGATCCACATCCGCCTGACCGAAGGTGCGCCATATTGTGTTGACTGCCTGGAGGTGGAGTCTCCATTCCCCCGGGGTGCGGTCCAATGTTTGACAACATGTCTGCTCCTACATTTGAGGAGCCTGGCATGTGAACCTCCCTCACTGAGCGGAGGTTCCTCTGTGCCCATAGGAGAAGACAGTTCGCCAGTCTGTGCAGAGTATGCGGATTCCTGTCTGTCCCAGAGGGGAGAGAGCCACGTCTACACACTCTGAGCTATAGAGAGTCAGAACTGAAGGACTGTATATTGGTATGTTACCTCCTCGAATGCGAATCTCAAGAATGGTCTGTGATGGGGGTGCTATCTGGATATGAAACTAAGCGCCTTTCAGATCCACTGATATAAACCAATCCCCGGGGTGAATTGGATTTGTTTCGTAGTTAACAATCTGAAAGGCCGTCTCATGAGGGCGCGATTCATACATCTCAGATCAAGGATGGGCCTGAGCCCGCCATCCTTCTTGGGGACGAGGAAGTAGTGGCTGTAAAAGCCTGACACGCTGTGCTCCGTGGGAACTCTCTCCACACTGCCTTTTTCCAGCAGAGACTGAACTTTGGCTCTAAGGACATGAGATCTGTCATCAGAGACCAAAGAGTGAATCAAGGCCATAAAGCAGGGCAGTCTGCGAGCAAATTGGAGCAACTAGCCTCATTCTATTATCCCTAAAATCCAGCTCGACACTCCGGGGATGGCTTCCCATGCCTGGAGTCGAGTGGCAAATGGTTGAAGTACTACAGGCTGCGTCTCACGCTGAAGCAGGAGAATGGCACCTGTTACAGCATTGAGAGGAGGAGGAATGCTCTTTTCGTGAGAATGTAAAAATTTTGTTTGGTTCACTATAACAGCAAGAAGGGGTTTGGGTGTGCAAACTGATGGGGTGGGCCCAGAAACGGCAACAAACACATCATCTCCAGCGTCCTGAACTAAAGAGGGGACTGGAAGACGGGCACGCTTTGAGGGTGGTCCGGCCTCAGAGGGACTTAACCCTTTCCTCCTCCATCCTGAGACATCAGGACAGCTTCGGCTGCACTGGGTCCAACTCTAGCTTGGGGCGAGGCCCCTGACGCTTTGGAAACGGGTAGCGTTTGGCCTGGCAGAGGCTTGGCTTTGGTCTCCGCTTTCAGCTGGGGCTGGATGGGCACTGAGGCTGGCCTGGGTTGCTGCTGATTTCACAGGGCTGTCTTTTTGAGCGACTAGAGGCAGTGGAGGAGCTGGCTCTTTTTGGCAGGAACTGACGCATAGCCTGCGATGACTTCTGGGCCGCGATGTAGAGCTCCGCGAAGCCGTCCACCACGGTGCCAAACAATCCCGACAGGGAGATGGGGGAGTCGAGAAGAGCTGTCCTGTCAGCATCCTCAATCTCAGTAAGATTAAGCCACAAGTGGCGCTCCAGCACCACAAGGCTGGCCATAGCACGGCCGATGGCTTGGGCGGTGGCTTTTGTAGCTTACAGGGCCAAGTCCGTCATGCTGAGTTGCTCTTTAAACATCACAAGGTCATGTCCAGACTCGTCCATGTCGTGGAGAAGCTTGGCCTGATACACTTGAAGCACTTCTATTGTGTGCAGTGCGGAGACGGCCTGGCCGTCAGCGGCAAACGCTTTGGAGGTGAGCGCTGACTTAGGCGGCGGAGGGGCGGAGTCATCGCTGAGTCCAATTCATCGTCAGACCTGCCAGATGAGACCATGCCACTCGCACAAGATGAGGGGAGCTGATCTTCACAGGTGAAGAGCACAGGGGACTCACCGCGTTGAGGGGAGAGTGAGACATGCGGCACTGGGCCGATGTGAGCTTGCTTCTGCCGCGCTGCTCAGCCTGACAGCTCCGTTTCTTCTTTCACCTCGCCTCAAGAGGGGAAGGAGATAAGGGAGTGGGTGGGTTGCTGAAGAACTTTGTTGGAAATCTCAGAAGCGAAGACCAGGAGACTTGGATGTATCTTCAGCAGATTCTTTATTGAGAACACGTGCTGTTGGTAGCTGCAGTCATCAAGTATAACTAAGGCAGTGTATACATGATATTTTATAAGGTGGGCAGTCCTTAAAGGTGTTGCCCTTACACACAGCCTTAGAAGTGACCACTAAAACAAAAGCATCTAAAGACAATACAGGCAATTACCCCCGACTGTGTAGATAATAGTACCCCAAATGGTATAAACAGTAGTTGGTCACGAGAACTAAGAATGCCCTCAGCATAACAGTGTCATTCAAATGCATAGGTGCTAATCCAATCAGTCTGACAGTATCGCCCATACATTCACATTATCATAGAGACAAAGGCACAGCTGTGCCTTGAGCTTGTCAAGCCAAATGGTCAGGATGTGCATAAAGACAAAAGGTTAATGTCTCAGACACCTGGGCTGCAAGACTTTATCTCCTTAGAATGTTAAATACAATGTATTTCACTGTAGTATTTCATGTGATGTTATGTCAGGATGTAGGATCAGCAGATCTTAAACAGATTCTTAAATGTGTAATCCCACAGTTCCCCCTTTGAGAGTTCTAATAACTCTCACATAATACAAATTTAAACCTTCTTAAATCCCTTCTATAACCTATGTTTGTTAACATAAGTCCCATCTTCCAGTCATGCAACTTGTAACAGTTACAGGCACATAAATCTTATTCTGTGTCATGTCTGACATTTACATAAGTGTTGTTCTTTTACTTGAGTAAACTGTTGACACACATATACAATGCAGGGTGGTAACATGTTGTATAAACTACACGATGACACAGAAAACCATGTAGCATAAGCGTTGAAGTCCTAAACGTCCATGGCGCCTGAATAGCTGTGGAGTCTGTTTCCAACACATTTCCATGTCTGTTCCAAGTTGCTCAGATGACTGTCGTCATGAAGGTTGTACATCGATATCGGAGGTGATGCTTTACACCAGGTGCTGCTTATGAGCTGTCATGGCATATACACATACCTGCCACACAAGAAAACAAAGAAACAGCAGACCAGCAGTATTCATGCATAGACTTTAGTACGTTAGACCTCTGATGATCGCATAGTTTTTATGTCTAACTCTTTATCTCAATAAACTTCTAGTGATCGTATAGTGGTTTTGTTTTTCTTTTTCTTGACCTAGTCTTAATCAATTTGACACCTATAGACCAGTAAGGTGGGGATAAACTACTGAGAGGGGGAAACCTATGAGGAAGTCTTCACCACAGGGTTGGCCCCCAAGGCCTGTTGCACTTCGGTTCTTCCCTGGGCTACTTACTGGTCTGTGTTTCCTAGTCTGTCCCTGTAGTTACTTTGCAAACTTTACTGTGCTACATCTCCATCTTCCAATGAAACATAAGTCATAGCAGACATCATAACCCATGGAGGATGGATAAGTGAATGGAGTGTGCTGTAGCATAACATTTAAGGCTGTGAGTGTACTTAACCAGTGTTCCCCAAATGGTGGAAGTGACAGTCAACTTTCTTTTGTTCAGAATGAGTCTTTCAGCTTTCTTGTAAATTAGTGGGGAAATTAAGCACTCACAGCCCAAATGGTTAGCATGTCAGCAAGCTGCTGCTCCAATAGTTTGGAGTAGAAGGGAGGGGCAGTTTCAATGTAGCAAGTAGACTGAGTAAGAGCTAAGTAAAACTGTTCATTTCTCTTAAAGTCTTTTTGTTTTTCCTACACTCTTTCATCCAATGTCCAGGTTTACCACAGTAATGACAACTGCCCTCTCTCTTAGGACATTTACGTTTCTGTCGATTCTCTGTGTTGACCTTAAAGGATGCTGCTGCAATCTTTACTCTTGCCTTGACATCGGAGTCTCTTTCCCAAGTAGCTAACCTATCCAAGTTGTTTTGCAGGGTTTCATTGGACCATGTGAAGTCTAAGAAAGGCAATGCATTTCTATATTCTGATAAAAGCCCATCAAACCACATGCGGACCAGTGGTCCATTATCCTCTAGCACCTTCTCTGGAGTGTCAGCTATTCCACTGTATGCTGCAGCTGACTGACAAAATCTTTCAGTGTACTCACTTACAGTTTCATCCTTCTTCTGTACACAACTAGCGATCTTTGACCAGTCCACCTTTGGTCCAACAAGGTTCTGTAACACTCTCAGAACTCCTTCTCTCAATTCGCCTTTGCTGGAATGCTGAAACTCAGAATTATTTACAGCACTTTCAAAATCATTGAATTCTGACTCTGTCAAGATTTGTGACATTAGCTGGGTGACTTCAGCTAGGGACATATCATAGAGCTTCATTTTTCTCGACAACTCTCTCCTAAACTCAGAAAAATTTCTATGCACTGATGGCAAACTCTCAGAAAGACTTTCTATGGCTTCAGGACCAAGAGCTGTACTGACTGCTTGTAACCGCAGTATGGGGGTTGCAGATGGAACTGCATCAACCCCTTTTACCCTACTCTGAGCCTTTTGTTTTACTCCACACACTTCAACTGCATTTACATCTTTACCCATCAATCCAATATTGATATTGTCCTCTATTCTACATAAAGACTGTAAGTCAGGATAGCTTTCATCTGACTGTTGGTCTTTTGAGTCACATTTGGTTGAGGCTTTGTTAAGGCCCACCTTTTTCGTGAGACAACCTGAGTGTGCAATTGTTGGTTTAGTTCTTTTAACTTAGCAATACATTGGATTAGTTCTTGTGCAATGGATAGAGTAAATTCTCTGTGGCAGCAAATAATGCCTTTCATATTTTTCTTCCGAATACAAGCACCAAGTACTTTTTTGCATTCTTCAATGGACCAAACTTTTTCTGGATGAGTCCCAAATTTCTTTGTCAAATCCAACCTGACTGACTCAGTCACTATTGAGTCCATGTGCTCTCCTAACAATGATTTTAACTCGCTATCTGTCCATAAAGGGGTAGCTAGTCCACCTTTCTCAGTTGTTGGAATTAGTCTAGCGTTCTTTCTCAACATTTTGTAATGTCTTTCTGGCACAATAGTACACTTTCAACACTTCCCTGACAGAGCAGAGGATAACCTAGTTAATACACGTTGTAATGTATTCAACCTTCCCTGGCGAGCAGAGTAGAACCAAATTGCTAACACACTGTAACAGTTGCAACCTTCCCTGCCTTAACAGAGGATGAACCTTCTCTAGCAAAGTAGAGGATGACTATTCTGTTAACACACCACCTTCCCTGATTAAACGGAGGATAAACAACCTTCCCTTATAAAGCAGAGGATAAATCTTCCCTAACTTTACAGAGGATAAACCATCTCTAGCAACGTAGAGGATAACCACTTCCCTGGTAAAGCAGAGGATAAACTACTGTTAACACACTGTAACTGTTGTTAACCTTCCCTGGTTGAACAGAGGATGTATCTTCTCTGACTACACAGAGGATAAATCACCTTCCCTGGTAAAGCAGAGGATAAATCTTCCCTAACTTTACAGAGGATAAACCTTCTCTAGCAATGTAGAGGATAATTGTTCTGTTAAACAACCTTCCCTGTTTAGACAGAGGATAAACGAACTTCCCTGACTATTCAGAGGATGAACCACTTCTCTGGCAAAGCAGAGGATAACACAAATTATTAGCACTTTACGCTAATTCTTCCCTGCCTGAACAGAGGATAACCAATTCTTCCCTGCCGAAACAGAGGATAACAAATTGTAGTGATATTAGCTCAAAATAAATATGATAATTAATCACGACTAGTTATAATTAATTATGAATATTTGGATCAGTTAATAAAATTAACTTAATGTAATAAAATTAATATTACAATCAATTAACTGTTACAGGAAGTACCAGCTGGAGACAGAGGATAACAGTCAGGTAGGTTTATTGGACACAAGCAGAGGTTACAGTGACAACAGGTGAGTAGATTGTGGTTGTATAGGTGAATGATGAATGATAAGGTGATAATACTGTCCTTTTGTGGTTGCAGGTTGATGGCGGTGGCAGGCTGGGGACGAAGCTGGCAGACGACACTCACACACAGACTTGGAGTACACACGGTAGCACGGTGACACAGGAGACAGGTAAGTAGCAGTAGGAGTCCTTGAGGTAAGCATAGAGGTAAGTTCCTTGATGCAAACGAGACCGGACAGTGACTGAGTGTGTGTGAGTGTCTTTTGTAGTGGAGGTGATGAGCGTGCTGATGAGGTGCAGGTGCGTGTGATCAGTATTCCGGTGATGGAGTGCGCTGTGATTGGTTGGTGTTGGAGCCTGGCGTGTCTGTGACAGTACCCCCCCCTCCACGGCCCGCTCCTGAGGGCCGAGGACCCCGACGTCGTGGTGGTCTTCCTCTTCCACGAGGGGCAGGTCTGTCGGGGTGAGCAGCGTGGAAGGTGTCTAATAGGTTGGGATCGAGAATGTCGTTACGTGGAATCCAGGAACGCTCTTCAGGACCGTAACCCTCCCAGTCCACGAGATACTCAAGCTGACCACCACGGCGTCGGGAGTCCAAGATCTCTCGCACCTCATATGCAGCTCCGTTGTCCAGTATGAGTGGAAGGGGGGGCTCGGCTTCGGTCACACCAGGCTCTGTGGAGAGAGGAACAGAAGGGTGGTGAGGTTTCAGGAGTTACACATGGAATGTGGGGTGAATGCGGTACTCAGGTGGTAACTGAAGCTTATAGGTGACCGGGTTGACCTGCTCTAGGATGGTGAATGGGCCAATGAACCTGGGACTCAGCTTACGGCATGGTAGGCGTAGACGGATGTCTCTGGTGGACAGCCAGACCTTCTGTCCAGGTTGGTATGCAGGAGCTTCGGATCGGCGAAGGTCTGCTGCCATCCTACACCTACGGAGAGCACGTTGCAGCTGGTGATGTCCCAGACCCTCTCGCTCTCTCGGAACCAGTAGTCCACAGATGGTACGTCCGATGGTTCCCCGGTCCAGGGGAACAGTGGGGGTTGGTAACCGAGTACGCACTGGAAGGGTGTAAGTCCGGTGGTCGGTTGACGAAGGGAGTTCTGCGCGTACTCAGCCCAACCCAGATACTGGTTCCAAGAGTCCTGGTGGCCATGACAGAAGGTACGGAGGTAGCGACCGATCTCTTGGATCTTCCGTTCCGTCTGCCCGTTCGATTGCGGATGGTATCCTGACGAGAGGCTGACGGTCACACCTAGGAGCGAGAGGAAAGCCTTCCACACTCGGGAGATGAACTGCGGTCCTCTATCCGACACGATGTCTTCGGGGATACCGTAGTATCGGAACACATTGTTAAACATGATTTCCGCAGTTTCCATGGCAGTTGGGAGTCCTTTCAGAGGGATGAGACGACAGGATTTAGAGAACCTGTCCACCACAACGAGTATGCAGGTACATCCATTGGAGGCTGGTAGGTCCGTGACGAAATCAACTCTTGGGTGTGACCAGGGTCGATTTGGAACGGGCAGAGGAAGAAGCTTGCCAGATGGTAGATGGCGCAGGCTCTTCGAGATGGCGCATTCCCTGCATCCCTGCACGTACCTTCTGACATCGGCTGCCATGTTGGGCCACCAGAAGCGTTCCTTCAGCAACGAGAGGGTTTCATTGACCCCCGGGTGGCCAGTGCCGAGTGAAGAGTGGGCAGAGTGAATTAGTGGAGTGCGCCGTGTCCTGGTGATATACTGCAAGCCCGATGGGCAACCCGGCGGAGTGTTGGTGGAGACATTGGAGGAGGGAAGGGTCTCAGTGGACCAGGTGATAGGGCTGACAATAATCTTCTCGGGTAGAATGGGTTCGGGTTTTTCTGTGTTTTCTTCTGGAGCATGAAGTCTTGATAAGGCATCAGCTTTGATGTTTTTGGAGCCTGGTCGGTAGGATATGGAGAAGTTGAAGCGTGTGAAGAAAAGTGCCCAATGGGCCTGTCTGGGGTTGAGTCTTTTAGCAGCTCGGAGGTATTCCAGATTTTTATGGTCTGTTAAGACCATGAACGGATGTCTGACTCCCTCCAACCAATGTCTCCACTCCTCGAGGGCCAACTTGACAGCAAGAAGTTCTCGGTTGCCGATGTCATAGTTAACTTCCGCCGGGTTGAGCTTGCAGGAGAAGAAGGCACATGGATGGAGGCGGCTCGGATTCCCCTGCTGCTGTGAGAGTACCGCTCCTACTCCTGTGGTGGAGGTGTCCACCTCCACAATGAAGGGTTTGTCTGGGTCAGGATGGACAAGGAGAGGAGCGGTGGTGAAGGCCTTCTTCAGGACGTCGAAAGCTTCTGTGGCAGCTGGAGTCCAGGACAGAGACTTGGGTTTATTGCGGAGGAGGTTTGTGAGTGGGTTGGTGATGGAGCTGTAGTTTTGGATGAAGCGTCTGTAGAAATTGGCGAAGCCGAGGAAACGTTGGAGTTCCTTCACAGTAGTGGGTGTGGGCCAGTTCTTAATAGCTGCCACCTTCCCCTCGTCCATCCGGATGCCACTGTGGTCGATGTTATAGCCAAGGAACTGCACTGAGGATTGATGGAATGAACATTTTTCGGCTTTGAGGAAGAGCTGGAATTCTCTCAGGCGTTGCAGGACCTCCGCAACATGACGGCGATGGTCGGCCATGCTCCGGGAGTAGATCAAGATGTCGTCGATGTAGACCAGTACGAACTTGTGGAGGAACTCCCGGAGCACCTCATGAATGAAGTCCTGGAATACGGAGGGGGCGTTGACCAGGCCGTAGGGCATAACCAGGTATTCGTAGTGGCCGGTGGGCGTGACGAAGGCGGTCTTCCACTCGTCCCCCTCACGTATCCGGATGAGGTTGTACGCGCTGCGGAGGTCCAACTTGGTGAACACAGTGGCACCACGGATATGTTCCAGGGCCGCTGGGACGAGAGGAAGGGGGTACCTGAACTTGACGGTGATGGAATTGAGTGCCCGGTAATCGATACATGGCCGCATGGCCTCCGTCCTTTTTTGCCATAAAGAAGAAGCTGGAAGCAGCAGGGGAAGTAGATGGCCGGATGTATCCTTGAGCCAGGGCCTCCTCGATGTATTCCACCATGGCCTTCTCCTCCGGGATGGATAGGGGATAGATCTTACCCCTTGGCACTGACGCACCCGGAAGCAGGTCGATGGCACAATCCCATGGCCAGTGTGGAGGCAGCTTGGAGACTCTCTTGGGGCAGAAAACGTTGCTGAAGGGGGCGTAGCATGCTGGAATATCCACAGAGCGTCTCTCGAGGGGGCTTTCTATGGAAGTGGCACAGACAGGAAGAGCCTGGGAACCTGGGGTTCGAGGAACTGGCAGTGCAGAGAAACAGTTGGGAAAACAGGTGTCGCCCCACTACAGGACTTCTCCCGTCTTCCAAGAGAGGATGGGGTTATGCTGCTCTAACCACGGGCGCCCTAGTATCACGTCAGCGGTGGAACCCTCCAGAACCAGCAGATGAATGTTCTCGACATGCAGTAATCCAACTTGAAGTAGTAGTGGTCCTATGCTTCGACAGACATGTCTTCTACTCACAGGTTTGCCAGTTATTGAGTGGATCTGGTAGGTTGACGGCGTGGTCTTTGTCTTGATGCCGAGCTGACGGCAGAGGGCGCCGGAGATGAAGTTCCCGGCTGACCCAGAATCGAGGAGTGCGGATACTGGAATGGAAACATCAGCAGCAGTAAGTGTTACAGTAGTGGTGAGTGGTTTCATTGTCTGAGGAGTCGGGATGATGGCACTCACCATGGGTCGTGGAGGATGTGTTAGGCACGTGGAGATTACATGCCCAGGAGAGCCACAGTATAAACAGAGGTTCTGGGTCAGCCTCCTCTGCCGTTCAGCAGGCGTTAAACGCGAAGATTCCACTTGCATGGGTTCAATGGCTGGTTCTGGAGCGCTGACGGAGTCTGGCCGGCAGAGGGAGGTGTTGAGCTGCGACTGACCCTGGTGCTCTTCGAGACACGACTGCATACGAGTGGCGAAACGGATTGACAGCTGGATGAATCGTTCTAGGCCGATGGTATCCTCGTATGCAGCGAGATGCAACCGCACGCGAGGAGTGGCGGTGGCGGTGGAGTGGCGGTGGATGCGGAGGTGATGGCTGGTGCTGGTGCCGGCGTTGTTGGTGATGGTGGAACGAGAAAAGTGCGACGAAAAGCATCCACTAAATCCTGGAATGGGTCGGAGTGACTCATGCTTGTGTCCCGCTGTTATGGTCCGGTCTTCTGTTACAGGAAGTATCAGCCAGAGACAGAGGATAACAGTCAGGTAGGTTTATTGGACACAAGCAGAGGTTACAGTGACAACAGGTGAGTAGATTGTGGTTGTATAGGTGAATGATGAATGATAAGGTGATAATACTGTCCTTTTGTGGTGGTAGGTTGATGGCGGTGGCAGGCTGGTGACGAAGCTGGCAGACAACACTCACACACAGACTTGGAGTACACACGGTAGCACGGAGACACAGGAGACAGGTAAGTAGCAGTAGGAGTCCTTGAGGTAAGCATAGAGGTAAGTTCCTTGATGCAAACGAGACTGGACAGTAACTGAGTGTGTGTGAGTGTCTTTTGTAGTGGAGGTGATGAGCGTGCTGATGAGGTGCAGGTGCGTGTGATCAGTATTCTGGAGATGGAGTGCGCTGTGATTGGTTGGTGTTGGAGCCTGGCGTGTCTGTGACATTAACCTGTTCGTCCAGTGAAAACTCAGTGTTAATTGTTTATTAATTCTAAGAAATGTTCCTTTCCAGGTTATGGGAAACAACACTCTTATTGTACGGTACTACTCAGAGCATGTAGTCAAGATCTGATCATTTAAGAGGTAATCTATTCACAGACGGGAGTCAGAACCAAATATGTATTGTGCACAAGTTTATTAACTAAATCACGAACACATATCTAACTAACAAACACAAACATACATACACGCAAGTCACACATAAACAGGTAAAATGATAAATGATAGAGTGAAACCGGAAGTGGGAAACAGTAGGAGCTACGAAGAAACCAAAAACCAGGAAAAGAATCATCAGTATTCATCATAAAAACTCCCTTGTAACAAAGGAGGTTCACAATTTTAACTAACTAGCAGCAATTTAATATATCGTACGATACTTGCATCAGGCCTCTGCCTTTTTGAAGAGCGTCTGGATATATTGTCGCCGTAGGAAGTCCTGAGAATTCGGTCCGATGGTACTGAAGTTGCAATCGATATCTTCTGTGTTGAATGAAGAAGCGATGACAAACTTGCATGGTTAGTTTGAATCTTAGTTGGAGAGAGTCCTTTTCTCTCCTAGTTAAGCACATTGCTGGGGGCAGGGCAGACCCAGGCCTAGGCCTTGCAGGCCTAAGCAGAAGTCCCCCCACTGATGCAGTTTTGGTCAGATCAACAAGAGAGAGAGAGGGAGGAGTGTTGTGCACTGGCTTTTAACCTCTGGTGCTGGACATTCCCCCTCTGGGTCAGTGGACCAATGATACATGAGCTCCCGACAGGAAAGTTTACGATCCTTTGTGTTTCTAGCAGGGTCTCTGCACATTAACTGGTTAAGTTGTTTTGAAGAAACTATTAAAGATTCTTGTAATACTGATATGTTGCACAGGTATCGACATACCCTATACACGAACATTCAAATCTTCAAAATACAAACTCATAGACACCAAACTTGGTATAGGTGAGTTTACGTTAACCATTGGTTCTTATCATAAAATATGCATAACAATACTGAATTCAAAAACCAAAGATAATACACAAACAGTAATAATGGATGCCATGTCCTATGGATATGCATGTTCATTTATAGAACAGCCTGTCTATAAATGAATGCAGGAAAGTCTGTTTTGAGGGTTTTCTATGTGTCTCTTTGTCTCCACTTTTCCACGTGGCAACACACACATACTTCAGGGCAATAAAACTAAGGCTGGTCTTCTCGGGGGATGGGGACAGACCCCAGAGTAAGTTTTGCCTGAACAGAGGATAACCAATTCTTCCCTACCTGAACAGAGAATAACCAATTCTTCCCTGCCGAAACAGAGGATAACCAATATTAGCACGTAATGCTAATCTTCCCTGCCTGAACAGAGGATAACCAATTCTTCCCTGCCAAAACAGAGGATAACAAATGTTAGCACGTGATGCTAATCTTCCCTGCCTGAACAGAGGATAACCAATTCTTCCCTGCCGAAACAGAGGATAACAAATATTTGCACGTAATGCTAATCTTCCCTGCCTGAACAGAGGATAACCAATATCAGCACGTAATGCTAATCTTCCCTGCCTGAACAGAGGATAACCTTCATCTCTAAAAGAACATTTTTTAGAGGATAACTTAGTTAACCAAACCCTACAGCTGTCTGTTAACTCTTCTCTGATGGCGCAGAGGATAACAAATTTGTACTGGTCTTAAAGGTTCTTTTGGATAGAGTAGCACTCACCAACCCTTGGTTGTACAGGAAAATTCAGCCTGGAACGAAGTCAGATCTTTGTTGAGCTTGAAGTTTCAATGTGGATTCAGGTGAGGAGCTCTATCCGGGTCACGGCTGAAACTGTTGGAAATCTCAGAATCGAAGACCAGGAGACTTGGATGTATCTTCAGCAGATTCTTTATTGAGAACACGTGCTGTCGGTAGCTGCAGTCATCAAGTCTAACTAAGGCAGTGTCTACATGATATTTTATAGGCATTCAGTGGGCAGTCCTTAAAGGTGTTGCCCTTACACACAGCCTTAGAAGTGACCACTAAAACAAAAGCATCTGACAGTATCGCCTGTACCTTCACATTATCATAGAGACAAAGGCACAGCTGTGCCTTGAGCTTGTCATGCCAAATGGTCAGGATGTGCATAAAGACAAAAGGTTAATGTCTCAGACACCTGGGCTGCAAGACTTTATCTCCTTAGAATGTTAAATACAATGTATTTCACCTTAGTATTTCATGTGATGTTATGTCAGGATGAAGGATCAGCAGATCTTAAACAGATTCTTAAATTTGTAATCCCACAGCGTGATCCTGGCGCGCAGTGCTGTGATGCTCAGTTTCTTGCAGTGCGGGCAGCTGGAGTCCAGGAGTGCCATCTCGGCATGGGCAGGACGCATTCGGAGTGTTCATCTGGAATGGGCAGGTAAGCCCTGCACGAGCCGCATTCGCGGTACGACATTTGCAACAACTTGGATCCAAACTGGGAAACACAGGGATCATGTAAATGTAAGAAGCACAAGAGAAACACAAGGCCTATATATACACAGGAGCAAACAAGCTTAACAAGATACAGAGAGAACAAGTCACACCTGGGAAGACTAATCAACATGGAAAACTACAAAGGACTACAAACATGGCACACAAGACAGGAAATATAACAATAATCCCAAAAATGCAAAGGGTCTATATGACAGAACCGAAGCAGAGACGGAACAGGGGGAGGGATGGTGGTCCAGGTCCGTGGAGAGGAAGAGGATCAGGGGACAGAGGCAGAGCAGGTGGCCAGGGCTGTGGTGCTGAAGTCCACCACAGTGAAGTAGAAAGGCCTGAAGATCCTCATGGCGGAGCGGAAGACCACCACAGCTGAGCAGACAGGGCCGAAGACCTCCACCGTGGAGAAGAAGACCACCACAGCTGAGCAGACAGGGCTGAAGATCCCCAGGGCGCAGCGGAAGACCACCACAGCAGATCAGGTAAAACTGTAACAGAAGGCACGGAGAGCTTAAGGCTGGCCTCAGGGGCCGTAACAAGGCTGGCAGGAAGTTCAGGGGCGACCTCCATGGTCATGTCCAGGCAAACAGGAAGTTCAGGGGTGACCTTGGGACTTGACATTTGACATTTGACATTGACATTTGATATTCAACAGTGCTTTGATCTGCCTGCATTGACACTATTCTTTAAGAGCTGCTGTGCAGCCAAATAATGTACCAGTTATCAATGTAAAGCTGCTTTGACACAATCCACATTGTAAAAAGCGCTATATAAATAAAGGTAACTTGACTTGACTTGACCTTCGTGGTCAAGTCAGGGCAGGCAACTAGTTCAAGGATGACCTCCATCGTCGCATCAGGGTAGACAGGCGGCTCTGGGATGGCCTCCATGGCTGTGTTTGGGAGAGCGGGTGGATAGCTGATAGCCCCGGAGACTCTGGCCATGACAGCTGGGGTCCGCAGTGGGCCAAGCTCCGGGACCATCGGAGCTTGTGTTGGAGCTTGTGTTGTATAGGACTACAATGAACTACAAACATGGCACAAAAGACAGGAAATATAATAAAAGTCCCAAACATGCACAGGGAGGATATGACAGGTAAATACGGTACTACATTGGAAAATCAAGAAAATAAGCGATTCAAACAATAAGACTAACCATGTTGAGCTATATAACAATGTTTATTTTTCTGTTGATAAATGTATCCAAACAGTTGCTCAACTGTCTAATAAAACACATAATATATTAAGGTGTCTTTGGTGTTTAAATGGTTTCTATGAAAGTAAAACTGGAAATCAAGGGTAACGCGGATATGACGTCACTGACATGCGACGAAATGACACCGTCCGTGTCCTGGTTAAAATAGCTGATTTCTCTTGATTTAAACATTGTTGTGTAAGTACAATGTACACAAGTCAGCAAAATATATAGGTAACACTTTATTTTACAGTGTCCTTGTTACACATATTACATGTAGTTACAGTAGTAATAACTATACATTATGCATAATTACATGCAACTAAGCCTAAACCAAACCCTAATCCTAACCCTAACCCTACATGTAGTTAAGTGTTATTACTCAGTACTTAAATATATAATTACACTGTAACACGGACACTAAAATAAAGTGTAACCAAAATATATAACATTGTTCTAGTATTTTTTAGATACTTTAATCTAAAAATCTTACATATTGTGCCTTTAACAACTGAAACTTGACACATTGTTCATGACTCAAAAATATGAATTACATCAGTTTTGAAAATATTTTTAAAAACACCTTTTTTTGACGCTTTATTTGTCAATGACCCTAATACGTATGTATCAATATGTAACATTTTCAGGTGCAAAACATACATTTTTGTACATTTGGATAGATGCTGAAATGTACAATATGGACATATTGACAACATTTAAACATTATTACGTATTTACAAATAAAGAAACAAATCTTTTATATCATAAAGATATTTGTATAATTTCCCTTTTACCATTTTATAGATAAACTGTAGATCCCTTACCCTTTCCCCCCGAACCCAAACCATTTTATAGAGAATATAAAAAGAATATATAAACATAATGGACAGAAATGTGTAAGAAAATGACACTATGTTTCACCATGTTTCTCACTGACAACTCGTAAATACTATCTTTCCGACATGACTTGAACACACCATAAGCCCCGATCTTTACGAGTTGGGGGTGTGTCAGTGAGCAACATGGAAAACCACAATGCTTAAAGTGACATTGTCAGGCTTTTCTATTTTGAACAAAGTAAGGTAATTGCCTGTACAAAATATGATAGCATTAAAATATAACAATATAATATGTAATAAAGTTTACAGGGGCTTCACAAATGAATTAAAGACATAAAAAAGTAAAACACACCTGATGCCTCTTTGTTCTTCTTTTTCTAAGTAGAGTTAAAAACCTTGCTGTATTTTTGTGTAGTTAATTAAGAGCAGGTACACCGCCATCTTACTCGAATGAAAGTGACTTGAACGCGCCTGACATTGTAAACACAACTTCATAAACATTGCCAGATTTACAGTTAATTGAAATTAGACATTTGAGTTAATTCAAAGAAAGATATTTAATCTACAGAAACTCAAAATTTTATGTCATAACATTAGTTCATCTAATTTGATTTGACAAGAAAAAAGTTTACAGTGCAAACGCTTGTGGTCTTCCTATGAGTCCACACTTTTGTGGCATGATGCTGCTTGAAACCTAAATTGACAAATGGGACACCCTATGGTCGGTGACTGGGGATTTCACTTTGAAAGTGTCATGAAATGTGCAAGAAGCAATATGATATAATTTTGCAGAAATGTCACCACAGGCATGTTTTTCCAATGATCCTAGGTTGTTACTGTTTTGTGTGAGACAGAGCTCTTGAGGTATGAGGCAGGTAGTTCTCTAATCAAGCAGAGCTTCAGTGAGCCAAGTGTGTTCTGCAGGGGGTCCAGATTTAGAACTTGCTAAGGTCCAGAGGAAGAAAGAAGTGCAATAGAGTCAACAGTTTTAATCTGTTTGGACTGAGTGGGATTTAACCTCATCCCAGCTGGTCCCCATGACTCTGTGGTGGCTATGTTCATGTAGATGTATGTGGGAGAAAATGAGCTGTGTTTGTTTTCATGTGCCAATGCCTTCAGGGTGATTTAATCTGGGAATTAAACTCTTCATTGCATTTCTATTCAACCAAACAATACACAGGAGTTGTTGTTTTTTTTCCAATGAGGGTGAGTTTAATTCATTCAGAACTGATATAAATCTGGTTCTGAACCACCAGATTCAATTTTGGCAAAACTTTCCTTGTAGCCATGGTAACTACAGAAGAAAAAGATTTTCCTTTTTTTTATTAATAATAACCATCATCAGTCTATTCCTATGTGACAAATGTTCAGGTGCTTTGGAGGCTGACACGCACATTCTCTCTCAAAGATGTGTACATGCAATGAACACACACACAGACACAAAAATTAGCAGCCTAAATAAAACTATAACATTTTTGTTTGTTTTTTTAAAATTAATTCACATGGTTAATTACACATAGGCCTAAACGTGGTTAATTGATTACATTTTGTTTTGTAGACCCATATATTCATGGTGGGTTTCTGGTCTCTACTGAAAGAATGCATTCAGACACGCACACAAGCACTCAATTGCTATATGCACAAAACACCACATGACTGACCAGGTTTTGGTTTATTTAAATCACCACAACTCCTACACAGAGGCAGTGTGCTTGTATTCCACAAATATCACACACATACACAATTTTTTTATTCACTTTTACTATAAATGGACTATAAATGCATTTACAGAAAATCAGCACACTCCTATAAATACATTATCATGCATGCAAATCTTCATATACAAAAACTCACTACGAATGTTTCCAAATCAGTAATAAAGCATGCCATGCACACACTCTCTTTGACACACACCCACATACACACAGACACCCCTCCCCTCTTGTATCCAAGCAGTTTTAGGCAGAGATCAACCCATACCCCCACCCCCCTAAAAACCCCCATCCTACTGCCACACCATCTCCCTCTGCCTCCCTCTACATCCCACCCTCCATCTGCCCCTCTTCTCTTCTATTGGAGGACAGAAACTAGGGGCAAAAGCAAGGGGAGGGTGTGGAGAATGTATTGCTTCTGTGTCTTGTGAGTGTACTACTGTGTAGGACATTTAAGGAGAGACAAGGTGACTTCATATTATTTTGTAATGCTTAAATTATGATATTTTGTGAAATTCTTCAACAAACTAAAAGAATTTCAAAATGTGCAAACAGGAAATTTGTTTATGTTCACAAAATAATTTATTTTATTTAATTTTTCAGATTTTTTTGTACTGAAATTGCACTTTAAAAAAAAAAAATTGCATGTATTCTATTTTGCTTGTTTTTACAAAGCAAAATGTTTGAGTGCATCTTGACATAACAAATGAATTGGGGTAAACTGCTGGGATTATTTTATATGTCTGGAGGAGAAAGGGTTGGAGAAAGGCGGAGCGAATGATGTGCTTACTCACTCGTCGTGCCCGACTCTGTCGTGTCTGTCTCTCTCCCCCTGCTGTGTTCATTCAGAGTGCTCCATTAGTACTCACGCGAGCTTCCCACACACACATTCTGCAACACTGCTGTGACACACAAATGCAAAATGAAAGCACACATGCAAACACATGCATTAAATCATCATAAAATACTGATTTTGTTTTTTTAAAAAAATTATTATAACAATAACATAGCATTAAAATATGCATGCAAATATATCAGTCACAATTATATATATCATATAATTTTCAGAATTATAAGTGCAGAGCTGTTTTCTTTTATAGATAGTAGAGAAACATGAAATAGCTGTTGATTGGCTGTATTGTAGTGACACCTCTGGCACGTGCTTGGCTGCAGTGACACAGTTTTGCTCCATGCTGTGGTGTTTCACATGACACATGCACACAAGCATTAAATTAATTACAGAACATTTCAATGCACTTGACCTCTTTCTCACCCTGGTCATATAGATGCCGTCATGCGTATTGTGCGAAACTATAAGCATGGTTCTTCATTGATAAATCTCAGTGATTCAGAAGAACTGCTCAAATATTTTCAAACACATTTTCCAAACTGCTTGTGCTGTGAAGGGTTACGAGGATGCTGGAGCTTATCACAGTGATAGTAAAATCCTGACTGCATAAAGAAAATGTGGTTTTTGGTTTTAAAGGAAACTAATCTTTCTGTTAATAACAATCATTTTTCACTGTCATTATTATTTTACAATAATAAAAATTCCAAAGTGAGATAATTTAAAAGAAAAGAAAAGAAAAATATGGTTAGAAAATCAGAATTGTCGTTAATTTGGAATTGTAAATCGAAAAGAGAGAGAGGAACTAAAAGTGGTCACCACATTAGTGGACAGACAAAACGTGTTGGTTTTATTAAATCTCTATTTGAGTAATCAAATCACTTGATGATCTGACTTTGAGACATGGATTAAGGCATTGTTGATATAGTCTGCACCACCAGGCATTCTCTGTTCTTAGAATTGAGTGATGATTGTGACACCCTGTGAGTTCTAAGCTACTGTGTGTGTGTGTGTGTGTGTGTGTGTGTGTGTGTGTGCGCGCAATGTATTGTAATTTTTCTTCTTACAAAAGGGTGAAGGGTGAAGGTGGAAAGTGATGCTGATTAGAGAACAACCTACACAATTCCTCCAGGCTTGCAGTATTTGGGCCAGCGTGTGTGTGTGTGTGTGTGTGTGTGTGTGTGTGTGTGTGTGTGTCTATTGTGTATTTAGGACAGTAGTCCGTGTATGAATGTGTCTGTGTGTATGTGGTGTCATTAAGTTAGTTTGACCATAGCAGTCCCCTCTGATCTACCCTTGATCTTACAGAACTACAGAGAGACTACTAAATTAAGAAGACAGACAGACAGACAGACAGACAGAGAGTATGTAAATTAAGTCTTTTGGCATAACTAGACAGAAGTTCAGCTGTATGCTAGGGGCATGTCCTGAAACATGCACAAACATTTAGCACTATGAACACACCTTTACCTTCTTGGTGAGTCTGACATGGTACTGAGGTGATTTACAAAACTGTCATCATCCACTAATCCCAGCAGAATTTCACAAATAAACTACCAGTCCACATAACTGATGACCAACTAAAATGGGAGATGGAACCTTCCAGCACAGAGCAGTTCTGACAGTAAAATCTATGAGCTTAGATTTGCTCTACAACTGCATTAGGATTCTAGCCCATTTAAAGGGATGGTTCACTCAGAAATTAAACAATTCATTTCATTGTAATATTTCATAGTAAATTTTTATACAGTGTTGAAGACAGAAGAAGATGCTATTTTAAATGGATGTTGACTCTGATCTAGGTAAAATAATAATTAATAAGGAATAATTTTAAAAATAATTAGGCTAATTAAAAAATATAATAATAATTATGAAATCATTAATATGGATACTTTCAGCACTTGTCCCTGTTTAGGCTTTTACCAAGAATCTATATACTGTACATCAGTGGTGTGCGGTGGTGTTTTAAAATGAGGAGGCAAAGTTATCAATTTTTTTATATATCAAATGTAAATTTATGTCCCTGTTACACAATTTTCCTGGTTAAATAAACATTACATAAAAAAAGACCAAATACAATTCTATTTTGTATTTTTACACTATGTAATGTTCTATTTATTAAAACCAAGTATAAATTTCATCAAGTTAGTGTTTTTACGCATTTTTACATTTATTCCATAATAATAATAATAATAGTTTATATATTATTTGTGAACTAATGTTCAGCTTTTCTTTTTTAATAGTCGATTTATTTTCAGCAGTCATCAAGCTTGTACACACTGGTCACTCACTCACAGACACAAAGATGTACCTTTAATTCACCACGCTAATTGCTCACTAAAAAACCCCGCAGTCATCATGTTTTCAGGCCATTTCAGGGTTGATTTTGACATGACATAAAGCGGTGATATCTATGACAGTTGTTTACTTACTTTTTAATTAGTCTTCCCATTAACGCCATCATTGTATTCATTCAGGCCGATTCGACGAGAACGCGCATGAAAACAAGAGGCGGGATTTATCGCACAAACCAATCATGTCCAACCATAACCGATCATATCGAATCATAGCGCGATGGAGGCACTGCCTCCTCTCACATGACTTTCCCCCATTCATTCTCAGTTACCCCCCACTAAACCCACCGCACGCTTTGGGGGCTCTGCTTTATTTCTATGAGCTGAAGGGAGACACAAGAGAAGCGGACTCCCGTTGTAACTTCACCTGCGGGTGTCGCTGTTAGACAGCGTTTCTTTAGAAAAATTAGTGACTTTTACACTTTTTAATGTCAAATTCTGTAATATTTGCATTGTTTTATTTTTGTAATATCGATTATTTTCTCATCCAGTTTTTTTGAGGAGGCACTGCCTCCCTTGCCTCCTCGGAGGAAACGCCCCTGCTGTACATAAAGACCTGTGTAGGTTATGTAATAGAACTGTAGTCCATGCCAGCATTCACTGACATATGCACATAAATAATTGAACACTTGAATGAATGCATATGTATTCACAAATGCAGCACTATACATATGCTCTCACAATGGGGACACAAAACATAGACATCATACACACATCGTGCTTTGGTATTAGCAGTTGGGTGTGGAGCGCGCAAATGTACTCAGCAAATGCAAACGGCCTCACTATGTCTTGATCTGTCTTTCCTGATAGTCAATACGAACAGAAGAAAGAGCAAAAGAATAAATAATTCAGAAGACTGCATAGGTAAGAACAGTGGCATGCACAGACCTCTGCTGGGGCAGGGGCGAAATTGCGTTCCGGGGTGGAGGGCGTCCCCCTCAGTTGAAATTGCATTTGGGGGGCACAATACGACCGAAAGGGCACTTTAGTGATTAGCGATTTAAGGGGCAAGAGCTCAAGACCCCTTACTTGAATATCTAATGATACAAATGTAAAAATAATAATAAATAAAAAACCTTTAAAGCCATCCAAATGTTGACATATCTTACTAAGATGTGATTTTATATATTTTTACCTATTTATTATGTCCAGAAATAGACCAATATGAACATATTTAGACAGATTGTGAACCTTTTGTTTTAATACAGTTGAATATAACTTTCATAAAAGTCCAGTACAAACGTCACTGCTGCTCATCAGTGGCAATTCTCTTTATGCTAGACCATCCCATTTAACATCGCTCGGTCCGACATTCGCAGGCTTTGAAGGCGTGGCCTTTGAAGTCCGCATCCTTTGAAGGATGCAGCTTCTGAATTGGGGCACAGCTAATGAAAACTAAGACACTAGACAAGACAAAACAGAACATGATTGTGACACACAGGATTACTGTAATGCAATAACAGTCATTCAGTGTTAGAGGCTACTAGTGCACTCATATCATGACCTAAAGAATGAGATGGTGTGTGCATGTTTGGGGAGTGATTATGTGAAGATTCCAAAAGGTGAAAAAAAAACTGTTTAGTTAAAAATGAAGAATGAAGGGTTGATCTATAAAATTCAGTTTTTAGTGATTTTAAGTGATTTTCCACATTAATTGTGTAAATGGTCTGCCTTCTATGGAACAAAAGGCAAAACTTTTATAACTGGCCTCTTAACCATTTGGTAGAGCATATCCTGTTAGAATTATTTGTACTTCAATCACCCTGAAGAGGCCAATCGGGTGCTGTATGCTAAGCATATAAATCACTGCACTGCGATTTTCAAAAATACACTATAGCAGTGTATTTGCAAACAAATCAATCATAACATGCTCATTTTCATGAACATATCAAAGATATAACTAGGCTATATTTTATAATGTAATGTAGTTTCAGAGGGCTTGCTGAACTGATCAAATCAAATAATTAATTTACATATATAGCTTGATTTACATAGCATTACTATATATCGGGAGTGCTCCATTTCCCAGATATGCAGCAGATGAATTGGTGATATTTCATTTACCTGTAGGAGTGAGTGTAAATGCTAGCAGTTTGGAGAATGGATGGATGATATATAGCATATCATACTAGTTCAGGTCTGTTTAATTGGGGTTGGAGCTAAACTTTGCAGGACAGTGGCCCTCCAGGCGCAGGATTGGACACCCCTTGTCTATATTTTCGGAGAATCTATGGTTATCATGGTAAACGTTTAAAATACACAAATTAGCAAGTGTAATTGTGTCATTAAGAGAGTCTATTTCCACTTTTTAGTAAACAAAAACTAAACTATCATTGTGCAAATAAATATGTTTCCTGTGCTTGGCCATTAAAGGGTTAATAACGTTTAATGATATCAGTATCATCGGTAACGTACTTAATTTTAAGCAGGTTATGTTTATGTTGTAACCAGAGCCGTTTAAAAACATATTTAACGGCTCTGGTTGTAACATAACAACATTATTAATTAAGTCGAAATTTCCCGCTCCAGGTCGACAGATGACAGCAGTGTGGCCGGCGTCAATGCGTGACTTTCCGGCGGAAACGTTCACTAGCAACTTCCGTTTCCGTTTCGCCATTGGAAAACGTTCAGCGAACACCGTGGGAGCAGAGAAGTCTAGAAACATTTCAGGACTTTTCCTCCCTTTATTTACATAATTATCGGATCATTTTTAACTTAGTGATTTGGTGTGGAGGAAGAAAAAACGAGCATTTTAAATAACGAGGAAACTTGTCAGGTCGCTGTAAAACAGCTGAATAAAGTGAGAGGTAAGTGTTTGTGCTAAGGTTCGGTTCGTTTGCTACCGAAACCCTTCTTTAAAACATTACCCTGGTAACCATAACTTCCGGCATTAAACTATCCTTGCTACAATTATAGTTGTTACTGGAATATAACGGCGGCAACTTGGTATTAGCCATGACTGTCATAAAAAAAAAAAGAATTACACAAAGTGACGATTCTGAAAGTACTGACACTGAATAATATTACTTTTCAGTGCTGTTCTGTGGACGGTATGATATTTTTGCAATGCATTGGGTAACTTTCTGAGAGACTTAAGTTTGGAGCCAATTCAGTGAACTCTTAGGCCAGTAACACAACTGAACGGAATCTTGCGCAGCAAAACATTGAAAATATTTATTGCACTGATTCTAATAATTATTGTATTTTTATCGTTGTTGGTCTTTGAATTATTCAAAAGCCAAGGTCCATAAAGCATGCATAAGTTGGAATCACATATATTTGTAAATGGAGACTAAATCAAACACACCAAATACAAAACATTCTTATACTGTTGTTCGAGTGTCAAAGGACTAATAAGCAGATTGTAATTTGAGACATTAAATAATTGAGAACCATTATAAATATCTTGTTGTAAAGGAGTGCAAATAAATTATTAGACTTATCTATTAATGTGAAATATAACAAAGCTGTTAAACTGCAAGTGGACTGTGACATTAGTATTACATTTTGTTTGTTTGTTTGTTAGATTTTCCTCCAGCATGTCTCTTCCCAAGCGTGAGGTTGATGAGCTGAGGCCATGGGTGGAACGCATAGTAAAGAAGGTCCTTGGTTTTTCTGAACCCACTGTGGTCACAGCAGCATTACACTGTGTGGGAAAAGGCCTGGACAAGAGAAAAACCACAGGTAAGATGTTTTACTTACCTTATGAGCTCCTACCAATAATTTAAAAAAAAAAAAATTGAAAAAATTTGGGGAGTCTGCCTGAATTTTGACCAGTGCTACCGGCTCGCAATGTACAACCGTGCCATGTACCAACTGCTTTGACACGATTATCAGGAGGCGGAGATTCTTTATATCAGTCATGGTAAAAGATTAATTGTGGTTTTGGATGGTAATGGAGGTTACAATAAATATTAGAGACAAAAAAATAAGGCTTTAGGATTAAAACTGAATTAGCAAGTGCACATGAAATTAATCTTAAAAAATAGTGAAATGGATACAAGTATCATGAGATGGAGTCATCTTCTTACAACATTATGGGGGAGGGTAAATGTAGTGAAAATGATGCTATTCCCCAAGGTGAATTATATGCTCAGAATTTTACCTGTTATTATGCCTGTCATCATGTAAGAGGTAGTTCGAGCTGCTCTGTTTGAAACAAAAAAAACAACTACATTATTTTGGAATGGGAAGAAAATTTGTTGCAATTTAAAGAGACTTATACACTGACTAATAAAGATATCCTGGTAACACTTTACAATAAGGTCTCATTTGTTAACATTAATGTATTAACTAACATAAACTAACAATGAGCAATACATTTGTTACAGTATTTATTAATCTTTAAGTTCATAAAAATCCAGCTGTTCATTGTTTGTTCATGTTAGTTCACAATGCATTAAATAATGTTAACAAATACAACATTTGATACTAATAATGTATAGTAAATGTTGAAATTAACATTAACTAAGTTTAATAAAATGCTGTAAAAGTCATTCTTAGTTCATGTTAACTAAGGTAGTCAACTAATTTAATGCACAATACCCGCAGAGACGCCGAGGGTATTTTCAGTTGAGGGAGGAAACGCAACGTTTTACTCATTGTATGTAGCAAGACTCAGAAACGATGATCGAAACATCTGGTGGTGGTGGCCTTACGAATCTGTGCACCAAAGGTGTGGATGTTGTAGTTTGCTCGCAACTTTGAAAACATAAAAAAAGTTCCCGATTAGATGCTGGGTGCTGCTGTTGTTGAGCTAATTAGTAAAGGTACACAAACTGCACGAGCTAAATTATGCGTTACTATCAAAACGCATCAAAATCGAATCATACCATGTACCTACCTGTCCAAAGGAAATACTGCAACCATGGCATAATCTTTCAGACCCTTTGACTCCCACAGTTGTCTCCAGCATGGAAAAGCAACACCGATATTATTTCAGGGTTTTAGCTCTTTTATGATCCAGCCTTTTTTTTCCCCATTGTACCCTTTCCAAGACTGTTTTTCTTTTGGTCGATACTTTTCCAGTGCCACTTATTGTCGGTTCAGAAGGAAAGTTAGGTTGTTGCTGTTCGCCTGTCATTCTCGCTCTGACTCTGCACAGTGTACAAGAAACGCGCTAATGATGTATGCAAACACACATTGACCGACATGGAACACATACTATCAATGATTGAACAAACATTTTATGGTCCTATGCCTTCCACAGATGATATATATTTATAAAAATACATTTAGACCGCTTAACATAATGATTGCTATCAGGCTATGAGGAGACTTTCAACCAGCATAACAAAAAATGTTTCTGAAGAGAATCACTTATTGCACCTTTAAAATCATTAGTAGTTGGTTACAAGTGCATCATATTACTTTTAATTTGAACCTCTTTTAAATATTAATCAACGGTTATGGTTAAATCCAACATATTCTTTAAAATCTAAAACATTAAAGTCCCATTCACACCAAGGATAAAGACATAGTTATAAAAATCATTCTAAATATAAAAGAATAGCAGAGTCCACACCACAACTTTAATGATAACGATACAGAGAAACAATATTGTTATTCTGCTTAGAATAAACAGAACAATGTCGTCCGCTAGTTCTTGGTGTGAACGCGTGTGTGGAAACAAGCTGGTATTTTTTGTAATAAAAATGTGGATGGAGACAAAAAACGATCCCATTTCCCTTTTTTACTGGTGAAATCAGACATTTGGCATTGTCATTCAGGACCCACAAATATTGGCCCATTGTTTTTTTTTTTATTGTTTTTTTATACATTGTATTCAACATTATATATAGTAGTTTAATGTAGTAATGTCACTGAAACTCGGCAAACGTTTTTTTCTTACACAGTACTCTCGCGCTTTCAAAGCAGCTTTTTCTCCCGGTGCTCACTATGTCCTGTCTCTGCCTCTATTAATGCACTTGCATGATAAGAATAAACCATCTAAAATGCTTCGAATCATCATACTACTAATACTAAAAATGCAATATGGTGATTTAAATGTTTGTGCTTTCACCTTGAGGAGTGCTGCTCCAGCGCGTATGCGTTTCAGATCAATGCAATCACAGTTCTAATCGCAATAAGCATGTCAAAGGTTTCAAACCACATATGAATGTAGATCGAAAGGGAAACTTTAAAGGGTTAGTTCATCCAAAAATTTAAATTCTGATCTCATTGTCCTCGCACACACGCATGTACGTTTGAACATCCGTGTTTACTACAGCATGTGCGTTGTAAATCTGTTCATCCTATAAAGTGATTGTGTGTCTTCAGAAGACTTGGATTAAATCACTCGATTGATTATTTTTACGATGCCTTTATGAATTTTTTTGTTTGTTTTTTTTGGATCTTTTAAGTTTTAGGGGAATTAACTTTAAATGGAGGGACAGAAATCTCTCAGGTATCATTAAAAAAATATTTACACCCCTAGTTGACACATCTGTCTTTACTATTTTTAACGTAACACCCTGTCCACACAAGATGTGAGTGGCGTGATGCGACAAAAGCAAATAGAACTGATTATAATCAGTGATGCTTTCTACACTGGATGCAGTGTGACACAACAAATTCCCGACATTAAACTGATTAAACCTGTTCTCTTTCTGAATACTCCAAGTGCTCACGCTAATTCTTACACAAAGAACAAATGGGTTTGCAGCGGATGCTTTGTCACATCCAGTGTAGAGTGCCTCAATGGCAACAGTGGTGTATGCAGAATTACTCATAATTTTAGAGTCTGAGTAACTGAGTTTTTTTTTAAGTCAAGTCAAGTCACCTTTATTTATATAGCGCTTTTTACAATGTAGATTGTGTCAAAGCAGCTTTACATTGATAACTGGTACATTATTTGGCTGCACAGCAGCTCTTAAAGAATAGTGTCAATGCAGGTAGATCAAAGCACTGTTGAATATCAAATGTCAAGTCAAATGTCAAGTGTCCCCAACTAAGCAAGCCAAAATGCGTCTGATATACTGTGGCAAAGCAGTGAGAATTCCATGGGACTCTTCATTAATGATGATCAATATCTCTCTTCTTTTAGACCAGCTAAGGCCGTTTCTTGATGATTCGGCAAGTAGCTTTGTTGAGCGTCTGTTTGAAGCTCTAGAGGAAAGCAAAAACTCCCGTGGCAACAAAGGAGCTGGAGAGAAGAACCGCAAAAGAGAACTGAAGGTATAGAGTTTTCTGTGTCTCCAATGTCTGAGTGTGAAGGAACATTTATTAAGAAAACAAATAAGCTGTGTCCCAGTTCAGGGGCTGCGTCCTCCGGAGGTCCCATTTGAAGGCTGCATACGTCATCGAGTTGGTCTCATTTAAGAAAAGTAACTGTAATAAAATTGACTTTTTATTCCTCGTGAGGTGTAAAATACTGTAATTTCTTTATTACTTTGCAATCTAACAGTTACTTTTCTTAAATGAGAACGACTCGATGGCGTATGCAGCCTTCAAATGCTACCTCCGGAGGATGCAGCCCCTGAATTGGGACACAGCTATAGTCTGTTCTGAATCAATTTTGAGTCACTCTTTTCTGAAACAGACACTTAATAGAAGGTAGGTTACAGGGATAGCTCACCCAAAAATGAAAATTTCACTTACTCAAGTTGTTCCAAACCGGTATGAGTTTCTTTCTTCAGTTGAACACAAAAGAAGATATTTTAAAGAATGTTGGTTATCATACAGTCAACGGTAGCCATTGACTTCCATAGTAGGAAAAAATACTATGGAAGTCAATGGCTACTGTCAGATGTCTGGTTACCAACATTTTTTAAAATATCATCTTGTGTGTTCTGCAGAAGAATGATACTCATACAGGTTTGGAACAACATGAGGGTGAGTAAATGGGTCTGTCCCTTTAAGTAAACTTTCTCTATGTCTTATTTTTTTCTCTCTCTCCTTTGTTTAGGAAGTGTTTGGAGATGAGGTGGAAGGAGTGAAGGATGGACACAGTGTGGATACAGCGGTAAAGAAGAAGAGGGTACCTCGCTTTGAGGAGGTGGACGAACCAGCTGTTTTACCTGGACCCCCTACAGAGAGTCCTGGCATGCTTACCAAGATGCAGGTAACACCATGCCATCAGTAAAAGAAGGTTCTAGACAGAGAGGTATCTGATGGAACTCATACAGGATCGCTATAATAAAATGTTGACAATTTAATGGAAGGAGTAATGGGGTGAAGTGTGATCACTAGAATATTTAGAATTAGAATGTTTTATGACTTGTAAACCTAAAAATACTTGATAAAACATATTGCTTAGTGCTGCAGTATGAAAGTTCACAGCTTTTTCATAGAGGGCACTAATTGCTCATAATTTAATATTTTTGATGTACTGCCTGTGTCAAGTGTAAATACTATATGTGATACTCTACCCTATTTTCAGATCAAGCAAATGATGGAAGCAGCCACACGGCAGATTGAGGAGAGAAAGAAACAGCTAAGTATTGTGGCTCCTGTCCCTACTGTGCAGGTAATAAACAATACCAAGAACCTGTTTACAGCGACTGCCCTGTAGTACGTGTGTTTAAAAGAAATCTAAGGAATCATAAAAATACCTTGCATTTGGTTTATTTCATTTATGATTGTTGATAAATTAATCACAGGTAATCTTGTTTTTCAGAATAAAATGTGCGCTATACTTCTGACTAAAATAAACATTCTGCTAAAGTATTTATTTTTAGACATTAAATGTAGGTTTAAAATTTTACATGTAACGCCAATAAATGATTTTTAATTTTTTATGAGAGAAGTAAAGAGACTTTCAAGTACACTTTTTATAAGTATACAGTAACAAAGCACTTATAAATTATTTTTAAACTATTAGTTTACAGTTAATTTATAGTTTATAAATTGTAGTGTTTAGATTAATACAACAATAGGCTATGTACAAGTAGTGAGTTCTTCATTGTCACAGTAATGAACAATTTTTATTGTTTAATTATCTCATAATTAAAGAGTTAGATAATGGTTTTTATGCATTAACAACTTATAAACCATACAAGTGATGTACAGTATTTTAAACCAGTAGTAAAGGAGTTATTAAAGGTGGGGTATGTATTTTTTCAACAACGCTGTTGGACATTGTTGATATTTGAAATCAACTCAAACAAACCCACCCCTCTCTTCATTGCTCCGCCTCCAAAACTTACCCTCTAATCCTAACCACCCTGCTCCGAGTCTGTCTCGAATCCCGGCCTGTCTGCTGCTGGCATGCGAGGCGAGTGCACTGACAATGACGCTAAACACCGCATTCTCTAACGGTCGTCAGTGTGCAGTGGTTTACCTGCACAACTCACTATCTGGCCACTGTTACACACGCAATGCGAGAGTGGGTGTCTGTTTATCACAGCTGACGCGCAACAAAATGCTTCAAGATAAAGTGCAGATGATGAACGAACGACAAGGAAGCACAAAAAAATGAACGTACAGTACACGAGTAAATACAAACAAGTGTTCGTTATTAGTCGCCAACAGCACAGCAGCTCCAGACAATCATGACACTCAAACCCAGTTTTACTCACATGTGAAGCAGAATCAAACGGTCTCCGCGTCTGTTTTCAGGCCTTCCTGCTTAGCTCTCTCCAGCGCTGGAAAGCTTTTCTAATATTAATGCTGGTCCTAAAGTGCTTGCCCAGTCATAAACCTTCATTCCAGTGATATTCTTTTGAGCTCTTTTATATTGTCTCATCTCTCTTTCTGCGTTTTTTTTTTTTTTTTTTTTCTTTTTTTTTTTTTTCTCTCAAATCTCCCTCTTGCTCGTTCTCTCTCCTCGACCGTCATACGCCCCCTAATGCTGATTGGTTACACGTTTGTTGTTGGTGTCGGCCCGACTAACTTCCAAACAATGTAGTTGAAAAAATACATACCCCACCTTTAATGTTTATTAGGGGTAAATACTCCTCACTTTAGATTAGGTCATGGAAAATACAAAATTGCCATTAATTAAGTTTTTTAAACCAACCTTTATTAGACATTAATTGCATTAATATTAAGGGTTCCAAAAATTTTCATAAACACATTAAACAAAAATGTGCAATATACATAAACATTTCTTCACATTTCTTCTTTACTAATTAATAAAATTGTAAAGAAATGTAAAGAAAAAATAACATTTACTTTATCATATATATATATATATGTATGAAGAGTTTGGTTCCAAAACGCGATAAACACCATTTTTAAAAAAAAATTTAGTTAATGCCAAAATCAGTATTGTATCTGGTCGGTATTGAGAAGTCAATTTTTAATTTTATTCAAAATGTGATATCCGCCGTGTTATTCTGTCATGTTTTCTACCTATTTTTCCAAACCGCGACAAACGCCAGTCTCCCTTCTCTGCAGAATGCGATACATCTGCTCAACCAATCACAGTGCACCATTCCACGCATTGTAAACAGTAATGGCGGTGCTCTGAATACATCCGGCATTCTAGTTTTCCTTATCTACTTTGTACTTTGTGATCAACAAAAACAGAAAAATGAATAATTTGACGGCATTGACGAACTTGTGGTGGTTTCTGCGGTGGGTAAGAAACGTAAACCATCAAAATCTAATCATTTACGTGAGGAGATTAAGAAGATGAGGCACTCGGGAGGAGGAAAAATGCCAGATGTTGCTTGTTCCACGACAGCATCAAACTTCTGTCATGGTCCCCAAAACTGAATCATGAACAGTTTTTAAAAGCCGTTTGACCAAGAATGATTAATTCTCGAACGGCATTGCTAGTTTTGATTCTAAACATCTGATAACATGATTGCTATTTGAATGTTTGCAGTATAGCGACGCCCCTGGGTAGTTGCAGTCAATTCCAATGTACTCGGCAAATGTGTTGTTTTTATTTTAACCGTGCGTTGGTGCCAGATACTCTTTAATCGGTAATGACAAACGGAGATATAATTAATTTATAGCATTAACAAGATGACCCGTTGAATTCATTTTGGGAGCGATGACTGAATGTATTTTTAGTCCAGTGCCTGTATATAAGATTAGTATTGACCAGGTTCAGAGGCTGTCATATATGTGGATCAACTTACTTTGTGTATTTTCAACAGTTTCAATATAAAAAATAACTTCTATTGATTCAATGGATTAAATGCATTTTAATTGCATTTTGGGAAAAACATAATCAGTTTTTATAATAAATCTTGGAAAATCAAAATCTGGATTTGAATTTTTTATGTTATTATAACTTAAAGATGCTTTGTGAAAGTTTGAAACAGAAGATAGTGGTTTTCATCTTGCCACTTTCTTGGTAAAGAAAACACCTTTTTACTCAAATTAATCAAAATGGAACCAATATATAGCGTTTTGGAACCAAACTCTTCATATATATATATATATATATATAAAATAAAAACGTAAAAGGCAGAAACATTTGCAATAATTTTAGTTACAATGTATTATATAGATATTTTTTGAGCACAGAAAAATGTTATAATTGAGTTGACCTTGATAAACACTGTCACTCAATATATCAATACTGTATGTTTTTGTTTCTATGCACACATAAGAAAATGTACACATGGTAGAACTACACTAGGGGTGGAACGGTTCAGATTTCTCACGGTTCGGTTTGTATCACTGTTTTAGGTTCACGGTTTCAGCATGGTTTGGTATGTGCTATGTATAGGGTTGGGTATCGTTTTATATTCCAGCGATTCCGATTCTGCTTATCGAATCCGGTTCTTATCGATTCTCGGTTCTGATTCCAATATTTTTTTTATGGAGAGAAAAAAAGAGCAAATACTTCGAGAATAATGTTTTTACCTTTTATTCTTGCCACATTTAGGCTATAACCAGTAGGCTGTAACTCAGGGGTTCTCAACCCTGGTCCTCGAGGGCCACTGTCCTGCAGAGTTTAGCTCCAACCTTGATCAAACTCACCTGCCTGTAGCTTCTAGTAATCCTGAACAGCTTAATTAGCTGGTTCAGGTGTGTTTGATTAGGGTTGGATCTAAATTCTGCAGGACAGTGGCCCTCGAGGACCAGGGTTGAGAAAGCCTGCTGTAACTGTTAACTGTGACAGTTCGTCTAATAATGAAATAACACTTTCAATAAGGAATGATCAGAAGCAATTACAAACCAAAACTGTTTAGCTATAACACAAAAAATACAACATAAAATATATAACAGGCAGTTGCTATTGGAGGCAGTAATGTAAGAGAGATTAAAATGCAGTCAGTAATATTGAATACATTATTACTCCACTAGGTGGCAACAAGTGACTCGTCCATTAACTAAACAAGTATTTATGAATAAAACAGAATTAAATAATTTTTAAAAAGTGATTGAATGAATGATTCAAATTAATATAGGCTAATTTTAAATAAACTAGAACATGTTGTCCTGTAGCTGCCCGAATGTATTTAATCGTGATCACTATTTAAAAAAATAAACAAAACTGATTGTCAGTTTATCCAGAATTATGCGGCTCTAATTCGAAGGTGAATGTCTTTTCATCTGTGTTTAAAAATATCTAGAACTAAAGCTAATGCAAGGGCTAGAAATCAATTAATTCTTTGCTGATACTTCCTCGTCATCTTGGAGAGCGCAGTTCATGGTTGCATAGCAATGACAGACGCCACGGGAGCACAAGCGCTTTGGAAAGGAGTGGCGCGGTCGCGCTTTCCACATGTTTTTAGACGCGACATGTGAACGGCCCCTTAAACACGGTGCATTCCTTCAGATTAATGCAGTGTTGAAGCAAAAGTCAGTGCTGACTTTAATGAACTGCGCACGTGCGTGATGAGATAAGGTCTTTGTCGCAGGTCCTAGCAGATAGATACAACTGTAAAATGCTCACTGCCGTTCGCCGTGCGAGAATGACTGAAAAAAAGTCAGGAATCGTTAAACAGAATCGAAATGCGCGCATCGTATCGAATCCCCGGTTCTTTGAAATTTGGAACCGGTTCTAAAATGGAACCGGTTCTCGATACCCAACCCTAGCTATGTTCAGTAAAAAATAGGACAATTGTTAAATAAAGATAAAGAAAATAAAAACAAATAATCTAACTACAAAAAACAGCACAAATAAATACATGAGAGCTAAGATACAAATAAAATAAACAATGCTTTACAGGTTTTTCAGGTATCTGACAGCTTTCAGGTACAGAAATTGAATAAAGTAATAAAATATAAAATAACACTTCATATAAACTTATATGAATAAATAAAGATGAAACATTATTGAAGTTACAAAAGCTATTCAGTCAAGAGTGATTTCTTCGTCCTTTGTCGTTTGATTAACATTAAAACACAGAGAGCAGGAATATTAGACTGCTGTCCCTTTAAGACATAATTCAAAGATCCAGTACACTGATACTGATACACATGCGTTAAAATAAAAATACTCATGAGAACACAATGTCAATTGGATATAGCCTAGTCATGTGGTGCGACCGTGATTTATCTTAAAATTAATTCATTTCCTTAACATGCTTAACATTTTTTTTTACAAGTTCTCAGTAATTAACATGTTTAGAAACAAAGTATTTGCAGTTCTTTTGAGATTCTGTGAAGAATGACCTTATATTTTTGTTCTATAACAGTTGCCTTCTTAAATGTAGTTAACACTCATTTTTCCTGTAAATCACATAAAACTGATAAAATGTTTTAAAAATACCATTCACTTAAGTGTACTGTATCAGTGATTCATATTTCAGCCACAGAAATTAGATATTTTATTTTTAATTTAATACAGTTATTGCTATTATTGGTCACACAACATGTGTGGCCGCTCCAAATGACACAAAGACCTTAAATATCATTAAAAATCTATTTAAAGAGATCAATAAACAATTTTATACAAAAAAAGAGAGATTTAAACCAGATTTTATTAAAATTTCACAGAATTTTATGAACACAAATTTTACATAATTTTGTTTTATTAAAAAAAATCACATCGCAAACAATAAGTGCACCATTTCATTTAAGTTGACTTAGAAAAAAATTAATTAATACTTTAATTCATCTCACATTAGGCCTAAAATGAACAAAAGTGACAGTAAAGACATTTATAATTTTACAAAAGATTCTATTTTAAATGAATGCTGTTCTTTTGAACTGTCTATTCATCAAAGAATCCTGACAAATAAAATATATCACAAAATATTTCCACAAAAATATGAACAATGATAATAATCAGAAATGTTTCTTGAGCAGCAAATTAGCATATTAGAATGATTTCTAAAGGATCATGTGACACTGAAGACTGGAGTAATGGGGCTGAAAATTCAGCTTTGATCACAGGAATAATTTTCAGTTTACTATATATTCACATAGAAAACAGATATTTTAAATTGTAATAACATTTCACTCTTCTCCTAGCAAGGTGTAACTCCATTCTTGCTGCAGGGTCAGAATTAATAGGCTGCCTATAGCCAGCGGTTTTTACTTTGCTTGGCAGTGGCATCTGGTAAAATAGATTGAAATAGTTATAAATAAATAAACAATAAATGACTAATAAATTCATAATTACCAAACTTAAATTACATGCTTTAAACATTTTTTTTTTTTTTTTTTTTTTTTGCATTTTTCTCATATTGTACAATACAAACATAAACTGTTTGAAATATTTTTATAAAATGACCCAAATTGCATAAAAAATCTATTCCAAATGATACTAAAATAAAGTACTTTATGTATATCAATTGAATATAAAAGCACAAAAACTGCCAATCTAGGGCATATATCTGTCATGGAAAACACTCTGCAGTGGTCGCACTGCATGATATTAGGTGGGCACCGCATGATATTTTCAAATTCAGTCAAAATTTACAGGCACAGAATTGGCCACCTAAACAAAACAAGCTAAAACAAGCTAATATAATTACAATGTTCCAATGAATGTGTTCCTCATACCAGTTAACATTTAGTGTGAGCCTTGTTTCATTTAATGATTTAAACTTCTGCTTTAAAATAAGCAATCAGTAATTTACATTTTTAATAATTTATAACTATTGGATTTTTTTCATCCTGTAATCGATTTATTGAAGAAATAATCGACAGATTAATCAATTATGTAGCCCTAAACTCCAGTTTACATTAAATGACGGTATAACTGGTACAGAGTAGACAGCAATGTTGTTATCTCTCATGTTATCTTTTTTTTTTTATCCCTAATAGTCTGTCATCCTTTGTCATCTAAGCTTTAAAAATGGATACCAAACTTTTGTTTTCACTCCTGTAGTCCAGACTGATTCCATCTCAGACGGACTCTAGTGCTCCACGTCCCATCCTCCCAGCGGTGGGTGCCACCCAGTCCATCGCTCCCTCTCAGGCTGCTAACTTCATGAATGACGCTATAGAGAAAGCCCGCAAGGCAGCTGAGCTGCAGGCCAAGATCCAGTCCACGCTGGCCATGAAACCAGGAATTCTGGGCGCTTTGGGTAACACAGGCCCACATAACCTGGTAGCCCTGGCCAACCTGCACGCCATGGGCATTGCACCACCGTGAGTGTTGTATACATGTAGAAATGCTGGTCATTTTTGTACATAATCTGAAGAAGAATATTGGGAGCAAGCTTCATGTTTCTTAGTAACATTTTTATTAAATTGCAATGTGTTTTCATGTTAAGGAGGAATTTATTGCTAAAACAAATTAGTTAAGTTTTCACATATTTGCTTATAGTAAAGTGGAGCCTCGTGAAATCACAAAGCCAACTCCCCTCATTTTGGATGAGCTCGGACGAACTGTTGATGCCAGTGGGAAAGAAATTGAGCTCACACATCGTATGCCCACTCTAAAAGGTACCGCACACTGCTACACACTGCTATGAATCTCTCACATTTGGTTGTTTTGAAATGTATTTTTCCTAATGTTCTCTTTTGTTTTATTTTTCCCTCTGTCTCTAGCAAACATCAGAGCGGTGAAGAGGGAACAGTTTCGGCAGCAGTTAAAGGAAAAACCCAGCGATGACCTGGAATCCACGTCTTACTTTGACCCACGCGTGGCCCTTACTCCTGCACAGAGAGCCAAGAAAGGCTTTAGGTTCCATGAACAGGGGCGCTTTGAGAAGATCGCCCAGCGCATACGCACCAAGGTAGGCAACAGCATCCCTCTTTATTTTTGACTAAAATGCATAGATTAAAAATTTGATTTTTAAAAAAAAAAAAAAAAAAAAAAAAAAAAAACTTTGATCAATAATAGTTGAGGAATCATATTATCTCCTGTCCTCAGGCTCAGTTGGAGAAGTTACAGATGGAGATTGCTCAGGCTGCCAAGAAGACAGGCATACAGGCATCCACTAAACTAGCTCTTATTGCCCCCAAGAAAGAGCTGGGAGAGGGGGAGATTCCTCATATAGAGTGGTGGGACTCCTACATCTTGCCTTCCCACATAGAATTGTAAGAGTCAAAAGCTTTCAAATCTGCTACAGACAATTATAAAATATACAAGACAAGTTTAGGGGAAAAAACATGCTGGTCCAAAGTTGTATTGACATTGTGAAGGATTCAGGCTGTCTTTTCCATATAATCTGGCAGTCATGTAGTTCCTTTTGATAATTAATAACAGAATTGAGTGAAAGTGGTCATACTACATTTCTTCTGTTCTTTTTTTCAGATCTGCATGTACAAATTTAGATGAGGTAGAAATGCATGGAGTCACCAACCTAGTTGAACACCCGATTCAGATGGCCCCTCCAGGTATTCATGCATGCATTGAACATCAAAACCTTATGCAGACAGAAACTGGTTGAATTTCAAAAGACTCATTGATCCGAATATTTGGCCTAACCTTTTATGTTTCTATTTCCGTCTTTCTCTTTTTGCTTCTCTTTCTCAGTGGATACAGATAAGCCAGTGACTCTGGGTGTGTATTTGACTAAGAAGGAACAAAAGAAGTTGAGGAGACAAACTCGTAGAGAAGGCCAGAAAGAGGTGCAGGAAAAGGTCCGATTGGGTCTTATGCCTCCACCTGAACCCAAAGGTACATCATCAGCCAGACACCTGCCAGTAAGACAGAGGAAGTTTAAATGTTTAATATGTTAACCAACCAGCCAAAGGTTTGGGCACACTTCAGCAGTTATAAAGAATGAGCCACACAGCTCATTCTTTAAAACTGTTATTTTTCAATTAAAGGTTTTTCACATTTTTTACAATTTCCAGGCCTGGAAATTTTTTGGAAAAAATAAATAAAGTCTGCACTACAGACGAGCTGCATGCTGCGATACAAGACTTTATTTCGCGTTTCACTTGCATGTCTTTTTAAGTCTTTACAATTTAAACATTCAAGCGATTTTACACCATTAGTTACTTGCGCACTCTCTGAGAGACTGTTTTCTGTGGACTCTCAGCCAAAGTGCGCACACAGCTCACCAAAGCCTCGCAAACAACTCGAGAATGTCAAATTGAGTTATTTTTATTATTTAAGACATTAAATTAATGACTGAATAACTTTTGTAACTTTTATTTTAAGGATTATCCAGTGTTATTTGACATCTGATTATTCTATTTCTTTAGTATTTCTGTACCTGAATACTACTTTTAGACCTACCTAAAAAAAACTTTAATTTGCATCTTTATTCTATTGCATTTATTTGTGCTACTGCTTGTAGTTTGTTTTATTTTACTGACTGTTCACTGAAACACAAATACATAGATTGAGCAAACATTTAGGATTTAGGTCAGATAATTGTACTTTAAAAAAAAAAAAAAAAGTCTAAAAAAAATGCCTCCCCCCATTATAAGTGTCACTTTCATGGAATATTAGATCATGAAAATTGCCTCAAAAGCCATGGAAATTTAGTGGTAAAAATGTGTATGTATAAAACCCTGTATATTTTAGCTTCTACAAATTAGCCATTAGATTACAGCTCTGTGCTCTGTACTTTTCTCTGTGTATGCAATTTTTGTGTCTGTTTGTCTGCAGTGCGGATCTCTAATCTGATGAGGGTTTTGGGGACGGAAGCTGTGCAGGACCCCACTAAAGTGGAGGCTCATGTGAGAGCACAAATGGCCAAGAGGCAGAAGTGAGTGGTTTCACATGCACAAAGTATTGGTTTCAAAGCCAATAGTACTGTATTTTCTAGAGAAGTCGTCGCACCGGGTCAAAATTGCACATTTACAAACATTATTGCACATTTACAAACATTATACAAACATTGTTTTATAAACATTATAAACACTAGGGATGTGACACGATTTTCGAATATTTGATTAGTTGATTTAATTATAGAATATCGAATTTTCGAGGTTGTGCTGTTGTTTAAAAAAATTCCCCATGTTTTGATGCTGATGCAATGGTGACATGTTCATGCAACCAGAGGGTAGCGTGCGCTGCCAATAATTTACTTAAAAGCCGTCAATCAACTCTCAGACAACAGAAGAACCAACACATTGTCTCTCACACACACTGTAGACTTGCGTGACATATAACAGAGACATTAAATTAATGTTCACGTAAGTGCCGTCATTCAGGCTGTTCACAATATGTTATAACGTACAGAATGCAGCGGTTACCCCGGAAACCCCGCAAACAAAGCAACTGCGCTAGTGAAGTTTTTAAAATGCTTCAAACAGCCATTCATTTTTTTGTAATCTCAATGTTGTTCATCACAGCACCAAATACTTAATACTTAAAGATTTAATAGGCTATTTATTTTCAAACTTAAACATTTTTATATTTTAATCTGGACTACAACATGCCCTAATGATTAGAAATGTTCTGATTATTTGTTATTGTTCAGTAAAACTTAGAGACATACATCATTAGTTAACATGTTAATTCATTATTACCTAACTGACAATGAAAAATACTTATAAAGCATTAATTATTCTTGGTTAATGTTAATTTCTTAGTTACTGTTTAATAACATTACTAAAATCAAAAGAATTTATTTAATGGACCTGAGATAAAACTAACAATGATCACTAACATAAAAATAATACTTTCTGTAACAAATGTAGCTATTGCTCAATCTTAGTTAATGCATTAAATAATGAGACCTTATTGTAAAGTGTTACCTGTTGTTCTTTATAGCCTAATTCTTTTGCACTTTAATCTGTTTGAAAATTTTACTTTATATATTTTTTGTATTGTATTATTGTATTTAAACATTCAGATTTCTTTTTATTACAAAAAGAGCTCTTAAACCTGTTATACTATGACAACACTTCTTTTTGCAACTTATTTCAATATCGTGATAATACCGTATACCGTGATAGAAGCTTCAGCAATTAATCGCAACATGAAAATTTGATACCGTCACATGCCTACCCTCACTCCACAACAAATCATTTACATTTAGCTGTATTCAGAACAGGAATTAAATTATAAAAAAGAAAAAAAAAATTAAATGCACTATACAAATAAACTCATGCATATCTCTCTCTGTCTCTCTCTCTCTCGGCATGAATCCAAATGTTTTTGCTTTTCGCATTTTGCATGCTTGGCTTTGGAAAATAAGTCATAACACCTTTTAGATGATTAAAAAAATGCAATTTATATTTTGGGAAATACGGTATTCTGTTATTCTTTTATTTTTGCTTTGCGTAGTGTGCATAGAGTGATGTTTCACCGTGTGTGTTCAGGGCCCATGAGGAGGCAAATGCAGCACGCAAACTCACGGCAGAACAAAGGAAAGAGAAGAAGGTGAAGAAACTTAAGGAGGATTTGAGTCATGGGGTTCACATTGCTGTTTACAGGTACAAAACATGACACATCAGCTAAAATACTGTAATATTTGTGCTGTAACACGCACTCACTGAATAAACAGCTTGATTACAAAGTTTTGTTAGCTTGCTGGGTTCTGCTTTAGAGAACCCAATCTCCTACAGTGTTTCCAACAGGAGTGTTCTACAGCCGCGCTGCATCCTGATAATCTACAGCTCCACAAAACTGCTGAATTGAATGCGAAAAGAGAAGTCCACAATTCAGAATAATAGTAGTCATCAAAAAAATTAATTATGCAGTGGCCGAAAATGTTAAACAATTAAACTATTTTGTAGTTTAGCTTCTTCAAAGTAGCCATTTCAACTGGGTATTCACACTCTGGGTATTCTCTCAACCAACTTTGTGTGGTTAAGGAGGACACTAGTTGGTTGCTTTTATTTTACTATCAGTCTGCAATTTAAAAACATTAGTTAGGTTAGACGCCATGTTGAATTTAACAGATGAAAACGAGGCTGTGAGGGATAGACGTATAGTCTTTACAGTGGCACGCACTGTATAAAGGTCCTAGATCACGTAATTTTCACAACTTTTAAAACTGTTTCATGGAGTTTAGTATACTGAAAGTTTTTTTTGTAAAGACATTTCATCAGCTGAACAATCGATATGTTGTTAAACAACAGTATAGTCTGTTGAACGCACTGTATTTTTTCACTCACAGCCTTGTTTTCATTCCTGTCAAAAATTAAATATGGCACTACCCTGACTAAGGTCTATTATATCATAGTCCTAAGTTGTTATATCTCGTCACATTCGATACAGATTTTTTCCTGTTTGCTCTCATGATTTCAGCTTTAAGTCAACCTTTTTTTTTGCATCGTTCTTGGTGCTTGCACACAACAACATACATATAGCATGGCCAGTTTATCCTGTTGTTTACTCGAGTGGTTTATCTGCTTTGCCCACAGAATCCGAAATCTGCATAACCCAGCCAAGAAGTTTAAGGTGGAGGCCAATGCAAACCAACTGTACCTTACTGGCACTGTGGTACTGCACAAAGACGTCAACATCGTAGTAGTGGAGGGAGGTGGGTGAATATGATTGGGGAAATCTCTATTAGGGCTGCTTGATTATTGCAAAAATCATAACGATTATTTTGGTCATTATTGAAATCACCATTATTTAACACGATTATTGGTGGGTGATATGATCAAAGTCTTATTTCATGATGTGTAATTTTATATTAAAGACAATTATCGATACATTTATCATTCTTACAACCACCACCAGAATGTCCACCTTCACAATTGAACTCTGTTAAATGCTGTTCAATTCAACAGTTCTCTTCACTAAACGAAATTCATTTCAAACACTGGATAAGAGCAGTGTGGAAATTATTAACAACACTAACATAACAAAGCTAATGTTTTATATTAAAGCACAAACTAAGAAAAGAAAAACAAACCTTTAATTAAATTAAGCTTGCTGAATCGCAGGCTATTGTCAAATAAAGTGCAACCATACTGATGTGTTTACAGTGCGTGTTGGCTATGTTGTCTCCGGCAGGGGCGGGGCTTGGGTAGACGATATTATCGGATATCGCAATATTTAAGGCGATTATTGTTAAAATATTTTTTACATATTGCCCAGCCCTATTACAAACAAAATCAACAAATAAATACAACAGAACAAAAATACAAATTAAATATAAATAATGCTTTAGGTTTTTCAAGATGTACTAACAGTGGTATTTAGATGAGTAATAGCCTACAACAGAAACTGAATAAAGTAATCAAATGTAAAATAACACTGCTGTATACATTAAATATAGACTAATCCTTATTACAACTACAAAAGTTATTCATTCAAGAGCAGTGAGTGATTTTATCTTTGTCTTTTGTTGTTTGATTAACATTAATCAAATCTCTCTGTGTGTAACTTTGTGCTGCCGTCTTGACCAGGTCTCTCTGGAAGAAGAGATAGCAATATCTCAATGGGATTCTCCTGGTTAAATAAAGGATAAATAAATAGAATAAATAAATAAATTAATGACTGCATCAGATTATTAGGCTGCTATTACTTTAAGAGCAGCACGGATCCAATATACTGTTGCACACGCATTTTCTTAACTGTTTACATTCACTTAAGACGTAACCAACTGTGTTAAAGAGGATACTCACCTAAACGTAATTTCGCCATTTTGTGTGCAAGCTCTTTGACCATTTAGGTGCGTATCCGAAGCCCACAGTAGGCTATACACTGCTTATGTGCATTTCGAGTCGTCTCGGAGCGCACGCACAGAAAGCTGCCTAGGGAACATTATCTCTTTTGTGGCTTCATGCACTTGTATTAACACTGTTTAATATCAAGCATGTCCCGCAGTTTAGCAACAGTAGACTGCATTTTACAACACTTATTTATTTGGCTGATTTAGATGTTAAGTTTGGCTTAAGAAGGAACGAAATTGCACCGCTGTGAAGGAAAGGATGGTGGCTGGATGGAATGCAGCAGCAGCAGCACAATAATCGTTTTACCTTGAGTATCTTGTTTTCATAATCGTTGGAAGCTGAAATCAAAAAATCAATTACAATTAATCGCACAGCCCCTAATCTCTATGGATGTTTTTTTTTTTTTTTTTTTTAATTATTATTTTCAGAATCATTATTTATCCCTTAACTGACTCCTTCCTCCTTGTAGGACCCAAGTCACAGAAGAAGTTTAAACGACTGATGTTGAATAGGATCAAATGGGATGAGCCGAATTCCAAAAGAGATGGTAAGGGGAAATAGGAGTGTATGTAGACCAAACATTTATAATCAACCTTTTATGAGCTGTGATTCAGAGTTGACCCTCCATGAATTTTTTTTTTTTTTTTTTTTTTTTTTTTTTAAAGAGCCTCAAGATTCAGATGATGAGGGTTCCAGGAAGAATAATAAATGCACCTTGGTTTGGGAGGTAAATGCATACCTGTTTCATTCTTCTGCAAAGTAATGGAACATTTACCAAAAAATATTCATTACTCTCATTACTCACCCTTTGTAATAGAAACTATTTTTTTGCCATTTCATTCAAGTCAAGTCACCTTTATTTATATAGTGTTTTATACAATACAGATTTTCGAAGCAGCTTTACATCAATAAACAGCAAAAATAATTCTCAATGTTGACCATGTCATGGTTTTATAGCTATACAAGTAGACACTGTAATGTGAAGTAATACTAAGTAAATAAGTAATATTAAGTTTTTCTTTTTCTTATTAATCCTTTGTGTACTTAAATGTATCAATTTTATTCCTCAGGGTACAGCAAAGGAACGTAGCTATGGGGAGGTTAAGTTTAAGCAGTGTCCAACGGAAAGCATGGCTAGGGAACATTTTAAGAAGCATGGCACCGAGCACTACTGGGACTTGGCTCTGAGTCAGAGTGTTCTGGAGACAACTGATGACTGAGATATAGACTGAACTTTGAAGAACAACAACAGAGGACACAGTGGCATGTGGACCTTGCACGCTTTTTTTTTTTTTTTTTTTTGAGAGAGAGAAAGGTGGGATAGACTTTGGCAGAGACAAACATGTATATGTAAATATAGTTTGAGTGTGTAAAAGGATGATTGTGTTTTGGATACCTGCAGTACAGGTGTGAAACAATGCAAGACTTCAGAATGAGCTAGGATGTTAACCCTTATGCGTACTGCTGCAGAACTTTACAGTGGTGGCAGCTTGAACAAGGGTGGACACTGGTTTTGTATCTCTTGTAACAGTTTTATAGTGTAGGCTGTGCCGTCTTTGATCTCATGTGTTATTTCTACCTTGGATCCATCTTGTTTGAGTACAGCATCAGGTGCTCTCACCATTTTGAGCATCAGGTGCTCTCACCTTACTTTTCAGTAAGTAAGCCTCACTCCTGAAATAAGTTAATTGACATGGTGTAGTTTGTTACTGATTGACCAGACATGTTTGAGTGCAGATTCTAGAGCATTGGTTTCAGTATAACACAAAAGTGTTGATTTTAATGTGGCTGAAGAATGGAGAAGTATCTTTTATTTTGGTTCACATATTCAAATGTCCAATAGAAAGTGACAGAACACATGGCTATTTACATTTATGGCACATTTATTTTTCATGCTCTTATTTTTTTCCCCCCAATTTCATGTCAAGAAATCAAATGCAAAAAGTACAACCAACCAAATGTTGATCATTAAAGCTCAGACAAAAAAGAAAGTTTTTGCTTGTTTGCTGAGAGATTTACTTCATGTTATATATAACGTAATTTCAACAAATTTAAAAGACATCAATTTTATTAAAGAATACCACCTTGGATTTTTGATTTACACAGCCACAGTTAATTGTATTGTATTATTATGCATACAACAAATTCATAAGGAAAATTTGTAAATAATAAATCTGCTCCATAGCAGATTCCAAGTGGTCAGGCTTAGGGCTTAAAACCAATTCCACTAGTAGTGGGCAGGCACTTTCTCAGTGCAAATATGTACATCAGAGTCCATGAGAAGTATAATCGCCTAAATTACGAGACCTTGTATGTTTTCACAACAGAAATTATATTTGTTGTGATTGCTCTTTAGTAGATGGAGGAAATCCAACTGTTATATAGTGATTTGTTCAGATTCATAATTCATTTGTTCAGAGCATTAACAAGCTCAAGTGTTCATGTACATCCAGGCTAGACATCCTGGCAGTTCTATTAAACCACTCATACTGTGTCTTCTGGACCCAGTTGTGATCACATAACTGCTGGTTTAAAGCACTTCCAGAATTCTTGCACTGACTGTAGTGAATTTGTGCAGATAGTTCAAACTTACATATACACTCACAGACTAGCACTCCAGCACACTTTGTCCCCACTAGAGACTCTGCCATTCTGGGAATGGTCAAACATGGTAAAGTCTGTTGCTGGGATTTGGTTTGGTTGTAAAGCCAGAAGATGCATAGGTTTTTCTAGCATTAAAGTCACTATGAAATCAAAATGGACAATTCTTTTTATGGAATATTACAGTATTAATTTATAAATGGTTTATCCATGCAATTAAATTCATGCGCTTGTATAATCTTTAATCAAAATAACTTCCCATTCCTCTTGCAACAACATCTCTTCTCTTCTCTGATGGTGTTTACTGGTGCAGAGCGGGACAAATTGTCACTCACATGAGATCAACACATTCCAAAAGAGCTGGGACAGGGGCAACAAAAGACTGTTGTGTTCGAAATCGCCCCCTATACCCTCGTTCACTATTCCCTACATTACTCCACTAATATAGTCCACTTGAAGGAGTGAATGAAACGAGTGAGTGAATTCGGACACTGAGTGCACCGGAAGGGCTGCCGATTTCGCATAGTTTGTGCTTGCTGTTTAATAATTTGAAACGTAGCAAACTGGCAGCTCTAGTAGTAATGAATATTTATGTTGAACTCTGCCATGGAAACTAGCATGTACAAACCTTAATTAAACGATTTAATGATCAATTAAAAAGGAATTTATTATACCTGTATGATATTCTGGACCAGCGCGGTTTGGAAAATGAATTGATGATTGATTCAGCTGCGGGCGCCATCTCCTGGCGAGACGCGGGAATTCATTCAGCGCGCGACTTTCACAGTGCATTATGGGTATTCTCAAGCCGTTGAGCGTGCATCGGTTGTACACTCGTTATTGCGGTGCATTGTGGGATTGAATGAGTGCACTCAACATTGTCCACTATGGTTTCGGAAACCACTACACATTGCGTTCCCCTCAAATAGTGCCCTATTTAAGGGTATAGGGGGCGATTTCGGACACAGCCTGGGAAAGTTGAGGTATGCTGAAAAAACACCTGTTTGGAACATTCCACAGGTGAACAACTTTATTGGAAACAGGTGAGCGTCATGATTGGGTATAAAAGGAGCATCCCAAAAGGCTCACTCATTCATTCACAAGAAAGGATGGGGTGTGGTTCACCACTTTGTGAACAACTAGTCCAACAGTTTTAAGAACAATGTTTCTCAGTGTATAATTGCAAGGAATTTAGGTATTTCATCATCTACAGTCCATAATATCAAAAGATTCAGAGAATCTGGAGAAATCTCTACATGTAAGCGGCAAGGCCATAAACCAACACTGAATGCCTGTGACCTTCAAACAGACATCATTCTGTAAAGGATACCACGTGGGCTCAGGAACACTTCGGAAAACCATTGTCCGTTAACACAGTTCGTCACAACATCTACAAGTGCAAGTTAAAACTCTACTATGCAAAGCGAAAGGCATCAACAACACCCAGAAACGCCGCCGGCTTCTCTGGGCCCAAACTCATCTGAGATGGACTGATGCAAAGTGTCAAAGTGTGCTGTGGTCTGACAAGTCCACATTTTAAACTGTTTTTGGAAATCATAGATGTTGTGTCCTCTGGGCTAAAGAGGAAAAGGACCATCCAGACTGTTATCAATGCAAAGCTCAAAAGCCAGCATCTGTGATGGTATGGGGGTGTGTTAGTGCCCATGGCATGGGTAACTTGCACATTTGTGAAGGCACCATTAATGCAGAAAAGTACATGCAGGTTTTGGAGCAAAATATGCTGTCATCCAAGCATTCCTGAACATTTCAAAGTTTGTGGGAAAATAAAAATGACACTTTTCCAGCAGTTGATTCACTTTCTTTTTTTAAAGTTTTTTTTAAACTTTTTTTTTTTTTTTTTTTTACAGTTTAACAATGACAAAGACAAAAGATCATTCTTTAAAAAGGACAAAAGCACTACAACCTTTAAATATATAATTTTTCAAGAATCTGGTCCAACAGTTCAACTTTTAAAACTCTGGCTTACATTAGACTACTGCCTTTTTTCCTTTGGGTTCTCTGAAATCTGAAAAAGAAAGTAGGATGTTGCCAGAGCATGTCAATTTAGTTGTCATGTTACATTCAGGAATGTTAATATGTTAAACACAATAATATTCACTTTTTCAATTGCTCAACACAAAAATATTCTAACTATGACTTAAATATTATTACATTGTTTATTTATTTTATTCAAAATTCATGCTTCCATATCTTTCTACGATTTCTACAATTAACATTTTTAAATGGAAGCACTATAGAAGGGTTGTTCAATCTTTTAAGCTGAGTTTATCTCCAATCCTAATTAAACACACCTGAACCAGCTAATTAAGGTCTTTAGGATCACCAAAAACTTCCCGGCAGGTGTGTTGGAGATGAACACTGCATGAAGGTGGACACCTCTGGCAATTACTCAAGACTTAACTATGGGACAGCCGGGAACATTAATCTATTTTTCCATGAATCTATAGCATTCAAGTGACAAGTGTTCCAACTTTATCCTGTAAAATAACAGTGCTGAGTTTGTTTGTTTTTTCAATTATAATTTCTTTAAAGCTGCAGATTCACCTTATTTAGAAATGAGTCTCTTTAAATTTCACAAAATAGCTTTTTGTGATTATTTCAGCAGGAACAGGAAACTAAAGGGGGATCTGTTACATTCCTCATATTTAATACTAATTCAGGAATATGAATGATAACCTGATGAAGAAGTAATAATGCCTAAACCAAACTCCTAGTTGATTACAACAAATCGAGTAAAGCGGTTGAAAACGCCCATTGTGGTTTGCCTGACTGATACCCCACTGGGTAACACCTAGCATTCCACAGATATATAAGTAAATATATATAAATAAAGGTGACTTGACTGACTTAACTTGATCTTGTGGTCATCAACAACAAATCAATGTTAGTTCAGTATTACTGTCACCAACCATGTGTCCTGCAGCTTTCATCAAAATTTCAATGCTGATACTTTAAACATTGAAATGTCAATCTTAACCAAAATGATGGTTTGGATGAAAACTCAACATTATATCAATGCCACCGTGGTATCTGGGATACTTGATAGTAGTGAAAGCAACACTTCTCCAAATTGGCTTTCACTCTTTCTATCTGTAAAAAGGACAGCAAATACTCCAGGGCCCTCATTTATCAATAGTGCGCACACACAGATGTGTGCGCAAGAACAGTTTCACACAAAGCACCAACTTGTATTTATACGTATGAATGTGTTTAAATATAAGCACAGCTAAGCATGCTTACGCAGAGAATCTAGTGGTAGATTGGTGATTCCACAAAAAGTAAATGCCGCCGCGTGTTTCCTGTGTCCTTTAATTGCAAATACTCAATTAGTAATTTACAGCGAGTAACAGCGATTTTAATGTCAAACCATTTCTTTTTTATTTCTGGCAGTGTTCTTTCCTCTCACCCAACAGAATTAACAGCAGCCGTTATTTTCTCCCATGTAATATTTATACTGCAGATCCCTTACCTGTAAAACTCTGAATGATTGTTCTGTCTACCTGCCTAACTCAGTACCCCTACAGGTAAACTAATGACTTAGGACTGAGATAACATTCCCAAAGTACATTGGGAATAGATTGAATGGGAATTGGTTGTAGTTTAGCAGGACCTTTTTTTTTTTTTTTTTTTTTTTGACTGCTATAGAAGGGTGGGGTTTCAGATATCCTGGGTGAGGGGGCTATTCAGGCTAGATATTTTTAAACTTTGTAGCTATATCTGCAGCACTGGCTGTACATAGATAGATATATTATTTTCACTTCAAATAAAATGCTACAGCTTTTAATTTTCCACCATCCAATGACAATTCTGAAAGTAAATGTGACAGGGGCCTACTGTTGCAATAGTAACAAATGCAACTTTAACGAGTATTTACAAGTAAATACGAAGATACAAATTCCGTTAACAGACGTGTAATTGTCAGACTTTGCTTTCTGCAACAGACTGAAGCCGCCTCGTATATAACGTGCAGTTGCTTTCAGCTAATAAAGGAAAAAATACAGCAGTTTTCTGGTGTTATCATTGCTTCCTCAAAATTCACCTCTGATCGTTTTTAATCAATGCACAAATCGTAAAAAAAAAAAGATCAAAGCAGACTGGGTGGGCAATATAGATGTTTGGCCCATGCCTAGATCTGGCCCCGGGTTCTGCTTTGGCTGTGATATAAGCTGTACCTCTAAAAACCAGGTAACATAGTAGACCTTGGTGGGCTCAAATGCATTGTTTGAACAAGCAAAGAGAAAATACCTTCCAGGACAAGGCTGAGAATGTGGACCCTGAGGAACAACACATTCATTTTTATAGTGTGGCAAATCGGCCCTGTTGTCCAGTAGTATCTGTTGTCGGCACCACCTGCAAATAATTGAATATGAGGTAGTCTAAAGACTCGTCTAGAGGGAGCTTCTAAAGACGGTTCAGATGTCATGTAACAGAGATACACTTTAATGTCATTAATATATTAAATATTTTAATATACAGTATATTAATGTATATAATCTTTATATTATGTGGTCTTTATTGAGTGCTCTTGAGGACAAATGTGAAATTGCATTTCCGTGTTTTTTCCCCTCCCAAAATTGATTTTTAATATTAATATTAAAATACAATATAAAATAATAGTATACATTTATTTTTTTCCTCATTGTACTGTATGTTTTTTTCTCATTAATGTTTGTACACCACATTGTAGATTAATACCAAGGTTGTTATGCCTGTATATTATAAATACAGCGGCAGAAGAACATCTTTGACGTCGGCCTTATTTTTTTAATTCGTTCTTAAACATGGGTAGCTCAGATATTTGAGATTGTTAGCGCACGTTGATGCTAAGAGCATTATATGCATGTCTGTCAATCAACATTAGAGCGCCACTCTCAGGCTGAATAACGCAAGGATGTTAGACCTCTGTCAAAGGTGTGTCTGCATGTGCTCAGCGATTAGAATATAAAGCTTACAAAATGTTTATCATTAACTAGAGCTAAGACCCAGAATCTGCCCTACCTAAATTTACGGGCAGGAGCCTACTGATGCAGGCTTCCCCTTGTTTGGTCAGACCAGGACGTTTTTTTTTTGTTTGTTTGTTTGGCGAGATCTGGCAACACTAGTTTCACAGCGGTCAAAAGCTATTTGTACCCCATATTATGCCTAGATTCAACTCCATTATTATACTCCAAGTATATTAAAGTATACCACATTCGTTTCACATTGTAAATTACATGTTATTTTATAAAGTGATGAACTTTGTATGAAATATCACCGTACAATAATTTAAAAAGTTTTATGAAACCATACCACTTTTTAATCAGGCGCCTACAGCGGGTTACTGGGGCCCTTTTCCTGGGGTCCTCAGTCAACGTGCTGCGGAACGTTTGTATGCGCAATGAGCTGATGGTCTTGTTTTGGTTGCACGTTTTTATATATTTGGAGGGACGTGTACGATTCCGCTAATCTTATTGAATCTTTACCATGATGCCGGGGGAGAACCAGGCCAAAGCCGGAGGAATCGCCTCTGAAGCAACTTCTGGCACTTGTCAAAACTGCACTGTTTTAAATCAGGTGAGAAGTTTATTCCTCAAACTAACATTCTATCCAGTAGTTATTTCCTTGCTTAATTGTTTACCCCAGTAATGATGGCCATGCCATGAGAATTAATAACTAATAATTAAACACATGAAGGTTGAGTGGATGAATACGTTATATATGTTGTTATATTACATCTATCTTAGTCACTGTTGATTTTAATATACAGTCACATCGTATGAATGTGATTTCCAGTTAGTGGCACGCAATTGATTGATTGTTATTAATTTATTAATTTGGTGTTTAATGCTGGTACCAGTGTCGTGCTTTATTTTTTGATGAATTGCCTTATTCGTGGTTCTGGCTGTTCATTACAAGTAAAGCTAATACTATGTCTACGTTTTCCAGAGCTTAGATGAATATGTGGCTGCTTTGTTAACTCTCAAGCAGAAGATCGTCGACACAGAGTGAGTGCATTATTACTATTGTTTTTAATTATGTTTAATTATACTGCATCATTCAAGATGTTTACCTTACAGCTAAATTTGCATAGCATCAGTTCAGTACTTACAAGGCAGCAAAAGAATAGTATGATAGTATGAATAGTCTGACTTTGGTTTTTATGCAGCATCAGTGCCGCTCTGTTGTCATGACACTCAGCGTATTGTTTTCTGCCTATTAAAAATGGGAAATTCACAATTTAGTATGCAAATAGATGCGAGAAAGAAACCTAAATACTGAATTACTATGTCAGTATTGCAGTGACACCAGTACTGTGGGTTACATTTGAACGTTGATCATTCAGTGGCAGAGCCGTTGAAAAAGAGAATTGCGACACTCTTCTGTGATCTCGCTGTGATGTAGCTCTCAATAGTTCCAGACAAACCCAGGCTGTCAACATGTTTGAATGGGTTTCAGCGGGGCAGATGGCAGCAGCGAGTATATCTGAGGCAATTTCGGTAAATATTAAAGCATAATGTGCACTACTACGTTGACTAGAATATATGCTAAGACTAAGGGATGTTTTAAAAGAGATGTGGTAGTAGTATGTAATATAATCTGTAGTAATAATAAATGCAATGTTGTATGAGTGTTGAATATATTAATATTTATATTTATTTATTATTATTATTATTATTATTATTTTTTTTTACTAATTATTCCTGTGGTAGAAAACGTTGTGGCACCAAGACTGGCTACTATGAATGAAGGGGGCCCTTAGGTTTGCTATAGCCCCAGGGCCCTATGGGTTCTTAATCTGGGCCTGAACAAACTGACATCTGGTTATGATGGCTAGTGAAGTTTTGCTCATGTTATCTAACTGCAATTAGAATTGAATTAGCTTTTATATAATGATAAACATTAACCAAAACTGGCAACATAAAAATACTGAGTATTGATAGACTCATGAGAGGTCAACTAAAGTGTTAAAAATGTCAAAAACCCAGTCATTTCATCAACTTGCCAGCCAATGTGCTTGGAAGACACTGAAATGAATGGGGTTCGTTACTGGAACTATTGCGTTTTCGAATTTTGTAACTATTGGTTGCCCGACGACTTGCTTCTGCATTCTCCGATTCTAGTGGAAGTCTATGGGATTGTCGTAACTCTATTAACGGCTCTGTTCAATGCAAGATTCTCAAATTTTAAACATACAATACTTATTACATACACTTATTACAACTTAATGTACAAAGTAGAGTTTGAATTGAACATGTTTGTTAAATGGTTCAAACTTTAGTAATTGCAATTGAATTGCAAAAGTTAATGTCTAGGGTTAGGGGGGTTCTAACTAGAATGTTTAAAGAAATATATTTACAGGGCTTTTTTTTTTTTTTTTTTTAAAGTACTGTTACTAATAATCAGGTTCTTGCTTAATGGCAAAGATGAACATTTTACTTGCTGACACTGTCAAATAAAACTATAACAGTATTGTTTTCTAGTAACTTTCACATTTTTATTTCAGCCATCTCTTGGGTGAATACAAAGAGAAGTGTGATGATATCCTTTTTAATGTTATATAGACAATAACATTGTTCTTGCTTTTGGCATGCTGTCTGTTGATTTACTGATTCATTTTATTGTAGATTTGATTGTAGTTGTTGGGTACCTGTTTTATGCAACATCACATGAGCAAGAGTACTGTTGTATTGAATATATTTGCCCAGTTCATTTTTCCCCTTATCCAACAAAAATGGTTACAAAAGAAACTAAAGTGTCAAACTTTTCAAGTTACCAAGCTTTTGTATTTGACTAGAGCAATGGCAAATATCCTTCTGGTTCCTTAAAAATATCACTCTGGGTAATTTAATTATTCTGTTAAAGCTCCACTATGGGTTTTCCATTACCTATTCCATGATTGCTAGTGAGAGAAACGTTCAAACCTGAAGTGAGAAAAAACACAGATACTCCAACTCTAAAAAGAAACTATGCTCGACAATCGCACTCTGCTACCCACTCTGTATCACTCATATATACTGGTCAGGAGCAGTGAACACACAACTTGAAAGTTAACATTGTTCTGAATCCATTTTTGTTTTCCTTGACAAAAAGTCACAGCTTCAGAAATCACAGAGGTAAGACCTTATTTTCTTTTTCACTACAATTGTGTGTAATAGATTTACTTTTAGGAGACATTTGTTTTAAGTAGCTTATCAAAGTGATTTACAGTACACATTTTCCAGGCTGTTACCAGAACAGGTGACTGAGAATACGCCATGCATGTGCACTGATTCCTCAAATGGCATACCCCTAATGACTGCAAAGACATTTTACTTATCATGTTGCAACTAAAGTAATGCAAAGCTAAGATGCTGCTCTACAAGTAGATTTATGCTCAGTTGCTACAGAAAAGTTCCTTAATACAAGCACAGGTAATTTGCCATGCAGTAACATTTTAGGAGTTTGATAATGTGCACAATAGCCTAATTTTCTGCAAAAAAATTGTTGGTTGTGATTTAAGTATGTTGACCATCTAAATGTGTATTTGAAGAATGCCTTTGAAACATGGTGATGTGTTTTTCACAGAGAAAGCAGCAAACTGCACAGACAGCTGGATGAGGTGCTACTGAAGCTTGAGCCCTTAGAGAAACAAACAGTGGAGTATGAACAGATGAAGACAGAGCTGGAGAATGTTAAGGTTTGCCCGAATGTCTTACCTTCACTAGAGTTCGCAATTCCAATATTTTAGTAATCACTACCAATTCTAGTGAAATTCCCTGATTCTCGTTGCCAATTTCAATACAGGTTAAAAACTCCCCCCTTTATTTAAAAAGATAAATATTAATATAAACTAGGGCTGTCAACATTAACACATGCAATTAATTCTAAATCTTTAAAATAATTTAACGCAAATAATACATATGAATTACTGAAGCACGTGAAATTGCGTCATTAACAATTTACGTCACGCAGTTAGATCTTAGAAGTTGGGAGTTTATCACACTGAGCATCTACAATACCTGTAACCCTGGTAGACACAAATTTCTATTCTAAATCTTCAACCCGATTTCGCTTCTCTGTTTGCGATCAGATCATTTTAAGCCCCTAAACTGTAAATTTTTCAGTCCAGTGATCCAGTAAGCCAATTCATTCAAACAATTAGTAAAAAAAACTGTGCTAATCTAAAGAAAATCAGGCTGATTACAGCAGAGATGGCAGATAGAATAGAGACTTGTGTTGTGTTGTCAGTGAATTATTCATTCCAGTGTGTTTCGCTTTAATACACGACCTCTGTCATATTCTGTCATTGTTTCTGAAGAGCGTGAGCCTTTACGCATCGCGCTGTGTGATATAGGCCTACAGACTGAACGGAACATCAAAACATCCCAATGCTGTATGTCCAGATGATATGCAAACTACGTTTCTCAGCTGGATAAAGCAAACCAGCATCTTGCTAGTAAAGTTTTGATGGATGAGGATTGCAATCAAGGTAAAAATCATTACGTTGACGTACAGGAATCGTACAGTAAACATGCCTGAGTCCGTCGAATTGATGAACAAACAGTGTATGTGCTTTCTCGACGCACTGATTGCACATTGTATTTATTAGGGATGTGCCCGAAGCTGAATACCATATTCGGAAAGGAAATGACGTGTACTACGGAGCCCCTAAAGGGAAAACACATGAGATGGGAGGAAAAAATATATTTCTTTCTATATATATGCTTTCTCTCGCAATTATATAGTTGGGTAATTATAATGTAAATAATTTGCCAGCATCAGGAAGCTGCTGTTAATATGCGGAGTATTGAAATAGCTTTTGAATGCACGCGCGCTTTTACTTTCACTTTCGAGATTCGCAATCACACGTGCTGTGTGTATACCAGGGAGCGTCAGCTACTTATTACACATTTTACAAGATTAGATATTTGTCAGTGACGCTTAGGACAATGGTGAATGGTTTGCAGTTCCTATCAGCCATCTCTCCTTACTCTCTTTACGTGGTAAGTGAAATCTGTTGTACTACAAAGTAACAGGCTCCTGTTAGCAAACGACTAACCATGTCCCTTTCGGGGTGCCCTGGACTGCGTTTTTTTTTTCCCCCCGTGCCTTTCCGAATACGGATTTAGTATTCGGGCACACCCCTAGTATTTATGCACAGACACATTTCAGTACATTAACGATTGTTTCCACACACATTCAGGATAATGTTTTTATCGGTGTATGTTGTTGTGTTTAGTAATTCTGAATGGAATCGTGTACTGTAGTAGGCATATGCAGTCAGGTCAAGGCAGTTGTTTTTTTGGCATCTCCATTTGGTCCTGTTTAGTATTGAAACTTGACATGTCTAAAATATAAACAAGCTCTAAAAAGCTTTTTGCCGTTGCACTGTACACATACTGTACGCTGAGTTCTGAAAAAATTTTTTTCTGTAATGTTTATTTTTTCATGGGTGCTTTAGTGTGCATGAATTTATGAATTAAATGGACTCTTGTATCTTTTTTTTTTCTTTTTTTTTTTTTTTTGGTTGTTTGGTGTCCTTTTGGAGCCTCTAAGTGTTTCCACGCATTTTTAGACGTGACATGTGAACGGCCCCTATCTTTAGTGATCCCGCTTCTGGAATGCTTCTGAAACGTGCCGCGACGTGGCTGGTGTAAACACAAGCATTGAGTAGCCTGGCTGCAGACATGTGCAGTGTAAGTAAGGGGTTATCCTTTGCTGAAACGTCCTCGTCATTGTGGAGAGCGCAGTTCATGGTTGCATAGGAAGCGCAAGCTTTTTGGAAAGGAGAAAGTGGCGCGGCTGCGCTTTCCACGCGTTTTTAGACGTGACATGTGAGTCGCCCCTATAGCCAAAGTCCCTGGAAGGCAAGCCTGCAACCTTTAGCCAAAAAAGCGTTAACGGCTATTGCTAACGCTCCGCCTCTGGCTGTATGCAGGGAAGGAGACCAGAGGCCGTTTTTTGAATGGATGTCAATGGATAAGAGGCTTCACTATGCTGATTAAACAGCTTTTGTGGGGAAATAGCTAATCATTTAATTAATCGACAGCCTGTTTGCTAATCTTCAGCATGTTTTACATGAAATAATACTTTCGTTGGGAACTATATGTAGATTTTAGCTTGATAAAAATGTATCTTTTAAGAGAAGGCAGACTAGGGAATGTTGCGACTGATGTCACTGCCATTACAACATAGGCTGAGAGGTGCCGCACGTGATTAAGTTAGCCGTTACGCTTTCTCCAGTGGTAAGAGATGCAGACCCTCTCATCTCCCTATAATATACAGTCTCTGCTATAGCTGCATCTCCATTTCTCCAACTACGGGCTAGGCCACGGGTCAAATAGAAAATGCGCACTGCATTAATCGCGTTAATAAAATTAGTGCCGTTAAAATTAATTTGTGTTAATGCGTTATTAACGTGTTAATTTTAACAGCCCTAAAATATATATATATATATAATATTATCAGTGCTTCCCACAGGTTTGAAATATACTTGCGGTGGTAGCCGGGTGAAAAATCCTCCTATTACCCACGGCACAAAAATGATCTACTACATGTGACAAACAAATAATCTGTGGTTTTTTTTTTTTTTTTTTTTTAAACAGTATTTTTATTTATTGAAATTAATTTTAATTACATAGCATACTATTACATTTAATTACATACTAATATTATGCATTATTATGCATTGTAAATTATGCAAAATTACAGCATTTAAATGGTTCTCCTTTTCCTATGTTCTCCTTGCTGTCATATAGTGTCTCTTTCAGTGAATGGGACACAGATTTTACTAGTAAAATTTATATAATGAATAATATACGTGTCAAATAATGTTCTTAGTCTTTTCTTCCTGTGGGGGAGACTACAATAATTTACTATGAATTAAATGGAAATCAAATTAAATACAATTTATTGTGTAACCAAAATACCAATAATGCCCAGAAAAAAGAAAAAAAAACTTGGCGTGTGACTTTTAATTATAAACAAGGCCGAAATACACCGGGACTCTTATTTTGAAATGTCTACACAATTGCGGGCTGATCCTTCATATTCTTACAACCGTCTAAAACATTTTATATAAAGGCCATAAAGTAGACATTGTAATAATTCATCAACTTGAGTTCATTAGCAATCGCTTGGCATAAATCTGCGCTTTTCATTGAATGAGAATCACTTTGAAGCAGTCTGAAGCACTGTTGCGCGAGCCTGTAGAATGTGCAACAACGCTGCCTTGTGACTTTGCAACATGCAGCGCTCTTTGTGAAATATCCACCGCATCTCTGCAGCGCACGTGGGAATGTCAGCGGGAGTAAACAGTTCTGACGCACACATAACGAGCAGGTACGAAACACGTAGGGCGAGGGGAGATTTTCCACTAGTTAATCGATCGCGGATGGTTTCATTATCTTGGGCGGATACAAAAGCATAAGAGGATAAAAATAATAAAAGCATAAATGTGTCTCCAAATATACTTGGACGGCCGATAATATACCTGGGCGGCCCGCCCAAGTAAAGTCTGTGTGGTAAGCACTGTGTGTGTGTGTGTGTGTGTGTGTAATATATATATATATATATATATACCCTCCAAATCATTGAATTCAGGTGTTCCAATCACTTCCATGGCCACAGGTGTATAAAATCAAGCACCTAGACATGCAGACTGCTTCTACAAACATTTGTGAAAGAATGGGTCGCTCTCAGGAGCTCAGTGAATTCAAGTCTGGTACTGTGATAGGTTGCTACCTGTACAATAAGTCAATTCGTGAAATTTCCTCACTACTAAATATTCCACGGTCAACTGTTAGTGGTATCATAACAAAGTGGAAGCAATTGGGAACAACAGCAACTCAGCCACGAAGTGGGAGGCCATGTAAAATCACAGAGCGGGGTCAGCGCATGTTGAAGTCGCCAACTTTCTGCAGAGTCAATAGCTACAGACCTCCAAACTTCGTGTGGCCTTCAGATTAGCTCAAGAACAGTGCGTAGAGAGCTTCATGGAATAGGTTTCCATGGCTGAGCAGCTGCATCCAAGCCTTACATCACCAAGTGCAATGCAAAGCGTCGGATGCAGTGGTGTAAAGCACACTGCCACTGGACTCTAGAGCAGTGGAGACGTGTTCTCTGGAGTGACAAATCACGCTTCTCTGTCTGGCAATCTGATGGACGAGTCTGGGTTTGGCGGTTGCCAGGAGAACGGTACTTGCCTGACTGCATTGTGCCAAGTGTAAAGTGTGGTGGAGGGGGAATTATGGTGTGGGGTTGTTTTTCAGGGGTTGGGCTTGGCCCCTTAGTTCCAGTGAAAGGAACTCTTAATGCTTCAGCATACCAAGACATTTTGGACAATTTCATGCTCCCAACTTTGTGGGAACAGTTTGGGGATGGCCCCTTCCTGTTCCAACATGACTGCGCACCAGTGCACAAAGCAAGGTCCATAAAGACATGGATGAGCGAGTTTGGCGTGGAGGAACTTGACTGGCCTGTACAGAGTCCTGACCTCAACCTGATAGAACACCTTTGGGATGAATTAGAGTGGAGACTGCGAGCCAGGCCTTCTCGCCAACATCACTGCCTGACCTCACAAATGCGCAAATGGTCAAAAATTCCCATAAACACACTCCTAAACCTTGTGGAAAGCCTTCCCAGAAGAGTTGAGGCTGTTATAGCTGCAAAGGGTGGGCCAACTCCATATTAAACCCTACGGATTAAGAATGGGATGTCATTAAAGTTCATGTGCACTTAAAGGCAGGCTTCCCAAAACTTTTGGCAATATAAGTGTATATATTACACCGATCAGGCATAACATTATGATCACCTTCCTAATATTGTGTTGGTCCCCCTTTTGCTGCCAAAACAGCCCTGACCCATTGAGGCATGGACTCCACTAGACCCCTGAAGGTGTGCTGTGGTATCTTGCACCAAGATGTTAGTAGCAGATCCTTTAAGTCCTGTAAGTTGCGAGGTGGGGCCTCCATGAATCTGACTTGTTTGTTCAGCACATCCCACAGATGCTCGATTGGATTGAGATCTGGGGAATTTGGAGTCCAAGTCAACACCTCAAACTCGTTGTTGTGCTCCTCAATCCATTCCTGAACTATTTTTGCTTTGTGGCAAATTATCCTGCTGAAAGAGGCCACAGCCACCAGGGAATACCGTTTCCATGAAAGGGTGTACATGGCCAACAACAATGCTTAGGTAGGTGGTACGTGTCAAAGTAACATCCACATGGATTGCAGGACCCAAGTTTCCGAGCAGAACTTTGCCCAAAGCATCACACTGCCTCCGCCGGCTTGCCTTCTTCCTATAGTGCATCCTGGTGCCATGTGTTCCCCAGGTGAGCAATGCACACGTACCCGGCCATCCACGTGATGTGTTTAAAAAAAAAAAAAAAAAAAAAAAAAATGTGATTCATCAGACCAGACCACCTTCTTCCATTGCTCTGTGGTCCAGTTCTGATGCTCACGTGCCTACTGTTGGCGCTTTCGGCGGTTGACGGGTCAGCATGGGCACCCTGACTGGTCTGCGGCTATGCAGCCCCATACGCAACAAACTGCGATGCACTGTGTGTTCTGACACCTTTCTATCAGAACCAGCATTAATTTCTTGAGCAATTTAAGCTACAGTAGCTCGTCTGTTGGATCGGACCACACGGGCCAGCCTTCGCTCCCCACGTGCATCAGTGAGCCTTGGCTGCCCATGACCCTGTCGCCGGTTCACCACTGTTCTATTCTTGGACCACTTTTGATAGATACTGACCACTGCAGATCGGGAACACCCCACAAGAGCTGCAGTTTTGGAGATGCTCTGACCCAGTCGTCTAGCCATCACAATTTGGCTAGTGTGAGGGTGAAATTAGGATAGAATATGCCACCGCTACATTTACATTATGCCTCCACTGTCGTTTTGGTTTTTATAGAAATTTAATTCGTTTGGATAACTGTCCCTTCAATCCATCCAGCTCATCCAATACAAGCTCATCGTAATTAGTGCAGCAGGAATCAGAGTTCAGTGATCACTTGACAAGAGTAAGTGACGAGATGACTGACAAGACCATGGCAGAGGATTCGTTGAACAACAGAGCCTAAGCGTCTGACAAATGTCTTATCTTGTAGAATGCGTGCTCAGCACCGCCGCTCCCTATTCACAGAGTATGTGCAATCGCGAAAGTTAAATGCGAGCGCGCATTCAAACATGATTTCAGTACCCCGCATTTTAAAAGCGGCTCCCTGATGCATGCAAATACCTCCCAGTATGAAAACTATCTTAGGCTGGGCTGTGTAGTTGTAACCATCTCTCAGCTCTGTATCATGCTTGAAGAAAAATTTGGTCTCTATTTGATGACTTTGACAATGGTTGCACTTATTGTTTGCACTTAAGACTAAGAGAAAACTGTGTTATTCATTTTTATTTATACTGTTTTTATTTGTGGAAAGGTTCACTTAGGAGGTCAAAAGTTGTAGAAGCTCATAAATCATGTACAGTTCTAAGAGACTTGTATGAAATCATACAGGAGAAAAGCCAGTCAGTTGAGTTTGTGGCAAAACCTTTTACATTGTTTATTTTCTTTTACTGCATATGTTTTCTATTAATTCCTAAGTTGAGCTTCCATATGAATTAACTGAAAACGCTTGGTCTGCGCCAGTGGACACGCACCATTATGAACTCTGTTCGGCTCACGATGAATTGAGCAGACACGTTTAGTTTTTAATTGTAATGTCTGTTCTCTAACTGAACTAAATGATGGTGCCGCGGTGGGCAAGTGATGATACCGATGTTGCGGCTGAACACCAGCAACACCGACTATCGCAGCAAGCCTACCTCAAGCCATAATGATTTTAGGCTGCCTAAAGGCGTTATAACATATTGTGAACAGCCTGAATGACGGCACTTATGTGAACATTAATTTTAATGTCTCTGTTATATGTCACGCAAGTCTACAGTGTGCGTGTGAGACAATGTGTTCTTCTGTTGTCTGAGAGTTGATTAACAGCTTTTAGGCGCGCACCACTCTCTGGTTGCATGAACGTGTCACCACCGCATCAGCACCGAAAACATGGGGAATTTTTTTAAGACTATAATCGCACAACATATTCGATATTCTATAATTAAATTAACTAATCGAATATTTGGAAATCGTGACCCATCCATAGCCCCGATATACTTGCAGTGAAGTTATTTCGCTCTTTGCTTAGGAGTAAAAAAAGAAGTTTGAAAAACTTTTTGCAGCTGTATAGTGGTGAGAAAACGGTGGTTAAGAAAGCATCTGGTCATAGTGATGTGGATGTGTTTGCACAAGCTCTGCAGCAGTGTTTGTTTTTACTCGTATCTGACATTGATGGATTGAACAGAAGAACTGAACCTGAGAAGATTTCCACATCAGAGCACAACTACCAATTACTAATCACTACGGACCAATGGTAGCTTGAAGGTGTTTACCAGACAACTTTTTGGAAAGTTTGCTTTGGCAAGCTACTTCCTAAAACAAACTCCAATCGAACTTTGTTTTAGCCTAATATTGTTCGAAACTAATGTCACTGTACACTGTTTGTTCTGCGCTTTTGCTTGAAGTATATCTGGGCCTTTAATGGCTCGTTTCCCCCACCCGCAGTATCCTTACTTGATAGGCGTGGCGAATGCCGGAAAGTAGTGATCGACGTCATTTTCGCGCGAAGAAGAAAGCGATGTTGTAAACGACAATGGTGGACATACAGCAGATCTTGTTCTTGCTTCTCGGCATGTGGTTGTTTGTTTGCTGCGTGCCAACGTTGTGTTGCAACGTTATGGTTTCAACTATATTTAAAAAATGAATGCAAGGGTCCCAAAAAAATCTTAAGGTACGGTTCAGTATTTTGGTATCATTCACAACTTCTGACAATCGAACGGAAATAATTGCGTACAATACTGTACTGTACCGTACTGCTCGTGGAAACGAGCCAAAAGTTGGTAATCTTTACTACCAATTCTATAGAAAGACGGTACTAAAATTTAAGTTATAATGGTCATTCATCATGAAGTTCGTAAAGCTAACTATCTGGACTGGAAATACGTTAATTTGCTAAATATACTAATTTCTCTTGTCTTTTTGCTTCTTTATACAACAGGCTGAATTGAAATTGTATCAGCAGAGATGTGAAGATTTCGACAGACTGAGAGCTGAAAGTGCTCAGACACTTTCTCTGTAAGACCACTGTCTGCTGTAGTATCACTGTTGATTAGTTGCTCTTGTGATGATGTCTTCTATTCACAGTATTTATCCTTCTCTATTCCCAGGAAAGAAAAAGCTGAAGAATCCTTAAGACAAGCAGAGGGTACATGCATCACAAATTATTTTAGGATAAGATTAGAACAGGGCCTATATGTCAAGAGTGCTGATCATATTAATAAAAAACCAGATGATCAAAACTGAAACCATCCTTTACTGTGATGTAAAAATAATAATTTGTACACTCATTAAACAATTCCTGGAACATATTTGTGTTGCCCATAAACATGTAATTGTACCATTTTCACAGACACTGTGCAAAGGCAAAACCTAGAGAATGAGAAGCTCAAAACAGAAAAGAAATCACTGAAGGAGGATCTACAGAAAACTCAGGTTAGGTTCTTTGAAGTTACCTCTGTGATTAAAGCATTGGTCAGTTTAAACAAAAGCTGTGCATTGTTTTTCTGATTTTTAATAATTGTATTAAAGTGGAATACTTGCTTCTTAATGCAAGTTAATGTATCAGTACGACCTTAGATTGGCTCTAAAATAGCAGAGTTAATGGTAATTCTTTACAATAAGGTTCATTTGTTAACATTAGTTAATGTATTAACTAACATGAACTAACCATGTTGAGCAATACATTCGTTTCTGTATTTGTTAATCTTTAACGTTAGTTAATAAAAATACAGCTGTTCATAGTTTGTTCATGTTACTTCACAGTGCATTAACAAATGTTAACAAATACAACTCTTGATTTTAATAATGTATTAGTAAATGTTGAAGTTAACATTAAAAAAAAGATTAATAAATGCTTTTGAAGTGCAGTTCATTATTAATTCATGTTAACTAATGAACCTTATTGGAAAGTTTTACCGAGTTAATATACAGTTTGTCTTTTGCCTCTTTGTTTTGTATTTCAGTGTTTGTCGTAGCTTTTTTTTTTTTTTTTTTTTTTTTCTTATCCATTTTTGGGTTTCTTTATTTCAAGGATTCCCTCAAAAAATATGTTCAAACTGCTGAGGAACATGAGAATCTCAAGTTGGAGAATGCCAAGACACTGATTATGTAAGTCCATTCGGACTGTTATAGACATATTTGTAATTGTTCACAAATCGCAATGACAAATGCTTGTCCTTTTTTGAGTCCATTTGTTATTGATGTATACTTTAAAAGGATAGTTCACCAAAAAATGAATGAATCCCATGATTTACTCACCCTCAAGCCATCCTAGGTGTATATGACTGTCTTCTTTCAGACAAACACAATCAGAGTTATCTAGGGGGTTTATAAAGGCCTTCTGAAGCAAAGCGATGGGTTTTTGTAAGAAATATTCCACATTTTAAAACTTTATAAACTATAATAACTGGCTTCCAGCAACGGCCATACGCGAGTCTAGTTCCGGCAGAACCCCGGGACCCAATGCATGACATTGACGAACGTGGAAGCGCAGAGGATGGAGAAAAACACCGGTCGTGAATTAAAAGTCTAAAACAAGAATTTAATTTTTAAAGAGAAATGTTAGAGGATTTCAATATAAGAGAAGAGGAGCTTCAGTTTGTTGTCCAGCCCTATTTTTTTTTTTTTTTTTTTGTTGTTTTTTTTTTTGAAGCACGAGAGGAGTCTACTCTCAGCCAGTTATTATAGTTTATAAAGTTTTAAATATTGATATTTTTCCTATAAAAGCCCATCACTTTGCTTCAGAAGGCCTTAATTAACCCCCTGGAGCTTTGATGATGGATGCATGTACTTTTTGGGCTTCAAAATCTTGAGCCCCATTCACTCCCATTGTAAAGCTTGGAAGAGCCTGGATATATAACTCTGATTGTGTTTGTCTGAAATAAGATCATATACAGCTAGGATGGCTTGAGGGTAAAGTAAATCATGGGATAATTTTCATTTTTGGGTATACTAACCCTTTAAGTTTTTGTTAGTGTTGAATTGAACATGGTAGAATTGATCTTCAGAGGAAAAAAAAAAGTTTTAATGCATGTTTTTTTTTTTTTTTTCTTCTAGGAAAGGAAACCTTGAGAATGAAGTTTTGGTGCTGAAAGGTTTGTGTTAGTGATCATATTAGGCTGCATGAATGAAATTTTAATTCTGCTTTCTTTTTAATTAATTTGTTTAATTTATCTGAATATGGACTATCACAGCATATTAAAAGATATATTGGATTATTTTCTAATCTTCTTACCTATGTTCCAGCAAATGGTTTTTGCACAGTATAGACTGGAGATAAAATCTAAACTGTTTATTTGTACACAGAGATAAAATTTCAACAGGAGAATGAAATTGGTGTTGTAAACAATGAGAAGAGAAGACTTGAAGAAATGCTGTACACAACACAGGTTTAAATTTTGCTGAAATGATTTATATCCTCTGGTGAAATATAAAGTAAAAGGCAACCCATAATCATTCATTCTGATTATTTTTGCTATTTGTTTCTTTACTGTTTTCAGCAAAGGCTGAACCAACTTGAGAAGGAGTTTAACAAAGGTATGAGTTGGGCATACGTATACCTAGTACCTACACTTAGTATATTATTTGTTTTCAGTCATTAAACAAAATTATTTTTATCTTAGAAAAAAAGAGTATGTCTTCTCAAACAGATGCGGAGAAACTAATTGATAAAGGTATGCGTTGTTTAAAACTGTTAGACTCTCCATTGTTCAATTAAATGCTTGTATATTTAGAAAGAAAACATCTGGAATGCATGGCAATTGATAATGTTTCCTTTTCAGGCAAAGTCAGAATGCTGCTGGAAGAGCTCTGGCATTGCGTGGAAACTTCATCCAAAACGCAAGAAAATTTGTTCATCGATGGTAATCATTTTTGTTGTTTGAGCAAAATTTTACATTGCTGAAATGTATTCGTTATCAAGTCACCAAACTTAATTCTGATGAAGAGGCAATGCATATTTCTTTTACAGGAGAAGAGGCAACACCCTTGAAAAGCGAACTTAAAAGAATACCTTCTCAGCCACTGCTTAACAGTCCTTTAGGAAGACAGATTTCCCATCCATCTCCAGGGAATCCCAGTCCAGAAACTCAATTGCAATCTTCAAAACACTCACCTAAATCACCTCCAGCTATCAGTAGGCCTAAATCATCACCTCAAAATCTGAAAAAGCAGAATAAAGAACAACAGTTCAGTACACCAAGTAGAAAGAGGAAAGTAAGTTCAGATGGGCTTGGACATGTGAACACTTGGACTGATGATGCTAATAGATCTTTGCTAAACGAAATGACAGATGGAGACTTCTTACATGGAGATTACTGTATGGATTTGCAGGGCATTAAAGAGTGGTTCAAGCCTTTGCCCACAGCTTTATCACCTGTGCATAGCCCCTCAGTAGAGCTGGTAAGTGAACATTTACGTTTCAATTACATTGTAATGCTCAAGTGATTAAATTGCAGTGCCATTACTGTGGTTTTCAGAGATGTGGAGTCTTGGTCTTTGACTTGGCAAATATTAAAATACATCTGAGTTGAATCTCAAATATATTGGTATCCATGGAGATTCAACAATCAACAGTTGTTGCCTAAGGCAATTTAAGTGCCCCTATTATGGATTTTTTAAAATTACCTTTCATGTAATGTGTAACATAGCTCTGAGTGAATGAAAACATCTTGCAAAGTTTTAAATCTGAAAGTGCACCGTATATAAAGTTATTGTCTCTCAAAAGTAAGAGTCGACTCTGAGTCAATTAAACGAGTCGTTTGTAAAACGAATCCCAAGCCGTTTTGTTGTGACATCACAACGAAACATTAGCATATTGCCCGCGCACAGATGCCAGGGAAAATTAATTTTTTCAACAATACCTAGGGCTGGACGATTATGGCCTAAAATCAAAACCTCGATTAATTGAACATTTTACCTCGATTACGATTAATGAACGATTATTTTGTTTATTTTTTATTTATTTTTTATTTTTTGCCCTCATAGTTCACTGACAAGCTTTGTACTGTAAATATGCTTGACTATTAAAGGTGGGATATTTTTTTTTCCTATTGAAAGAGTGATCTGACATAGCTCACTTTCAGCAGTTATTTTATCCATGGTTCGTAACATTTCTTACAGATTTCTGCTCGAAGATAAATTAGTACAGTATCAGTACGTAATGAGAGCGATTGCCTGTGTGAATTAGTCATACCGTCTCTCTATTAATTGTGAAGCTGTGGGTTGTAAATAGCTCCTTCAAAAGTAGAAAAATATATGCTATAAGTTTTGAGTTTCTAAGCTACTTTACTGATAAATCACAGGACAGCGCTGACAACTAGTTTCTGCGTTCCTCTCTGTGCGCGCGATCTTCACGTTTTGTGCAGCTACTGTTTGAGTGTTCGTGCCACAATGCAGCTGCGCGAGCACGGTAGCTCGATACAATACACATCCGATCGTCTAAAATCGCTTGAATGTCCAAACTGGCAAACCTTAAAACGCATACAACTGACAAGTTTAGTGAAGACGCAAGGCTCACCGCTCACGCGCCGTTTCTGTGTATGTTGACTCGGCGACGCGTTCACCTCCGTGTTGCTTTCATGCCACTGACTGGACGGGGCAGAGTCACGTGGCTACACACACGGTAGTATGTTTTTAAGGGGGAAGTATTAACAGGATTAAAAAAAACGAAATAACCGACATGGGAAAATTATGTTGGTTTGACGTTCTGAATTTCGGTTTCGATTACTTTTCGATTAATCATCCAGCCCTAACAATACCACAGCAGTACAATCTTTTGTTGTGTTCCCGTCATTTTACTGACCACTGCTTCTCAAACCTTGGGGAGTTTAAAGCAGGATTCACAAAACGCTTGGTCTTAAAATATGGATCAATGCCCAGTTTATTTGGACCAGCTTGCTCCTCTGAATCTCAACCTTTAAGTATGATTAATAATTGATGTTTATATTTTCTAGCGATCGTTCAAAATTCATAGTTTTGTATGTTATGTTGTGTAATGTACACCCTAGTCTGTCTCCTGCTAACCGGCTAACTCAAGTTTCTGTAGTTCTGCTATTCAGATGTGGGTCCAATATTGTCTAAAAATGAGTCGATTAATGCAGCTTGTCTGTCTTATTACTTGGAGTAATGATCAAGGATGGAGCACGACTTTTGTTTACAAAGTCTAATGCATTGTCAGCGATTCACATTTGTGCTCAGCTAACGTGGGAGTTTACAACATACAAAACAAACTTTTTTTCCTGTGTTTTTATTATTACAGGAGAGTGGAGCTCTCTCTGAATTGTAATAGGATGTTAAGATACTAGTCTGCGCTAACTAGTTCAAGTATTATCTCTATAAGCAGTAAACACCCATTGTAATGTCAAACAATGATATAGCCTTTTATCTTTGTTAATAGTTATGACGAAAAAGTCTGTACACATCTGGCCTAAATGTTTATCTTATGTTAGAGGTTTTCAGCCTCGCATGGCATTCTGATACAGTTCCCACTGGTGCACCTACATAAAGTATAACAGTGACGCTGCTATCACGTCTTATAAATAACTAAGGTGACACTTACCATATAGAAACGTCCTACTTCAGTTGTGATTGCGAATCAGTTTCTGGTTGATTGACTACTTCAGACGTTTCATCATCGGACTCGGGCTCTAATTGACACGGTAAAATCGATGCTATCTTTTCTGTCCATACATTGTATACAATGTCTTGTGAACTGATAGCTGTCATTCAGTTATGGCAATGGGCATGCGATGCGTGCAGTAGACCAATCACAAAGGATTGGGCCATCTGACCAATCAGAACAGTGAAGGCTGACGGAAAGGAGGGGTTTAGAGAGACTGATTCTTTGAACTGCTTCAAATAAATCGTTTACCAATCTTTGGTGAACTGAGGTGAAAAAAAAATTATATTATGAGAAAACGAAAGTGTTTTTTGACCTTGCATGTATGTAAACCTGTTGTAATAGACTCCCAAAACAATATTAGGAACCTTAAAAAAGGCATAATTGGGGCACTTTAAATACTTTTAATACTAGCTTGTAAAATGTAACTGTAATAATGTTCCTGTATGGCCAGTAGTGGTTAAGAGATGTAGTATAACTTTTAATTAGTATAACACTTTTAATTTGTTCTTTCAGCTCAGTGTGAATGACGACCAACCAGTGTCCGATACTGAACAGGAATATCAATCAAATAATGGAAAACCAGAAGCACTGTCAAGCTTACAAGAAGATATTCTTCAAAACAACACAAAATTAGAACCCTCAGATATTGAGAAGTCATTGCTAGAAGAAGTGGAAAAATCCTCTGTAATTTTGTCCCCAAACACTCATGCAAGATTAGCTGTGTCTGTTGATAATTTAGATCTTGAAAACCCTGTGTCTGACAGCCAACACATGGAGGTAGAGTATGTGTTTGAAGTAACGCATGGCTGTGAAGCCAACACTCAGAATCAAACTGCAAAGTCAGGTATAGAAAATGGACACAGTGTGGAAAGTTCCTTAGAAAGTGACACCACACAAACTGTGGTAGAGCTTCCACTGATGAATCAGAATGGTGACAGAACACAATTGGAGTTTACAGAAATCACTAATAATCTTAAAAATATGTTGGAAAACTCAGATCCTCAGCAGGATATAAAATCTGAGATAGACACCAATTCTATTGAATCTGCAGAAAGCAAAACTCAGGTACAGCCCAACGTGACATTGGAAGCTAATGTCAAGAGCGTTTCAACACTTGATGTGAATAATAGTAAGTTAGACAGTATTGACAATAAGGAATCAAAGAGTTCTGTACCACTAGAAATGAAGTCTGAAGCAGATATATCAACACATGACATTCAGAACAGACTAGCTGACAAGGCTGGTCAGTCTGAAGATGGTGCTGAGGATAATGGTTCAATGCCTGCAGAAGATCAAAAAAGTTTGGATGCAGGAGAAAATGGAAGTGCATCCCCTTTAAGACCCTCAAAGGCTGAAGAATCATCATCAGAAGATGAAGGATTTTTTGGTTTGAAGAGAAAGGTTAGGGGTGTTCACTCAAGGTCAGAAGGAAGAATCTCCTCAGAAGAATTGGACAGTGTTTCTGGGAATAAGCAGTTTTCCACTGCAAAGCAAATGTCCAGAGATGAGCCTCAGGAATTGCTTTCTGAGAATGGAGCACTATGTCACTCTGGACTTTCCACAGTAATCATGCATTCTGAGGATGAAAGAGATGCTGAACAGCCAGAAAAGGACAAAACTGTTCAAAATGTGTGCAAGTTACAGAGTCAAGAAAATAACCCTAAGGATGGTAAAGAAAATGATTCTGCGATCCCAAGAAAAAAACCAGAGCAAATAAATAATGAATCTCAGCAGGCAGAGGAGATGTCAACTGATGTCTATAGCCCTGGTGTCAAAAATTTGGTCAGTGATGTTTATAACTACAAGGAAACATCAGGAGATTCTGCAGTGGGTAGTCTTGAGGATACTAGCGCACCATGCCAGAGTACTCTGGATGCAGAATATTCTACCTTTGAAAAAGGTGAAAATATTTCACTTGTTCCAGGTCTCCACACCAAAATTCATATTACACCAACCTCATGTTTATCTCTTGGAAGGGTTCGAACAGAGATGGGTCCACCCCTCCCTCCAGTTGTTATGCCACTGACTGCTACTCCTCCAAGGTTTGGAAAACATCATACTCCTTTAAAGCCTACTTCAGTATCCTCAGGATTACCAACAGATGGACCAAAGTCTCCTAAGATGATATTGTCCGTGCCTGTTATTGATTCAGCTCTTCCAGATGCCTCAAAAATGTCTCCATGCTTGACCACTCCATCGCCGTCTTGTGGAGTTCCCTCCTCACCACTTCAGTTTGGATCAGCTACTCCAAAACATGCTGTTCCAGTCCCAGGAAGACTCCCATCATCTGCCTTATCTTCCTCTCCTCCTGCTGCTTCTCAGGAAAATTCCATGCAGATGCTGGATACTATGTATCCCGACCTCTCTGCACGAGCCCGCACGTTAAACATACTCCGTGGGAATGTTAACCTGAATCGAGCTGGCAACGAGAATGGTACCTCCCCTCCGTCTGTTAACCAGATATCAGGAAATAAAACAATCAGCTCTTCATCTACTGCCTTTACCAAAACAGAGCAGAAACCAAAAAAGACAGGAGTGAACATGCTTTTGCCAAAGAGTGCTAAAAGACTCAGACTTGATAACTGCTCTCCTGCTCCTCCTGGTGTTGCTTTTCCTGCAGAACAAGTAAAGGATCATCAAACGGTTATTAAAACGGAGTCCCTCCAATCTCACCAAGAAGTACAAAGCAATCAGCAGAAAGTTGAGAAAAAGCCAGACAACACAATTGACAAAAATTGTCAGATCTCAGAAGCACTGGCCAAAGTTGGAATGTCCTGTTTTGATGTTTTGCCTGTTGTTAAGAGTCATGTGTTCCTTGGGAGAATATCTCAGGTGCCAATTTTGACTGATGAAGAAAAGGCTGTAATTGCTGATTTCTGTGTAAATCAGGTATGTTTATGCTTTGTGCAATTCAGATGGTTTTTCTAGGCAATGCAGCTTTGAGGACATTGATGCACACCTTTGCATTTTTTCCCTGTTTCTGTAGTCTTCAGCAGAAAAGCTCATGTCTGCCATCTTGACTAAACTAAAGACTGAGAGGAGCATTCTGAGTTGTGAAAATATACAAGCTCTGTGTAGAGTCTACACTGGGATATGTCGCCAGATAGGGGACTATCAGAAAGCCCATGCCTTTGCATACAACATCCTCAAAGAGGGTGAGTTTACCGCAACTTTTCCCATTATTTTTATATGGTATGTTTATTAAACTTTGCTTGCTTAGTTGGACACTTGACATTTGATATTCAACAGTGTTTTGATCTGCCTGCATTGACACCATTGTATCTCGAACTGAACTGAGCTGGATGATGACATCACTGTTTACTCCAGTGCTGATATAGATAAATTAACTAAATTAATAACTATTGATTCTTACATCGGAATGAATCAATACTGAATTTACTTAAGATGGATAATGACACCATTTTCTTTAAGAAAAATTATATATCAGTTATCACTGTAAAGCTGCTTTGACACAATCTGCATTGTTAAAAGCGCTATATATATATATATATATATATATATAAAGGTGACTTGACTTGACTTGATTAAACATATAATTTTAGTTGTTAAGCTATTAAGTCAGGGGTTCTCAACTCTGGCCCTCAAGGTCCATTTTCCTTGCAGAGTTTAGCTCCAACTCACAAACTCACCTTCCTATAACTTTCTAGTAATCCTGAAGACCTTTATTAGCTTGTTTAGGTGTGTTTGATTAGGGTTGGAGCAAAACTCTGCAGGAAAGTGGACCTTGAGGGCCACCGTTGAGAACCTCTGCTTTAAGTGTTGGTATTACTAAACTTAAGTAGACTTTCAGAGACATGGCATGTCTCCAATTTCAAGTTGTTGATTCAATCTGGATTCTTTATTCACAGATTTTCCTGATGCCTCCAAGCTAATTTTGTTCATGGTCACAACATGGCCAAGTGTTCTTTTCCATGAGACCTCCTTGTGCAAAGCCATTCATACAGTTGCCAATCTTAAATCGGAAGAAGAAATTTTGGATTATCTAACTAAATATCTACACTGGGATAAGGTATGCTTCATTGTCCATTCTTTTGCTTGCAGGCTCTGATGGCTGGAGCTAACAAACTACCATGATTCATTCCATTACCAATAATTATTACAAAACCTATAGATTCTGTAATTTCCTGCCTGACCATGATATTTTTTCCTCTGGGCATCATATATATATATATATATATATAAGAAAGGGCACACAACAGTATAATTGTGTATTTAATTCAATGCATGAAACTAATAATTTAAATAATTTAAGTTGCATTTTAACAGTTGTCCCTAATATTTCCTAGAGTCCTCCTGATGACATCCATAAATTGATCAGCAACACACTGAAGGCACTTCAAGAAGACAAAGCTTTGACATTCCAGAAGCAAGATCGTCATGGTCACGACCTTTGCCCAACTGCTTGGGAATATATATATACCTTGGATCTCTTGTGTACACATATGAAGTGGAAGTGGACGCATGATTATGTTATTGGGTATATTTATTAACCAAGTACAGAATGTTAAATAATTTAAAAGAATGGATAATCAATGTATTCATAATAATATATAGAGTGGATAATTAATACATTTATCATGACTTTTTTTAATTAAACAGCAAAGAGCTATGGCCCATTATGAACACTTGGGTGACACAGTCAAGGCTTCAGCAATCCCCAGTCCGTGATGTTTGTGTAGCAGCTGTTTTGCGATTGATTGGTAAGTTATTGAATTTGCATAAAGTGATTAATGCTGAAAGTATTTCTTTAATTTAAAGTAACATTAAAATATTTTTTAATTATTAGTTTATTTTAATATTATAAAATTAATTTTAATTAAAAAGTAATGAATTAAATCTATGAAGATGAATTATTATACAAAATATTTAATAGTATTTCATAATATTTCATTCTACTTTTTTTTGCTTGATGGTGCATTTTATAACAGCACTACTAGTCAAAATGTCATTAACAATGGCATAAAATCTCACAAATCACAGCCTTTTAAAAGATTTGTTGAAGCAAGATTTTTTTTTTCTTTTGTTTATCATTTTTCTTCTGTATTTCTCCAGGACGACTTGGTCAGTTAGGAATGAAGCAGATGCTTTCCAAATCAGTCCAAAACGTTGCAAAAGCTATAAATCTCTTTGGAAAACACGGGATTACAGAAGGTACTGGACTTCTGTTAATAAAGCACAACAGTAATAGCAAATTAAAGATATTTTAATAAAACGATGGCTTGCCTAAGTTTTTATGTTTTGAAGTTGTGTATAAATCTACAGCCTTAGGGTTAGCAATCCCACACCATGCATCACAATATAACCATTTGTTATATGATTGTAGGTGTGCCCAAGGAGGTGCAGTTGTCTGCTGTCTATGCCATTTATGACCTGGCACCCTGCAACCCAAAAGATGCCCTGGAGGCTCTGGCATCATGGCGAAGTGAAACCACCCAGCCAGTACCCTCTGCAGTGACCAGCTGCATCACTCAGATCGGCTCCCTTTGTCGTCGGATTAAATCCTGAATTTTTTTTTTTTTTTTTTTTAAATCACTGCAGGTGCTGTTTTTGAGCATTCTTTTTTTTAAACAACACGTAAGCTGTGACTGTTCTCTGGTTTTGCTCTGTGACCTTACAGAATGTGTGTTCATTGGTTACAGAAAAACACAGAAATGATGCCGTTCTTGTACATTTGTGTATATTATGTATGTAGATTAAAGATATTATGTTTATACCATAAAGAACATTTGTATTTAACTTGAAAATGTGTTTTTGACTTTTGTTGTTTTGTCAGCATTAATATACAAAAAAATGGAAAGATTGTATGGTTTGTTTCTCTTTTTTTTTTTTTTTTTTTTTATTTGGCCACATTCTTTTGTGCTTGGAATATTATGTTCTTGATACATCTGCTTTTGTCCTGATCTGATTTGACACAAGACTGTGCTTCCTTATGTAATGTAGCCTTTTTTCATTTTAGTTCTGATCATTTTCCTTGCAGGTTTTGATAAAAAAAAATGGTAAGAGAACCTTTCCTAAAATTTCAGTGAGTATAGAAGTGTTTTGGTTAATAACAAGACTGAAGGTAAATCTAGTTGACAAAGCAGCTCATCTATGTTATCTTTCACAGACTTGACTTACAATTTCAACTGCAATATATTGGAAACAATAAGCTGTGGTGGTTATCATCACTCAGATCCAGCAATACATTTGAAATCTTTGTAAGACATTTCTTTAAAGCCGCTATCATATTGGCTACTTTGAATCTCCCCACTGGAGACTCACTTCAATTATGTTGCAGGCTGAGCCACAATTTTGCCTTTGGTCTCATAATTTTGTCATGCTAGGCTGCTTTAATTTTATTAATACTGGTGAACATAAATACCATGACCTTTTATAACCGTAAAATTAAGACTACGTGCTAAGCCCTGTGACAAAATATGGCAAAATCAAGTTCTAATATCTAAAAAAATATAAAATTTATATTTTAAGATTGTAAGCAATTCACCAAATTGCAAAACCTAGAAAATGCTTGCCTCGCTTCTTTCATAAGGTTGGATAAATGGGTGGGGAAATGGAAGGGGGTGTGTTACGCTTCCAGAAAGAGTTTAAATTCCCAGAGACATGCGCACTCCAGTCGAGATTCCCTGTGCGCCATATTGGAATGATCTGGACTCAACAGTTCGCTAAGAAACAGCTCACGCAGTGGAACTATCTCGGTTTCTTTTAGTATTTCCCGGGATTTTTAAACTTATAATCAGTGTCTCACACATTCACGTGAGTCTTATAACTCTAGAGGACGCCTGTCTGCCCTGAGGCGAGAGAGTGTTTGTAAGATTTGTAACGGCGAAGTTGGATGGATCCTCGGGTGGCTTGGATTCAGCCCGAACAGAAAGGACCTGCCAACGCTTTATGGATGCGCGTATGGGAAACCTCGCAAAGGCGAAACCACTGTCACACGCTGCGGGTGAATACACCTGCGTTGGCGGCCGGTTTCATGAAGCAGTTAACGCTGGTTCCCACCAACACAGTTGTAAAAGCTATTAACAATTGCACCAATCAGCCTTGTAATGATGGTGGTGCCATGAGATCTCCATACGCATGTTCTAAACCTGCACCTCCGTATGTCACCCCTGTTGAGGTCAACGGTTGTGATTCTTTATCACCTTTATCTTCAGGAGATTCCGAAAGTGACAGTCCGACATCAGATTCATCTACTACTGGTGACGGTATGAGCGCAAACCCAGCCAAACTTCACTTTAACTTCATTGAACATATGCACAATGTCAATAATTGTTTACAACAACAACATTATCAGCGGCTACAGACTCAAATAATGATGGATAACCAGCTTAAAAACCATGCAGGACTAAGGAGACATGACAATAAAGCGAGCACATATGGATTGAACTACTTTCTGTCCCACTCTAATGACAGTTATTTAAGTGGGACCCCATGGGCAACCAGAAGATACAGTCTAAGTATTGATGGGTAAGAGCACTTTCATCAATATTGGTGACACTTTTCATTGTAGTTTGTGGCTTTTTATCTTTTAGAATAATAACTTTTACAAGGAAAACTAGGATCAGCTAGTTTTTTTTTTTTTGTTTGTTTGTTTGTTTTTTGTCCCAAGTTGTTCCGCAATCAAAGCTTTTGATCTTTGCCCTTTGCCTCACAGATGTAATAGATTGGCATCCCTGATGCAGGTCTGTATTGTTTCATCATTTAGACTACGAAAATATCTTTTGATTCCAAATTTAGAGGGTCACAGGGTTTCAGAGCATCTAAAATGATAACTGAATAAATCTTATTTATTCACCCTCATGTTCCAAACCCAATTCACAGTGGAACACAAAAAGGTTACGTTTGTAGAATGTCCTGGCCACTCTTTCCATATTCTTGATATATGCCCTAGCTCTCGATGTGAGCTTTTGGATTCATAAACTGAGTGATCTTTTGCGTCAGCTTTTTTCCACAATATTAATTGATTCAGTTCACAAAAATGGTCTTAAAGTCCATGTGAAACTGAACTTGCGATCAACTGTACATATTTCCGAGTAAAATTGAATATTAATCAATGAAAAAAGTCCTCATAATCCTTACAATCTCTGTGTGGTTAAAAGATGTTCTGCCCAAGCCATCAAACTGATGTCATCAGAGAAGGAAAGTCATTCCAGAGATGAAGCAAATTTTCAGATTTTATTTAAAGATTACAAAGACTTCACAAAGATAAGTTGTGTAGAGTAAGCAGCTTTATCCACACCTTTCCGTTACTTCAGTTATCTGGTCTTTTCCATGCACCTATACACTCTTTAAAAACTTGTACGAATGTCACTTATTCATTAAGGCATTGTTTGCTGAATTAAATGCAATAACTAATTTAACTTTCATTGTAGAGTTTTCCTTGACATTATGCAATTTCAGGGCACATGAGTTCCTTAATCAATTATAGTATTTGCCCTCAAATACTGCTCAGAAGTGTGGATTTAGTGTGCATTAAGGACACTGTCCCAGGTCAGAAATGCCAGAAAAGTTCAGTCTTGCGCATTTACTTCCTGGGACAGGACCTTTCTCTCACCCCTGCTGCATATTATGAGCTCTGATGCACATAAGATAAAGAATTTTTTTTTTTTTTTTTTTTTTTTCTTAAGGGGAACATGGGACAGACACATTTCTGCACTAATGCTGTATACATTTTCTGAGATTTTTACCTGGTGTCTGTTCATACAGCTCTAGTTTCATGTTATTCATAGGTCTTCAATAGGAAGCAAGTTGTTTTAAGGATTGTGATGTTTATCCTCCCCAGCCTGCATGAGGAGATTGTGGATTTTTATAATTTCATGTCCCCACGCCCAGAAGAGGAAGCAATGAGGAGAGATGTTGTCAATCGTATTGAAGCTGTAATCAAAAATCTGTGGCCTACAGCAAAGGTGAGTCCAGACTCGGAGAGAGTGTACATGTTGCTGTTTGACACTGGCGGATTTAAAAAACAAAACTGTATTCATTTATATACTTATTCGCCATGAGGCTCTGACATTGACAAACAATTCATCTTCAAGGCAACAAACAGATAGATGGCAAACACAAAGATTCATTAAAGGTCTAAAAAGAGTAAAGGTCCTCTTCTGTTCAGATATTTAGACAACCCCTACCTCAGAAAGTCCTGAGAAAAAGTGACCATGTTTCATAAATAACTTTTTGAACCTTGTGCAGTGAATTTGCTACTTTAAAGCTTTTAAAAGTGTTTTAAAGAAGACCTGCAAGTTAATCTTAAGAAGGAGAGGGGACATTCAGTCTTTGCTTTCTAAAAAGTTCTCTTTTCTTTTAAGTATCTGTCAAAGATTGCAGTGTAAACTGCACATAATAGTCGATTGCCAGGTCTTTTTAAAGTGCCATTTCATCTTTCAGGTTGAAATATTTGGCAGCTTCAGTACAGGACTCTATCTTCCTACCAGGTATTGTATATGGTTGTATACATATGTTTGAACTTGCAGTGATAAATGGAATTATTTTATTGTTATTGTTTTTTTTTTTTTTTTTTTTTGTTTTTTTTTTTTTTTTTAAATGTAGTGATATTGACCTGGTGGTGTTTGGAAAATGGGAACAACCACCTCTGCAGCAGCTGGACCAGGCACTCAGGCAGAATAATGTTGCTGAGCCCTTCTCCATTAAACTACTTGACAAGGCTACGGTTAGTCATTATCAACCTTGTTCTTCTGTGAGCACCTCAAGGTCAAAGTCTTTGGCATTTTAAAAGAAGTGCCTTTTTTTTTTTTTTTTTTTTTTTTTTTTTTTTTGTGTGTGTGTGTATGCAAAAAAGTATTAAGGTTGCCGAGTTCAGACTGAAACGATCAGGGACCTATTAAATGTTTGTGTTGTACTGCATAGTTGCATAGTAGCAAGAGTCTTTGCAGCTTGGTTTCGTTTTGACTTTTGGACTAATTTTGAGTTTGTTATAAGTTATAGTATCAAACAAGTTTGTTGTTGTAGTATGTCAAGTTCTTACATTTTGATTCCTCAAATAACCATTTTAAAATCTTTTATGAAGTTAAACAACAAATAAATGAACATCTAAGCAATTTAGGGGATCGTGAATGTATGGGGCAGATTCTGTATGGGGCTACATATTAGTTTCATAATTGCACTTTGTTAGACAGAATTTCTACATTTGCAAGCAGGGCTGCTATTGAGGTGAAAGTCCACAAGAAAAAAACATTAAATAAATTGCACTCTTTTTTTTTTTTTTTTTTTTTTGGTGGTTTACTGCTAACTGGAAAATATAACTAATAATTCCAATACTAATAATAGTCTTCTTCCTAAGAAGAATCAATTTAGTAATCAGAGTCTTTTTCTGTACAGGTACCAATAATTAAGCTGACTGACAGAGAGACAGATGTGAAGGTAGACATCAGTTTTAATGTTGAAACTGGTGTCAAAGCAGCTCGGTTTATTAAGGATCATCTTAAGGTGAGAGCTTGCTGTATTTCTTTTGAATGAGCATGTTGAGCCCACATTAAGTGATTAATTTGGTGCTGTAGAACTGAAAGCATGTAGTCACTGAATCTTGTATTAAGAACTGATTTGCATTGATATTGAATGCCTTAACCTGGCCACATATGAAAATATAAATATTTGTGATTGAACATACTATGTGCTGCAATTCTTTTATTTCCTTTTTAAATGTAGAAATACTCTGTGTTGCCATACCTGATCTTTGTGCTGAAGCAGTTTCTGCTTCAGAGAGATTTGAACGAGGTGTTTACGGGTGGTATCAGTTCCTACAGCCTCATTTTAATGGCCATCAGCTTCCTGCAGGTGAGGCACCAAGAAGAGTTGCCCGGTATCTTCGTGTTATAATTTTACGCATGCCCTTTTCCGGACGGTGTTTCTGTACTGCTAATTGATATACCATTTATCCTCATTTTGCATTGAGCCATTTGACTGTAATATTACAATGGTATTTATATAGCATCCCTTGGGAAACTTGACGTTCTTGATTGATCAGATATACAAAATTGATTGATTTGGTCATTAAATTGTTACAATAAACAGACATTGCTTTTTGGTGTTTTTCAGCTCCATCCCAGAATAGACTGCAGAGCTTCTAATATTAATTTGGGCATCTTACTCATCGAGTTCTTCGAATTGTATGGACGGCATTTTAACTATCTGAAAACAGGCATCCGTGTGAAGGATGGAGGAGCGTATCTGGCCAAAGAGGAGATCATGAAGGTCATGGAGAATAGATACAGACCCTCAATGCTCTGTATTGAGGACCCAAACTTACCAGGTATGAGCACAATTTGAGCTTCGATTTGTTGATTAAACTAACAGTAAGCTTTTTAATTAAGGATTCTCTGTACGTTAGGAAATGATGTTGGCCGGAGCTCTTACGGTGCCATGCAGGTGAAAGAGGTGTTTAACTATGCATACCTCATCTTGAGTCACGCTGTATCTCCTCTATCGCGCTCCTACCCCAACAGAAATATGGAAAGGTAAGTCCCAGATGAGTAAGATGATAAAGGAAAATGGCAGCCGCAACCAATTCTGTGCTGCTTAAATGTTTTTAGCCAATGACATTTTCAAAGACTTAAAGGGATAGTTCACCGAAAAAAGGAAATATGTCATGATTTACTCACCCTCACGCTATTCCCATTGTTACATTTCATCTTCGGAAATCAAATTAAGATATTCTTAATGAAACCTGAGATTTCTGTCCCTCCATTGAAAGTCCATTCTACCAAAACTTTGTCGCTTCATATTTCATAAGGAAATCTTAAAAGAAATCCATACGAATTGAGTGGTTTAATCCAAGTCTTCTGAAGACACTTTATATGATGAACCGATTTAATTTAGCCATTTATTTACATATAAGCATTGAATAATGCACAAAATATGTTAAACACAGAAGCTTCCATTTACCATATTTGGTGTGCTCTATGTATGTGCATCTATTTCGGTGTGGTACAACATAAGAGTGAGTAATTGATTACAATTTATTTTTGACCTATCCCTTTCACTTGTTTTGAATGTTAACGTGTAATCAGATAGGTTAAAGAATTATTACTATAATATTGTAATTATATAACTACCAATGTTGTTCAATATCTTATTTCCCTTCACAAATGAGTTTTTGGTTCTTTAACATGAACTTTTCCATGCATTGAAGTCTGTCAGCCTCATTTTGTTGGAGAAATAATTTTTTACACTTTCAAACTTAAGCACATTGGGACGCGTCATTAAAGTGACCCAGGAAGTAATTAACTACAGGGAGTGGATCATTCAGCAGTGGGGAAACAGACACAATGCCAAGATGATTGACATTAAAAGTAAGTAATTGGAATCTCAAAATATTTTTGTGGAAAGTACACTTTTTTTTTTTTTTTTTTTTTTTTTTTTTTTTTTTTTTTTGTGCTTTGAGGATGAAGCCCAAGTGGATTTTGACAATGTTTCTGGTCATTTTAGTCCAGAATGCTGTAGAAGACTTGGAGCAGACCTCAAGTGAGGAGCAGCAGAGAGACTCCTCATCACCGCAAAGTGCAGGCTCACCTGTGTCCCTATCCAGCCTTCAGCAGCACTCTTCATCATCTTCCTCATCTTCCTCTGTGTCCTCGCTGTCTGGGAGTGACATTGTAAGCTCCTGGTGTAGTTTCTTGACCGTACAAGAGAACTCATTAAAGGCACATGTCGGCATACTTCTGCATTAAATCCATTGAGTCAACCCATTCAAAACCATAAAGTTTGCTGTCATTTACATTGGCTTTGTAATCTGCCATTTGAGATTTAGTCTTTTCTTTCTTTCTCTCCCTCTCTCCCTCTCTCTCCACCCCTCTCTCTCTCAGGATTCTGACACACCGTGCAAAGCTTCAGTTCTTCATGATGCATCTGGAACTTTCCTGCACTCCAGAAGTCAGGTAAAGCCAACATTCCACTGATTTTTATTTAATTTGCAGAGTGGCTGCGTCCAAAAGCTTAGGCAACTGACTTGTCTTGCTTCCCTATCAGGCAATGACTTTGCAGGCAGCGTTTGTGAACGAAGGCACCTCGCGAAACTGGGGCCGTATTCACAAAACATTTTATCTTACCACTAAGAGTTCTCCTAAATAGCAGTAAAGGTTCTTAGCTAAGAGTTTCCTCTTAGAACCCATTCACAAAGCTGCTGAGACTAGCTTTTACGAAGGAATGGGGAGAAATCTTAAGCTAAGAGAAAGGACGTGGTTGACCTCGTTGCTATGGATGTCAACACGCTTACTATGCACACAGTGACTGGCTGATAGGAGATGGGTCTCTGTCAGTGATTTAATCATAGAAATATTGTAGAACAAGGTACTGTGTTGGCATATTCAATTAAAGATTTTAAAATAAAAATGTTGCTATATTTAAACAGATTTTAAACTGCAGGCTAAGTGTCACTAATTAAACAAGTATATGTTCAGCTAATTGTCAGCCTCTTATATGTCTGAATCTTGAGAGGTTGCAGAATTCAAGTCGGGATCTGGAAAGGTCCACGAGCCAGAACTCGAACTCAGGTAACCCGAGCTGCCCACAAGGCTATTGGCACAGACGATGGGACATTATTTTCAACTTGACTGCAATGGTTTATTCTTCATCATTTAATGCATATTGCCTGTACATAAATGAACCTTTATATTATGTCATTAAAATCAGATTAAAACCTATAATTCAAAATATTTATTGCATTTATGAAGAACAGGCTCAACACCCAAGGCCCTATTGCCTCAATGGTTCACTGTGTCTTTGGGCAGATTGCTGAGGCGGATTGATGACAACAGCTATTTTAGGCTTGTTTGTGATTTGGTCTTAGTGACTTGGGAGTCCTCTTGACTACCCCTAACTTTTCACAAATTTAGGAGCTGGTTTTAGCTCTAAAATGCTTTGTGAAATACTCTTAGAGCAAAAATGTAGGAGTCCTAAAATTAGGACTGACATGCCCATTATTTTAAAGAGTTTCTCCTAAATGGGCAAGTTGAGAGCTACTTTTTGCCCCAAGATGTTTTGTGAATACGTCCCCTGATTTTGGACAGACTTCTGAGGCAGCATAACGGTTGATCAACAACAAAAATGATCTACAACACAATAGAGAGCCTTAGTGATAACTAAGAAAAATTTTAATTTACTAAAATACTAATTTCTCGCTAGAAATGGCATCAAAAATGGAAAAAGTTGGTCAAATTTTACACACAATTTTACACAAACTTTTTGCTAAACTGTCATGGATTGGAACGCACAGTAGTATGGGATATCAAAGCAGTGAAGGATACATCTATGCTGCCTTCAGAAATCAATCAATTAAAGGTATCTTAGTAGACAGGATGTGGCACGACCATTGGATTCATTGTTGCCTTCCTTCCTCTGTTTCTTGCCTGTGGAGGCAGCATTTTTCAGCTTTTGGATGCAGCCAATATGTCTTTCAGCAACCTTATGTAACCAGTCTTTGTGTTCTGACAAAATACATTTTTGCTTGTTTTAAGTTGGCCAGTGGAATTCCACTTGTGGTTGTAGTTACTCGTTTTGTATTCCCTCTTCCCGTTTCAGTCACACCCATTACCCAGCAAACAATGTATGGATGTATGTTTGACTCTTATGAATGGAGTACTCCACATGTCACCTGTTTACTCCAGCTCAATACCCATCCAGAGTCACTACACTAATGTAAGGGACTAGTGTGATCATATTAAACTCCTAGATCATATTAATGTTTAGGTATTTGCTTGATTTGTAAGGGTTTTAACCTACTTGTTTTCTTTCTCCCCCTCTTCAAATATCCCATTGACAAAAATGGCACATCAAATTTCCAAGTAGTTCATAAAAACAACAAGGCAGTGCTTGATGTAAATTGGGACTACAACTTGTGTTATTTTGCATAGACTTGCTCCTGGAAATAAATACTGGAATTAAATTACCAGGACTCAAATTTTGGTACCTGACCTGAGCAACCTGCTGCTCGAGTTTGATGTTGTTTTCAGTCTTTAACAGAATGTTATTGCATTAATGACTTGAAGTTAAATTTATTTTAATAGTAAAGACATTATTGACAGTCCTACTTTAATTTTTATCAGTCAACTTGGGTTGTTTGTGTTGCCTAAAGTATTGATAAATGCTTACAGCAGGCTGGTATCATACTCAACCTACTTAAAATACTTAAATTTCTTGTTTCAGAATGGCCAGAGGTTCAAGGGGCCTCCACACACTAATTGTTTAGAGCGTAACACCGTGCCTGTCACCAGAGGACATCATCCTCAGTATGGCCGTAATGGCTGGCGTCGGCATCGAAGGGACACTGTTCCCATGAGCCTCAGCAGATAGTGCCAACCACTTGTCTACCGCTTCCACTTCTGCCCAAGACAAAGAATGTGGGCCACAGACCTTTGGTTTCATAGGTCAAAGGTAACATTTCTGCTTAAGATGGGCGCAGACTGAAATTGCACTTTTGATTTGTTTCGTCCAGTGCTCTTCCTGTGACTACACATTTAAATGTTTTTCATTTGTACAAAAATTTTTTTTTTTTTTTTTTTTTGTATGACAATGTCTGATACCTTTTATGTTTACTGCTACCTTTAGTTAATTTTTCATCTCTTGTTATTGCTTTTCAGAATATTTTTGATAACAGAAGTCTTGTTGCAGCACCGCTAGGCTGTGATTGCTTTTGTATTGTAAATCTTTACGTAAAATACTATCTTTGTGCAATATATATTTTTTTAAATTTGATTTTAGTTCAATTTTAATTTTCTTAAATTGAATGTAAATTGACATTACACTATGGATCACATATGGTATTTTAAAATGTTCAAATCCATATCACAACCAGTTTTATTGTTGGGATTGTGGTTTTGTGCATGTTAAAATCTTGTGTGTACTACATACTACTTGCTCATCTGTTGGCCTTTTAGACATGCACTTAAGTTTGTGCCAGCAAATGGGTTGAGTGCTTGATCATTTGCTCTGTATCAAAATCATCTCCCCTCTCAGACTTGTATACTGCCATTCATGGTGAATGACTTGAATATGCGCTGTCTTAGGTTAACCAATTAGTATTCTTTGTCTATTTTTGCAAGATCTTCTGATTAAGGACATACTATTTTTTTTTTTTTTCTTTTTTTTTTTCTACAATTTAATGGGTTTTTAATCAGTTCCATATTTTCTTGCATTTGACATCTTTTCCCCACCCTCAGATGCATGTAATGGTCTAAATGTAGTCCTCTTGGACTTCTTATTCTGCCACCAGATGGCGACTCTGCACCCACCAAGTATCTTTTATTTTATTTATTTATTTATTTTTGCCATGAAGCTCACCATGCTTGTACAAAACATTTCACGCAAAACATTTTTTGTTCCATAGCACCTTTCAACAAGATTTGGCACTTAATACATTGTTGCATTAAACCTGATCATAGTTTCTAAGGCCTCTCTGATCAAAACTCCCAATTTGAGCATTTTCAGTATGATCCCGAAGCAAAATTAAGAGTTGGCTATATGCACTAAAAATGCTGGAGGTTTGATCACCAGAGAGGTTTGTACATGTGTCTTGAAAGGGGAGAGATACCAATGTACCAATGCAGTGATTTAAATCAAGAAATCAAATACTAAAGGATCTACAAAGAAAGTCCTCTCACCTGAATGCAGGTGATGTTTGAATGTAATGTCTGATGTGTTAAATTTAAGACTTTTTTTTTTTTTTTCCCCCAATATACATTTTTATGTATGTTTTGTACTCAAGTTATTTTTAAAATAAACATCTTAAAATGCTGGTGTGTTCTTTATGCCCCTTTTCTGATTAGGGGTTCAAGCACGTAGCGCTGAGACCCTATTGTAATTGTTAAAATTTCCAAGGATCAGCATTCTTCCCTAAAAATGATCGGGCAGACTTGAAACTTTGAGGGCTGGCAGTACTCACACAGTCTACAACGTCACCAAGGCTCACCCTGATCGGCCTGACGGGGGCGCTACAGCGGTGAAAAGTACGAAATCGCTCATAATTCCTAAACCGTTAGGTGTAGGCTCAAGTGTGTTTTTATATATATATATATATACCATATATATATATATATATATATATATATATATATATATATATATATATATATATATATATATATATATATATATATATATAATTGAATCCTTGGCTCAAGATGGACAAAATGCATGACTAATTCGATCGTCATGAGTTTTTCCGGTATTTTGGATTTTTTGGAAAAACTTACTTTTGCGAACTAGTCCTAGGTTTTTTGGCCCGATTGGAACAAAACCAGTGCGGCGAGATTCTCTGGAGTCTGATTGTCAATAATTATCAAAAAAGTTGAAATTTTGATTCAAGGGTCTCTAAGGGCTGACAAAATGTTCGAAGTGGGTGGAGCCACTTTTACTAAAATGGCTATAACTTGTGAATGGAATGAAATATTTTCACCAAACTCAGCACACATACGTAAGGGCTCATTCACGTAAAAAAGGATGCAGTGACTGGCCACTTGGTGGCGCTATAACATGTAAATTTTTTTTTTTTTACACCTGCGCAACCCTAAGTCTGATTGACTTGAAAATTGGCATGCAGTGTCTTTGTCCTAGTTTCCTTTTTTAAAAACTTTTATGGACATCGGGCTACAGCTGGCACTTGTTACAAAGGTGAAAAAAGCTTTTAAAAACCATGTATTTCCTTAATTAACTGCCTGTACTGGCTGTAAATGGTCTGTTCCATCTATGAACTAAGTGATTATATGCTTGCTGAATAAAGCAATACCTTTTTACATGTATGCTTAAAGGCCTTAAAGCACTTGAACCCCGATAATTGCACACACACACACAAAAACATTACGAAAACTGTTACAATCTCAGTTTCTATCTCAATAGTTATATTAAGAAGTCTGTCATTGTCTTCTCTTAAGGAAACCGTGCTGTTTTTGTCATGTGACCATGTTTAGGACCTGCCCATTGTGGGATTACAAATTTAAGAATATGTTTAAGATCTGCTAATCCCACATCCTTACATAACATCACTTGAAAATCTAAGGTGAAATACATTGTATCGGGCATTCAAGGTGAACATGATGGCATCAGTTTACTGAGTTTCCAGTGAGGGGGTTGTCAGTCTTTGATCTCCCTACTGGGAGTCAAAGTATGTTTGAATGTTTACATAGTCTTAGTTCTCGTGACCAGCTACTGTTTATACCATTTGGGGTACTATTATCTGCACAGTTAGGGGTAATTGCCTTTATTGTCTTTAGATGCTTTTATTTTACTGGTCACTTCTAAGGCTGTGTGTACGGTCAACACCTTTAAGGACTGCCCACTGAATGCCTATGAAATACCATAGCTCCCTTAGTCAGATTGATGACTGCAGCTACCAACAGCACATGTTCTCAATAAAGAATCCTGCTGTAGATACAACCAAGTCTCCTGGTCTTCGCTTCTGATATTTCCAACATCATCAATGAACAACGTTGATTTTGTTTATTTAGCAATTCCAGCACAAGGTCAACAAAGGACATATGCATTAATTTAAATAAATATGCAAGTAATTTAAAGAGGTTTTAGTATGTAACTTCATTTTTCATGTATTTTTAAAATAATTATGAGAGTGGTGCCCTTATTTTCATTTGAGCACCATCCCTGAAAATGTCTGTGCACTGCCCACACATGAGAAAAGTACAAAGTAGTATCTACACCGATCAGGCATAACATTATGAACACCTTCCTAATATTGTGTTGGTCCCCCTTTTGCTGCCAAAACAGCCATGACCCGTCGAGGCATGGACTCCACTAGAGTCCACTGGAGGCCAGGGCAACACCTCAAACTTGTTGTTGTGCTCCTCAAACCATTCCTGAACCATTTTTGCTATGTGGCAGGGCACATTATCCTGCTGAAAGAGGCCACAGCCACCAGGGAATACCATTTCCATGAAAGGGTGTACATGTTCTGCAACAATGCTTAGGTAGGTGGTACGTGTCAATGTAACATCCACATGGACCCAAGGTTTCCCAGCAGAACACTGCCCAAAGCATCACACTGCCTCCGCTGGCTTATCTTCTTCCCATAGTGCATCCTGGTGCCATGTGTTCCCCAGGTAAGCGACGCACACGCACCTAGCCATCTACGTGATGTAAAAGAAAATGTGATTCATCAGACCAGGCCACCTTCTTCCATTGCTCTGTGGTCCAGTTCTGATGCTCACGTGCCACTGTTGGCGCTTTCGGTGGTGGACAGGGGTCAGCATGGGCACCCTGACTAGTCTGTGGCTATGCAGCCCCATACACATCAAACTGTGATGCACTGTGTATTTTGACACCTTTCTATCAGAACCAGCATTAACTTCTTGAGCAATCTGAGCTACAGTAGCTCGTCTGTTGGATCGGACCACATGGGCCAGCCTTCGCTCCCCATGTGCATCAATGAGCCTTGGCTGCCCATGACCCTGTCGCCGGTTCACCACTGTTCCTTCCTTGGACCACTTTTGATATATACTGACCACTGCAGACCGGGAACACCCCACAAGAGCTGCAGTTTTGGAGATGCTCTGACCCAGTCGTCTAGCCATCACAATTTGGCCCTTGTCAAACTCGCTCAAATCCATTTTTCCTGCTTCTAACACATCAACTTTGAGGACAAAATGTTCACTTGCTGCCTAATATATCCCACCCACTAACAGGTGCCGTGATGAAAAGATAATCAGTGTTATTCACTTCACCTGTCAGTGGTCATAATGTTATGCCTGATCGGTGTATATACAGTCAAACCAAAAATTATTCATTTTTTATATGTTTTTACTAGTGGGTGCAGGGCACTATATGTTCATTTATGTAAGTGAGGATAGCAAAATAAAGTAAACTGTGACATATTATGCCCAAAAATTCTTCATACAGTGGACTACCAGTAAAATTGATAAAAATTTGGGACCAAAAATTATTCAGACACTTACATAATTAAGATTATTTTTTTCTGACACAGTTTAACTCTGAGATCTTGTCATATTTTATTACCATTTTTTTAAACTATAGTGAATAAACTGTATTAATGAATGAAATATTCAAGGTGTCTGAATAAATTTTGGTTTGACTGTATATTAGAAATGGAAATATTTTAACGTTGTAGATGTCTTCACTTTTGCAGTATTAATTTATTTGCCCAAAATAATAAAAAAATCCTTCTCTTTCTCTTTAATTGTACTATACTAATAACAAAAACTGTGTAATTACAAGCTAGCTCAAAATATATTATTATTATTATTATTCAAAGTATTGATACTTGAAATACAACTGGAATTTAACCTCCCAGAAATCACTGGGTGGGGGTGGGGGTGGGGGGGGGGAATCTCATCTAGAAGTCATACAAATGGAATAGTCAGGAAAATTCACTTATCAAAAAGTGAGGGAACCCTGTTTTTTTTTTTTTTTTTTTTTTGTAGACAATGTCTATTTAGTTTAATATAAATGATTAAAGTGAATGAAGTGATTTTGTAGTCTCCTATGACCCATATTATACAGGAATTTCCATGTCTTTAACTTCTACATAACACATTGTCTGTGAACCACACAGAGGCGCTCTTGCTCTGCAGTTTGAAGCATTGCTCATTCCATGCAACTGAGATCACTGTGACACTTTTTAGGTTGAGGAACACTTTTGAGATCTTTCCTTCATCAATGTGGCCTCAAGCCACTTTTATTTCATTTTATTAAAAATACTCTTAATCATCTGTCATAGGGAAGTTACCTAAATAAAAGGTTAAAGCATTGCATGTCCATCCTCATTTATATCTGTTTACCTATGAGTCTTATTCTTTATTCTGTAATTTTACTAAAAGCCATGCTGAGCCTGTTAATTGAGACACAGCCATTGAATGTTGCCTTTAAAATTTTGGCCTATATTACAAAACTTCACAAGGTAATCCAATCAAACATCAGTCAGACCAAAGCACAGACAGTTTGCTAGTGTCATAGTGCTGTCTCCTCTGCCTGGAAGCATTAATCTCAAGTCTATTATTAGCTCTCTTTACACTGAATAATTAAGCACATTAAAAACATGTTCTGTGAAACAATAAGACATGACTACTTTCCAATAAATGTTTTTCTAGGAAAATTCTGTTTGTGAATAAGGGAAATAACGCATTCTCAGGGTATCAACTGTATGCATCAGTTGTTAATTAGATTTTCAGAAAGTCATAGCTGGGTAAACATCTGTGGTGGTGAACGGAAGTTGCAACAAATATATATATATATAGTTTCACGATAGCGTTTCTATCTTCTCCAAAAGAACTTTCCAGAAGGCACTCCTTCAGGTGTTGTATTAAACACACACAGAGCTTAGACCAGTTTTCTGTAATGCCAATATTATATATGTGTTATAAATGTACATTGCTTTTTGTTTGTTTTTTTTTTGTTTTTTTTTTTTTTTATGACAATATAAAAATGTGGCTATATTTATGATGTTAACTGTGGAAACGTCTCGTCATAGTCTGTGCAAAGTGTCCATTGGAGAAGTCTGGCATACGTCACCACACATATATACTTGGTATTAACATGCAACCTGTATCCAGGTGTTGTCCACATACACATTAAAAAGACAAGTGTAAATGGTAGTGATCAGAATGTTATGTGTCCTGGTAGAGTAGTAGTCGAGGATGCATTGTAATTGGATGTAATAGGGGTAATGTAAGCGCAATATAGCCATCATATCCGTATTCACAGGACATCGAAAACCCCAAAATTGAAAAACAAGTCATTCCATCATCCAGGGTACAAGCTGTTCATTTCACCAATACTGATCTCTAACAAAGGATACTAACATACATACACAGATACACAAGGCTGAAGTTGGTTGAGCAGGATATTTCCCCAAAACATATAGATAAGTTGTACTTTTCTCTCAGTGAGAGGTACAGACTATTAATCATTATTCTCGAGTGTTTGAAGATGAAAAGGAAAATAAATGCTTTATACGGTGAAGGAGTCATTCAAATAATTTAATATTTAGAAGGATAAATATTGATTAATAACTTGATTATAAATCACTCAAAAGATATATATTGAAGCGGCAGTGGATTCCAGAATCCACCCCCTTCATCGCCAATTGGCAACTCGAGGTTTCAAAATACTATTAAGTAAATTGGCAGCGGGCGGAATCACACAGACCAAAACAAAAACAGACATTCTGACACGGAACATGCATTTCAAAGTAGAATAACTGGCTGTAGCAATTATTGATTGATTGATTGTTTTTTGTAGAAAGTATTTGAACTTAGCATGTTTCCTAAATCTCAGCAAATATACTATGGTATTTTTATGCTTTAGTACAGTCAAAAAAAATTTAATACAGCACCTTTAAATATTGCACGGGAAACAGAGATCTGATAAATTATCCAGATACAGAAGCCACTTGATGTTGACAAGTGTAATTGCACCATGTCCTGATTGGCTGATGATCTGAACTGCTTGATCAGATCGCGGTGATCGCGTTATAATGCCAAGTGTAAAAGCAGCCAGAGAAGTCTGGTGACAATGTGCAACAAAATGGATTGTCAAAACATTATTTATTATTATTTATTATTTTTTTATTGCTAAACATCTTAAAGATTCCACAAGAGGTATGCTAACCTATGAGCACAACTGTAGCTATTTATGTGCATATCTCAGTGAATTAGAGTAGGCTACAAGGCATGGTGACAATGCACCTTCAGGTGCTTTAACATTGTTGCCCATGTTATCTTTGGAAACATAAAGAAAATGAGTCATCAACACAAACTGTTCATGCAACCCAAGCAAAGGATCTATTATGTTTAAATGCAACATTTACAGAAGCATTAGGCTTAATTAGTCAAATGTACCTGAAATACAGAAAAAAGAAAAAATGAATTAGCTGAAATGTATGCCTTCCAAGAACAGTTTTCTCTTTGTATTCTGAATGCAGCTTCCCTTGTCCTCGCTTCCTGAACAAGCTAAGTTAGCTGTAACTGAATGGCTTTCTATTCAATGGGGCATTACATTTTCTAGTCCCATACATGATAAATCTATTCATTCTTTGTTAATCTTTCATCGAAGGGATTATGAGTCACAGTCGGACTCTGGTTACATGGAGAAGTAATGGAGTAAACCCACTTATAAAACACAATTTTTCAGGCTTTAATTCAAATGATGTAGGTTATGTTACTTGAGCATTAATGTGGTTCTTTTTTGGTAGTTTGTTCAAAAGGCTGTCTATACTGTATATGGGGTCCTTTTTATAACGTTTATGCATTTAATAATAACGTTGGCTTATTTTACAATGAAAAGAGCTGTCACTTGCATTAACAACATGACAAATGTAGCGAGCCACACCAGCTATCAGATGCCTGATTCAAAAGTCATGAATATCAAGTCAGTTCTGGCAGGTCACGTCAGTCAAGCTCGCATCAGGTGACTCCCAGGTGACTCATGTCTACCTATAGGATTACGACGCCTATCACAGCATCCATATATAAGCTCCTCAGTATTATCAGCAGCTATCGCATATCTCAGGAGCTAATTACCCTCCTCCATCCCCAGCTCCTCCTCTCTTCAGTCAGGATTTGGACTTCTGATTCCCCTAAATCAGACTAATTCTTGAAATATGTGTACATGTTAAATTATTGACATTATCTGCATGTTGGTTCTGTTCTGTTAACCCTGGGGGGTATTGCTGCTCTCCCTGCTCTTATTCATGCTAGGCTGCATGGATGTGCATGGAGTTCTTGCTCAGAACAGAACCATACCGCCAATACAAACTCTATGCAGTTATCAACCATATTTGACGATAGTGGTCCTGACAGAATTTACTTTCAGTGAGTAATGACCTCTCTTCTTTCATATATAAGGAAATAACAACTAGCCTGAGTAAGCTCTGGGCACACAGCTGTCCCATGGGAGTTTTGGAGGGAATATTTACCATTTACTTTTGTTTACATTCAGTCTCACAATCTTACTCTTAAGATGACCCTCATTTTTTACTTCTCAGGATGGGAGCAGAGCCTCATCAAGCCCAATAATGATACACACACAATACATGTAATTTCAAGACTCTGAGCTCTATGAGTTTGTCTGTCTGCTTTTATTTTCGAAATATTCTTGCTGGTATTGATGGAACACTGTGACTTTTATAGAAAGCATGAGCATAATTCAACAGCGCACCTAAATTCTGTTTTTAAGGCAAGCAACAGCAAATGCTGCTCATAGCATTTGAACATCTATAATACCATATATTATAGATGTATATATACCATATATATTTTAATTTCATTGTTGGTCATGAATGAAACCTATCAACTCATAACACCTTAGCAACTGCATACCCTGGCAACTACCACACACATTTTTTATTTATTTATTTTTTTTGATAATGTAAAAATCTTGTAATTATTAAGATTCTGTTATTAATCTTAAGTCATATAAGTTACAGATTCCCTACAACATAACATCAAAATAAGTGTAGCAACATTTCCCCCCAAGCGCACATTGATTAATATGTATAAGATATACATAGGCTTTTATCACATGATGCAGATTAAATTGATAATTTCACAAGATACCGCATGAAGGCACAGTCTGTGCTATCATGTGCAGAATGAGTGTGAGTTGACTTCAAAGGTGTTTTTCAGTCGATGTTGCTCTGTTCATAGTTCCTGTATAGATTTTCCATTTCCCAGAGGAAATCTAATGAGGGAAGTTTACATTTGAACAAAATCATGGAGAAGAGCATAGTCAGCAAATCAGTAAGCTTGAAAGGGTGGTTTAGAAACTTGAACATGTCTGTGTATAGTAAGAACTGTGGTGGTTATATCTATAACCTTGCTGTGATGATAGCCTACATTTTTGTTCTTTTGCTTAGTGTGAGAGTACATGCAACAAGACAAGCCATTCAGCAAAAAGATGTAATTACATAAACCTAAAGAATGAACACTAATTATGCAGTCTAAGTTATACATCTTTTAAATCAAGTCTTTTTGAAACTTTACTGAAGAGTTTCTCTGATTTGTTTAGAGCACATTGTGTCAATTACAAGGCCCGCGGGCCAAACACGGCCCGCCACGACTTTTAATCAGGCCCACCAACAAATTCTGGTTATCAATTTAATGTGGCCCGTGTACTGTTTAAAGCTGGAGTCCGTAACTTTTGGCACTCTAGTGGTTGATAAACTGCATGCATCTTCTGTTTATTTCTATGACGAATCAGGAAGGTACTGTGCTACTCCGCAGTGGTAAGATCCGAATCAGTCTAAAATAGTCTGAATATAAACACTTATTATAGGTGTACCGTAGTGATTCAGGATAAGACAAAAACACGGTTTGGAAAATGGATTCATGATGTATTCGCTCATTACATAATTTTTTGTAAATTTTGAACACAAAAAAGTTACGGACAGCAGCTTTAAATAAATGTCTGTGACAGTTACAACATTGAGACACAGGTGGTGCTGTCGCGCTTCACTCAACTCGCTAATTTTGTCAGAGAATATGGCAAGAACTGTAAACAACGTAAATGCTATCTGAATTTAAATGTGGATAGCACAATGGCTAAAAGAAGAAAAGTGGACAACGAATATCGACAATTCCAACCAAGATGGTAAACAGAATATTTATTCTGTGAATACGAATAAAAGCCAATGTGTCTCATATGTCAAGTGTCACTCGTGGTTTTCAGAGAGTATAATATTAGAAGGCATTTCAACATGATCAGTTTTTCTTATTTTTAAGTAGTTTGTTTAAATAACAGTTGGCATATTCCCAGTGCATGTGTCCTTTCAAGTTAAAGTTGTCTTTTCAAAGTAAGAGCTCCCAAAATAAGCCAAATAATACGAAACTGAAATTGTTGTTTTTAAAGTACTGTTTAATGCTACTATTTTAAAGTACTGTTTTATGCTACTATTTTAAAGTACTGTTTTATGCAGTTATGCTGGTCAGAGACCTTATTTCTTGTTTTGATAAAGATAAAAAAGCCTGCTGTGACACAGATGTGTTACAACTCAAAATTAAAACCTCATTGTTTTGATAAATGTGGTTTAATGAATTGTGAGTTTTTAATACAGTTACTAATACACTTATATTTCTTCAGTAAATGAAAAAAAATCCTCTAAATATATGTCCGGCCCCTGATTTTATTCACAATACTTACACTTACTGAGTTTGGATTTGACACCCCTTTAGAGTGAAGAATATTTTGAAGCCTTTGGTGTTTAAACATTTATTAAGAGGGCTTTATTTATAAATATGTAACTATTGCCATGGGTTTGGTTGGAAGGAGAAGAGAGTTGAGTCTAGGATGTATGCAAATGATACTTTATTAAACAAAAACAAAATACTAAGGCACTCAGGAGAAGATCACGGTGGAACTGGCAGACTGGAAGACCATGGTGGAGCCGAAGGGGTGGAGATCCGCAGTGGAGCTGTATGGACAGCTGACCATGGCAGAGCCGGTGGATTGGAAGACTGAGTTGGCTGGCTCATTCATCTTACTGCAGAGCCAGCTTCCACTCCTGTTCCCACCCCAAAACTCTTCTACAGTCGTGGCCAAAAGTTTTGAGAATGACACAAATATTAATTTTCACAAAGTCTGCTGCTTCAGTGTTTTTAGATCTTTTTGTCAGATGTTACTATGGTATACTGAAGTATAATTCCAAGCATTTCATAAGTGTCAAAGGCTTTTATTGACAATTACATTAAGTTTATGCAAAGAGTCAATATTTGCAGTGTCAACCCTTCTTTTTCAAGACCTCTGCAATTCGCCCTGGCATGCTGTCAATCAACTTCTGGGCCACATCCTGACTGATGGCAGCCCATTCTTGCATAATCAATGCTTGGAGTTTGTCAGAATTTGTGGGGTTTTGTTTGTCCAACCGCCTCTTGAGGATTGACCACGAGTTCTCAATGGGATTAAAGTCTGGGGAGTTTCCTGGCCATGGACCCAAAATTTCGATGTTTTGTTCCCCGAGCCACTTAGTTATCACTTTTGCCTTATGGCAAGGTGCACCATCATGCTGGAAAAGGCATTGTTTGTCAACAAACTGTCCTTAGATGGTTGGGAGAAGTTGCTCTCGGAGTATGTTTTTGTACCATTCTTTATCCATGGCTGTGTTCTTATGCAAAATTGTGAGTGAGCCTACTCCCTTGGCTGAGAAGCAACCACACACATGAATGGTCTCAGATGTGAGTGCATCTGCACGCACAGTGAGGCAAAGACTTTTGGAGGATGGCCTGGTGTCAAGAGCAACTTCTTCCAATCATCCAAGAACAGCTCAACAAGTGAGCTAGTGCTGCTTGCCTTGTTACATCATTGTAATAGAAAAAAATTATGAAGATGTGATCTACATCAATATCCAGAAATTTAAGAGAGGATTCTTTCGATATGAGACATGATGCATATTAGGTTACATTAAATAGTGGTTTGATAATAAAGCAAGCATAAAACCATATTCAGGACAAAATACAATATACAAAACACTAGTAATATAAAAGAGAAAAGTCAATTTCATGTGCATTTATCAAGTTCCAGTATCTCTTGTGTCATATGGTACTTCTCACGTATGATGCTGTCCACTCTCCCTCCACAGAGTCTCTTTGATGTTCAAGAAAAGTGTCATTCACTTTCCTGGCTAGCATGGAAGTGAGAGTTGATAATGACTTGTGGGAGATCGTTTTCTCTTAGAGCCTCGCCAGAAAGTTCTAGTTGGGCCCTTACTTTGATGTTACCTATTGATTCCTCAGTGAGGGTGGGGGAATTTAAGGCAGGACACAGCTCTTAGTCCTCTCGGACGCTACAGACATGATCGACCTGAACTCAAACTTGGGTCCTTACCACTCCACACCACAACAGACAAAAGTGGAAGGAATTTGTATAAATAGCCTTTGCCAATAATACGGGCTATTTGCACTTACCATAATTTATCAAATATATTGTTCTTTCCTACTGGTCAAAAATGTCTGATATAGTGTTATTGGCAGTTTTTAAGCCCAGCACCTGGGTGAAATTAACATAGAAATGGGTTATGTGTTTTATGGTCAAAATCAATTAACCTGACCACTGGAAAGTACAACAAAAAAGCTTATTTAATACTTTTCAGCAGAGGCAGTAGTCCATAATGCCACGTGTAACCCGTTCCTGTGTTCTTTGACATCAATGGTCAAAGTGCACCATGTTAAATGCTGACCATTTAAAATCTAGAAAATATGGCACACTTTGACATCAATTTATTTTCTCTTTTTCTTGAGTGGGCTTAAACAAGCCATTGATGTCAATCCTGCTACAAGCCTGCGCACCCTGTCCATTCTAGAGTCAGTGCCTGCCGTCTAGTCTTGCCAAACTGACTATCCTGGAGCTAATCTCTGCCCGTATGCCCACCTCTAAACCCCTTCCTCCACCGCTGGTTCTATTTGGCTTGATGGACTTCCTGATTCTACCCAGGGTCCTTGCCTTTTCTCTTCCACTGGTTCTGTCATAGAACTGGCCCTCCCTCCTGGCCTTCTACACCACCTGGACTGTTTTTGAGATATTGTTTGTGCATGCCAGGTGCCACACATTCCTGTGTTTCTTCCTGTTTTTAACATGGTCATGGATTTTGTGGTTATCTGGTTTAGTTACCCCTTTTCCCTTGTGTATATCTTTGGTTTAATATAGTTTATTGTCAGTTCTTGTTTAATGTAGTAGTGTTTTACCTGCTAGTTAGCTGTAGCATTTGTGATTCTGTTTGGATTATACCTTCTTCAACGTTCTTATGTGATAAAGGCCTGCGCTTAGATCCACACCTCAACTTCTTACAACAGTTGCACATAGTTACTGAAAGTACTCTGCTTTTTTTGTATGAAAGAGACAAAAAGAGCTTCTGCATTCACTCCTGATGAAGAGAGAGATCAGTGGAAAGAGGAAAAACAAGCTGATTGCTAGTCTAATGCAAAAATGGGCACGAGGAGCAAACCTCTTCAATGGAACAAAAGTCAGTATAGTTTTTTTTTTTTTTCAACCGTTTTTGGTGACTGTGAGAGAGAAAGAGGTGAAGGAAATGGACAAGAGGGAAATTGGTAAATGATATCAGTTACAGTCCTGGAAATTACAAACACACTGATATACAGTATAATGTTTAGACTTATGTAAGAAACAATCATTACATAACATGTCACATTTGAAGAATCCAAAGAAAACCTTTGTTTTCTGATCTTCTTTTGCTGTCTGCATGGTGAAAGCCTGCTGGGGAACCACATTATCCATAATGGGTCATTATTGTTATTTGGTCATTATTGTTATATAGGTATTTGCTGCATAATGCATGCTATAACATGAAAAAAAAAAAAAAAAAAAAAAAAATGATTCAAGTGCACTTTAAACTGCTCCATAGATCTTTTTCATTGTGTAAAAAAATGTAAATACACCTCTACCTCTCTTAGAAACTGACAAAAAAGCACACATGGTTTCACATATTTTCCAGGCTATAGTATGTGTTATGTAATTGCATATGAGAAGAACATAATACCCACTGCAAATGACTGTTTTTCATTGATTTAACAAGAAAAATGGAAATATACCTACACAAAATTAAATTTTTAAATTAGGGTATCACATAGCTTTGGGTATTGTTTGCTTAGCAACATGCTAACATCAAAATTAATGGATCAATTTCACAGAGTTTAGAATCTTGCTTTTAAAATATGTTAGTATTTTTGACAAATTTATATTTGCTTCGTTCATTTAGCAGGTGTTTGCATTCATTTAATTTATCCCCAGAAATTTACAAAGATTATATTAAGTAACAGTGAGAGTGAAAATTTCTTCTTCTTCTTCTTTCCTTTCTTTCCCTTTATTTAACCAGATAAAACTTTAAATTTGGGAAAAGTTAGATTGCAGGCTTCAGGAGGGAACTTGTAAAAGTGAGCAGAGGTAGGAGAATGCAGAGCCAGTGGCTGGTCTTGAACTGGATGCGAGTTGCAACTGGCAGTCATGTGAAGCAAGACAAAGAGAGGCATAATATGTCTTGGGCTCACTGAAGACCAAATGTACTGCCATATTTTGGGTCATTTGCAGAGGTTTGTGCATGAAGGAAGACCATCTAAAAGAGCATCACAGTAGTCTAGAGATGACAAAAGCCTGGAAAAGGAATTGTGCAGACTTGGATTTTCTGTGTAAACTGTAATTTGAATCTAAAAATATTATGTGGTCAAATCAAAATAATAATAATAATTAAAAAAAATTGTAAAACCAATAAATCATTCATTATGATCTGCCAAACTTCTAACATGGTAATGCTATTTATAGACTTGCTGTTCCATAGACTTTTCTGAGACGCAACTACTTGCTAACTCTTCAAACTATTTTCTGTTACTGTTGTCTTTCAGGCATCTAGTTGTTTATTTTATTATTTTTGTCTTGTTTATTTTATTGTTTGTGTCACTTGAGAGACATTTCTGATGTTGAGAAGTGTGAGAACAGTACATGCTTTGTATAGAGAAAAAAAATCTTGCGGGCTGTCTTTTTTCATGCAAAGGAGCAGGCAGGTGCAAGGAAACGATTTTCCTGTCATGCTGTCAGCAAGCCGGCCAGCTTGGGATCTTCTCTCTGAATGCTTATTTTCACTGAAAACTCAGATGCAGAGTGTTTGTGACTTAAAGATGGAAAAAAAAAAAACTAAGCAACCCAAGTCAACCTAAGCATCTGCTGCTTGCATGGATACACAAAATTCATACATTTGTAAATTTTCCTGTCACTGAACCCTTTCCACATGGAGTGAGAAAAATGTTAAGGGATAGGTATGTCTATATGTAAATCACACAGATGATCTGTTTCATGTTTGACAGTATATGTGAATATAAAAGAGGCATAGACAGAGATAAAACTGGCTATAATGTGCTCCTTTGTCTATAAGCTCGCTGGGGGATCTAGGAGTGACAGGTAATTGGAACAGTGCATGATTAATTTTTCTACAATGAGATTTCTTTCATTCTTGAGTGTCAAATTGAGGAGAAAGTGTTGTTGTCGGAGAAGTGTTCATGATTAATTTGCTGTGGATAACAGAACATGGCCATTAACAAATACATCAGTATTCTCGGCCACTGCTTCAACCACAGGCAGGAATTATTACAAATACTAAATAATTTTTTTTATTCATTTCCAATAATACGTTTTTGTTGTCTCAAAAATATAGAATGTAGTAATGTATTCATTAAGTATCTTACATTTTCCCTTGGTGAGCTACTCATAATGTAATAAAGTATAATGTAATAAGTATTATTACATAATAAACAGTAGGAAACATAATAAAATCTTTAGTTTTGAGAATCTGAGAATCTGATTACATTGCTCTGTCATTATGTTATAATAATAATAATAATAATAATAATAATAATAATAATAATTCGTTACATTTATATAGCGCTTTTCTGGGTACTCAGAGTGCTTTACATATGGAAGGGGGGAATCTTTTCAACCACCACCAATGTGCAGCATCCACCTGGATGATACGATGGCAGCCATATTGTGCCAGAACGCCCACCACACACCTTATTGGTGGAGAGGAGACAGAGTAATGAAGCTAATCAGTATATGGGATGATTATGAGGCCATGATGGACAGAGGCCAATGGGCAAATTTGGCCAGGATGCCGGGGTTACACCCCTACTCTTTAAGAAAGACATCCTGGGATTTTTAATGACCACAGAGATTCAGGACCTCAGTTTAACATCTCATCCGAAGGACGGTGCTTTTTTTTGACAGTATAGTGTCCCCATCACTATACTAGGGTGTTAGGACCAACACAGACCACAGGGTGAGCACCCCCTGCTGGCCTCACTAACACCTCTTCCAGCAGCAACCTAGTTTTCCCAGGAGGTCTCCCATCCAGGTACTAACCAGGCTCAGCCCTGCTTAGCTTCAGTCTTGGGCTACAGGGTAATATGGCTGCTGGTGTTATGAGTTGCTACAACACCAGATGGAACTGCAAAAATAATTTCTATAAAAATAGCTTCCAAAGATACTTCACTAACACATCCCTGTCTTCTCCTAAAAAAGTTCTGCTTTAATCAAAACTTCTTAATGGCACAGGTGCAAGTGTTTGCTTTCACTTAATTAAGAATAGAATCCTAGCGTAAACATATGGTAGAAATTGTAAGATTTGTATGGTAGTATGCTGTTCTGAATTTAGCCTTTGTTTTAGAAAGAAATCACTCTTGTTGGTCAGAAACTTCACACCTCCCTTGCCTCATACACGGCATTGTGAAGTCTGTATAAGAATGAGACACAAAATGATATCATATAGGCTATCTTGCTCAGAAGGTTTAAAACATTAACATAGATATTTCAAACAGTGGGAAATATGTACGATATAGTATCTTAGTTTAATATTATTCTTGATAAATTACTCTTGGTAGGACACATGCAATAAAAGGAGTCTAACGTGGCCACTCGTTTAAACTTGAAATCGCATAGTGTACATTTTTAACCATAATAACATTCTAACACCACATCATTTCACAACGTACAAGTTTGGCACTGCAATGTGGTTTAACACCGCAAAAGCAGTGCTAACCTTGCTCCGCATGGTTTCATAACCCCGAAAAAAAATGGTGCTAACCCCGCTTCTAAATTACAAGTGTGAAACGTTCCTTTACCCAGAGTTAAAAGCGGTGTTTAGAATGACGATAACCTGGGGTTAAGTGCAGTGTGAATAGCCCTAAAGAGTGCAGGTTGTGTGTATTCGGGATTGCAGACACCTGGTACAAAAATGTTTTACAGAATGGAGTGTCCAAAGATGTGCAAACAAGTTGTGTTCCTCTGAGACTCCATGCGCCATGCAGCTTAGCAGCTTCCATTTAGATGAATAAGAGTGTTCATGGATATCTCTCTCCAGACAAAAATAATAACACTGGTTGAGCCAGAAAAAAGTACACTCATCAACTTTAATGATAACCAAAAGTGTAAGGAGACTGATTGGAACAGGTGTTACAGTGGAATAACCTCCTGTGACATGACACTGTCTAAGGCACTAAACTTCTCACACAGGACTCAAGCCGTGAAATCACAATAGCTGCAATCTTTAAATTATCAGACTCAAGGAATCTACTTGCTATGCATCTCCATAGATCTTTAAAAATAACATCTTGAATAAAGAAAAGAATAATGGGCATTGATGAGGTTGATCAATATGTGCCTGTTATGTTATATTGTAAGAATATGATTCTCCAAGGACAAGATGGCTTTCTACTTTCCTGTCACTGTCTCATCCATATTTTTTATTTATTTACCCTGGCTTTCTAGCTCTGCTCCAAAACCTGGCTGCCTAGCTGTCTACTGCCTACATACAGCTTCATTTTCATCATCATGGAACCTCATAAGTGACTGATCAGGAATGTTCTGCAAAGGCAACTCAAATAGTGCACCACATAAATATTTTAGTGAATTGGTTCTTTCAGGTAGTTCATGTAAGTGAACTGTTTTAAAAAGAAACAATTCACCAATCTCTGTCTGTGCAGAAATCCCAGTGCATCAAGGTTGCTTTTTTTTTTTTGGCTTTTTCTGGTGAAATATTTAGGTAAATGATGCTCTTGATGAAGTTTTGAAATTATATTATACATTGTTGTATTTGTAAATGTGTAAACATTTCTGTTCTGTCACCTAAATCAAATTCCATTTATTCAAAACCATAACTGAGCCAGAAGCTCAGTCCAAGGGAATGGACAGAAATCTGACCAAGTTAAAAAGGCAATAATATGGGAGTCCAGTGGTCTGCAACAGTGCACCTGAGCACTGCAGAATGTAAAAATATATAGCTAAATATTCACTTCAACCAGTGCTCTGTTCTCTTCGTTCCTAAGGCTGTTCACACTGTCACTCCAAATCTGATTATTTGTGTATCCCACTGGAATCTGATCTAAAATTATTGATTGTCCACATTGTGTATCGCAACTGTTCAGATCCGATTTGTGTGTCCCATGCTGCTCTTTCATTTTCTGGAATATCTGCATTGGTTTCTATGGCAATGACATTGCGTTACAGACAAGATGTCTCATTTACAACATGACAATGTGTAGCCACTGTGCTGGACTACTGCGTCTTTTGAGGCAGCGGCAGAAACGTAGGAGGCTGGTATGTGTGGCTTTATTCTGTGCTGTCGTCTCCGCCAGTTTCAAAACATGTCTCCGTTATATTGTCATTTTCTGCTCGTCAGACACTTTGCAACAACAAACCTTGTTTCTGCAGTGACTTGCAGCATGTTTTCTATAACAATGTCTGATGTTTACATTTTACTTTGTGTGAGAAAGTCACCTAAACCACATGAAATCTGATCAGAGCAGTCAGACTGATTTCCAGAAATGCGATTTGAATAGGATTTCAAACCACATATGAATTTTTTGCCGTACACACTTGTTAAATCTGATCGGATTTGGACTAACAGTCTGAACATAGCCTAAGTAACCCCATACTGTTTTATTTACCCAGAAACCACTCCAGAATTAAGAGAGAGAGAGAGAGAGAGCAGCCAGAACAAATTGGATTGATACACAAATTGATTCAGACCATTTTTACAGACTTGTTTGGCCAAATTCACTGAAAAGGACCAACTGAAAATACTTATTCATTTGTGAATGATTCATTGGCATAGCTAGTTCTGATACAGGACACACATCATAATTGCTGAAATATAAGGGAAAATGCTCTCAGGTCAATCAGAATGTTCACACAGCAGGACAGAAAAAACAAAACAAACAAACAAAAGGTATTCCTAAAAACAAAAGCATTTGTCCATTTTTTGGTTATCAGTAAGTAAACATTTGGTATATCTGGCTGATAAACATTTTATTTTTATCTGACCTCACCCTACTTGAAATCATGTGTTTGTTGTACAAGGCTGATCACATGGATGTCACTATTGTGAGTCAAAATTATAGTGCCTCCAACTGGCAGCAGGAAGTGTGTCACTTTCAACATACTTTGAGATCACCCTCTTATTTTTACCCGATTTGCTTCAAACTTCATCAGAATAATGTCAAAACATGGCAGATGTAGACCTTTGAAAAGAATCGTGATATCTCAAGCACTGTTGCCTTGGTAACACATCAAACTTTAAAATTCGTTTTGGATGCTGTTGAGACTCTTAGCATGCTTCAAATTGCATGAAATGTGACACACACGTCAGGATTGTTATCCAGTAGACATGGGCAAAGTTTTAGAAATGGGCGGGGAGGAGGGGCTCTATAGCGCCACCTTATAGTGCAGTAAATGTGGAGTGAATTTGACATAGTCCTTTGATGTTTAACCGTTTTAAATTCCTATTGCCCACTGTGCACATTTGTCCTGAAGCCACCAGGGTGGCGGTGCCACCAGGCTTGGGACCGCCATCGCTGCTTGTAGCTATATTACATTGTTGTTTGGCTAATGACACAATAGCCTACTCTAATAAGCATATAAAATTCATAAATAAATATTAGGTAAAATATTTATTTATTTATTTATTTTTTTGGGTATAGATCAGGGGTGTCAAACTGATTTTAGGTTCAGGGCCGGATTGGAAAAAAATGAACCATGTGCGGGCCGAATTACCTTTTTTAAAAAAAAAAAAAAAAAAAAAAAAAAAAAACTTGCACTGTGCACTGATAGTCGCATTAATATTAACAATATAAACAACAAATTAATTTGCAAGAAATCTAGTACACTGATCTTTAAAACTGCATTTGTTTTTACAGCAAAAATACCATTAGATTTTTAAAATAATGCTTTATTTATTTATTTTATTAGTGATGCACCTATTTTAATTTTTCATGGCCAATTCCAGTTTTTATTTAGAAGCAAATTGGCCAATTCTGATAGTGGCTGCAGATTTTTTTTAAAAGCAAATTTATTTGTTCAAAAAAATGTGTAGCTCTTCGATATTAGAGGCAAAAACTGCATTTTTATCACAATCCCAACAAAGATGTTATGCACATGAACATAAGCAGTTGTTTTTAATTTAAATTATTGTATAATTTCAAGATTAACAGCAAAAACAGCATGGTCTGACTTTAACTTTGTGAAATTATGCTACATAAGATACTTGCACAAAACAAAATCAGCAGACAGACTGAATGAAAATGCAAATTCACTCTCTGACAGTAGGTGGCGCTTATGGAACAGCAGTGATATAGCGTTTCCATGGTTACCGCTATACACAAAGCAGCGCTGAGTCGATGAATAGGCTACTACTTTATACGGAAATAAGAGCCATCAAAACTTTTCCCTTCAGAAGCCAGTTCCCTTCAGAGATACATTTATATCAACCCCAATTCAATATTTATGTTATTCTTCCTATTTTTCACGAACAGTGCATGGTACAGTATTTTCTCTGTTGGCGTGTCTGTTCTTCTCTTTGTGTCCGTATTCAGCGTGTGCCTGTGTTAACGTCCTGTTTACAGACTTCGTAAATATTTCCACACAAATGAAATTTGGGGAAATTATTACAAAGCAGTTTGTTTACAAGCCCGGAATAAAGATTGACCAAAATAAAACTAAAAAACGTTTGGATTTATGGCCAGTGGACTAGTCGTGCATCTCTATTTTTTATTATAGTTCAAATTGGACACTTTCTGGGCCATATTCGGCCCATGCCCCACGGGCCGTATGTTTGATACCCCTGGTTTAGATAATTTTTTATATGATCTTTAATTTATTGAATGGAATATAATTACGTATGTAATCCACGTTTCTATCATTTCATCTGGCATTTTCAATTGACTCAGGGTAGTCACAATGCATTTGAGCACATCAAATATGTAAATATGGTCCAATTCCTGACCTCACGCTTGATGTATTTATGTTGGAAATGTCACTCATGATGTAGGTGGCAAGAACTGCCCAATAGTTTACAAGAGGAGTTTACATCTGGGATACAAAAATGGACAGATCATTTTAAACAATAAAGTGAAACAAATACTAGCAATGACAATTTGTTTTGGACAGTGCTCTTTCTCCACACTTGTAACCAATTCTTGCCACCTATGACATGAGTGACCTTCCCAAAGTGCTTACTTATGCGAGGAGTCATGAACTTAACTGCATCGCAGAACTGGACTAAGGCGAGCATTTGTACTACATTTGACTGCGATGCAACAAATTTTGTAGTTAAAAAGTATATCATTTTTTTTCTGAAAATGACTGATCATTTCACTAGAGAAGACCTTCTTTTGTCAGCTGGGGTCATGTGGAGCTCTTTGAAGCTGCCTGTTATGGGCCCAATTGGTCTAGGGGAGGATCACAACAGAAATATATGGTTGGTGGGGAATGAATGTGCAACAGCAGAGAAAACTCTGTCTCCAGGCCCAGAATGGCTACAATAACCCCAACAACCACGGTAAATTGCAGCAAAAGAGAGTAGTTTTTATTCAACAAAAGAGAATAATGAAAATTTTAGCTATTAGCTATTAGCTTCAGTATTAGCTTCAGAAGGGGGCAAGGCCAAAATAACAAACATAAAGCTAACTCCTATATAACCAACTAACTATATTACAAAGAAAAGAAGAGAAAATACAACAGCCTAAGCTAACTCCCTATCTAATATAACCAGGAGAAAAGTAGTAATGCAAAACAAAATGGCACCCACCTTCCTACTAACCCAAACAAAGAAAAATAAAGACTTTAAATAATAAAGCTAGATTAATATTTACATTAGACAACTCAAGTTAACATTCACTTGTCTCTTTAAAGTCTCAATCATAGATGTAAACAATGAGACAAAAGACAGAAGCTCTACCTCAGTAGTCTAAACATAATTGAGGTAAAGATACACCAAATCACCAAACTAAAAGCTTTACAACAACAGCCAGTCTGGAGATGAAGATGAGACCTCAGCCGCTGCACACCATTTCGCACACATTGTTTTTGAGCATTTCGCTAGCTTGTTAACTTGTCATCAGTCTCTCGCGCGCTCCTTTTTCTACACGTTCATCAAACAGCTGTGGTAAGTCAGATCAGTCTACAAACACGGTGAGTCATGTCATCCTCTCCTTCTATTGTTACTTGCTCTGCCTGTCACATGCTTAGCATAGTTCTCTCTGTCAGCGACGAGGGATTTACATGTCATAAATGTAGGGAGATAGTCAGGCTGACAGAGAAAATCTCAGAATTAGAGACACGCATCCAAACTTTAATCGAGGATAGTAAGAATGTAAGGGCTTTAGATACTGTTTTGGATGCAACTAACTTAGTGAACTTAGTGTATATTGTTCGGTTCTGGCTGTAGAGCCCGCGCAGCAGGGCAATTGGGTGACCGTGAGACGGCCTAGTCGTGGGGAAAAACACCGCTCTTCCATTCCGATTAGAACATCAAACAGGTTCTCCCCACTCAGTGACGCACCCACTGAGAATCCTGTTGAAAGTGCCCTAGTTATTGGCGATTCTATTACACGGAATGTGAAAATAGAGACACCAGCCACCATAGTCACATGTTTGCCGGGAGCCAGAGTGCCTGACATCAAAGCAAATTTAAAAGTGCTGGCTTTTAAATCGTAAATACTCTAAGATTATTATTCACGTCGGCACTAATGATGTTCGACTTCGCCAGTCGGAGATCACTAAAATTAACATTAAAGAGGTGTTTGAATTTGCAAGTATGATTTCAGACACTGTAATTTGCTCTGGCCCCCTCCTTGTTCGCTGGAATGATGAGATACTTAGCAGACTATCATCACTCAATAGCTGGCTATCTAATTGGTGTCCGCAGAATAATATAGGGTTCATAGACAATTGGAAAAGTTTTTGGAGCAGACCTGACCTGTTGAAAAGAGATGGTATTCATCCCTCATTGGGTGGTGCCGCACTTCTCTCTAGTAATATGGCACATAGTCTTAGAGCTGAAACATGACAAACTGGGGCCAAGGTCAGGAAGCAGACATACTGGCTAAACCGACCGTCTGCTAGCTGCCTCACGTTACAGAAGTCAGATAATTCAGATAACTCCCAACACATAGAAACTCTTACACCTAGATATTTTCAAATAGAGACTGTGTCTGTACCCCGAATTAGTAAAAACAAAAAACTTCCAAACCCATTTAATGGTAAAAATTTAATTGATGTTCAACAAATAAAAAATAGAGATAATAATGCTAAACAAATGATAAAACTTGGGTTGTTAAATATTAGATCCCTTTCTTCAAAATCACTTATTGTTAATGATATTATCAAAGACAATAATCTAGATGTGCTGTGTTTGACAGAAACTTGGCTAAAACCGGATGATTACATTACTTTAAATGAGTCTAGTCCTCAAGGTTATGATTATCGACACAATGCCCGTGAGAAAGGCAAAGGGGGTGGTGTTGCTGTAATCTATAGTAATACTTACAGTATTAGTCAGAAGTCTTTCAAATATAATTCCTTCGAAGTGATGGTACTTTACGTAACATTATGTAATGTAAGTGACAGATCCCAGTTGACATTTGTGCTGGCTACTGTATACAGGCCACCAGGACACCATACAGACTTTATCAAAGAATTTGCTGACTTTCTATCGGAGTTAGTACTAGCTGCAGATAAAGTCCTTGTTGTTGGTGATTTTAATATCCATGTAGATAATAAAAAAGACACATTAGGATTGGCATTTGCAGATATTCTAAACTCTATTGGTGTTAGACAACACGTGTCAGGACCCACTCATTGTCGTAATCATACTTTAGATCTAATATTGTCACATGGAATTGATATTGATGCTGTTGAAATTCTGCAGCAGAGCGATGACATCTCTGATCATTATCTAGTCTCGTGCATACTACATTTAGTCAAGGCGGCTAAACTGCCTCCATGCCATAAATATGGTAGAACCATCACTTCTACCACTAAAGATCGCTTTATAAATAATCTTCCTGATCAGTTTCATCGCCTTAGCATACCAGAAAGCTTAGAAGACCTCGATGTTGCAACAGAAACTATTGCCTCTGTCTTTTCCAGCACATTAGACTCAGTTGCTCCTTTGCGCTTAAAAAAGATTAAGGAAATTAATCCAATGCCATGGTATAATGAGCACACTTGGGCCCTAAAGTTAGCAGCCAGGAAAATGGAGCGCAGCTGGAAGAAAACAAAACTAGAAGTATTTCGCATTTCGTGGAGAGAGAGAATGATTGAGTACAGAAAGGCCCTAAAATCTGCTAGATCTGCCTATTTTTCAAAACTTTTAGAAGAAAATAAACACAACCCTAGGTATTTATTTGATACAGTGGCTAAATTAACAAGAAATAAAGCTTCAACTTCTGATGTTTCCAAAGAGCACAGCAGTAATGACTTTATGAACTTCTTTACTTGCAAGATTGATAACATTAGAGAAAAATTATAACCATGCAACCGTCTACTACAGTATCGCGTCAGATAGTGCATTGTAGTGTCCCTGAGGAAAAATTCAATTCATTTACTGCTTTAGGAGAGGAAGAATTGTCTAAACTTGTTAAATCATCAAAATCAACAACATGTATGTTAGACCCTATACCGACTAAGCTATTGAAAGAAATGCTTCCAGAGGTTATAGATCCTCTTCTTAATATCGTCAATTCATCTTTATCACTAGGACACGTACCAAAAACTTTCAAGCTGGCTATTATTAAACCTCTTATTAAAAAACCACAACTTGATCCTAGAGAATTAGTCAATTACAGGCCGATCTCAAATCTCACTTTTCTGTCAAAAATACTAGAAAAGGCAGTATCATCACAACTATGTTCCTTTTTAGAAAGAAATAGTATCTGTGAGGATTTCCAGTCAGGATTTAGACCGTACCATAGTACTGAGACTGCCCTCATTAGAGTTACTAATGATTTGCTCTTATCATCAGATCGTGGTTGTATCTCTCTATTAGTGTTACTGGATCTTAGTGCTGCATTTGACACTATTGATCACAATATTCTTTTAAATAGACTCGAAAATTATGTTGGCATTAGTGGAATTGCATTGTCATGGTTCAAATCATACTTATCTGACCGTTATCAGTTTGTAGTAGTAAACGAAGAGATGTCATATCGATCACAAGTTCAATATGGAGTACCGCAAGGCTCAGTACTAGGACCGTTGCTTTTCACTCTGTACATGCTACCCTTGGGAGATATCATTAGGAAGCATGGCGTTAGTTTTCACTGTTACGCTGATGATACTCAGCTCTATATTTCTTCGCGCCCTGACGAAACTTACCAATTCACAAAATTAACGGAATGCATAGCTGATATAAAAAATTGGATGACCAGTAATTTCCTACTACTAAATTCAGAAAAAACAGAGATTCTAATTTTTGGGCCAAAAACTTCATGTAATAACCTAGAATACTGTCTAACACTTGATGGCTGCTCTGTTAAGTCTTCGTCGTCAGTTAGGAACCTGGGTGTGCTCTTTGATACCAATCTTTCATTTGAAGGCCATGTTACTAGCATTTGTAAAACCGCATTCTTCCATCTTAAAAATATATCTAAACTACGACATATGCTCTCAATGAAAAATGCAGAACAGTTAGTTCATGCGTTCATGACCTCAAGGCTAGATTACTGTAACGCTTTACTGGGTGGTTGTTCTGCTCGCCTGATAAATAAACTACAGCTCGTACAAAATGCAGCAGCTAGAGTTCTTACTAGAACTAGGAAGTATGATCATATTAGCCCGGTTCTGTCAACACTGCATTGGCTTCCTGTTAAACATCGTATAGATTTTAAAATCTTGCTAATTACTTACAAAGCACTAAATGGTTTAGCTCCCCAGTACCTGAGCGAGCTCTTAATTCATTATAGTCCTTCACGTCTATTGCGATCTCAGAATTCAGGCCAGCTGATAATACCTAGAATATCAAAATCAACCGCAGGCGGTAGATCCTTCTCCTATTTGGCACCTAAACTCTGGAACAATCTTCCTAGCATTGTTCGGGAAGCAGACACACTCTGTCAGTTTAAATCTAGACTAAAAACGCATTTCTTTAACCTGGCATACACATAACACATTACCAATTTATATTTTCAAATCCGTTAAAGGATTATTAGGCTGCATAAATTAGGTCAGCCGGAACCGGGAACACTTCCTATAACACATGATGTACTCGTTACATCAGAAGAAGAATGGCATCTACGCTAACATTAGTCTTTCTGGTTATCCCGAGGTTCACCGTAGTCAACCGGATCCGGGCCGTATCCAGGTGAGACCGAGGACCTGCGCCTTGACACGACCACAACGCAGCCCTGAAGTATCAGCAGAGATTGAGTCAACTAGATCATCCACTGTGAGGGCCTCATCGACACGACAGCCACGACACAGTTCCTCAACAACCGTCCATACCGGCGTGATGAATACGATCCTCAATTGGATGGAACTGGAATAAATACTTTGAATGCTGCGATCCTATTGGACTTACGATGGCAACCTGAATCGTAACAAAGCACTGTTGGCCAGAGGAGAACTGGCCCCCCGACTAAGCCTGGTTTCTCCCAAGGTTTTTTTCTCCATTTAAACACCTATTTGCCACTTGTCTGCCACCTGATGTCACCTGATGGAGTTTGGGTTCCTTGCCGCTGTCGCCTTTTGGCTTGCTTAGTTGGGGACACTTGACATTTGACTTGACATTTGATATTCAACAGTGCTTTGATCTACCTGCATTGACACTATTCTTTAAGAGCTGCTGTGCAGCCAAATAATGTACCAGTTATCAATGTAAAGCTGCTTTGACACAATCTACATTGTAAAAAGCGCTATATAAATAAAGGTGACTTGACTTGACTTGAGAAAGGCCTTAAAAACTGCTAGATCTGCTTATTTTTCAAAACTTTTAGAAGAAAATAAACACAACCCTAGGTATTTATTTGATACAGTGGCTAAATTAATGAGAAATAAAGCTTCGACTTCTGATGTTTCCAAACAGCACAGCAGTAATGACTTTATGAACTTCTTTACTTGCAAGATTGACAATATTAGAGTGAAAATTATAACCATGCAACCATCTACTACAGTATCGCGTCAGACAGTGCATTGTAGTATCCCTGAGGAAAAATTCAATTCATTCCCTGCTATAGGTGAGGTAGAATTGTCTAAACTTGTTAAATCATCAAAATCAACAACATGTCTGTTAGACCCTATACCGACTAAGCTATTGAAAGAGATGCTTCCAGAGGTCATAGATCCTCTTCTTAATATCGTTAATTCATCCTTATCACTAGGACACGTACCAAAAACGTTTAAGCTGGCCATTATTAAACCTCTTATTAAAAAACCACAACTTGATCCTAGAGAATTAGTCAATTACAGGCCGATCTCGAATCTACCTTTTCTGTCAAAAATACTAGAAAAGGCAGTATCATCGCAACTATGTTCCTTTTTAGAAATAAATGGTATTTCTGAGGATTACCAGTCAGGATTTAGACCGTACCATAGTACTGAGACTGCTCTCATTAGAGTTACAAATGATTTGCTCTTATCATCAGATCGTGGTTGTATCTTTCTATTAGTGTTACTGGTTCTTAGTGCTGCATTTGACACTATCGATCACAACATTCTATTAAATAGACTCGAAAATTATGTTGGCATTAGTGGAATTGCATTGGCATGGTTCAAATCATACTTATCTGACCGTTATCAGTTTGTAGTAGTAAACGAAGAGATGTCATATCGATCACAAGTTCAGTATGGAGTACCACAAGGCTCAGTACTAGGACTGTTGCTGTTCACTCTGTACATGCTACCCTTTGGAGATATCATTAGGAAGCATGGCGTTAGTTTTCACTGTTACGCTGATGATACTCAGCTCTATATTTCTTCGCGCCCTGACGAAAGTTACCAATTCACAAAATTAACTGAATGCATAGCTGATATAAAAAATTGGATGACCAGTAATTTCCTACTACCAAATTCAGAAAAAACAGAGATTCTAATTATTGGACCAAAAATCTCTGCACGTAATAACCTAGAATACTGTCTAACACTTGATGGCTGCTCTGTTAAGTCTTCATCGTCAGTTAGGAACCTGGGAGTGCTCTTTGATACCAATCTTTCATTTGAAAGCCACATTTCTAGCATTTGTAAAACCGCATTCTTCCATCTTAAAAATATATCTAAACTACAACATATGCTCTCAATGACAAATACTTAACAGTTAGTTCATGCATTCATGACCTCAAGGCTAGATTACTGTAATGCTCTACTGAGTGGTTGCCCTGCTCGCTTGATAAACAAACTGCAGCTCGTACAAAATGCAGCAGCTAGAGTTCTTACTATAACCAGGAAGTATGACCATATTAGCCTGGTTCTGTCAACACTGCATTGGCTCCCTGTTAAACATCATATAGATTTTTAAAATCTTGCTAATTACTTACAAAGCACTAAATGATTTAGCTCCCCAGTACCTGAGCGAGCTGTTAACGCATTATAGTCCTTCACGTCTATTGCGATCTCAGAATTCAGGCCAGTTAATAATACCTAGAATATCAAAATCAACCGCAGGTGGTAGATCCTTTTCCTATTGGGCACCTAAACTCTGGAACAATCTTCCTAGCATTGTTGGGGAAACAGACACACTCTGTCAGTTTAAATCTAGACTAAAAACGCATCTCTTTATCCTGGCATACACATAACACATCCTATGTGCCCAGGGTGCCATCTAGTTTGGCATGGCCGGTGGTTTTTCAGGCCTTCCATCCTCCGCCTCATGTGTCGGTGGAAGAAGAGAGGCTATACCTGCTCTGCCCTGTCAGAGCAATGAACATCTTTATTCAGAAGTCCTCTCATTGGAGGAGGTCAGATTTTTTAGTCTGCACCTTCCCTCTACGCCAGGTGCACGAGTGCTCTCGTCCTAAGTTGTGCCTGGTTCAGCTTCACACTAGAACAGGCATGTTTCGTTGTGGCATAGTGGGTATCCGTTCCCCAAAGTGTCGTTACCGACACAGTGTGAGTTCCCCCGAAAGGGAACGTCTGGGGTTACGACTGTAACCCTTGTTCCCTGAGGAAGGGAACGAGACACTGCGTCTCTTTGCCACACCTCCTTATGCCTGGGAGCGGCTTGCTTCATCGCAAAAGCTAACTCTGTTGTGTGCCGGCATCTGTTTGTAGCTTCCGTGTATGCCATCACGTTACGTCATGACGCAACACCAATCAGGATTGGAATAGTTTCATTCATGCTTCACACGCACTGCGCTGAGGATGTTCCCCAAAGTGTCGTTACAGACGTAGTGTCTCGTTCCCTTCCTCAGGGAACAAGGGTTACAGTCATAACCCGAGATGTTTTACCTGGATTTCCAGCAGATGTTAGACGGCGACAGATTCGTCACAGCGAATTTTCCACTGAGCAGATTTAAAAAGCTTTCCACGTTCATGGGTAAATGTTTGTATTATATTAGGCTTTGTTGTTTGCTCTGTCACTGCGAGTAAAAGCCTAAATTAAATCTGTTCTGTTATGAAGTTTTTGAAGCGTCAAAGTGGAAGTTGCAAAGGCAGTCAAATTCTGTCATCAAAAATATCTCAATTTGTCTTCCAAAGAAGAACGAAAGTCTTACGGGTGTGGAATGACATGAGGGTGAGTAATTAATGACAGAATTGTAATTTTGGAGTGAACTAACCCTTTAATGTGTTTTAATTTTGCAACACACAGACCATGCCCACATTATTTTGTTACATTTGGTTCAATGGAATTCGTTCATTAAAAAAGTATTTACATTGTATTTTTGCAGTGCGTGTGTATTCGCAGATTATTTTTATGATGCCTAGTTTGTGGCCTAATTTAAAGGTAATTTAAAGGCGTTCATGCCATATCGTAATTACTGTAACCACGAGATTCTGGCTCGTAAAAAGCGTTCATTTCCTCATAGAGCTCGTAATTACAGTTTGTAAGCTGGGAGTTTTCTGAAAGCTCCTAAGTGTACCACGTGGCCCCTTTACCACCTGACCACTGTAAATTCATTTAGGCGTTGATCGTGGTGCCATAGCAACGCATAATTCCCAGTCCGAGGACGTGAACAGCTCCGAATATAACGTCACGTGTTGTCATCTCAAGATTACGGTAATTACGCGGTGACGTGAATGCAGCATAAGTTGAGCAGCAATATTGCTGTGGTTAAAGGGACATGTCAAGCATTAATTTATTTATTTATTTTAATGTTGCTGTGGAATTTGCTAAAGCATAAAGCATACAGGACACTCCATAAATGTTCCTAAAGAGTGGTGAAAAGTGATAAGCCATAGCTATGCAAATATAATTTTAGAATTAGTGACATACAGGTGATCCAGTGAATAACCCACAGCATTTATTTAGGGGAATGTTTAACAAACGTATACATTAGCTAACAGGTATTAAAGCAACAATAACAAAAGAAAAAAAAGAGGCAGGATAAATGTACTACATGCATGCAGGACAGCTGTATTTGCCAACTGTGGAAGGTCTGCCCACACAGTCCCAATGGTACCACCTTCCACATTCTGTACATTCAATCTAAGGAAGGAAGAACAAACAATAGAATAAGTTACATATGTGAGCAGTTATGCCATACATGAATTATGTTTTATCGATAAAGTAAAATTCATATAAATACATATAGCTTACTTTGCAAACAAATGCACCACAGGATGTGGAATCCTGTTGGGTAGGATGCACAACTGAGTGGCATCCCCACCTTGAAATGTTCAGACCTTTCATCCTATGGAAAGATCTATTAAATAGAAGTGTGTGCGAGTGTACTACTCATCATTAAGCCACAATAATACATTGTAATATACAACAGATACTTCACCGTTTTAAGAAACTTTGCATACAGTACTTGCCTTGTAACATCCTTGCATTTGCAAATTGCTGATTTGTAAGCACCAAAAAGGGTCAATATATATTGATTTGGACAATTTTGGGAACATTGCCTAAAACAAACATTAACTGTCATTAGATAATTACTCTTAAGTCTTCATTACCATCTACCATCTGTGTCAATTTAGAAAGTTACTTACTATAAATGTCCAATGGTTGTCGTTGACACATACAGCCCTGAAAAGAACATCATAACTGGATGGATCAAGCTGCAAACAATACAATAGCAGTTTAAAAAGTGCTCTGTCAAAATACAAAAATATTTTTGAGTTTGTGTTTAAATGCAAAAACCTTTTTCAAGCCCTTTCAGCTTCCTTTCCAGATTTCAGTCATCTGGTATGAATTGATTAAATATGCCCTTTTGATTCCTGACATATTTAATCGGTTTTTAAGATTTTGTAAATAAGCATTCACAACCTATTTACAAAAAGAATCAAAGTAAGGGCTATTGGATTGGTAAAACAAGGAACCAAAACACAAAAAGGTAACCATACAAAAATTGCGAATGCATACTTAACCCTACCTCATTTTCTAACCATTTGCCTGGTGCCAGACCCATCAGGTTCTTGGTGTACAATTTGTAGGGGCCAACTTCCTGTTTCTTGTCATGTATCATGTATCACTAAATGAAGCACAGTGATTACAAAGTAAAATCCTGAGCTATGGCACAGTGAAATATAGCCAAACCACTAAATATTTACCTTGTTCTTTCTGAATATGTTGACTCAGGGAAGGTGTCTGGGGAGCAAGAGTGAGGAGTTGGTGGGCCCGGGTTCATTTGTGTTTGCGCCATTGTATTGTGAATTAACTGGGTAGCGGTGGGCTGAGGTGAGGAAAGAACTTTCAGACACTGACTGGTGGGGCTTATTGGAGCTGACAGACCCTTTGTGAAACTAAGAGAAGGAGGACTGGCAACAGATGGAAGAGTGGCAGGATATGGTGGACTGACCGGAGGAGCAGGAGGCCTGGCAGGAGATGGAAGAGTGGCAGGACAAGGAGGACTGGCTGGAGGAGGAGGACTGAGAGGAGTTGATGGGATCCATTTTTTTTTTGGAATGTGAGGCTCAGGCTCCACATACTTTATTAAGTGATCCATGTTGAATTTCATTTTATTTATTTTTTTCCTTTCGTTGAGACCACATCAACATTTTTTTCTTCAATTTTAACAATAGTAAATAGACCAAGCATGTCTGGGTCCATTTTTCCACCCTTTCTGTTCTCCTGTCTCACATTCCTCACCAACACTTTATCCCCAGCCATTAAGTTGTCCTCCTGCTCTCTTTCCATCTTTCACTTCTGTACTTTCTCCTGACTATATGTAATGTTCTGTTTTACTGCTTCCATTGACTCACTCCTATCGCTCAACCCTGCAGAGAGCTGCTCACTTGCAACCATGGCTTTCACCTTTCCATGACAGATCTAAGTAAGACATTCACAATAATTATTCACATCTTTCAAGATCAAGTGTCCTTAGAAAAACAAAGTACACAAATCATTAACCTCATAATCCTTTAGTACCTGACATGGATACCGTGCCTCTCTCCCAAACATTAAATAGTATGGGGAAAACTTTGTTGTTAGTTGTTTTTTTGTTCTTAGTGTGAACATTGTTGCATTTAGCTGCAGGTGCCACGTTGAAGGATATTCTCCAACCATTTTTGTCAGACTTCTGGACATTAACAATTAAAATAAATCATAAAAATCATAAATAAAGAAAATCATTCAAAAACTACTGAATATGTATGTATTTGTAAATTACCTTTGAATTGTGCCATTCATTCTCTCAACAGGGCCATTTGTCTTGGGATGATAGGGAGAACACAGACTCCTGGTGATGCCTAGTCTCTCACACAGGCTAAAACTGACCTTTGGAAAAAAAAAAGAAAAAAAAAAAAAAAAAAAGGCATTTTCAGATATTTCTTATGGTCATATCCATTTATTTTGACTCGATTTGTGTTGAACCAACCTTGTTGACAAACTCTCTTAACTTATGAATGGGGTTATTTTAATAAATTCAGCTATTTTTTTTTTGTCTTGTGGATTATATGTAAACATCTTTTATGTAAAATATCTTACTCAGGACAGTACCAAATAAAAAATAACATGCATTTTGTATTATCTCCCTTATTTTGTTAAATTATTAACATTTTCACAGATTCTGCAAGTGGTTCACATACTTTTTCTTGCAACTGTATATGATGCACCCCATGACCTCTTCTCTTTTTGTTTTGAGAGGATAGGCTTCAGACCACTTGGTAAAATAGTCCACCATGACACATATATATTGGTGGCCATTTTCAGTTGGAGTTAACTTGCCTATCAGATCCATCCCAAATAATTCCAGTGGTTCTGTGACCTGAAATGAGAATCAGTGTTTTAAACATTCAGAACTAAGGCTATTACATATTAAAAGTTTGTTATATTTGCATTTACATACAACTATAGAATCTTGTTTGTATGTTTTATACATACAACTTTCAGATCAGTTTGTTATATTTGCATTTTTATACATACAACTATAGGATTGTAAGCCGCCTTCTCCTTTATTTTCCTAGCCTGACGCTGAGGACACTGAGCTATCTGAAAGAAGAGAGGTGGGCCATGGCTCTTATGAGTTGTAGGAAAAATGCTGTTCTGTGTTCATCATAAAGAGTTTGGCTTTGAATCCTGCACAGCTCATCACGTTTCTACTGTCAGTAAGACAAGCAGTGTGGCGAGAGACCAGTGTGTAGTATGTAAAATGAATAGCAAGAGTCATGAACTCAGAGAATTTACTGAAGACAAAGCGTTCTCTACATGTCCACTGCAAGACATTGGATTCACAACATTCAAGTTCATGCTCCAGACTGAGCATAATGTACAATACAAAGAAAATATTACTATATAAGCAAATATAAAATTCACTTCATTTAAATGATTATATGATTCTAAAAAGATGCATTATTACATACAGAATTGTTCTAAACAGAGTTCTCTTTTGCTATTTTAATCATTTGGAAAAAATAAAACATCATTTGTGATCTTATAATTCAGCCAATAAAAACAATGTGATCTTATAATTCATCCAATACAAAATGTTGATTTCAGATCAGTCAAAAATCCAGGATTAAAGTTTTCAACCAGAATGAACATTCCTGGAGTTCATTAACATAGTCACACACCTTGTATAATTCCATACAAGCCATGCAATCACAATATTAAAAGAACAAGAATTCTTCCCTCTTCAAGGTTGAATTTTATCAAGACTTCTTAGCTTCATTCAACTGGAACAAAAACAAGAGGATAGAAGAATAATTCGTTCACCAGTCATGCAGAGCAGAGTCAAAATTATTATTATTATTTTTGTTTGTTTGTTTGTGTGTTTGTTTTGTTTTTAATAAATCTGTTGAAAATGTTACAAGATCATGAGATCTTCATGACCAAAAAAACATAGCTGCTTTATGTTCAAGGAAAAGGATACAGAGGCATCAGAGCTGGTTGGACAAGCAAGAGATCTAAGATAATAAAATCAGCAGAGTAAAAAAAAGTGTTTTTATATAAATATAATAGATCCATTATAAAATTATATATGCAAATCAATAAATACAACTTGTTGAAAAAATGTAAATGACTTTGCAATTCATGTTTCCTTTAGGTAGCCTACTGCTACTTTAACTTAATCTACATCTGTTGTTATTTGTGATTAGAACACATGACAACACACTAAAGACACAATATGATACAGTAATGTTGAGAAGAAAATTCTTACACATCTTCTGAAGTGCGCTGAGAAGTCTGTTCATCCATTGTAACCGAATGCCCCATGTTAACATATGTGTGGTTTCTGAGCTTGACACTAAAGTATGTTAAACTTCTTTGAAATTGTGTCAAATACGCAGGAATATGCACTGCAAAAACAAAGCGTTTCATAATGCATACCAGTGTATACAACTAGTGAAACATTTATTTTTAATTGGTGATCCGTGAAATATGGCATGTGACGAATCTGTCGCTGTCTAACATCTGCTGGAAATCCAGGTAAAACTATCTGCGTGCATGCGTGCGTCCCCAGATAACATGATCCCCAGTTGATCCGTAACACCATCTCTGAATACCTGATCCACTCGATCGACTTCACTGTAGTAAACGCTGCACAAAGGCAAGTGGAAATACTGGCTTAATTCAGTTTGAACCAGAAACTGGTTCAGAAAAAGTGGAAGAGTGAATTATACAGTCTACAAAGTAGATGTATCAGAATTTTAATGCGTTTTATGTATCACTCTTTACAACATTGGACACATAATGGTAATTAATATGATTAGTCTTTTGCTTGACTACGTTATCAAACAGCTAAAAATGTGTTGCTAATGTTACACAAACCATGTTCCCATTTACCATCTTAGTCTGCCTTCTAAAGATTAGTATCTTTAGAAATGCTTTGAACAACTTAGAATGTCAGAAAGGCATATAGTTCATCATAACATCATAATATACATCATATACATAATTCACCCACTATGTTGTTAACACAATTTTTCATATCAACAAAAAAATATACAGGGATAACCTGGCTTCTCTTGAGACTCCCCTGCTTCAGAGCATAGTTAATGATATGCTAAAGCCCTTTTATTCTTTCAGTCTGATGTTTTGTTATGAAAGCTTAACGTTGTGAGGAAGAGGAAGAAGCCACATGGACCTATGGCCAGATTGTACCAATGATGTGACATATTGGAACAGCTGCAGTGCTGCTAACAGACTCCTGACTGCAACTCCAGTCACCCTCATTAATACACTCTCTATTATCGACAGTGTCTCTGGGCCAGTCTGCAGTTCAACGATTTGTCGGATTCACCCTTTCGCTCTCTGTCTCTTTATGCTGTGCTGCTGGTAAGATAAACCCCTAAGGTAGCTCATTTGCAAATCTATTCTCAACCAAGCAAACGTGCACACACACTCTGTTTTCCACTTTGAAGTTTTTTCTTTGTCATGTCTATTATAAGACATTTTGTCTATCCCTTTCTCTCTCACTCTATTTCGTTTTTTTTTTTTTTTTTTTTTTTTGCACACATTCTGTGTGTATGATTACTAAGTTGTGCAACATCAAACAGATTAAAAGGATGACTAAGTGGTCAATCAGATTTATATGCTCAATGGTAACAAATTTCCTAGAAATAATTTGTCTTTCATCTTTTTTAAGCCTCATGAGTAGCTCTTTATTTTATAGTTTATCTTCTATTATTTGTGCTTGTGTGGAGTCTATCAAGTCTTGATTATGGCTGAATTTATTTAAAAATTGTGACGTAAGAAGATGATATGTCACTGAAAAAAATAATTATTTACTCTGATGATTAAACATAAACATGTATAAAATGTGAAACATGTATATGAATGTTGCAACTGTAACGCTTGATGCAGGGAAGAGCAGATACAAGTGACAGTACTCCTCCTTTTGAAAGTCAGCTCCTGACACCTAAATGTAACATCATACCACCCAGTTTGGCAGGGGGAACGTGGTGGAGGAGAAGACCCAGACGAAGGACGAGACCACTGGGGAGCCTTGGTGCAGTCCAAGGAGGAGCAGGGAGATGGAAGACCGAGGTGAAGTCAGAATCCAAGGCGTAGCCACGGCTGGAGAATCAAGGTGATAGAGCCGTGGCATCCGAGGGCCGAGATGGAGCTGAAGGCTTGGAAGACCGGGGAGGAGCTGGTGGGAGTGAGGACAATGGTGGTGCTGGAGGGATGGAGGAGGGAACAAGGGTTGGGGACTGGTTCTGTGGCAAACAGGTCAATTAGTAAATCCTCCAGTGCCAGTTCCGGGATGGACATGGGGCCAAGCTCTACCTCCATGAAGGACAATTTGGGGATGGACAACTCAAACACAGGGCAATAAGTAACTATAGTAACGAACACAAACACAGGGATGGTGAATACAGAAACAGAAGAGCAAAACCATATCAAAATAAGAGTCTCTAAACACACACACACAAACACACACACACACACACACATTATATGGACAAAAATATTGGGACACCTGACCATTATACCAACAAACTTTAATGACATCGCATTCTAAATACATAGACATTAATATAGAGTTGGGCCCCCCTTTGCAGCTATAACAGCTTCTACTCTTCTAGGAAGGCTTTCCACAAGATTTTGGAGCGTTTTGGTTTTTTTTTTTTTTTTAATCCAGTAGAGCATTTGTGAGGTCAGGCATTGATGTTGGATGAGAAGGCCTGGCTCGTAATTTCTGTTCCAGTTCATCCTAAAGATGTTTGATGGGGTTTAGGTCAGTGTTCTGTGTGGGCCAGGCAAGTTCTTCCACACCAAACTCATCCAACCATGTCTTTATGAACTTTGCGTTGTACACTGTGGCACAGCCATGCTGGAATAGAAAAGGGCCTTCCCCAAACTGTTCCCACAAATTTGGAAGAATAGCATTGTACAAAATGTCTTGGGATGCTGAAGCATTAGGATTCCCTTCACAGGAAGTAAAAGGCCTGCCCAACCCCAGAAAAACAGCCCCATTCCATTGTAAAGATAATCAATTATTAAATTAGTTCATTTCCTCTGTAAAGCAGTTCTGCAGAAAACAGTGATGTCATCATCCAGCACAGTTCAGTTCTCATTCAATAGTGTCAGTGCAGTCAAAACAATAATACTGTTGAATATTAAGTGTCCCCAACTAAGCAAGCCAGAGGCGACAGTGGCAAGGAACACAAACCAAATGCCATCAGGTGACAGAATAGAGGAAAAAAAAAAAAAAAAAACACTTGGGGGAAACCAGGCTCATTCAGGGAGCCAGTTCTCCACTGACCAACGAACAAACGCGGTGTGATTATGATTCAGACTGCATCACAAGTCAGAAATCAGACTGTGGATTATAGCATTCAATATTTCATCCAGTTCCTTTTGATTGAAGATTGGATTCATCACGCTAGTATGGAGACAAAGCTGGCTGCCTTGTGGTCTTTGCTGAGGATCTGTGCTGATGGCTGTCGTGTCAACAAGCCTTCACAGGGGATTGTCTAGTTGACAGGATCTCTGCTGACATTTAGGGCTGCGTTGTGGTCGTGTCTACCATCTGATCTGGATACGGACCAGATACGGCTGACTACAGTAACCTCGGAATAAACAGAGAGACTAATTTATGCAGCCTAACAATCCTTTAACAGATGTTAATTATAGAAATGCGATGATGTGTTGTGTATATGCCAGGTTAAAGAGATGTGATTTTAGTCTAGATTTAAATTGACAAGTGTGTGTCTGCTTCCCAAACAAGGATTGTTCCAGAGTTTGGGTGCAAAATAGGAAAAGATTCTACTGCCTGCATTTGATTTTGATATTCTAGATATTATCACCTGGCCAGAATTTTGAGATTGCAATAGACGTAAAGGATTATAATGCGTTAAGAGCTTGCTCACGTACTAAGGAGCTAAACCATTTAGTGCTTTGTAAGTAATTAGCAAGATTTTAAAATGTATGCAATGTTTAATAGGGAGCCAAGTACAGTAAGCTACAGTAAGTCATCATTCATTCACAAAAATGGATTTACAGAAATAGAGCAAGTGCTAAGTGTGATTATCAGGGCTAGAATAAATGTGGAAAAGCTGATAAAGAGTCAAGTCAAGTCAAGTCACCTTTATTTATATAGCGCTTTTTACAATGTAGATTGTGTCAAAGCAGCTTTACATTGATAACTGGTACATTATTTGGCTGCACAGCAGCTCTTAAAGAATAGTGTCAATGCAGGCAGATCAAAGCAAAAAAGCTGTTTACGTTTAATTCAATGTCTTAACAATTACTTTCCCTGTAGACTGCATGTAAGCTGCTAACGCTTTTCCCACCCGATGCTGATGTAAGTTAGCCTATAACAAACATTACTGAGGAAACCATATATTGCTCTCGACTGTTTAGTTTTCTTAACTTATATTGCAGCACTGTGATGCAGTACTAGGGTTTCCCCTCATACGCTTTTTTATTTCAAACATTTTTGGCATTAATAAACTTCCATAGTTTCGTCAGGGCACGAAGAAATAGAGCTGAGTGTCATCAGTAAAATAGTGAAAACTAATGCCATGCTTCTTAATGATATCTGCCAAGGGTTGCATGTACAGGCTGAAAAGCAATGGTCCTAGTTAAAGATTTCATTAAAATGTTGTTTCCATCTATCTAGGTAAGCTTGTTCTTCCGTGTAAATAGTTCCATCTTTTGTTTTTACAGGGAGATCATCCTTCAGATGAGACTTTAAGCCGAGGTCCTGACTCTCTGTGGTCATTAAAAATCGAAAAGAGTATGGGTGTAACCCCAGTGTCCTGGCCAAATTCCCTCCATTGGCCCTGACCAATCATGGCCTCCTAATAATGCCCATCCACTGAATTGGCTCTATCACTCTTTCTCTCTTCTCCACCTATAGCTGGTGTGTGGTGAGCGCACTGGTGCCGTTGTACTGTGGCTGCCGTCGCATCATCCAAGTGGATGCTGCACACTGGTGGTGGTTGAGGAGAGATCCCCCATATGATTGTAAAGCGCTTTGGTTGTATAGTAGTACATATGAAAGCACTATATAAATGCCTCATTCATTCATTTATCATAGATCTGTAGTTTTCTGGTGATCTGGTAGACTGTTTTCATGTTTTTTTGTTCGGCGGCTGTCTTAGTGGCCTTTGCTAGATGGTCAATGTATTTCCATTTGTCTCTAGCTGAAGATTTTACTTCCCTATCTTTTTCTCTGTATTGAGCTGTGATTTTTTTGCAGCCTTGTTGATTTAGTATCCATGATTTTTTTTCCTTTAGTTTCCTCCTTTCTTCGATGGGTTTCTATGTTGTTTCTGAGATCCATTCTGCTTTTTACTTTTTTCTGGGTCCTAGCAAGGGTTTGAAAATATAGATGGTTATTGTCATTGTTTTGTCTTCAAGGATGGCAAAAAGGCTCATCAGAGTGAAGCCAAATTCTCTCTTTATGAGGGGGTCTTAAAGTTTTGATGTTTCAAAGCGTTCTCTCCATTTTTCACCTTTCTCAGCTTTGCCATAAGGAGGTTGTGGTCACTGCAATGTATGTGTTTTGCATCACCCGTACATCTTTCAGAGAACACCTCCATATGTGCCAACGTGATCTCATGAGAATAGGTGTGTATTTTTACGTAAAGTGTGGTTCTACCACACATACATTTACTTACGTTTTCATACACACAAAAACGTACAACATTGACGTAATTATAGCACAAAAACGTAAAAATACTTACGTATTAACAGCAATAAAATGTAAATCATGTAATGTAAAGTGTGAATGTATATCAATTCCCATGTATTAATATTAAAATCGTGGCATTAATGTTTTAAATCAGTTGTATTCAATTGTCATATCAGTACATGTTTTTAGTCGAATTTATTGAATGCAGTTTGCTCATCTACTTAATATGAAAATAACATTTCTGTTCGTGACTTGTGCTGCAAACTCGTTTCGGAGGATTACATAATGTTAAACAAGACTACAATTTGAAACCTTATGAATAAAATTTCTGTAATTGTTTAACCATTTTGTAATATTTAGTTTGTTTGCTGTGCGACACAGAAGGCGTTTTCTCCTATGCAGCGACTGACGATACAACCAAAGCACAACATAAATTCACAAATCACATCCATTTTATTTGTTTGCTGTACTCCATATCTTTAGAATCCATATGTTTGTATTGAACAGATCCGAATTCAGCCCTTTATCCATCAATCTTCATCTTCCTTCTCAGCAGCAGCGACCGTCACAGTCAAAGCCCGCGCTCGTTATGATTCAAATTTGAAAGTAGTGCCACCCTTGTGCCAAGCTTTACGACATGGTTTACGGGACTGATATCGAACGTTCATTGGTTCTCACCTGCTTTGTCACAGATTGCGACATGTCGTGTTTCAGTGGATTGACATTTGAAATGAGTGTGCGCCTTCACGGAGAGAAGCCGGATTGAATATTTTCATGGATTAATAAGTTAAATTCTGCTCTGTACCCTATAAAAAACTATTACCGCCAGAGAGGACTGTGACTTATCATTTTAACTACTTTTGGTAGCACTTTTTTTTTTTTTTTTTCTCGTCGGTTACTCCAATGTCCAGGAACATACAAATACAGCCTCAAACCCACAATGGGAGAAAGAAAAAAATTGAAAGAAGAAATACATAAAAAAATACAACTGTGTCAGGCAGGAAAGTAAATATACACAATAGAATAAGGAATCAGGGAAGATTATTAACATAGTGCCAAAGAGGTGTCCATATCCGCCAAAAGTCCTTAGACTTTTGATGTGTATCGTAAGTGAGTTTCTCGAGTGGAAGTAATGTAGATATTTGAGACATCCACATTTTGAAGGAAGGTACCCGAGGGGATGACCACAGTAACAATATACATTTCTTTGCTAAATAAACCGAAATTAAAAACAGGTGTTTAGCATGCGAGTCAAACATTGTCTCCACTCCAATAGATAACAGATACAATTCCAAAGAGAAACGAAATTGCAACTTAAGGAGCTCTTGTAAGAAATTATGTATTTTGGTCCAAAAAGGGATGATTTTATCACAATACCAAAAGCAGTGAAGAAATGTTCCCTTACGCTTTTTACAATTAAAACAGAGACCAGAGGAGTTTTTATAAACCTTTTTTAGACGCAATGGTGTGAGATAGATTCTGTTAATAAATTTATAGTTAAGTTCATGAACCCCCAATGAAGTACACTTAAAGTATAAATTATTACATACAGCAGACCAATCTGCATTATCGATTCTATGACCTAAATCATTTTCCCAAACACTCTTCAGATTCTCTGAGGAAGTACATGTGTCAGACAAAGCATCATATATAACAGATATTAACCCTTTAGAAAAATGATTTGTCACAATCTGTTCAATGCGAGTAAGTTCTTGGTACCACTTTTGACATTTTCGCAATAAATAAATTATTGTGATTATGCTTGTTTGTCTGTTATTCTTTTATTTATAACAGTACGGAGTTTTAAGAAATGGTTATGGGTAGGTTTAGGGGTAGGTGTAGGATTAGCGGCTCAAAATATCGTTTTAATGTTATATTTTTACTAAAATTGTCATTTTCCTACACATTTCTGTCCATTATGTTTTATTCTTTTAACATTCTGTATAAAATGGGTATGTTTAGGTTCGGGATGGGGTTTAGGGATCTTACATTTATCTACAAAACAATAAAATGGAAATTATACATATATCTTTATGACATGAAAGATTCGCAAATATTTTACATTTTTTTGCTGTAAAAAAAGAAACCTAGCATTGGGTATTTGTTGCTTTTTCCTGTTGTACCGAACTTGTATCAAACCGTGACCCCAAAACCGAGGTCTATGTACCAAACCGTGACTTGTACCTTTTGTTGAGTTTCTGTTTTCCAGCATCAGTCCATCTTGATTCTATAATGCCAAGTAGATTGAGATTGTAACGATTCATTTCACTCACTGCTTTTACCAACTTTCCAGTTTGGAACAGTTTGTACATTCTAGCATCCAATTCTGATGTTAGATCTGGGTGTCAAAAGTTCTGCTATCAGGGTGGGGGCATTCTCTTGGCTTTGACCCCAGTCCTTCATTGGTCCATTTATCTGGTCTTTTTCATTTTGATATCCATTGATGCAGCTCAGTGTGGACAGCAAAATTACTTGACCCTGATAAAGTAGTATTTATATATATATAACATATTCATAGATTAATATCATTGCAACCAATTTAGTCATGACTTTACAATACAAAATTTCACAATAAAAAATTATTAGCTTTACAATAAAAAGCTTACTAAATAATTACAATTTTAAGGACTCAAAATTTCATAAAATGGTAATTGACAAATTCCTTAAGAATCATCCTTCTGCAGATATGAATTGTGTAATTCAAAAATCAGTTGTCCTCTGTGGGTGATGTCCATACACAGTATCCAAGTGAACAGTTATTTTTCATCATAATTGTTACTATATATATATATATATATATATATATATATATATATATATATATATATATATAGTGTATTTTAACATGGTAACCAGGACCAATACAAGGTTTAAAAAATTAAATAAATAAATTTTGAGGTTAACTAACAATATTTTATTAAACATATATTGTAATAATGTTATTAATGTGTTATTAAAAGGTGTAGTTGAAAAATAAAAACAAGATCGTTCAAAACATAAAGTAGCAGAGCAAATACAGTAGCAGTAATAAATTCATAGAAGATTAATGGCAACTTTTGTGATAGACTGGACTTGGCTCACTGCTTGAAGCTTTTGAATTGATTGATTAAATTTGAAACACTGTTTCTCCTTTCACAAATGAAGTTTATATATCTTATATGCCACAGTCTATAGTGATTTTATGGCATCTCCACTATAAAGCCCCGTGGTCCTGAGAATCTTTGGAAGTATTAAATATTCAGCACTGCAGAGACTGATATCACAGATAAGTGCCTTCAGTGGTAGTTAGGCACAACATCCTGTTTAGCAGCAGGAGAGTCCACCAGTCTGATGTGTAAAGTAAAAACTTGTGTGAACAGCTGGGTTCCAAGATTTGTCTAAATGGTGCCACATCATTCAGCATAGGCACAATGAAAAACACACTCTATCAAATGAAAGAGAAAATTCCTCCCACTCCTGTCTCCTCTAGAGACATTGACTCAAAAGGCTAATACAACTGCTACTAAAATAAGAAAGTCAAAAGATAGATTTTGGGAGCATGAATTGAGCTTTTTTCCCCCATAGCAATCATTTAATGGACAGCAGTGATAGCTCACCCCAAAATTAAAATTCTGTCATTATTTACTCACTCTCATTTTAGGGTTAGGGCTAGAATAATTACTAAGTTTACAAAGCTTTTTAATCAGGACAGCTTCAGTAATCAGGACTCTTCAAATTATGCATCACATTTTTTATAATGGTCAATTACTGTATTCTATTCAACAGCTAACCCACACATATGAAATATTAGTTTTGTAATGGTTACAATAGTTTTATAACACAAAAAGAAGTCAACAAGTCAAGGTTCAGAACAATGAAACCAATAACCTGGCCTTTGTGCTCCATGAAACAGCTTGAATTGCACCTATCATATATATATATCTCTTATCACCTCCAGCTGGCTGAGACCACTAGAACTGTCATTTGTTTTTATTCCAAATGTAAGGCAAACATTACTCTCTCTGCATGACTCTTTCAGAAAGAGTAACTCTCAGATATTTAAAACACATTTAAAATGAAAACAAATCTATGCTAAAAATCTATATCAGTACCATTGTGCCTGGTTATTTGGTTAAAATCTGGATATGGAAAATAGGATAGTTTAGAAGAGGTATTTCATATTATATTTTAATTCATACAACAGTTCATTCTGGTTCTCGAATCTGATTGGCTGAGAGGCCTTTCCAGCCATGCAATATTCTACCAGTATCGCCACAGGAACCGTTTCACCGTTTGAATCACTCCACTGTCAGCATTCTCACAGCGAGTGTCATGGCGGACGAGCAAACCCACCATATTTTTATAGATACTACTGTTATTTTGAAATGGAATGTAGTTTTAAGAGTTTTTTAGACGAGAATGTAGTTGTAAACATAGCACCTATTTGAAAATTTGTTTAGACACTTTCGGAAATGTGAGCTCCAGGCCGTCAGCGACCGTTCAGCACTCATATACCCGCAGAGAACAGCTTCATTTCAGCCAGTCGAATTTGCCACTGTGTAGATTGTCTCTTGAGTAGATAGCATTTAAACATGAGGTATAATTCATTTTGGGTATATCAAAGGGGCAATCTTTGGTCTTATTACAGTTTTTCTCAATTGCTAACACACAATTCATAAAACAATTCACCATTTTCTCACAACTATAAACACAATCTCGTAACTACACACCAAGTTGTACAAACATCAAACTTCCATTTCAAAATCAAATATTTCAGTCAAAAACTTATTCACTTCTGTCAAAATCAAACTTTGGTCTCAGATGACACACAAAACCTGCAAATACACAGACTTCTTTCCTGCCCAGTGAACACTAGTGAGATCAATTTATAACACTGTAACAAAAATACCTCTTATTGGTATTCAAGAATAATTTGGCAGCTCAGTGTCTATTACAGTATACAACATAAATGATATAGTAAAATGTAACAATGAGCTTTAAGTCAAGTCAAGTCACCTTTATTTATATAGCGCTTTTTACAATGCAGATTGTGTCAAAGCAGCTTTACAGTGATAACTGGCAAATCATTTTGGTTGTACAGCAGCTCTAGAAGAAAATGGTATCATTTTCCAGCTTAAATAAATTCAGTATTGATTCATTCCATTGTAAAAATCAATAGTTATTAATTTAGTTAATTTATCTATATATCAGCACTGGAGAAAACAGTGATGTCATCGTCCAGTTCGCATACAATGGTGTCAATGCAGGCAGATCAAAAACATTGTTGAATATCAAGTGTCCCCAACTAAGCAAGCCAAAGGCGAAGGCGACAGCGGCAAGGAACCCAAACTCCAACAGGTGACAGTGCATGATTATGATTCAGGCAGCGTTACAGGCCATAAATCCGATTGGGATTGCAACAGTCAAAATATTTAATCCAGTTCCATCTAGTTGAAGACCATATTCATCACGCCTGTATGGGACGGTTTGTTGGGAATCTGTGCCACTGGCTGTCGTAGATGCCATTCTTCTTCTGATGTAACGAGTACATCGGGTGTTATAGGAAGCGTTCCTGGTTCTGGCCTACCTAATTTAATTAACAGTTTCTTGGTCTTCTGACAAAAGACTTTCTCTACCTTATCCCGAGATTCTGATTGGTGTGTCATCATTTTTGCTGCTGAATGTTTACTGATGGATAAATGTGTGCTATTTGAGTTTACATAGTGACACTTGAGTTACAGTTTTTTTCAACTGCTTACACACAAAATCGTTACTTGTCACACAATTTCTGAAACCTGACACTCAAACAGCAGAACCACACACCAAATCTGCAAAACCATACACTAATTCTCGGCCTTTGACTCATTTTTCAATTTCATAAAACACTTTTTGCAAAACACAACACACAATTCTCTATGTAACACACAAAAATCTAACAGAAAGTATTTTGATTTCCTATCAAACACAACCAATCAAAATGCCACACTAATTCATCAGTGCCTCACACTAACTCCTCACATGTGCAAACACGTATTGCTTTACTTAACACCATCCAATCATGTCTTTAGAATAGGCCTATAAATAGGCCAAAGGTCAAGTTATAGGTTTTGAACAACTTTTCTGTTGTCTACTTGCTTCCATATTCATCATTTCTAAACCCTGTTGAGGAAAGTGCTGGAAAGTGCATGATCGTCGTCCCTATGTCAACATAACACTTCTCCAGGCAATGGAGTAGGCATGTGGAGACACTGACGCTGCCTCCATCCAAGGTTGGATACACAAGAGAGAACATAGCATGTGACGTGGATGAAGTATTGTGGCTGGACCCAGCCAGGAGGAGAGATGGAGAGATGATTTATGGGGACATTCCATAGGCGTAATGGTTTTTATACTGTACAAACTGTATATTCTATCCCCCTACCACTAGACCTACCCATGACAGAAAACATTCTGCTATTTTAGATTTTCACAAAACATAATTCTGTATGATTTATGTATAAGATTGTTTCCTCATGGGGACTTAAAAAATGTCCCCACAAATGGTATTACTTTACCTGTGGGGACATTTGGTCCCCTACCAGGACACACATACATACCATTCCTTTGGAATATTCACCTTTTTCAAAATTATGCTAGTTTTTTTGGTTGCTAGTTTTTTTTTTTTGGTCCAACTACACATGGTTGATGTATTTATTTTCTTTCATACTGTGCAATACTGTATTCACAACCATAAATGCTTACAGTAAAAAAAAAAAAAAAAAAGTAGAATTTTTCAACATCTCTCTGCCAATTACTTTCAATTTTGTACGGAAATGTACATAGCAGCTTATGAAAAAAGAGCTTTAGGTTTTGAATAACTGTGTGTATATGATATATCCAAAAATAGAATATTATGGCAAATGTGTTTGCAAAGTAAGACAAATGTTTGCTTTTGAGATGTGTTTGTGATATTTTGAATGCAGAGTTTCATTTTGCAAGAGATGTGAGGCATTTTGCATTTTGTGTGTGCAATTCTTGGATTTGTGTGTAAAGTTTTGAAAAAAAGACAAAGTTTTGAAAATGTGTGTAAGCAGTTGAAAAAAACTGTAATTATACTATGTGTTTGTGTTTTCTGAATGAGAACATGGTGAAACCTTTGCAAAAATAAAAAAATATACAGAGTTTCGCGTACGCACGAGAAACTATCGCGTGCCCACGAGAAACTATTGCGTGCGCACGAGAAACTTATGGCGTGCGCACGCGTTACAATTTCCGTTTGTGTATAGCCTACTAAAACAGTTTCTCACGTGCTGATGAGCGCTGTTTCTTGAGAGTCAGCAATTCAGCTCTGTCATCCGACGATCCGAAGGGAAATTTACACCAAACTTAAATCAGTTCTCTTTTGGACAACTGCCATAGAATGGTATTTTTTTCACTTTAGTTAAACTTAGATGCTCGATCATACAGCCATAACCTCTTCTTCCCCGTTGTCTCTCTGTCTCCGCCCACCTGTGCGTTCAACCAATCCCGTCACACAACAACCGCTAAGTACTTATAACAAATGAACATACATTTTTTCTTTTTCAATCAAAATGAACTTATACATACATTTAGGGGAAAACAATCCACATGAAATAAAAATATAAAATACAAAACAATATTTAGGAAATGCTAACAAACCAAATTAATTAAATTGCAACTGGGCTCCCCCCCCCCCTTTAAATGTCTGGATGTCCTCATACAGAAGTAGCCTAATTTCTTAGGATCATCATTACATTATTCTACTGCCTAGTGTTTCTTGTGACTAACTTTTTTGCCAATTTGAATAACTACTCCTCTGTGAACAATGGTTAGGGGCTGATCTCTTGACCTCCCTGGCTCATAGGTGAGTTTAACAACTGGCTTTACTCTCCTTTTTTCCCTTACTGGTTCACTTTCAGGTTGTTCACTACTTTCTCCTTCTTCCTCGCTTGAGTTTTGCAGACTTTCTTCTTCATTTTCTACAGATGAACTGGCTGAACTTGAAACATTGCTTTCTGCATCCTCTTCAAGTAACAAGTTCCCTTCCTCGGTACAACCGTCATCCTGGATCGTGCTTCTTTCTTGGCAAACAGGTTCTGATTGTCTGGGCAATGCATGTTTTCTATTCAGAAACCCTTCCAGATATGAACGATAGGGTTTTGAAACATGGTACTCAAACTCAGATGAGGTATCAGAGAATAATACATCTTCATTTGATGATGTTGGGGCATCAATATCAGATTGTTTCTTTCTCTTTGCCCGACTTGTTTCCACTTTGTCTTGTGGCCATCTCACCAGCTGCCCTATGGGTTACAGTTGATCCCGGTGAAGTGTTTTGACTCTTCCATTTCCTGTTTCAGGTTTTACCCGGTATACAGGTAGGTTTGGGAGTTTTTCACACACTACATAAGGCACTGGACTCCATCTGGTTTGAAGCTTGTGTTTCCCTTTCAACCCTAGGTTCGTAATCAGTACCCGATCCCCAGAGCTCAAGGATTGAAATGACACTCGTTTGTCATATGATCTCTTATTTCTCTGATGGACTTTGTTGGCTTCTTCTGTTGCTAACTGGTAAGCACGTTTTAGATCTTTTTTCATTTTGCTGACATACTGCGAGTGCGCAACATCATCCACTCCATCTGGGGAAGTTCCAAAGCAGATGTCTACTGGTAGCCGGGCTTCTCTCCCGAACATCAAGAAATATGGCGAGTACCCAGTAGCATCATTTCTGGTACTATTGTAGGCGTGTACCAAGTATGGTATCTGTTGGCTCCAATTTCGTTTTTTCTCAGCACTTAAGAGTCCCAAGCATGGATAAGAGGGTACGATTGAACCGCTTGGGCTGAGGGTCACCTTGAGGATGATATGGCGTTGTCCTAGACTTTCTAATACCAAGCAGATTCAACAACTCCTTTATCAGCCGACTCTCAAAGTCACGGCCCTGATCTGAGTGAATGCGTGCTGGTAGGCCATAATGGATGAAGTATTTCTCTATTTTAGCAACAGTAAGAGCTTTTTGATTCTTGCTCGGAAACGCTTGTGCATAAAGTGTGAAGTGATCTGTAATTATTAACACGTTGCTAAAACCTTTTGAGTCTGGCTCCACAGAAAGAAAATCGATACATACCAAGTCCATCGGTCCACTACTTGTAATCTGATGTAATGGGGCAGCTCTTTGGCATGGAGTTTTACGAGCAATGCAAGCTCCACTGTTCTTGCACATCAAGAGACATCTTAGGCCAGTAGAATCGACTTCTCAAAAGTTCAGTAAGCCTCTCTACCCCCAGGTGACCTAGATCATCATGCATGGCTTTGAGTACCACTCCTCGAAACTTTGTAGGTAGCACTAACTGAAAGAATTCTCCATCAGACTTCTTGGTTACTCGTTGAAGTAAACCATCCTTCAATAGTAGCTTCCCTGCTTCATGCTTCAATGCCACCAACTCAGGATCAGTTACTTTGGTTGGCCACTTTCGTTCTTTCAGGGCAGTTATAGCCTGTCTCACTGTTGGATCTTCATTTTGAGCTTTAATTAATTCCGCTCGGGACAACAACTCTAAAGACTTAAGTTCCAACCTGGTGGGATAAGTGTAAGCCTCTGGTATGGACTCTGGAGGTGCTCCTAGCTGTTCCATGTATCGGGGGTTGGCTTCCATGGACACTTGAGAAATCACTTGCTGACATATAGACTTTACACCAGACACAGGTATGTCCTTCCACTTATCATCTTCATCCTCAAACTTTCGGGACAGCAAATCAGCATCTGTGTTGGTCTTTCCGGGTCGATACTGAATGTTAAAATCATATGTAGCAAGAGGTGCCAACCACCTGTGGCCTGTTGCATTCAGCTTAGCAGAGGTCAACACGTATGTGAGTGGGTTGTTGTCGGTTCTGACCGTGAACTTCGCCCCATATAGATAATCATGGAATTTGTCCACGACTGCCCATTTCAACGAAAGGAATTCAAGTTGATGGATGCAGTACCTTTGTTCTGCTAGTCTCAACTTTCTACTTGCAAACGCCACTGGCCGCAATCCTTCAGGGTGCTCTTGATATAACACAGCCCCAAGGCCTTTTAAGCTAGCATTCACATGGAGAATGTATGGCTTACTGGGATCTGCGAAGGCTAAGACAGGAGCATGTGTTAAGCAATAAATTATCTGCTGAAAAGCAGATGTGCAGGATTCATCCCATCTCTCTCCAAAAGGTTGTGATTCTTTGAAGTCAGATTTTTTTTCATTGCTGGCCGTTTTCCCTTTTTTAGTTGGCGCATAGCCCTTAGTGAGCTCTGTTAGTGGTCTAACAATGGAAGAGTAATTAGCAATGAACCGGCGATAGTATCCACAGAATCCTAAAAAGGATCGCAGGGATTTCAGGTCTGTTGGTTGGGGCCAACTGATCACAGCCTCAATTTTGTCAGGGTCTGTCGCTATCCCTTCTTTGGATACTATATGTCCAACGTACTTAACTCTGCTCTGGCAAAAATGACATTTATCAACGGACACTTTTAGCCCAGCCTCCTCCAGCCGATCTAGTACTTTCATGAGCCTCTCCTCATGTTCCTCCAGAGTCTTTCCAAAGACTATTAAGTCATCCAGATACACCAAGACTTGGAGTAGGTTCATGTCCCCAACTACTCTTTCCATTAGTCTTTGGAGCGTCGCGGGAGCTCCAGTGACCCCCTGTGGCATCCTCTCGAATTAGAAAAATCCTAATGGGCAAATGAAAGCGGTTCTTTCCTTGTCTGCTTCGGCCATGGCTATCTGATAATAACCACTTCTTAAATCGAGAACAGAAAACCACTGACTACCTGCTAGACAGTCCAATGCATCATCAATTCTAGGTGTTGTGTATTGATCGGGAACAGTTCGTGCATTCAAGGTTCGGTAATCAATACACATACGGACTGCTCCATTCTTTTTCCTTGCAATCACGATTGGAGATGCATAGGGGCTGCAGGATTCTTTAATGATACCAGCAGTCAAGAGATCCTGGAGATGTTTCCTCACGTCATCTATGTCCGCTGGGGCTAGCCGTCTAGAGCGTTCTCGAAAGGGTCGTGAGTCTGAAAGCCGGATGTTATGCTCTACTTCCTTAGCAAGTCCTACATCCCATTCATGAAGAGAGAATACTTTGGTTCTTTTGCTCAACTTTTGTTGCAGTCTCTCCTTCCATTCTTCTGGAATGGGTGAATCCCCAAAGTTGAACAGTTTTGGATCAATTACCTTGTCACAAGTTTCACTCACAGAAGAAGGATTAACTGGATCTGCTAAGTACAAGTAACCAAGGACAGTCCCTACCGGAATGGTCACTTCTTTCATTGATTCTTTCTGCACCGGTACAAATAGCCAACTGGTTTCCACTTCATCACTTGGGACTATGACAGTTTGCACTAACACTCCAGCTGGAAGTGAAGTCACAGAAGAGGCGTCCATCATCAGTACTGTTTTCCGAAGAGACTCTATCATTTCCACCTTACATTTTGCACAGCACTCACCTCTGGGTGAAAGAGTCAGCGGTTGTGGACCCAGCCACTTCACACATCCAACAGCTTCATCCATATCAAAAGGTATAGTACCTGTCTGACCAAATGATATCTCCTTCTCAGAGGGAGGCCCAACTTGAATACCTAGGGTGTGTGCAATGTCTGTTCCTGTTGACTCTTTGCATAACTGAGCCAAACGGGTGAAAAGACTGGCGTTTGCACCAATTATCACTGCAGTCTGGTCAGGGCTTGTAGGACCAGGACAAATCAGTGCCAGAACTGAAAGACTTTCCGAACCACCCGTGGCTTTCTCTGGAAATTCAATGTTCACTACTACATAGCCGATATACGGATAGCTGGAGTCACTTAAACCCCATACAGCCAAACCAGACACAGGATGGATTGGAACCTCTGGCAGGTATTTTCTGTACCACTTCTCAAAGATGATAGTCACTTGGGAACCACTGTCCAATAAAGCAGAGCATGGCTGTCCATTTACACGCAACTGTACAGTAGAGGGGGGTCCTATCAGTCCTTCTGGAATTTGCTTCCCACCAACGGAGGTAACAGCACTCTTCTTCGCTGAACAGGAAGTAGTACTCTTTTCTGTTTCTGAGGGCACTTCTTTTTGTCCCCATTTCATCTTTCTGTTTGACCGTATCAGTTTTTGAATGACTTTGTCCTTATTCTCAGGATTTTGACATCTTGGGGCTGTATGTCCATCCTCTCCACAGTTATAGCAAAACCACTCTTCGGACTCTGGGTACTGCTTTCTTAGACTTACCAGTGGTTTCTTTGGAGTAATGACATTCATAGTTTGGACTGAAACTCCATCTTGACGACTGTCTTTACCAGTGACTTTTCGTTGTAGGCTCTTCACTTGTTTTTTTAGAACAGCAATTTCTTCTTCCTGTTTACTGTCACGAGCATCTGGTTTAGGACTGGAGGAAAGCTTATGATCCACTGCTGGCCGCGACTGAGTTACCATGGTGGCAAATTGGGACTTTAGCTCTTTAATTTCAGCTTTCAGAGCTTGAATCTCTTTGTGTTTATTATCAGTATCCACACTTGTGCTGACTTTCTGTACTCTGGTGTTCAACTTTGCCTGAGAAGCTTCATACTCTTCTTCAGCCCAGATTTCACTTAACAACTCAAGAAAGTTGGGAGGTTTTGTCTTCCTTTCCCGGAGTCTCAGATGAAGCAGCATCATATCAGCACCAACTGCACCTCTCAACAATTGCTCAACACGTACTTTATCTCGGAGATCTGCCGGTATGCCACCCCTCTGGACCACTTTGGTTAGGGCACGCTCCAGCCTCCTTAGAAAGTCTGACAATTTCTCTCCTGCTTGCTGCTGCAACAAACGGAAGGCGAAATACAAGTCATCACCGGACTCTGCAGATCCAAAAGCTCTCTCAAGTGCATCCAAGTATTCTTCTGGAGTAACATCAGAGTCAGAATCACGCACAACTTTGACAATTTCTAATGCAGGCCCTCTTAAGCTCTCAGTAATCCTCCTCTTTTTCTCTTTTGCAGTACATTCACTTTCCTCCACCATCAGACATGCTTGTTCCATCCAGTGTTCAAACTGTTCCTCACCTGCAGGGGTAGGTATTGTTCCAGAAAACATTCTCAACCTTCTATAACCTCCCGTTTCACTAGAAGTTTTCCCAGTTTTTTCCAGCAAATCCCCAACAGCACGGATAATAGCATCAGGCGAGGAGTTTTCAGAAACAACAGATGAAAACATGGCCTGAATATCTTCAACTGTCTTTCCTTCACTCTGCAGTAGGGTGTGCACTTTCGTAGTAAAGTCCTCAGAACTAGTATCATCTCTATTTGCAATGACAATTTTCCAAGGCTCTGCTCCAACACCAGGAAAGACTTCAGGGGGTACTAATGATGGATCTATTTTCTCCTTACTTTCACAGAGAACAAGGAAAGACTTGAGATTACTTCTGAACATCCTACCTCTTACTCGTACTCGGCCAAAACACTTGATTGTCTGCATTGTCTCTTCAATGTGTGCTATCTCCAGATCTTCTGGTATAACAACCTTTAGTGCATGGTCTTCACTTAGTGCTTCTCCCTTGCACCAGCCCCTAAGCTCTTCTCTAAACTGCTGCATTTTGGTTTTTTTCAATTTCAGACTAACAAGGGTTATGTCTCACTGTTAAAGCTAAATAATATCAGGGAAAATTCTACAATCCCAGCGGTGCCTCCATTTATGTAGCGCCCCACTCCCTTAAACTTATGTGAAAGGGGCCCTGGATTCGTTTGTGGTTAGATCTCTCTAAATATTCTCTGATTATTATTAGCCTTGTTTCAGTAAACCTTTTCTCTGCTTTTGGTATTGCTTATTAACTGATTAAAATAGCCACACCATCTGTTAAATGAAATGGAACTTTGATTAGTTTACTTAAGGCAAATAGAATAAATAATAAATACAACAAAAAATAAAATATCAAGTTTTCCCCATTACAGATGCACAATAATAAAGTTTGCCCTCAAAATCAACAAATTACAGATACAACACTTTGTAGTTGTTCAATATAATGAGTGAAGCTGGACAACAAATGCAAAAATGTCTCAAATATTACTCAATATAATATAAAAGTGGTGCTTCATATTCCAGTCCAACTAATCACCCAAATTGGTTTAACCAAACATCCAAAAGAGTAGACAGAAATTAGTTTTCAATGTTCAAAATAGCCATAAACAGATTATGTACCCCGTTGCAGGCCTGATACGTTGCTGGGGTTCGTTGAGGCACAAAAACAGCTTGCCGCTTCGCTCAATGAGCAAATAAAACAACAGCGGTCTTACCAGCGCTAGTCCGCGACCGCTCTCGTGTGACGCACTTTCTTCACGAGGGAATTACAGTCCGGGAAGAAGGGAATGCAGATCGAGGAACCTGTCCATCGATGCCAGAGGAACCACTGAGAAGTCCTGGTATCTCAGGGCGCTATCTGGGAGGTCTCCAGTGAATTCAGTTAGTAAAAGAAGCGATACGCGATGGTTTTCCACCATCGCGAGTTTCTCACGTGCTGATGAGCGCTGTTTCTTGAGAGTCAGCAATTCAGCTCTGTCATCCGACGATCCGAAGGGAAATTTCTATCCCCTTATGCACAAACAACATTACACCAAACCTAAATCAGTTCTCTTTTGGACAACTGCCATAGAATGGTATTTTTTTCACTTTAGTTAAACTTAGATGCTCGATCATACAGCCATAACCTCTTCTTCCCCGTCTTCTCTCTGTCTCCGCCCACCTGTGCGTTCAACCAATCCCGTCACACAACAACCGCTAAGTACTTATAACAAATGAACATACATTTTTCTTTTTCAATCAAAATGAACTTATACATACATTTAGGGGAAAACAATCCACATGAAATAAAAATATAAAATACAAAACAATATTTAGGAAATGCTAACAAACCAAATTAATTAAGTTGCAACTGGGCTTCACCTATTTGCTCAAAATTATTAAGAAAATGCGAGTATGGATGAATTAGTAATGATCTATTTGCTCAAAATTATAAAGAAAAAGAGTATGGACGCGCATGAATTAATAAAGAACTATTTGCTCAAAATTATGAAGAAAAAGAGAGGACGCGCATGAATTAATAAAGATCTATTTGCTCAAAATTATGAAGAAAATGCGAGTATGGATGAATTAATAATGATCTATTTGCTCAAAATTATAAAGAAAAAGAGAGTATGGACGCGCATGAATTGATAAAGATCTATTTGCTCAAAATTATGAAGAAAATGTGAGTATGGATGAATTAATAATGATCTATTTGCTCAAAATTATAAAGAAAAAGAGTATGGACGCGCATGAATTGATAAAGATCTATTTGCTCAAAATTATGTAGAAAATGTGAGTATGGATGAATTAATAATGATCTATTTGCTCAAAATTTTGCAGAAAATGCGAGTATGGATGTGCATGAATTAATAACGATTTATTTGCTGAAATGTGGCTTTCGTAGGGCAGTAGCCTATATATCACGGCCTTATGTCCGCTTTAAAGCATTCTCTGTGACGGCCGGGAAACCGCGACATGAATGGGCTGATGGCTGTGTGCATTGTTCTTTTTGCCAAGTTAAAAAAAAAGGCTGATACAGTAAAAAGTGCTCAAAATGTGGCTTTCGTTAGGGCAGTGCGTCATATTTCAAGGACTTTGTGGCAATCAAGAAATCGCGCTGGGAAATGGGCTCAGTGTGCATTGTTATAATGCCACGTTTAATGGTTCATGAAAAAACATTGGTACAGTAAAAATGAAAAAAACTGGATTTCGTTAGGGCAGTATAGGCTATAGGCCTACTATTTATATTGTCCCATATAAAAATACTGGAACTGTAAAATGTAGGCCTACTAAAATGTCGTATTTCACAAGATTTAACGCATCCTTACAGGTGGCAGAGAAATGCTTTTTTTCATTCAGTTCTAACAGCGCTCATTGCGAGCAGAACCATAGACGTAAAGGACTTTAAGGGAGGCTCATGTTTAAAAAAAAATAAAACGAATAACTAGCTGGATTCATCCTAGATGAACTGGTCTAAGAAAGCCAAATTCTGAGCAAATACAGCTTTATTACAGTTTTTTTCAACTGCTTACACACATTTTCAAAACTTTGCCTCTTTTTTTCAAAACTTTACACACAAATCCAAGAATTGCACACACAAAATGCCTCACATCTCTTGCAAAATGAAGCACTGCATTCAAAATATCACAAACACATCTCAAAAGCAAACATTTGTCTTACTTTTCAAACACATTTGCCATAATATTCTATTTTTGGATATATCATATACACACAGTTATTCAAAACCTAAAGCTCTTCTTTCATAAGCTGCTATGTACATTTCTGTACAAGATTGAAAGTAATTGGCAGAGAGATTTTGAAAAATTCACGGTAAACAGGAAAGCAAGATTGAAACCAAACTTTTTTTCTTTTTTTTTTTACTTTAAGCATTTGTGGTTGTGAATACGTATTGCACCGTACGTAAGAAAATATAATACATCAACCATGTGTAGTTAGACAAAAAAAAAAAAAAAACTAGCAACCAAAAAAAACTAGCATAATTTTGAAAAAGGTGAATATTCCAAAGGAATGGTGTGTATGTGTGTCCTGGTAGGGGACCAAATGTCCTCACAAGTATAGTAATACCAGTGCATTTTGACTTTGTGGGGACATTTATATACAGAATATACAGTATAAAAACCATTACGCCTATGGAATGTCCCCATAGAACATGGAAACCCAACATGTGTGTTTTGTGTGTGTTTGTTGGTGGGCGAGATGGTTGGGTGTATCTAGCTCCATCTCTCCTCCTGGCTGGGTCCGGCCACAATACTTCATCCACGTCACGCTATGTTCTCTCTTGCGTATCCAACCTTGGATGGAGGCAGTGTCAGTGTCTCCACATGCCTCCTCCATTGCCTGGAGAAGTGTTATGTTGACATAGGGATGACGATCATGCACTTTCCAGCACCATGTGGAGAAAAATTCCTCAATAGGGTTTAGAAATGATGAATATGGAAGCAAGTAAACAACAGAAAAGTTGACCTTTGGCCTATTTATAGGCCTATTCTAAAGCCATGATTGGTTGGTGTTAGGTAAAGCAATGAGTGTTTGCACATGTGAGGAGTTAGTGTGAGGCACTGATGAATTAGTGTGGCATTTTGATTGGTTGTGTTTGAAAAAGGAAATCAAGATACTTCCTGTTAGATTTTTGTGTGTTACATAGAGAATTGTGTGTTGTGTTTTGCAAAAAGTGTTTTATGAAATTGAAAACTGAGTCGAAGGCAGAGAATTAGTGTATGGTTTTGCAGATTTGGTGTGTGGTTCTGCTGTTTGAGTGTCAGGTTTCAGAAATTGTGTGACAAGTAAAGATTTTGTGTGCAAGCAGTTGAAAAAAACTGTAATTCATGCGCATCTATACTGTAGCTTTCTTCATAGGCAGTGACGCACAAATGAAACAGGTTATAGTATACACAAACCGGAAACTGTAACACGAGCGCACGTGATACGTTTCACGTGCGCACGCGAAACTCTGTATATTTTTTATTTTTGCAAAGGTCCCTTTAGGGGCTCCGTAGAAACCACTGTAAAATAAGGGCATTTTTGTATAGAGTTTTGCAGAAATCATTAAGAAAATTGGAATGTGTGTGAAAACAAGTGAAACGTGTTTATAGTTTTGAGAAATGTGTCTTTGTTTTGAGAATTGAATAAATGGTTTGGGAAATTGTGTCAAATGAATCAGTATAGTGTGTTAGCAATCGAGAAAAACTGTAATCTATTACTTGTTCCAGAGCCAATAGATTTGGCTTAAGGGCTATATTAAGTTTCATAACTTTATATTTACATTGAAATTAAATCCTGTAACATCACTAACTAGTGTCAGGGTTCTGGTGTGTTCTAGTCACCACACACAAGGAAGTGCAGATACAAAGTCTTTAATCAAAACTCAGGAGATAACAGGAGAATAAAATGCAGGAGATAACTGAAGAATCTAACTAGCATGAACACACTCTAAATAAAGACAATACAGGACAAAGAACTAACTCAAACTGAGGGCTTATATGCACAGCAGACAAAGGGAGAAAATAACTAGACACACCTGAACTGAGGAACCTAATCACTTAGTAACCATTGAAACAAACAGGGAGAGAACAGAGGAGAACTGAACTAATTCACAGACTAAAAGATTAACAGGAAACACAACACAATGAAACCTGAATGAAAACAGAACATACATGTGACATTACCCTCCCCGTCCCAGAAGGCATTTCCTCGTGCCATATAAGTCCATAGGGGTGGGAGGGTGGGCGCCCTGGAGGTTGACAAGGGGATGGCTTTGCAGAACAGGAAGCCTCCAGGGTGGCGCCGGCAGTTCAGGGGACCAGAGAGAATCGGCCTCTGTGGCCTTAGATTCTGCGGGCTCTTGGGCTGGAGCGGATTCTGGTACAGGCTCATGGGCTGGAGCGGACTCTGGAGCAGGAGGCTGGAGCGGACTCAGGGGCTGGAGCTGATGCTGGAGCAGACTCAGGGGCTGGAGCCGATGCTGGAGCGGACTCAGGCGCTGGAGCCAACGCTGGAGCGGACTCAGGGGCTGGAGCCAATGCTGAAGTGGACTTAGGGGCTGGAGTGGACTCAGGGGCTGGAGCTGACACTGGAGCGTACTCAGGGGCCGGAGCTGACACTGGAGTGGACTCAGGGGCTGGATCTGACACTGGAGCGGACTCAGGGGCTGAAGCTGACACTGGAACAGACTCAGGGCCTGGAGCCATTTCTGGGCTCCAAGACATCCCCTTATACTCCACCAATACTCCTAGGGGCACAGGAGTGGCGGCCATGACAGGACGAGACTCTGGATTGGCGGCCATGACGGGACAAGTAAATTCTCTCTCAGGAACAGACTCAGGAAATTCTCTCTCAGGGACAGACTCATAGATGGTAACACTTTACAATAAGGTTGTATTAGTTAACATTAGTTAATGCATTAGTTAACATGAACTAATCATGAACAACACCTCTGTTCAGCATTAGTTAATCTTTGTTAACGTTAACTCACGTATATATTAATGCATCTATTTACGTTAACAGCGCAAGTAGTTAACATTAGTTAATGCGTTAGTTAACATTAACTAACCATGAACAACACTTCTGTTCAGCATTAGTTAATCTTTGTTAACGTTATCTCACGTATATATTAATGCATCTATTCATGTTAACAGCGCAATTAGTTAACATTAGTTAATGCATTAGTTAACATGAACTAATCATGAACAACACCTCTGTTCAGCATTAGTTAATCTTTGTTAACGTTAACTCACGCATACATTAATGCATCTATTCATGTTAACAGCGCAATTAGTTAACATTAGTTAATGCATTAGTTAATCTTTGTTAACGTTAACTCAAGGATATCTTAATGCATCTATTCACGTTAACAGCGCAAGTAGTTAACATTAGTTAATGCATTAGATAACATGAACTAATCATGAACAATGCCCGTAAATAGCCTTAATGTTTTAAGGTTAACTTACTGCACATATTTACATTAGTTTATGTAGCAGTTGACACACTAAGGGTAAACATTTCTAACTCACCATCTTACCCTAAAGGTAAAAATGCCATTGTGTACCTTATCAGCATTATTTATTAATAAGGCATTGATTTGGGCTGTAAACATAATTCTTAAGTGGAAACCATCTGAACATTAACAGATATATTGTTCATGTTTATATGCACTTTACTATCAATACTTACATTCAACAAAGCATTTATTAATGGCATTTGTGAACCTTATTGTAAAGTGTACACTGTTTCAACATTAACTGATGTGTTACTAACATTTGTAGACCCTTTATTAACATGACTTACCATTAACAAAGCATTTAAATGAATAAAATTTCTGTAATTGTTTAACCATTTTGTAATATTTAGTTTGTTTGCTGTGCGACACAGAAGGCGTTTTCTCCTATGCAGCGACTGACAATACATAAGATACACCAAAGCACAACATAAATTCACAAATCACATACATTTTATTTGTTCGCTGTACTCCAAATCTTTAGAATCCATATGTTTGTAAGGAACAGATCCAAATTTAGCCCTTTATCCGGCGATCTCTCAACAGCGACCATCACAGTCAAAGCCCGTGCTCGTTATGATTCAAATTTGAAAGTTGAGCCCTCGAGAACCTTTACGACATGGTTTACGGCACTGATATCGAACGCTCATTGGATCTCACCTGCTTCGTCACAGATTGCGACATGCCGTGTTTCAGTGGATTGACATTTGAAATGAGTGCGCGCCTTCACGGAGAGAAGCCGGATTCATATTTTCATGGATTATTAATTTAAATTCTACTCTGTACTCTATAAAAAACTATTACCGCCAGAGAGGACTGCAACTGCAACTCATCATCATTTGAACTACTTTTGGTACCACTTTTAACATTTTTGCAAAAAATAAATTATTGTGATTACGCTTGTTTGTCTGTTATTCTTTTATTTATAACAGTATAGTTTTAAGAAATGGTTATGGGTAGGTTTAGGGGTAGGTGTAGGATTAGTGGCTCAAAATATTGTTTTAATGTTATATTTTTACCAAAATTGTAATTTTCCTAAACCTTTATGTCCATTATGTTTTATTATTTTAACATTCTGTATAAAATGGGTATATTTAGGTTCGGGATGGGGTTTAGGGATCTTACGTTTATCTACAAAATAATAAAAGGGAAATTATACATATATCTTTATGACATGAAAGATTCGTAAATATTTTACGTTTTTCGCTAAAAAAAAAAAAAGCAAGTATTTTTATGTTTTGGTGCTATAAATACATCAATATTGTACGATTCAGCACCTTTCTAAACGTACAAAAATGTACATTTTGTGTCTTTGAAAGTTACGTATTAATACCTACGTATTAACAATGAGACCAGGCTGGTAATAAAGGTTCTGAAAATGTAATTGATGAATGGCTTTCACTCATTTAAGGTTCAGTAAAATCAATAAGGTTCACAAATTCCATTAATGAATGCTTTGTTAATGGTAAGTCATGTTAATAAAGAGTCTACAAATGTTAGTAACACATCAGTTAATGTTAAAATAGTGTACACTTTACAATAAGGTTCACAAATTCCATTAATAAATGCTTTGTTGAATGTAAGTAATGATAGTAAAGTGCATATAAACATGAACAATATATCTGTTAATGTTCAGATGGTTTCCACTTCAGAATTATGTTTACAGCCCAAATCAATGCATTATTAATAAATAATGCTGACGCAGCAATGGCATTTTTACCTTTAGGGTAAGATGGTGAGTTAGAAATGTTCACCCTTAGTGTGTCAACTGCTACATAAACTAATGTAAATATGTACAGTAAGTTAACCTTAAAACATTAAGGCTATTTACAGGCATTGTTCATGATTAGTTCATGTTATCTAATGCATTAACTAATGTTACCTACTTGCGCTGTTAACGTGAATAGATGCATTAATATATGCGTGAGTTAACGTTAACAAAGATTAACCCTCTGGGGTCTGAGGATTTTTGGGCCCTGGAGAAGTTTTGACATGCCCTGACATTTGTGCTTTTTTCAGTTGTTCATAAACATATTAATGACAAAACTGTCATTACACTGTATTCAGCACAAACTAGGCTACCATAATATGTGAGGAACATGTATGTACATGTTTGTTTTTTTGAAGGAATAACGTTTATGCGTTGTTATTGAAAAAACAAAAAACTTAAGTCACTGAAATAAGACCAAAAAAATATATTAAATCTGTGTTCACAAGACTTCTGGGTATTGGAGGTTGTAGACTAGAGTTTTTGCTTCAAAATTATGTAAAAATTATCCTGCCTACTCGTTCATATAAAACAATATAGATATTTAAATTTTGTAAGACACTTTTTGTCAAGAAACACAGTATGTGTGGAGGCGTGAATCATCATGAATAATGCTGTGATTCACACCTGAGAAGACAAAGGATTCGCATAATGACATCTAATGACCTGCATAACAATGAGCTCTTTCAGTCAGGTAGGCTATGTGAAAAAACCCTCTGTGAACATGTCTCAAGCTCATCATGGTGTATATCAAACATACAGAAAAAACAGCAATACTGTGAAATATTATTACAATTTAAAATAATGGTTTTCTATTATATACTTTAAAATAAAATGTATTTCTGTGATGCAAAGCGTCTGAACATTCATGTTACCTCTATGGCATTTCATATAGCCTTTTAGCTTAAAAGCATGCACATTTGGAGAAATATTGATGGATTCTCATGTCTATGTCAATTTTCTATACAGAGGAGTAATATTTATTCAATATTTATTGTCATCACTATGAGCACTGGATACTGTGTTTTCAATTCATACTTGCAGCCGGAGGGCGCTCTGTACACCTTTAGTCCACAAATTACTCTAAAGAAAAACAGGCATACCATGTAACTTTCCAGGAACTAACAGAGGCTTCCAGAGATCGCTTATCATGCCTATAACATACAGATAAACATTTTTAAAGACAATAAATACACGATTGAGACAATGTATACATGTATTGCCTCAGAATTTGCGTCTGAATAGCGCTCGCTCCGTGGGTGTGGCCGCATTAGTGGATAATGAGCTGAATCACGGGCGTCTGACAGGGCTCTCTTTTCATACAGATTACATAAACAGAGAATTTTTGTTTTCGATTTGACTTACACGATTTAAAACCTGACATTTCAATGTTTCTTTAGACATAAATCGATCAGATTGGACTTCGTTCAGAGGGAGACGACAGATCACGCATCATGTTAGTTTTCTTTATTTTACAAAAAGCACAACATTTTGTTTTTAATCTGAGTGTACACAAATAAAAGAAGATATTTCACAGATTAAAATGGTGTATAACTCTTAATTGTATGTGCAACATTGACGGAGTATTTTGAGTCTCTTTCACAATGGTAAGAAAAAAACCGAGGTAGTATCGCCGGCGATACCTCCGACTTGAGGGAGTTAACTAATGCTGAACAGAGGTGTTGTTCATGATTAGTTCATGTTAACTAATGCATTAATCAATGTTAACTACTTGTGCTGTTAACGTGAATAGATGCATTAATATATACGTGAGTTAACGTTAACAAACATTAACTAGTGCTGAACAGAGGTGTTCTTCATGGTTAGTTAATGTTAACTAATGCATTAACTAATGTTAACTAATACAACCTTATTGTAAAGTGTTACCCACACTCTAAATAAAGACAATACAGGACAAAGAACATCTCGGGTTACGTTTGTAACCCTGGTTCCCTGAATAGGGAATGAGATGCTGCGTCAAGATGCGGTGGGAACGCCTCTGTGTGATTGCATCACGAAGCACATGTGTAAACTGTCCGAGTGATGGAACGTCATAGGCGGGTGACGTCACAGACCAGGAAACTATAAAGCATACCCAGAAACAAAGTACGCCAGCTTCTGATAGGATGAAGCAAGATGCTCTCAACGCAGCGTCTCGTTCCCTATTCAGGGAACCAGGGTTACAAACGTAACCCGAGACGTTCCCTTTCATTGGAACTTCGAGACACGGTGGGAACACCATACCCACTACGCCATAGTACCAAATGCCTGTATGTATCAGGACGAAAGTACAGAAGTCCCCAGAGTGGAGCCAAGATCCAGGTTATAAAACCTGACGAAGGTGTGAGGTGAAGACCACCCTACTGCATTGCAAATATCTTGCAGGGAAACTCCAGAAATCAAAGCTTTAGAAGTAGCCATACTCCTGGTTGAATGAGCCCAGACGGCTAAAGGTGAAGGCTGTCCGGTAGACTCATAAGCGAGTGAGATAGACTCAACTACCCACTTGCTCATTCTCTGCTTAGATGCAGGACACCCTCTCCTGGGTGACCTGAAAACAAACAAACAATTGATCTGTTTTACGCCACAGGGCAGCTCTGTGGACATAAGCATCTAATGCCCGAACAGAACAGAGCAGATTGAGTTTTTCCTGATCTGGTGTAGAAAACGGTGGAGGACAGAATGCCTGCAGCATAATAGGACCTACAGTATTAGTACAGACCTCTTGGGTGAAGAAAGGCTTTAACCATGCCCGGAGCAAATTCCAGACATGATGGAGCAACAGACAGGGCCTGCAAGTCTCCAATTCTTTTAAGAGACGAAATGGCCAGAAGAAAGATGGTTTTCGAAGTGAGGAACTTTTCAGGAACCTCTTCCAATGGTTCGAAAGGAGCCAGGGTCAGACCCTCTAATACAATGGCTAAGTCCCAAGCCGGTGTTCTAGTGTACTGAACAGGCCTCAACCTCAACGTGCCACGAAGAAATCGTGAAAAAAAACGGATTTCTCCTTACAGATTTTCCATCAATGGGTGAATGGTAAGCAGAAATAGCTTCTGCATACACTTTTAAAGTAGAAGGAGATAATCCAGTGGAGAAACGTTCTTGCAAGAACTCAAGTACAGTATCCACAGTGCAAAGAGCTGGGTCTAGATGACGTTCTTCACACCAAGAAGAAAACAGCCTCCACTTAATGGCATACAATCTCTTTGTAGAAGGAGCTCTGGATTGGAGAATGGTCTCCACCACCTCGGTGGAGAGACCAGAATCTATGAGCTGAGCCCCCTCAGGAGCCATGCCCACAGCTTCCACAACTCCGGGTGAGGGTGCAATATTGTGCCACCTGCCTGAGACAGGAGATCTGGTCTGACTGGAATCTCCATAAGGAGACCGTCTATCAGGGACATCAGGTCCGAAAACCATATTCTGGTCGGCCAGAATGGGGCTATTAGCAACAGACGAACCCCATCCCGGCGAACCTTCTCCAGAACTCCGGAGAGCAGAGCGATCAGGGGAAATGCGTACAGATGCCGCCTCGGCCACGTCTGTACCATGGCATCCAGAGCTGGATGAGTGAGGGAGAACCATAACTGACAGTGTGTTGTCTCCCAAAGGAGCTCCATCACCTTGGGGTGGAGCCTCCATTCCCCGGGCCTCAGCCCCTGCCTCGACAGGATGTCTGCTCCCTGATTTTGAGGCCCAGGAATGTAGGCTGCCCTCAGAGAGAGCAGCTTCCCCTGGGCCCACAGGAGGATCTGATGGGCCAGCTTGCATAAGTGACGTGACCTCAGACCCCCCGATGGTTGATATAGGAGACCACCAACGTATTGTCCGTGCGGACCAACACGTGATGGCCCCTCAGGTCTGGGAGGAAGTGTTTGAGAGCTCGAAACACCGCTATCATTTCCAGCCGATTTATGTGCCAGGAAAGTAAATGGTCCTGCCACAAACCCTGAGCTGAGCGACCACTCATGATCACTCTCCAACCCGTGAGGGATGCATACGTCGTTAGCATTACGCAACAACAAGGAGCTCCCAGCACAGGCCCTTGGGACAGGAACCAAGGTTTTTTCCACATGACTAAGGCACGAAGGCATCGCCACGTGACCTTGATCATGCGAAACGGATTTCCCCTCGGGGAGAATCCCTTGGTCCTGAGCCACCACTGTAAAGGTCTCATGTGCAGCAGGCCAAAAGGTATCACGTTGGACACTGCTGCCATCAGACCTAACAGTCTCTGAAACTGTTTTACAGTGAGTGACTGGCCTAGTTTTATCGCATTCACAGCTGAGAGAATCGAAGCAATACGAACAGGGGAGAGCTGAGCCCGCATGTTCTTCGAGTACCAAACCACGCCCAAAAAAGTGGTCGTCTGAGATGGAGTGAGCACACTTTTCTTGGCGTTGAGCCTGAACCCCAACCTTCTCATGTGGGCAAGAACGACATCTCGATGTCGGACCGCTATGTGCTCGGATTGAGCCAGAATCAACAAATCGTTGATGTAATTCAATACGCGAATGCCCTGGAGTCTCAGAGGAGCCAGAGCTGCATCCACGCATTTCGTGAAGGTGCAGGGTGATAAACCTAGGCCGAACGGAAGTACCCGATAATGGTATGCTTCGCCCCTGAAAGCAAACCCCAGGAACTTCCTGTGTTGAGGATGGATTGATACATGAAAATATGCATCCTTGAGATCGATCGTCACAAACTAGTCCTCGGACTTGATTTGTGACACAATCTGTTTGAGTGTGAGCATCTTGAACTTCAACTTTTGAACTGTGCGATTCAGAACGCGCAGATCTAGAATTGGACGCAACCCTCCATCCTTCTTTGGAACAATGAAGTAACGGCTGTAAAACCCTGACAGCTTGTTGGGAGGGGAAACCCGTTCTATAGCCCCTTTTTTCAAGAGAGTCAGAACTTCTTGTTCCATAACCAGAGACTGCTCTGGGTTCACTCTGGGTTCACTACAGTAGTGAGAACCCCATTGAACCTGGGGGGCGGAGCCCGAACTGTATTCTGTAACCCTTTTCTATAGTTTGCAGCACCCATTGAGATATATTGGGCAGACATTTCCATTCTGCCAGAAAATCTACTAAGGGAACCAGTCTCTCAAGACTGGCCTCTGGTGTTGGTTGGGCAATCAGGCCAGTGTCCTGAAACGGCGAACCGGCAGGAAGCAGCTGAACTGATCACTCTACAACCCTCCTCGGAGGATCGTTGGAAGCCACTGCGCCCTGAAGCACACGAGGTGGCAGGGTTGGCAGAACGGCCTCCTGAGGGCGCCAAAGAGAAGCGGGCACCGTGTAATGAGGTGAACTCCATTTCTCCCCGGAGGGGACCACCCTCAGAAGCCTGACGCCACTGGCGTCAGGACTTCTTCGCCGAAGCCTTCTTTGACATAATGACGGTTCTCAAATCTTTCTTTCTCTCAGCAGGCTTCAGCTGCGACCGCCACCCGGAACCCCATCCACCTTGTTTCTGTGGAGCAGCCCGAGTGGCGACGCTGATCTTTTGCTGTGCTCTGTGTGAGGAGCTCGCACTCGGCTGAGACTGCTCCTGCCCAGCAGTCTCAGAGACGTGAGATCGGCGGGGAAGTATTTTCTGGAATGCCGCCGCTTGCTTTTTCACCTCCTGAAACCTGTCGACGACTGATGTAACAGCGTCACCGAACAGGCCAGAAGGCGATAGTGGGGCATTCAAAAGGAAGCTTTTATCTTTCTCCTTTATACCAGACAGATTTAGCCACAAATGCCTCTCAGTGGCCACCAGGGCTGCCATAGAACGTCCGACTGACTTGGCCGTCTCCTTAGTGGCCCTGAGAGACAGATCTGTAGCACGGCGTAGTTCTCTAAGTGCGTCTGCTGTAACTTCCCCACCCTCATCAATCACTTTTAACAGATCAGCCTGGTATGCTTGCATGATCGCCACAGTGTGCAGGCATGCTGCGGCCTGACCTGAAGCTGAGTATGCTTTGCCCACCAACGCTGAAGTGGTCTTTAATGGCTTGGTGGGCAGCGTCGGGGATTTTAGCGACGATGCAGCCTCAGGGGAGAGATAGCTCGCGAGCGTCTCTTCAACCCTGGGCATCACCGCATAGCCATAGTGTTTCAGCCCCAGGATATTAGAATAATTAGACGTATGTGGGCTGAAAACACGATATGATGCTGGCTTATTCCACGACCTCGATACCTCGGTGTGGAGGTCGGAAAGAATGGCAATCCCCGATGTGGAGGTTGTGATCTGGACGGTAAAAATCTTTCATCCAGCAAACTTTTGGTCTTTTCTTCTTGTTTCTCGGCTGGCCAATCGATATTTAATTTAGCAACAGCACGAGTCACAATCTCCATGAGCTCCTCATAAGCAGGTGTGTGAGGTGGCGAGTCCTCTGCATCGATACTCACAATATCCATCTCCTCAGAGCTGGACATGTGAAGTACCGGTGCCTCAACACGGGGGGAAGAAACTGCAGAGCGTGCTTCCGCCTGGGAAAAGGCACTGGACCTGGCAGGTGAGGGCAGAGAAAGGGCAACACCCGTCTCTAACCCCTCTGCCAGATCCATCTGCGAACCCCATGAACTGAGCCACCACAGGGACCCGAACCACGGGGAACGTGAGCAGAAGCGCCCTCCTCGAAGAGCGCCCGGCGGGAGCAGAGAGTTTTCATATTAAACTTATCGCAGTGCTCGCAAGCAACCCCCTCGAGGGCGGCCTGGGCATGCTCCGCTCCCAAACAAAGAACACAGAGCTCGTGTGTATCCCCACCCGTGATGTAACGAGGGCAGGGAGAAGCACATGGTCTAAACTGCTGTTGGTTCACCATTTCATATAATATATTGTGCTTTTGACAGACAACAATAAATATGACAGAGACAGATACACAGAGCGCTTGCTGAAGACACAGAAGCTAACGTTCTTTGTTCTGGGTATGCTTTATAGTTTCCTGGTCTGTTACGTCACCCGCCTATGACGTTCCGTCACGCTATTGGACAGTTTACACATGTGCTTCACGACGCAATCACGCAGAGGCGTTCCCACCACATCTGGACGCAGCTCAAAGTTCCCATGAAAGGGAACTAACTCAAACTGAAGGCTTATATACACAGCAGACAAAGGGAGAAACTAACTAGACACACCTAAACTGAGGAACCTAATCACTTAGTAACCATAGAAACAAACAGGGAGAGAACAGAGAACTGAACTAATTAACAGACTAGAAGATTAACAGGAAGCGCAACACAATGAAACCTGAATGAAAACAGAACATACATGTGACAACTAGAGCGCTGCTTTTGTACATTTGACTGAACTGTTTGCTTGTGTTTATTTCCTATTTTACTTCTTATACTGTTATAATGGCTATTGTTGTTAGTGATTTCAACTTCAGTGAAAGTTATATTAATACACCATTAGATGGCGGCAAAGACTGTCTTTATGAATGAGTGAGTGAGTCAGTCAGTCAGTGGCAAAGACTGAAACAAGGAAACAAGGACATTGTTTTTAGTTTAAACAACATCTTACGAGACGCAACCGACAAATGTATTGACTAACGCTGTCATGGGAATGTCTTAAATGTTAAAAGGACAAAGACAAAGATATCACTTTCCTCAGCAGACAATCAAACTGATTTTGTGATTATGAATATAAGATTGACCTGAAGAATGTCAGCTAGATGCAGGTAATATACACTCGCTCAGGCAATCTCTCTCTCATTATAATCTACATGAGTTTCAATTAAGCGACCCAATATTCCTTTGTTACTAGTTCTAAAGTGACGTTGTAGAATTAGTAGCGGAGGCTTGGGCTCAACTGTTAAACTGTCAACTTGAGATTTGAGTCCGTGGCTGAAGGAAGTAGTTCCTCAAAAAAAGGGTTTTTAAAGACAATCCATTGTTGTTTCTTATTTATTTACACACTCGTGCCATTGAACTATTGTATAAACGCAATATCACACCCGTAGCCATGCGATATGGCTCTATATAAGCAGGGCTGTGATTACCTGCGGCACAGCCCTGCTGATATAGAGCGATATCACACAACTTTCATATCAAAATGATGAGTATATCCCCCAAGAACATTAAAGCAAATAAAATGGCCATCCTGCCAGCCAAACAGCAGTTATAATAACACCAACAATAAAATCGAATAAATCTGTCTTAATATTAAAAGTATGAAGAATAATAAAAAAATAAACCTTTACCCCTATTCATGATCAGAATTTTTATTTTTTGTTTATTCTATTTTCCTAAACATTTTATCATAAGTTTTTATGTTACATATTCCTTTTTTATGTCATGCCATATCTCACTGGTGCCTCATCAGGCAAAAACAGACACCCCTGAGTATTACACTACTTCACAGCTCATGAGAACTTTATTGCAAATGATTCCAAGAAACCCATTCAGACACTCCCTGAGTGCATGCAATGATAGTTGCTTTGGTGATTTCTCAGTTTTAAGCACATCAGTAATCAATAAACACATAATTTAAGGCATGCTGGGTAGCTTTTAGCTGAAGTTTATTTTCTACCAATATATTTTACTATTGTTATTGACTGCTTTTTTTTTTTTTTTTTCTCTCTCTCTTTGTGTTTAGTCCACAGGGTAATCTTTAACTTCCAGCATAAGCAACTGCAGCTGTGAAAGGTTAATAGCATTTCCAAAGACAGCTCCATCTACATAGATGAGTCATAAAAGTTTAGACAAACCACCTGGTGCTGAGAGGTGAACTATGACCATAGAGACTTGAACAACAAGTCACTATTGATTGGAATAGAATTAACCTGTGATCATTCCTTTATTTAAATATTGAATAATTCAAAGAACTACATCTCATACTGTATGCTCATACACACCAAATCACCTTTGATCTGACAAAAAAAAAAAAAAAAAAAAAAAAAAAAAATTAGTTTAGTTATGAAGACATCAGTGTAGAGCATATTAATCTCTGAGTGTTCTCATTCACAATGCCAGTGAAAGTACATGAGTGTGCTGTCATTTTTTTATATAACATTTGTAATCCATAGGGTACAGTGCCTTATCCATTTTTAGTTGAAACTTGTGGCGCAACCTAGTTTGAGTCTGTCAATTTTAAAACCAGGCAAAACTCTGATATTTCCTAGTTATGAATCTCTCTACAACATAGAGAAATACATAAGGGTGTCATGACACCGGGCTCTCCCTCTCCCACAACACGCTGCTCACTCTCCATGAAGTTATGATCACTCACACCTGATCACTCAATCCTGCCCTGCAATTCAAACTGCTCAACCGCACACCTTACCCTCCAGAACCAGAAGAGGAACTTATGCAAGTGGACTGACTCCTTTCGGTCAACCCCATAAAGTATGTGCAACATTGATACTCACTATACCATCTCATTTCTAGTTCAGAGGGCCCCACAGCCAACGTCGAAGGGCATCTCAGGAACCGCACTCCAGTGGTTCGAGTCTTATCTCTCAGGTAGGTCTTTCAGGGTATCTTGGAGAGGTGAGGTGTCCAAGTCGCATCATCTAGCTACTGGGGTACCTCAGGGCTCAGTGCTTGGACCACTTCTCTTCTCCATCTACATGTCATCATTAGGATCTGTCATTCAGGAACATGGTTTTTCCTATCACTGTTATGCTGATGACACACAACTCTACCTCTCATTCCAACCAGATGATCCAACGGTCGCTGGTCGCATCGCAGCCTGCCTGACAGCCATTTCTGCCTGGATGAAGGACCATCACCTTCAACTCAACCTAGCTAAAACGGAACTGCTTGTGGTCGGTGCCAACCCAACACTCCATCACAACCTTTCCATTCAACATGGGTCGTCAACCATAACTCCTTCCAGGATGGCCAGGAACCTTGGAGTGGTGATGGATGATTGTTTAAGCTTCACAGATCATATTGCTACAACGGCCCGATCCTGCAGATTTGCCCTGTACAACATTAGGAAGATCAGACCCTTCCTATCGGAGCATTCCACACAAATTCTTGTCCAAGCTCTTGTTCTATCCAGACTGGACTATTGTAATGCTCTCTTGGCAGGCCTTCCAGCATGCACTGTCAAGCCTCTACAACTGATCCAGAATGCTGCAGCAAGACTGGTCTTTAACGAACCAAAGAGAGCGCATGTCACACCTCTCTTCATCAGTTTGCATTGGCTGCCAGTAGCTGCTCGCATCCAATTCAAGGCTCTAATGTTTGCCTACAGAACATCCACTGGCTCTGCACCTCTATACCTAAACTCACTACTTCAGACTTACGCGCCCTCCAGAAGCTTGCGTTCTGCAAGTGAACGGCGTCTTGTGGTGCCATCCCAAAGGGGCACAAAATCACTCTCACGGACCTTCTCCTGGTCTGTTCCTGGTTGGTGGAATGACCTACCACGCTCTATCCGAGCAGCTGAGTCTCTAGCCATTTTTAAAAAACTGCTAAAGACACATCTTTTTCGTCAACACTTGACCCAGCAATATTAGCACTTTTATTTTTCTTGTCTGTTTTCGATTTTCTATTCTTTCTCCATCTATTTGCACTTATTTATATTAAAAAAAAAAAAAAAAAAACAAACAAAAAAAAAACCTTGCTACGAGCACTTTACTGATGAAACTATGACTTGACACAGCACTTACATACTGTTGTACTCATGTTGATTTGATTGCTTCTACTATTCTCATTTGTAAGTCGCTTTGGAGAAAAGCGTCTGCTAAATGACTAAATGTAAATGTAAATGTAATGTAACGTTATCCTGGGGCATCTTTGGCAGCAACACCACTCTCCCTGGCTCTCATGGTCTACTGGTGAGGTGCTAGCATGGAGAGAGATCTGTTTCCAGGAGTGTTTGCATCTACAATTTAAATACAAGTTTTATCTTTTATGCTGCTAGCTACACACTGCAAAGGATTGACAACCGTAAATAAATGAAATTATTGACAGTGATAACCATAGCAATGGACATTCTTTTTGTGTTAATTTAGTAAAAAGCAGTAAGTGGTCACTATGACTAGATTATTATTATTATTATTTTTTTTTTTAACTAGAGTTGATTTTGCAGTAAACAATTTTGTATGTCACTGTGGCCACGTTCACAGTCATTTTTCGGGATTAACAACCGCATTTACTTAACAGGTGTGAGTCTCGAAATGTCTCGTTCACACAGCAACTTTCAGTAGCGTTTGGAACACTGTCTGTATGAACGTAGGCCCATATTCTCTTACTAGTAACCATGACGACAGTGATCAACGTAATATTAAAGATGGCGACGTCCGTAAAACTGGAAAGTATTATCACTTTTCACATGACAAGAGACTAACTGAACCACGAGCTCATCCATCAAAACTTCATTAACCAACAGCAGCATGTAAACATGCGCTAGCCGGAATGTTTAACCGCTGCACACGCGTCCTTTGCGACATCTCGCGCATGACACGGCATTTGAAAAGAAACACAAAACTGACATGAGCCACTCCGCTGGAGAACAGTGACTGGATCTAACACCTTGATGACGCACAGCTTACATCTCTGTTGCAGTAAGTTACTGAAAGCGAAATCACACACGCTCTCTCGCACTGTATGATGTGACAGACAACTAGTTGTCCAGTACGGTTCCGTTCACACAGCGCGAATATTCCGAGAATGCGGTTGTAAGTCCTGAAAATTTACAGGTGTGAGTTCGGTTATAGAATGCGGTTGTTACTCCCGTAAATGACCGTACTGCATGTGAACGCAACCGTATTAAGGACTCAAATACAGGACTGACAACCGTATTCTGCTGCTGTGTGAACGTGGCCTGTAGCTGGTCTGTTTAGATCATGTCTTTATCATGTCTTTTTGAGAGCAAATGAAAAAATATTGGTATACATTTTGATTATCGTCAACATTTGGAAAAATACTGAGATATTGAGATATACATTTTAGCTATATTATCCAGCCCTATTCCCAAGTCAGTATCCCAGCGGAATATCAACCATACCAGGACATGGTCAGCTCCCAATGTGCTTCACGGCTTCCTCCACATAGACCATGGGACTGTGCCATTCAAGGCAAGTCAAATTTTATTTATATAGCACAAATTTAACACGACTGTAGTTGATCCAAAGTGCTTTATAGTAAATCAGAAATTAAAATAGAAAAGGAGGGAAAAAATGGAGATAAAAATCCAATATCAAAATCAATCAAACAAATTGTATATACATACATAACATGGAACACCAACTATATAAAAAATACATGCACAGCATCACTCGAACGCTAAAGAGTAAAAATAAGTCTTTAAACTGGTTTTAAAAGCATCCAGTGATGGAGAGGCCTTGATACTCAAAGGTAGACTGTTCGAGAGCTTTGGGGTGGCTCCAGAGAAAGCTCGATCACCTTTTGATTTGCAACGAGAACGAGGGACAGATAAAAGTAACTTATCACAAGATCTTAATGACCTAACAGCTGTGTATGGCTTAATAAGATCAGAAATATAATCTGGGGCCAAGTTGTGTAATGCCTTGTATGCGAAAAGAAGGATGCATGGATCACAATTTCAAGGTCTTTACTAGAAAGAAAGTGTTTCACTTTTGCTACGGATCTGAGTTGAAAAAAGCTACTCTTTACAACTCCATTTATATGCTTGTCAAATTGGAAAAGAGGGTCAAAATAGACACCAAGATTTTTTGCATGATTGTGCAAGTTGTTACGTAAAGAACCTAACTGTGTTTTAACAGAGTTGTTGGTAGCAGCAGGACCCAGTAGAAGCACTTTGGTTTTATTTTCATTCAGTTGCAGTGAGTTATTTGTCATCCAGGACTTGACTTCATTGAGGCATGAGAAGAGAAGTTCTAATGAAAAGTCATTTCCTTGTTTGATTGGAAGATATAGTTGGAGGTCGTCAGCATAACAATGATAATTTATGTTATATTTCTGGAATACTGAGCCTAAAGGGAGCATGTAGAGAGAGAATAAAAGAGGGCCGAAAATGGATCCCTGTGGAACACCACAATGGATAGGCGTGGAGGGTTAAGTGAATGACTCAATATTTATAGAGAAAGTCCTCCCCTTTAAGTATGAGGCGAACCACTGTAAAGCTAGGCCCTGGACTCCAACAACACACTGAAGACGTTTCAGAAGAATGTCATGATCGATAGTGTCAAATGCGACACTCAAATCTAAAAGAATCAGGATAGCAGAAGACCCAGAATCGATAGACAGCAAAATGTCATTTGTGGCCTTCAGCAATGCTGATTCAGTGCTATGCAATGCTCTAAAACCAGATTGAAATGGGTCTAGAATATTAAAAGTATCCAGGTATGAAGTAAACTGTAAAAGTGCAACTTTTTCCAAAACCTTTGAAATGAAAGGAAGTTTAGAGATAGGCCGGTAGTTGTTATGCACAGTGGGGTCAAGATGAGGTCCTTTCAAAAGGGGCTGTACGATAGCATGTTTAAAACTTTCTGAAAATACCCTGTTTATTAAGGAGCTGTTTATTATAGTTAAGAGGGTGGGGCTGATTGTGTCTAAAACCTCTCTAAACAGATGACCAGGCAATACATCTGATTGACAGAATGTAAGTTTCAACTGAGTAAATGAGATGAAGATACTGGTTGAAAATTTGTAAAGCTACTGGATGGAAGGACCTGAGAGTGGTCTATGTCTGGTGGAGAGAGGTCTGATCTAATATCCTGTATTTTCTGAACAAACAATTCTGAAAATTGTGTGCCTGTCTTAAGATTGACAACAGGAACTGAACAAGCAACAGGGTTAAGAACCGAATTTATGGTTTTAAAGAGTACTTTTGGCCTGTTTGCATTTTTTGCAATCACATTTTGATTTTGCCTCATAGACAGATTTTTGATAGGCAACTAAGCAGTCTTTTAAAATTTGGTAGGAGACTTGGAGCCCATCCTTTGGCCATTTACCTTCTGCCAGGTGTGCCATTGTCCAGAAGATAGATCTACCCCTTGTCACTTCTGGAGCAGAAGGCCATAGAGGAATATGTGAAGGAGGCAATGAACCAGGGATCCATCAGTCCCTTTAATCCCCCTGCCACTTTGACAGACGCTTGAGGCCCTGCATAATTACAGAGCCTTTAACAAGATCACAGTGAAATTCACCAAGCTGGACACGGAGCGCTGACAACCTTGTTCAGACATGGAAGGGAGATAACTGGAAGACCCCCATAGATAACTTCATGACCCCCATTAGCCACTATGAATACTGGTCATGCCATATGGCCTGGCCAATGCTCCCTCTGTATTTTAAGGATTTATGAACAAGGTGTTCTGGTCGTACTTTTATCACTTCATTATTATCTGTATTGATAATACACTCATCTACACCCAGAATGAGAATGAACATCATCAACATGTGGTGCTGGTACTTGAAAGGCTGCGGGAGCATCGCCTGTTTGATCCAGTTTCTTGGCTATAACATCAGTCTTGTGGGGGGAAACAAATGGAACTCCAACAATTCCTAGGATTTGCAAACATCTATTGACAATTAGTTGGTAACTACAGTCTGATCACAGCTCCATTCACCTCCTGTGTCTCCTGTGTTTCTCCTGATTCCTGAGTATTTTGTTATTAAAGTCTGCCTACTAGTACTATTCCTCGTCGTGAGAGTTTCTACACACCATGTTACGTAACAGAAGAACCGACGAACTGTTATGCACGTGGCCATAGTGGTCAAGCCTGGGGTCCAGGAGAAGGCCATGAAGGCCCATCCTCCTAGGCCTCCTGAACTGCCGGCTCCGCCCTGGCCCCTTGAACTGCTGGCTCTGCCCTGGCCCCTTGAACTGCTGGCTTCACCCTGGCCCCCTGAACTGTCAGATCCGTCCTGGACTCCTGAACCAGCACCACCCTGGATCCCTGTACCACCAGTACCGCCCTGAGGCTTCCTGTCCTGCCAAAGTCTCTCCTATTCAGCCTCCAGGGCGCCCACCCACCCTCCCACCCCAGTTTGTGGTGTGAGGACGTGCCTTTCGGAGAGGGGGGAGTAATGTCACATGTCTTTATCTGCTAAATTCAAATCTGCATTCATGCTTTGGCTGGCACTGAGCCAGAGACGGATGTGCTCAGCGTTTGTCATATATTACAACTGTTCTGTGTTTTTAATCATATAATGTTTATTTTAGGTTTCTAACATTTAAATACAGATTAGTATCAAAAACATTTATAGTTTGTAAAACATACACTGATGGATGACATGTTTTATTCCATATCCTATAGTCTACACATTGTGTAGTTAGTTTACTCTAATCTTATAATATTGTAGGTAAAAACGAATAGTGCCCCAAAGTTGTCTTTTGATGAATTCCTTAGTTTTGAAGATAAATATGTCACACAGCCTAGGCGATTCATGTGCGGGTGGTTGGGGGAATCGGTCCAAAATTTTACCAAATATAAATGTTTAGCCTTCTATTAAAATTACTTTTACCAATCGACCAAACTTTAGGTAATGCGTACGCTATAGGTAATAGAGTTGTGCAGATATGATGTCAGAACCCGGAAGTCTATCGCGCTGCTGGTTCCTTCAAGATTTTAATTATGGGGTTTTATAATGGAGTTTTTCAATTTATGAGTAAAATAAAGCTTGTGGTAAACATAACTTGATGATACTTTGAAGTTTTGTTCTACAACGTACACTGCACACACTCACACCCCAAACTGCCTTATCTATTTACTTATTAAAAATGGACGTTTTCAAAAATGAACATAACTGCTTCAAAATTCGCGTTTTCGCTATGGGTGTGTGCAATTTACATTGTAGAACAAAATGTCAAAGTATCGTCAAGTTATGTTTACCACAGGCTTTCTTTTACACAAGTCAAAAACCCATTATAAAACCCCATAAGAAAATCTCAAAGGAACCAGCAGCAGGTGAATTAGTCTTCCAGGTTCTGATGTCATAACTGCGCCTGTAATGTAGGGAGCGGGACAATGGAGTTGGAGATCCACATGCAGGCTTTATTTACAGGAGAGCGTAGTCGTACAGGCAGTAGATCATACACCAGCAAACAGATACAGGAAAGGCAAGGCAAAAGAGTAATCCAAACACAGGATATGGTCAAGGCAGGCAGCAAACGATCATCAAACAAGGAAACAGTCCAGGGTCAAAACACAGGCAAGGCTAGGCAAGGACAAGGAAACACAGAGACAAGGTAGAACAAAGGCTAAACAATACTCAGCCAAGTGTGTGTGTTTGAGTGCAGCTTATAAAGTGTCACTGATGGGAAACAGGTGTGAGTGTGTGATTAGTTCCTAGGTGGGGAATTGTGGGAAATGGAGTCCAGAGTGAAGTGACTGCATGTGTGCAATGAAAAAGTCTTAATGGTGAAATGGAGACCTCTGGTGGGGAGTGAGAGGAAGCAGCAGGCGACGGAAACGTGACAGAACGCCCCCCCCCAAAGGAGTGGCTTCCAGACACTCCTAAATCTTGGAGGGAGGTGGAGCGGAGGTGGAACAGGGGGTGGAATGGAGGGCCAGGTCCATGGAGAGGAAGGTGGCCTGGAGACTGAGGCAGGGCAGATGGCCAGGGCGAAGAAGACTGGACAGATGGCCAAGTAGACAGGCTTGAAGACCACCAAGGCGGAGCAGACGACCACCAAAGCAGTTCAGATGGGCTCGAAGACCCCCACAGCAGAGCAGACCACCACCACTGCAGGTCAGATGGGCTTGAAGACCCCCACGGCGGAGCAGACGACCACCACTGCAGCTCAGACCTGCTTGAAGACCCCCACGGTGGAGCAGATGACCACCACAGCCGTGCGGACGGAACTGAAGACCCCCATGGCGGATCAGGTGAATCCAGAGTGACCTCCAGTGACCTGGTCGTATTGAGGCAGGCAAACATTTCAGGAACGACCTCTACGGTCATGTCGAGGCAGACAGGAAACCCAGGAACCACCCTCGTGTTCACATCAGGGCTGACAGGGGACTCAGGGACGACCTCTGTAGTTGTTCCAGGGCAGATAGGGAGCTCAGGGTTCACAAGGCTGAGCTCTGGGACAGCAGCGAACTCTAGAGTGGACTCATAGACTGAGGTGGACTCTGGAGTGAATCTGTGGACTGGATCGGGCTCTGGAGCGGATTCAAGGACTGGAGTTGTCTCTGAAGCAGATTCATAGGCTGGAGCGAATTCAAGGACTGGAGCTGTCCCTGGAGCAGACTCACGGGCTGGAGCTGTCTCTGGGGCAGATTCATGGACTGGAGCGGGCTCTGGAACTGGAGCTGATGTGCGTGTAGCCCACACGCACCAAATGGTTGTGGCCATAATGGCCAACGCTGCAATCTCAGAGGGCTCAGGCATGGCAGCCATCTTGGCTGAGGGCTCACAGATAGCCACCTTAGCTGTGACAGGACAAGGTGAAAGTTCATAGATGGCCTCCTTAGCCGTGACAGGACAGGGCAAAAGTTCATAGACGGCCTCCTTAGCCGTGACAGGACAAGGCGAAAGTTCATAACTGGGTACCACTGACACCTCTAGAGGGTCTGCAGCGGATGCCGCCACCTCTGGAGGTTCTACAGTGGTACTAACCGTAAACAGGGAGGAATCAAAAATGGCCTCTGTGGCTGGTTCTGGGCAAGACAAAAGTTTACAGACAGCCTCTGCGGCTGGGTCGAGACAGGACAAGAGTTCATCAACGGACTCTGTGGCTGATTCAGGATAGGATGAGAGCGTGTCGCTGGACGCCACCACCGTGCATGTAGCTGAAGCAAGCACCGCCATTTCGTGAGGTTCTGCAGCATATGCCGCCACCTCTGGAGATTCAGCGGTAATGTACGCGGCCCAGGTACACCATAAGGCGACCCCCATTATGGGGAGCGCTGCAGACAGGGGAATCAGTTCAGGAGCAGGAGGACTAAAATTAATTGGTTTGGGGAAACCAGCGGTTCGAACTGACACCAGCGGTGGATCCTCCATGCTGGATGCCAACCTTTGATGTTTGATGACGGGTTCCCCCGACAGAACAGAGGAGGGTTGTGGTATGACAACCGCAACAAGATGTGACTCTGGGGTGTCAGACATAATGTTGCAAGGCTGCTGAGACGTGGCGAGGCTCTGGGAGGTCTGCTGAGACGTGGCGAGGCTCTGGGAGGTCTGCTGAGACGTGGCGAGGCTCTGGGAGGTCTGCTGAGACGTGGCGAGGCTCTGGGAAGTCTGCTGAGACGTGGCGAGGCTCACGAAGATCAACTGTGACTTGATTTAGTATTGTGGTGGCCGCCATTTTGTGAGTGGGTTCTAGCGCAGCCACCATTAAAGGCACTGGAGTAATGTCGCATTCCTCCGCGACCCCCACAGTGAAAAGAGAGCCTGTTACCAGTAGAGCAAAATCCAAAAATTCAACGAGTGACCCTCGAAGACCATACTTGATTAAATAATCTTGCAGTGGTTTGTTTAATCCATGACAGAAGAAGTCAATGAGAGCAAAGTCAGGCAAGTCAGATAAATGTGCAATATCCAGAAACTTTTGGCTGTGGTCCTCGAGGGTACAATTACCTTGACGTAGGCGGACAAGACGTACTGCTGGATCCATGTTGTGGCTGGAAACGCTCATAAAAGCCACTGGATCTTGGTTTGGCTGAGTATTTTGTAATGTAGGGAGCAGGACAACGGAGTTGGAGATCCACATGCAGGCTTTATTTACAGGAGAGCGTAGTCGTACAGGCAGTAGATCATACACCAGCAAACAGATACAGGAAAGGCAAGGCAAAAGAGTAATCCAAACACAGGCTATGGTCAAGGCAGGCAGCAAACAATCATCAAACAAGGAAACAGTCCAGGATCAAAACACAGGCTAGGCAAGGACAAGGAAACACAGAGACAAGGTAGAACAAAGGCTCAGCCAAGCATGTGTTTGAGTGCAGCTTATAAAGTGTCACTGATGGGAAACAGGTGTGAGTGTGTGATTAGTTCCTAGGTGGGGAAATGGAGTCCAGAGTGAAGTGACTGCATGTGTGCAATGAAAAAGTCTTAATGGTGAAATGGAGACCTCTGGTGGGGAGTGAGAGGAAGCAGCAGGCGACGGAAACGTGACAGCGCCACTCTATGAAGAACACTAGGTTTGTTCAAAAAACAGCCTCTGATGATGGGCTGTCAAATGCCGAGATAAGGTGCAGTTTGCCTTGTGGTTTCAGTGCTTATATGCTTTAAATTTGATAATTTCTATAAGCTACAGAATATGTGGAAGACTGAATTGATGCTTTAAATTTGGCCTAATATTATAATAATAATAATATAATATTCTGAAATAGTGACAGTAAATACGTTAATAATGTATGTTCTCGCTTTGATAATTCAAAAGTAGGCTTTAATTGGATATGAAGACATTGCAGTAATTATTACAGTGAAAGTTTAAGTAAAGTTTTATTATAAATTATAGCTATTTTTATTTAGGGATTGTTTTTTTCCCCCTATAAAACTCAACCCCCCTCCCCCCAACTGGTTCCCCCTTCAAAAATACTAAGTGCATGATGCCCTTCTTTCCTGTATTATCACCTACTGTCAGTAAACCCTGCAATTGTGCTCATCCTCCATCTCCGCGTCTGTTGAGTTGTGACAAGCTGTTACTACTATAATGTTCAACACTTACTGACACATACTAGCATTTGATAATAGTTTGTCTTTCATGAAACTGAAAGTTCAGGTCCTGGTTATGTCAAGCATCTTCTAAATTATTATTATTATTTTGTATTTGTTGTTTGTATTAGCACTGTTCCTGTAACTCTGTAAATGGTCAAGAATTGTGCTAGCAAAGCTAGAGACGTGGGTTTGATTCTCATGGAACTTAAATACTAAAATATATGACATGAATGCACTGTAAGTTGTTTTAAGCATTTGTCAGATTAATAAATATTTAATTATTATGGTTAATACCAATGACTTAAATTTAAACCTGGAAAAAGATACATGTGCTAGTCAGTGTGAACCTTCTCATATGGTCACATTAACATATTCCTAGTGATTAAAAAAAAAAAAAAAAAAAAAAAAAAAAATTGGCTAGAGCATATGCTGTAAATGATGCTCTGTCTTTGAACAGAAATCCTGAATAATAAAAAAACGTTTTTAATTAGATTTTATTTCAGCTATTGATTAAAATGAGTCACACATTAAGATTGCAGTTATACAGTGTTGCAGTGAAACAGCAGTATAAAATAAAAATCCACAAAGCTGCATGAGTGTAAGTATATTTATCTCTGACCCGACAAAAGATGAGTAGACATGATCGTGAGTATAATGATCCTCTAATCGTGACAGTGGTATTTTTTTTTTTTTTTTGGGCAAAGCTTGGGTTTTTCCTATATACTAAATGGGCTGTGTTTTGCATAGTTTAAAGGGTTAGTTCACCCAAAAATAAAAGTTCTGTCATCATTTACTCACTCTCGTGTCATTCAACTACCACTTTGATGCTTCCAAAAGTTTATAAAGATATTGTAAAACTAATCCATATAACGGTTTAGTCCAAATTTTCAATTCATATGGATTAGTTTTATGATCACTTTATGAACTTTTTAAAGCTTCAAAGTGGTAGTTGCATAGACTGTCAATGGAGGGATAGAAATCTCTCAGATTTTATTAAACATATGTTCATTTGTGTTCCGAAAATGAATGAAAGCCTTACGGGTTTGGAATGACATGAGGGTGAGTAAATGATGACAGAATTTTCATTTTTGGGTGAATTAACCCAGACAGCATTATAGTGTTTGTCCAGATGTGGGCCGGATCTGGGCCGACACTATGTTGCTGTCTGGTAAGCCTTTAATAGTAGGCGAAGGTTTACTGTCAGACACTGAGAGGCTTACTTAGTCACTTATATTCAGGGTCTGGGCAGCTTCAGGGCAGCATATTCAGTCATGTTTCACGTGCAATGCAAAAGCATCTCAACAATCATTATTGCAAAATTCAGTCCTCCATGACTTGTTTTCTCTCTCTCTCTCTCTCTCTCTCTGACTAACTGGAACATGGAATGAGTCCTACTGTATTCAGCAATTTTGTGTTCCTCAAGTAAGATGTCTCTGATTTTAGCATATTTGTTTACTAACTCTCTATGTTTTATTTTAGGTAAATTAACCCAATTATATTTTCTGTGTCTGTGTGTTGATATCTATGTGAACTGTGCAAACCCTTTGGTCATTAAGCTCATGCAATCGAATGAGGGTCGACGTGACACCAAATTCTGAGAAGACAAGCAGCCCCCAGCTATGCTGCAATCACAGTGATTAACTGTGTCATTAGTACATGTCGGGTTTTCTAAACCCTGATGTTCTTATTAACATTCAGACAGTTCTCACCATGCTCCTTAGTTAAACAAATTACTCAGACCTTAGGTGCACAAAACAATAGCTGAAGTTTTAAAGTTTATGAATTTTGTAATCAATGTCAGAGAACCACAAGTTTTCCAGTTTATAATATGAATATCCATTAAACAGAATTCAGAAACACCCATCCAAAGAATCAATGATAACAGGCTCCTCTTTGAAATCATCTACTAGCACCGTCTTACTTTCAAATGAGAAGATTTTTATATATAAATATTATATATTTTTTTTTCCCTTCAAATTGCATATTTCCAGCTCATAAACAGAGATGGCAGTACATTTATAAGCTCTTAAACTGGTGTACATTTGCATGATTTGCAATGATTTTTCTGTCCCCAGCAGAGCCCTTTTGGAAGGTCTCCATCTGAGCCTTTTTTAAGATTCTATTTATAAATGGCAGGTTGTCTCAGAAGAAGAAAAGAACAGTTATTGACTGTGACTTCTTTGTGGTATTCTTTCTCTTGTACTTGTTGCAAAGCTCACCAGTATCTGACAACCACCTTAAAGGATAAACAAAGAAGCTGGGCGAAGGAAGAAAGCTGGATCTAGAAGCTGTCTAGGGAGATGGGGGTGGAGGTGGTAGAGAAGAAGGAGAAGGGGGAGGTACTGTATGGAAAAGACAAGATAAATTAATCTATGCCTCTAACGCAAAAGAGTTCAGAGCTGTAGTTTGTGTCATCCTAAATTATTGTTTTATTTGTGTATAAATTTGTCATTTGTAATTCACAGACCACAATACAGTAAACTCCTAGTAATTTTAGCAGATTGGCATCTTACAACATCAAGAAAATCATACTCCCAGACTACCTAAGCAGGCTGTACAACTTCTGGTCTAGGCTTTTGTTATCTCTAGACTAGACTATGGCATGCCCTTTTAATCTGCCTTGCTGCATGCGGAAAGCAGATCTCTGCAAATGATCCAGAATGTGATGGCAAGTTCTTCAACACAAGAGTACTTATTACACCTCTCTTTGTCTTGCTTCACTAGTTGCCAGTGGCTTAATTTCAAGGCACAGATGCTTGAATTAAGATCATCCATTCGCTCTGTACCCTCCTCCTCTCACTTGCAAATCTACATTGCCTCCGGATGTCTGCAGTCAGTGAGTGAGTGGTGCCTCATGATGGTACTAAAATAAATTACTCTCCCAAACTTTCATATTCAATGTTTCCTTTTTTTTTTTTTTTTTTTTTTTTAAATCTAAGACTCTATTCCACACCCGCCCGTTCCTGCTGAGCATTACTCATTGTACACCCACCCTCTGCTTACATTGATTTTTTTTTTCCCCCTGGCCACTCCCGCTTAATTTAGATCCAAAATCTGACTACAATGTGTCCACACTTTGATCTGTCATTGTCCTAATGGACCACCTGCTTAGCCTGCTCTTAGGACTGGCTTATTTGAAGCATGTGCTGCTGTTTGCATGGCCGCATGCTTTATGATGCTATGCTGTCTGTGTGTTGTTAACAAATGTGTACAAATTAAAGGCTACTGTCAGGCCGCTTGTTCCCGCCTACAAATCATAGAAGTCCTGCATGTTTCCATCTTTAATCAACTCTAATTTAATCCTGCACCACAAGAAATCTAATTGGATCCCATGGGAATGCAGACCTCCAACGTAAATCTCATCTGTGCTTTTGGTCAACTAAAAAAAAAAAAGGTGTGACATCATTGACACCTTTTGTGTGTCACAATCGCAAAAAAATGAGATTAGAAAGCTCCAGCACAAGGGAAGGATAGACTATTTTTTACAATACTTTTATTGTGCTTTTTGGAGCTTGGCAGCATAAACTACTATCCATGTCCTTGTATGTAAAACAGAGACTTTGACATTATACCTTAGAACTTATTTTGTGTTCCACAGAAGAAGAAAATATAATGCAGGGCTTAACTTGAGAATCAGTAAATAATGAAAAAAATTATTCCTTTAATTTTGATTTACCAATAAAGCCTGGCATATCATCTTGATAGGAAACTCTTTCCACCCCTCCATCCCTGTCTGGCCTTTCTCGCTCTGTCTTTCTCATTCACATTTGCTTTCTCCTTCTCTCCTTGCCTCAATCCAGACCCTCCCTCTCCCCATTTTCTCTCTCTCTTTTTCTCCCTCACACATACATACTCGCACACACACACTGCCTCCTTTCACTCTCACTCTGCCAGTCTGCAGTTCAACATGTTGCCTGCGCGATGCTGCGCTCCACAGTGGAAGCCATCCTGCCGGTCTACCGGCCGCGCACCACAGCCCGAGCGTCAGTGCTCCATCTGAAGGACCTGTGTGAGGAGGAGCGCGACCCTCACAAACCCCAGCTACCGTCCGACAGAGAGGAACAGCACGCCAGCTCCATGTGGAGGGAGGCCATGCGTAAGCGGAGCTACTTGCTGGAGAGGGGCTCCCGGACAGGAGGAGATGTAACAGGAGGAGGAGGTGTGCGTGGACGGAGACAGAGGTCCCCAGACTGGCTGTATGACTCGTACTATCTTATGAGCCAGCAGCACCCACTTATTGTTTTTCTGCTCCTCATTGTGATGGGTGCCTGCCTGGCTCTGTTGGCTGTCTTCTTCGCCTCTGGGCTGGTGAGTGTTTGGAGACTGGGGGGAAGGTGACTGGGGGAAAGGCAGAAAACAGTATTTAGGTTGGTTGAGGGAGAGAGCTCTGTTGATACTGTACTGAGCAAGTGACACAGGAAAGGGTATTTAACTTATAATTTGCTTATTTCTTTAAGGGTTTTCAAAACAGTTAACAATACTTCTGCAAGCCCACACCTGAAATTTTTTGCACCATGTGTATAAGAAAATAAATTTCCTGTGCTCAAATGCAGTATGTAATCTCTCTTTTCAAAGCATCATTTCTGTGATTCATGTGAAAGTCATAAAGAAGCAGCAGGGAGTAATCAATGTTTGGAAGGAAAGGGAACACGTTTGAAAAATCATGGGTCATGGGTAATTATGCAGAACAGATTAAGTAGAAACTATTAACCTGTCAACAGTAAAGCTGTTTGCATTTTGACTCATATTCAGTCTAGCTCAGCTGGAGCAAAATGGAAATCCCTGAACTCAAATTGTTTAATAATATTCTCTATAATGCTATCAATGATTTCTTAACCATTAGCTGTGTAATTTGTATTTTATGGAAAACAGAAAAATGTAATCTAATAAACTGTATGCATAGAGCTAGTGCTAGCTTGTTTTGGTTAAATTAGGTTTTATGTGCAGACAGATGTTTGAGTTTTGTGCTAATACCTCATAATATCAACATGAATTCATTTAAAGTTTTTGAAATTTCAAAAGATTCTATAATTGCCACTTGTAGATGAAGCAGAAAGGGATCATGGAACCGAGGAGAAATAGCAGCTGTAGTGTTGTCAGGATGTCTGAATCATAGTTTTGTACATATATTGCTGGCTCACATGCTGAGACAGTTTACACAGGTTTTCCCAGAAGTTTTGAGGTATTTCCATCACCGTTTGACTGCCTGAACTAAAAGCAGAATTCATGTGGACAGGATACATGAGCAGGGTGCTACCATGCTGTCCAAAATTTCTGTTTGCTTTTCCCTCAATTTTAAGGCCAAATGAATTTTAAAATATCTATAAATCTATAGGAAAATATAAGTGGTATAGATTTCACCCGATTAAGTCAGCTCTAATGCATTAGGGAGATCAGGGAGTGAATAAGTAAGCGACATTTCACAGTATGACATGAACCTCTGTGTAGATACACACTCTCAATGCGTGCGCTACTTTCTCTCTTGTCTTTTGACTGCCTGACCTAAATCTCACATCACAGTGGCTGTTGAGCCCGCCTTGGGTTGCCGCAATGCTCTCCGCGACTCCCATGGTTGCACATATCACATTGATTGTGAAAAAAGCCTTGGAGCACGATTGCACTCTCAGGGCATTTTTTTATAATCGTACTCTGAAACCCTGACGTTTTGCTCCCCCCATGACCTGTTTTCACTCAGCCTCACACATCCGATAAGTGGCCGCAGGGCTAACGTTCCCCCTGCATGCTTTGTGGCATTTAGTAGAAGACCTCGCTTGTGGGTTTTGGCAATTGCAGGCTTGTTCTGTGTCCTCTATGATAAAATAGATAGGATTGTGCTACCATAACATCTTGATGTTGTAATGGGGAGCCTACATCTACCTTGATAGAATTTCCCTCCAATTTTTATCAGGGTTTCCATTTCTTATGCATTTCTGAAAGCTGGTTGGCATCAATTATGCATGAGTCTTAGGCAGTTTTCCCATGCTATTAGTGGTTCTGTGTGTTCTGGCTATGAGTACTTCAATGCTGGATTTGGCGGCAACAGTGGGGATTATAGAAAAGAGAAGCAAATGTTGTCGCTGTGAAAAAGACAGACGAGACACCATCAAAATCACACCATGTCACTATAGCCTGACACCCTGACTTTTAACAATGATCATTTTAGAGGAGTGTCGATATAGTGGTGACAGCAGAGGTTTAGTGTTGCTCTTAAGTGAGAAAATGATTGCAGAAAATGCTGCTGATAATCAGGCTGTTTCTTGCTGTCTTACTTTGTGACTGTAATTATAATGCTATGGGGTGACAAGGCTTTTCACAGATATCCTGGGCTCTTTAAACACTGAAACCTTAAGAGGCTACTGATTAGAGCTTGAATCCATTTAGATGTTTCATGTGTACTGCTGTCTCATTTTGAGAATGTTGAGTTACATTTTGGTGAGCTGTAGACAATAGTGCTGTTCCAAAACCCGAGCTTCTGGAGACAGCATTGTATGGTATTTTGATCTACGCACAATGTTTGTTCCAAATGGTAGGCAACTTAATTATGCTGCTACCTTGTTTTAGTCAGACAGCAAGACAGCATCCCATGTATCCCAGAATGCATTGCAACAAGCTTGTGAAAAAAAAATCTTGTTGACAGACAAGGTAAAAAAAAATTCAGTATTATAAATGAATGCATATTGCATTCAATACCGAATAATCCCTAAAAAATGTAAAACAATTGTTTAGTCTAATTAAAAATGGATTTGTTTATCAATAGAGTGTGTGTGTGTGTGTGTGTGTGTGTGTGTGTGTGTGTGTGTGTGTGTGCTATGTACAGATGTACAATGTATTTTTATTCTAATTATAGCAGGAACAGCTGAAATCTGCCATGCTGGTTTCTACATTTCCATGCAGTTTTTCATGACTTCTCTCCATTAGGGGACTAAAAAAATGTACCATTAATTAAATTTTACTTTGTTATTTAAAATCTGTGTACCAGAAAACAAGGTCAGTATTAGTGCCCATGCAAAGGAAGTTTACAAAACAAAGCAAACATATATTGCTGGCTCACATGCTGAGACAGTTTACAAAACAAAGCAAAGCTATATATATAGCAGCAATTAAAGTTAATTCAGTGGGTAAAAAGAGGGAGCAATATTTTGTGTTTTTGTTCTAACTAGCCAGTCTAAGCAGGTGATCTCATTAGTAATCATATGTATTGTATTTATATGTAGTAAAATGTGGTCTAGCATTTTTTATATTTGCATAGACACTGAAATGTACAAACATAAGCCTTGTACCTATATGAAAACATTAGCGATGTACAAAGAATCATTTTAGGTTCATAACCTAAAGTGCACCCTGGATGGTTGAATGATAAGAAATATGATATAAGAAAAATGATATAAGAAAAAGTATGTGAACCACTTGCAGAATCTGTGAAAATGTGAACAATTTTAATAAAATAAGAGAGATCATACAAAATGCATGTTCTTTTTTATTTAGTAGTGTCCTGAGTAAGATATTTCACATAAAAGATGTTTATATATAGTCGACAAGATAGCTGAATTTATTAAAATGGCTTTGTTCAAAAGTTTGTGAACCATTGATTCTTAATACTGTGTGCCATTACCTGGATGATCTACGACTGTTTTTTTGTTTTGTGATGGCTATTCATGAGTCCCTTGTTTGTCCTGAACAGTTAAACTGCCCAATTTTCTTCAGAAAAATCCTCCAGGTCCTGCAGATTCTTCAGTTTTCCAGCATCTTTTGCATATTTGAACCCTTTCCAGCAGTGACTTTATGATTTTGAGATCCATCTTTTCACACTGAGGACAACTGAGGAACTCAAACTATTAAAAAAGGTTCAAACATTCACTGATGCTCCAGAAAGAAACACAATGTATTAAGAGTCGGGGGTGAAAACTTTTTGAATGTGAAGATCAATGTAAATTGTACTTAATTTGTCTTCCGGGAAACATGCAAGTATCTTCTGTTGCTTCCGAAGGGCAGTGCTAAATGAAAAAAAAAGAAAAAAAAAGAAAGATATTTAAACAAAATAAGAAAAATTTGGACATCTTCATCCTGTTCAAAAGTTTGCACCCCCCAGGTCTTAATGCATCGTGTTTCCTTCTGGAGCATCAGTGAATGTTTGAACCTTTTTTAATAGTTGTGTTTGAGTTCCTCAGTTGTCCTCAGTGTGAAAAGATGGACCTCAGAATCATACAGTCACTGTTGGAAAGGGTTCAAATATGCAAAAAATGCTTGAAAACTGAAGAATCTGCAGGACCTGGAGGATTTTTCTGAAGAACATTGGGCAGTTTTACTGTTCAGGACAAACAAGGGACTTATGAACAACCATCACAAAACAAAAAAAAACAGTCGTAGATCATCCAGGTAACGACACAGTATTAAGAACCAGTGGTTCACAAACTTTTGAACGGGGCCATTTTAATAAATTCAGCTATTTTTTCTTTCTTGTCAACTATATATAAACATCTTTTATGTAAAATATCAAAACAGAACCATACATACCATCAATCCAAAAGTTACAAAAAAAAAAAAAAAAAAAATTTTTTACAAAAATAAACATTTAGCCACATGCCCTTCATGCATACTCTGGTGAGTGTTTATAGGGTTAAAAAGTTACAGCTTTTACCATAAAAAACCATCAAAAAACCCTGCATTGACATTGGAATGTTCACGTGTTGATGTGTATGTAACTCAACTAATGGACACCTAAACGGCTAAAAGACAGAACAGTCACTGTCAAATTACCGACCCAAATAAATGCTTTTAGCTGTAGTTCTGTTAAGAGAGGATGCTATTAGACAGACACAGACACAACCCTAATTCTGTGTTGTCAGTAAGGTCTGTGCTATATTGGATAACTATCTAAAACAAACTTAAGTGCAGAACTCAAGTCACTGATAGACTGATGAACACCGCTACTTATATCTGACTGCATTGATGTCAGGTCCATATCTTTCAGTAAAAGTCTGCAAAGCTTGAGTTGTATTGGTTTAACAAAGAATCCACCAACACACAGTGAAATGAACCTAACAAACAAATAATGCTCTACTGAGTCTTTCACATAGTTGAAAATAAACAAACACTTTAATAACATTAGGATACATTGGAAGGTAATGTTATTTTTAGTCCAGTGTCCATGTAACACGTGAGTGGGCTGGGCTAAAGAGGCAATGATGAAGCTGTCTTTGCTGGCAGTCTTGTGCTGATGCATTCATTTCTATTACGCATTAAAAATCCAGAAGTAGAAAATGAGTTGTTTTGGCAGCTTGGTTTCAATAAAAGTTTTTGGAGTAACAAGGATGTTTTGAGTTCTGAAACTAAAGGCCTGTTCGCACCAATAACGATAACTTTAAAAATAACAATGACGATAACTACACTCTAAAAAATGCTGGGTTAAAAACAACCCAAGTTGGGTTGAAAATGGACAAACCCAGCAATTGGGCTGCTTTAACCCAGTGAATGGGTTGTTTTAACCCAGCGGTTGGGTTAAATGTTTGCCCAACCTGCTGGATAGTTTTATTTAACTACTGTATTGCTTGCTTAAAATGGACCCAAAATATGTTGAAATGAACATTTATTAATATGTTTTATGAATAATAGTTAAACAATAAACATTTATTAAATAGCTTATTAATAAATGTTCACCTTTTGATTATTATTGTTGCCTCTAGTAATTATGTGTCTGATTTTTAATTTCCAACCTATTTTGGATTCATTTTAAGCCAACCATATAGTAATTTTTAAACAATAGTTGGGTTAAATAAAACTACCCAGCACGTTGGGCAAACATTTAACCCAGCATTTTTTAGAGTGTATATTAGAGTCCACACCAATGCACAATATCATTCTGTTTATTACCGTGCTGCAAATCTTATAACCTTACATCATTTTGCAACCCGGGGACATTGAAAAAATTATATTTGTTTCTTGCATGTTTCATGACAGTTTCAAAGTTGCATGTCCAGTAAGTTGTGCTAAAAGCACGTTCAATTTTATCCGTATTGTGGGGCAACCTCAAATCTCATTCTGTGAATTAAAAAATGAGGACAATACATTTGGGGGTGGGAGTGAGGGAATATGAGGTGGTAACAAATATCTTGGCGGGGTCACAAAGTTATACAATATGTTACTTATAAATGATTATTATTCTATTATTATAATTACAATTATTAACTGGTTTTGAAACAATTCAGAATCACACAGTGAAAACAAATCAAAACAGTATTATAACAAAATTATGATTTCACAAAAACACATTACAAAAATAAAAAAAAATTTGCATAGCACCAACCCCCCCCCCCCCCCCCAAAGAATTCCTAATGATTTTCCTGTTTTATTTTTTTACTCACAGTGTCATTTTAATTAAAATTAAAAAAGTAATTAAAAACAAAAAAATAAAACAAAGTTTAATAAATGTTTTAATGTGCCTATAAACAATGATTTTGATGGGGGAGGAGTCAACTGACCCTTCGCCGGGAGTTTGATTGACAGGCACAGGCGAATCCGGCGTTATGATTGGTCCGACAAAGCAGTCAGGGAAGTAGATTAATGTCGGTGTTGAAAACTTGACTTGAACTTGAAAAATGGTGTGTACTGACGTCTTTACGCGGTTGAAACAACATTCCAAGGGGCCAGTTCTTCGTTCGTTGCTAACTCAGTTAGCTGGATTTGACTGATGACGATTTGGCATTATCTTGGATTGCTCGGTTCTTCGACGCTCATCCTGGACTTGCTGTCATAGCAACAGGTCCGTAAGCTTAAACCTGCTCGGAAGCAGGCTTATTTCATGTAAACAGGATTAGATTGCATCTTTTTAAGCGGAGGTGATGCTCAAAGTTTGTCCCAGCCACTGCTACTTTCCCACAAGAGTAATGTAAACCAGGGACAATAATAATGATTTAAAAATAAATTTGCAAATAATATTATAATGTCGTGTAGTACATCATAATATAGACACAGCCAGTTTTACTCATTGAGAGATTCATTCGTGAGGGAATAATTACCTAATAATTGTATTGGAGTCTCACACACGATGTACAGATAGTCTGTGCCGTGCGTGCATTAATTTGAACCGCGACAGCTATTATGGGAGTGGCTTGATGAAGCGCAGGAGATGCAGATAACTTGATCTTGACCCTTAAGAAACTTAAATTATGCTGTCAAATCTGCTTCAAAGGTAAATTTGTTGCTAATTACAGCATTGAAATAAAAAGTGCCTGTACAAATACTAGAAATCGTGAATATAGCCTAAATAATTGGGTAATCATGTAAAAAAAAAAAAAAAAAACAGTGCGCATTTCATTTATCTATTATACACATTTATGTCGTTCTTCTGTCATTTTATTCACTTGGCTGTTTCCTTATAAATGCCTAGAAATTCGTCAAGTCTTTCGTCAGGTGTCTTTTTTAAATATATGACGTCAATACGTTGCCGTCTTGACTCCAGCCAATCGCTGCATTGCTGATTGTGGTTTTCGGTGCGTTCCAAACGGGATATATCGCCCTCCGAAGGGCACTTCGGAGTGAAAACAATCATGGCCGCCATATTGAAGAGTCGTTCCAAACCGAAGTGCTCAAAACTGGCCACTTCAAAGGGCCCTTCGGAATGAAGGATTTCGAAGGGTACAACTGATGGACACTTCGGGCCCCCATGATCCTTTGCACAGGGAAGTTGTTTGACGTCACAGAATGGGTACAGGAGGCTCGGAGTTCAATTTTACCTATAAATGTATGTATAGTATTTTTCTATACTACTGTAATATTTATACGAGTTAGATTTGGCACATTATTATGGTCAAAATGACATTGAACTTCAACAAAAATACTTTACAGCTCCCTTTATCAGACCATTCAAATGTTTCAAATACATAAACACAATATACATTATATTTAACGTAAAAGACCGGCAGTAGCTTATAATTTTACTACAGTAAATGAATGCGTATTAATACAAAGAGTATACCAGGGGGGAAAAGACGAAGGCACCTCACTGATTGTCTCGTTAAGATGACGCAGAAATGCGTTCCAAAAAAAGAGAGTTTTTTGACCACTACATCCTTCATCCCTTCGAAGCTCTCACTCCGGAGGGTAAACCCTTTGAAGGGATTAGGGCATAGCAGTGCTTCCCACAGGTTTGAAATATACTTGCAGTGGTAGCCGGGTGAAAAATCCTCCTATACCCACGGCACAAAAATGGTCTACTACATGTGACAAACAACAAATAATGTGTGATTTTTAACAGTATTTTTATTTATTGAAATTAATTTTAATTACATAGCATACTATTACATTTAATTACATACTAATATTATGCATTATTATGCATTGTAAATTATGCAAAATTACAGCATTTAAATGGTTATCCTTTTCCTATGTACTCTTTGCAATGTCATATAGTGTCTCTCTCAGTGAATGGGACATAGATTTTACTAGTAAAATTTATATAATGAATAATATACGGGTCAAATAATGTGTTTTTAGTCTTTTCTTCCTGTGGTGGAGACTACAATAATTTACTATGAATTAAATGGAAATCAAATTAAATACAATTTGTGTAACCAAAATACCAATAATGCCCAGAAAAAGAAAAAAAAAAAAAAAAAACTTAGCGTGTGACTTTTAATTATAAACAAGCCCGAAATACACCAGGACTCTTATTTTGAAATGTCTACACAATTGCGGGCTGATCCTTCAGATTCTTACAACCGTCTAAAACATATTATATAAAGGCCATAAAGTAGACATTGTCATAATTCATCAACTTGAGTTCATTAGCAATCGTTTAGCATACATCTGCGCTTTTCATTGATTGAGAATCACTTTGAAGCAGTCTGAAGCGCTGTTGCGCGAGCCTGTAGAAGTGTAGAACGCGTAACAGCGCCGCCTTGTGACTTTGCAACATGCAGCGCTCTTTGTGAAATATCCACCGCGTCTCTGCAGAAATATCCAGAAATATCCAGTTCTCTGCAGCGCACGTGGCAATTAGCGGGAGTAAACAGTTCTCGCGCACAGAACGAGCAGGTATGAAATGCGTAGGGCCAGGGGAGATTTTCCACTAGTTAATCGATCGCGGATGGTTTCATTATCTTGGGCGGATACAAAAGTATAAGAGGATAAAAATAATAAAAGCATAAATGTGTCTCCAAATATACTTGGGAGGCCGTTAATATACCTGGGCGGCCCGCCCAAGTAAAGTCTATGTGTGGGAAGCACTGCATAGGGATGAGCCCTTCCGAATGGAACGCAGGGTTTGAGTATCGATACATCTGCCCTTTTCAGGGAACACGAGAACGCGCAGTAATCTCAGACAACTTAATCCTGATATTTTAATCCATTCCACAAATTTGTTTGAAGAACCAAATTAGCCAGAGATCAGTTATCACGATTAGAAGATCTAGCATCTGTCAAATCATCTCAGATGTATTTAGCGAGGTACGAAGAACGGACCCCTGATGTTCATTTATGTTTATTTAATGCTATAATAAATTAACTAGTAGGAAGACATGATCAGTTCACGAGCCACTTGAACTGAGGCGCTACAGCAATCTGTCACGACATAAAGCAGCATGGGCTGGCGCTCTCTCAAAACGGTAATTATTGTTCACATTTCTTTGAAAATTACAAAATTTGAAATGTGAGACTTTGTTTCATATCAAAAGTAACCTGCTCTGTCTTGTCAGTCGACGCGTTGTCAGTGTCCTCTGCTCCGCGATTGTCTTGTGAATGGTCAATTGGACCACGCTCAGGTATGGCACACATCAAGCTCATCAACAGCGATCATAATGGAGCGCTATTAAATATGAAGCAAACAAACACGTAGGCTACTTAAGACTCATCCAGCAGGGGCATATTGTTCTAATATGCCATTGGCGAATAGCTACTTTGGTGGCTTAAGCAGAGATTGTATATTATAGGGAGATGAGAGGGTCTGTATCTCTTACCATTGGAGAAAGCGTAACGGCTAACTTAATCACGTGCGGCACCTCTCAGCCTATCGTGTAATGGCATTGACATCTAATCAAGGTATTCAGGATTACATGCAGGTGAGTTTTATAAGGGTTGCAGCTAAACTCTGCAGGACAGTGGCCCTCCAGGACCGAGTTTGCCCACCCTTGCACTAAAACTTTCTTAGCGCCCCCTCTGAGCTGTGTTAAGTATGGAAGCTTGTTTCTGCCACGAAAAAAAAAAAAAAAAGATAATTGTGACTTTTTATCTCACAAAAATATTGGGTTTCCATTCAGTCAGTCACATTCGACGTTACGTCGATACTGACGTAATGGGGTCTAGCTTGGGAGCCCAATCACCTCCAAGTGGTACAAAACGAGCCAATGGGAATTGGCCAGTGAGATTTACATGCCGGACCACACCCCCAGCATCCGGGTATAAATAGGACCAGCCTACTCACTTCCATTCATACTTTTGCTTCGGAGCCGAGCGGCTGTATAGCGATCGCAATCCACCTCTGATGAGAGTAAATTTCTGAGCAAATAACAGCAATTTTAATTGCTATCAGGAGAACACTCCGAAAACAGCAATTTTAATTGCTATTTTGCTTGCAGCTCGTCGAGGGATCTCTCTGCAGGTGTGATGCCGCATTCCGGCGGTGTTTGTATCCAGCTTGCTGTTTACACAGGGCAGCATTCACCCGTGGGCGCTTCGGCTAAGAGTATTTCCCTAAAAGAGCAAGCACGGCAGCGAGCGTCTTTTTAAGGATGCCTCTCTGTCAGTGCATTCCTGGAAGCGGTCGTTTCCTGGTTTCATCTGACGGCCACGGTCGCATGCTCAGACTCGTTCTGAACGATTGTGGCTGGATGATTGGTTCTGGGCTCGGAGCGCGATGCGAAAGATCGCCTCACCCCACCCCCATGCCTTTCTTCCCGGAAGTGCATGAAGAGCTTTGGCAGTATGGAGGCACATTAGTGCCAAAATCTGTTCAAAGTTTTTCCTTTCTCACTACCCTCGTCAGGGGCGGTCAGGGGGTTCATGGGGGGTTCCTCAGGTGGACTGTGCAACTGCGGTGCATTTATGCCCGCAGAGTGCTGCCACCTGGTGGAATCACGTGTGTCTCTCATCCAGTGCCTGTGAGGTGATGGCAGCTCTAGCTGTTAAGCCTCACAGTGCTGCTGGACAGACCGCCTCCTTCTTGCATGCTATGGTCATCCTGCTGGCCAAGGCAACGCACGAGGGTAGTTCTGAGCCGAGGTTGATGCAGGACCTGTGCATGCTGACTGACCTTGCCCTCTGGGCGAGAGAAGTCGCAGCACGGGCCCTCGGCTAGACGATGTCCACCTTGGTGGTCCAGGAACGCCATCTCTGGCTAAACCTTACTGACACGCGAGATGTCAACAAAGTGCGCTTTCTTGACGCTCCCGTCTCTCAAGGTGATCTCTTTGGCGACACTGGCGGGGATTGCACAGCAGTTCCTGACAGTGCAGAAGCAGACATTCTGCCACTGTGGTCCAGTCTGCTTCTCGCCAAGAACATCCCCCTGCGAGCAGTGCTCCGCCCCGGCTCAGCCATGAGGCCAAGCCCTCTGCAGGAAGGTGATGCAGCCCATCCCCAGGTCACTGCTAAACCTAAATGGTTAGTGAGGCGGCCCTGGGATGGGTGATCCGGAGTTGCAGGGAACGGCTCTTTCTCAGGAGCTGGTGCACGCACCACTCCTTCCCCCGGATTAGGGCCGGGTGGAGAATTTTACTACTGTTCCGCCTTTGGCTCAATGGCCAGTGGTCCCAAATTCTCAAGAAAGAGCGGTTTCCTGACTCTCTGGTCATACAGGGTGTGCGTGGGCAGTGAGCGATGCTCTGCTTCCTCCTTCCCAGCCCCTGTTTTTTCGCCACAGGCAGGGAGTGTGCATTAGAGGACACGCTGCTTCCTCACACCTCCCTAGCCAGCCCCTCATGGGACCCATAAATCCAGGTGCACCACACTCACTGCCTCTACTTCGGGACGCTGTGCTTCCCAGGTTAGGCCCAAGCACCCTCACTGCCCCCCGCGGGTACGTCTGTTGTCCCTATGGTGCCACTCGTACGGACCTTGGGAGCCTCACTAGAGCTTCCCAGCCCGTCCCGCTGGCCCATTCGGACAGTCAGACTCGGCTGCGTGATTCAGTTCGCTGGGCGGTCCCCCAGGTTCAGCGGTGTCTTACTTGCCTCATGGCAGACAAGCACACTGTGAGTGGAGATTGCGTTCCTGCTGGCGAAGGACGCAATAAAGCCTGTCCCTCCAGCCGAGATGAAGGTTATACAGCAAGCATCCTTCATCATACCCAACATAGCGGTGGTTTATGGCCGGTCTTGGATTTGCGTGTCTTGAAACGGGTCCCTTACAGGCTTCCGTTCAAGTTCCTCATGCAAGAATGCATCCTCGTGTGCGTTCACCCCATGATTGGTTTGCAGTGATTGACCTGAAGGACATGTACTCTTGTTTCACCTCGACAGACCGTTTTACACTCTGCTTCGAGGGTCGAGCATACCAGTACTAGGTCCTCCCCATTAGGCTGTCCCTGCCTACCCGTGGCTTTCCAAAACCGCGGAAGCTGCCCTTACCCCGCTCAGGGAGGTGGGCATTCGCATCTGAACTATCTTGAGGACTGACCCATTCTGGCTCACTCTTGAGATCAGTCATGCGAACACAGGGACCTGGTGCTCAGGCACCACAGCCATCTGGGGTTTTGGGTCAACTGGGAAAAGAGCAAGCTCTTCTCTGTGCAGAGCACCTCTTTTCTCAGTGTGGAGACAGACTCGGTCAGTGTGACTGTGCGTCTCGCCAGCGAGCATGCACAGTCGGTGCTGAACTGCCTGAATACGTTCTTGCAGAAAACAGCCTCTGAAGCTTTTCAGAGGCTCCTGGGGCATATGGCATCCGCTGCCGTGGTCACGCCGCTCGGATTGCTGCATATGAGACCGCTTCAGCACTGGCTACACAACCGAGTCCCAAGGTGGGCATGGCGCCAGGGCACGCTCCGTGTGATCATCACACCGAGTTGTTGCCGTACATTCATCCCGTGGTCGGACCTTGCTTTCTACGGGCCGGAGTGCCCCTAGTACAAGTGTCCAGGCATGTTGTTGTCACAACAGATGTTTCCACCACAGGCTGGGGTGCCGTATGCAGTGGGCATGCTGCGTTGGGCTCCTGGACAGGACCCCAACGACACTGGCATATCAACTGCCTCGAGTTGCTAGCAGTACTCCTTGCCCTGCGCCGGTTTCGACCGTTGCTGCACGACAAGCATGTACTGGTCCGGACGGACAACACATCGACCATAGCGTACATCAACCACCAGGGTGGTCTACGCTCTTGTCGCAACTCGCCTGCCATCTCCTCCTCTGGAGTCAGCGCCGACTCAGGTCGCTGCGCACCATTTATATCCCGGGCGAGCTCAATCGTGCGGCCGACGCGCTCTCACGACAGCTCACGTTCTCGGGGGAATGGAGACTCCACCCCCAGGTGGTCCAGCTGATTTGGAGCCAATTCGGGGATGCACAGGTAGACCTGTTGCCTCCCACGAATCCGCTCACTGCCAGTTGTTTTACTCCCTGTCCGAGGGGACCCTCTGCATGGATGCACTGGCACACAGCTGGCCCCGGGGCCTACGCAAATACGCGTTTCCCCCAGTGAGCCTTCTCGCACAGACTCTGTGCAAGGTCAGGGAGGACGAGCAGCAGGTCTTGCTTGTTGCGCCATACTGGCCCAACCGGACCTGGTTCCCAGTGCTGATGCTTCTCGCGACAGCCCCTCCCTGGCGGATACCCCTGAGGAAGGACCTGCTTTCTCAGGGACGGGGCACCATATACCGCCCGCGGTAGTTGACACTATCACTTCAGCTAGAGCCCCCTCTACGAGGCGCGCTTGTGCCACGAAGTGGAGTCTGTTCACTGAGTGGTGTTCTTCCTGCCGGGAAGACCCCTGAAAATGCCCGGTCAGCTCTGTGCTTTCCTTCCTTCAAGATGGCTTGGAGCGGAGGCTGTCCCCCTCCACCTTGAAGGTCTATGTGGCCACCATCGCAGCACATCACGATGTGGTCGATGGCAGGTCACTAGGGAAGTAGGACCTGATAATCAGGTTCCTCAGAGGCGCCAGGAAGTTAAACCCTTCTAGGCCTCGCCTCATTCCCTCTCGGGACCTCTCTGTCGCTCTGGCGGGTCAACAGAGAGCTCCCTTTGAGCCCCTTGAGTCAGTCGAGCTGAAACATCTGTCGTTAAGACAGTGCTCCTGACCATGCTCGCTTCCTTAAGAGGGTCAGGGACCTGCAAGCATTTTCGGTCAGCGAATCGTGCCTAGAATTCGGGCCAGCTTCCTCTCACGTTGTCCTGAGACCCCGGCTTGGATATGTGCCCAAAGTTCCCACCGCTCCCTTCCGGGACCAGGTGGTGAACTTGCAAGCGCTGCCCCTGGAGGAGGCAGACCCAGCCCTAGCGTTGCTGTGTCCCGTTCACGTCCTGCGCGTTTATGTGGACCGCACGCAGAGCTTCAGAAGCTCTGAGCAGCTCTTTGTTTGCTTTGGAGGTCAGCAGAAGGGAAAGGCTGTCTCCAAACAGAGGTTGGCCCACTGGATAGTGGATGCCATCGCCTTGGCAAGCCATGCCCCCTTGGGTTGCGAGCTCACTCCACTCGGGGTGTTGCCTCCTCCTGGGCGTTGGCGCGTGGCGCCTCTGTAGCAGACATCTGCAGAGCTGCAGGCTGGGCAACACCAAACACATTCGCGAGATTTATAATCTCCGAGTGGACCCGGTGTCCACCTGTGTGCTGTCTACACGTAGATGGCCACAGGTGCGAGCACTTTTCCTGCTCCTCAGTTCAGTTCCCCACTTGGTGAACCCTGTGGATTTCCTCCTGCATCCTGCGGCAGCCAGACGCGGCGGAGGTGTGCGGCGCCAGGTCCAGTACTCGTGTGCATGCCCGGTTGGTCAGCCCTTGTACTGGGCTAGATGCCCATATGATGTGATTCCCCTCGGGTAATCCCATATGTGTCTGTCCACGGTATGGTTTCCCTGATGGTAAACCCGTGTTTTTCCCTGGGCGGCTCTGCTCTGCCTTGTCTCTGAGCGACAGAGTTCCTCCCTGGAGGTAGGACCTACTTCAGAGATCTTCCATATGCGTTACTGCCCCACGGGTCAGTCCATATGTGTCTTCCACACGTTACCTCCCTTCGGGCAGGGTGTGGTCTCCGTAGCTTTCCCCTCCTTTGGACTGGGAACGCTTTCCTGGCATTTTGGTCATGGCTGAGAAACGTGGGAATCGAGTCCCGAAGCACTCTTCCCCGGGGGTAAGGAACAGCAGCTTCGACCATCCCCTGAGTAACGCCCTGTCCTCTCCATCCCACTGGTATGGAAGACCTCCTCTGGCCTACTCTGGACGCTGGAGGGTTACGATTCTGTGGTAGCACTTGCATTAGGGCATGCTACGGCTTGCCAGCATCTGCTTTCCTAACACTCGTAACGTGGCTCAGTTGCTATGGCGTTTTCCATGGGACCCCATTACGTCAGTATAGATGTAGCGTCGAACGTGACTGACTGAATGGGAACGTCTAGGTTACTATTGTAACCCCCGTTCCCTGAAGGAGGGAACGGAGACGTTACGTCCCCTTGCCATAACCCTGAGTCACCGCTGAATGGCCGGGTTCCCTGGCTCGGTAGGCCGGTCCTATTTATACCCGGATGCCGGGTATGCACTGGCCAATTCCCATTGGCTCGTTTTGTACCACTTGGAGGTGATTGGGCTCCCAAGCGAGACCCCATTACGTCAGTATCGACGTAACGTCTCCGTTCCCTCCTTCAGGGAACGGGGGTTACAATAGTAACCTAGACGTTCATTGGACAAAACAAAACTATATTAATGAATACTACTTAATGAAATTATTTTGACATAACACAAAATTAAGTTAATATTATTAATAATATTAAGTGGATTATTTAAATTAATGTATTTTAATTAATTAAATCGGATTTTAAGTATAAATAACAGACAGACGTCAAAGATCTCTTTATTAAGAACTCTTTATTTATCAGAAAATTGGGCAATACAAATGCAGACAAGGCACTGATTTTCCAGGTACAGATGACCGGTGTTGTAGTCTGTAAAAGATGTAAAAGATCACTCCTTGTTGCAATCTGCAGATTTTACACCGCCATCTCATTATGTTGCACCTATTAAAAAACACACAAGCGAAAAAAAACACACGAGTACATTTAGACGTTTTAACGGTTAACTGCATTTTTTTCGCCTAATACCTAATTATACTGTGCAACCAAATGAATCTATGTTCACAGTTTGTTGTAAGAGTTAAACAAAATGTTGAAATGATAATTATAAGGGCTGGAAAGGGAGTGGTGCTTGTGAGCACTGGAAATGGCATACACTGTTGAATGGTAGCGATAGGCTAATAGTTTTAGCTTATCTGCTTTAGCCATTAATCGGTCTAAAACACGATTTCCTATTTTGTTGGTGGTAATAACACACAACCTGGACAATTAACAACAGTTTGAAGAAATCAATTAAATTATCTTCCTTACCTTTGTCAAAGAATTAGCTGAAAAATAGCGCTGTCAGATCGTCATCGTCGTCGGCCTCCACATTGTCAGCGGGAATCCAGTAAAGCCAGGCCTCGTGAACATAAACCATTCAATAGCAGTGCTCAATAGGGTTACAGTTGCCTTATTCAGCCTTCTTTGTTAATATTAACACAAAACTAAGCAAAGCCCCCAAAAAGAGTGCCATCAGAAATGTCCTCACACTGTCTGCTGTGGGGAAACTCCATGTCATTTCTTAAAAGTGCGCACTGCAATCGGAAATGCTTGTCAATTGAAAACTACTCATTTCCATCATGTTGGATTCATTCAATATTCTCTCTGGCTGCTTTCCACTCCAGTTTTAGACACGCACTCGCGAACTTCCCTAAACACTTCCCCTCGGGGGAATCCCTGCCACCATTTTGAAGTGAGTTCCACTTCGTGAAGTGGACTAGGGAAGTTTATATGGACAGACCCTCGCTTCCTCGATTTTGACTGAGGGAGCAAGTCTACTTCATATGTACACTTCAGGCAGCTCCACAACCCACAATGCAACACGATTGTGACGTCACCGCATATCGCGTTTAATTTACCCCACCACAAACAACTCTATGATATATTAATTATTTTTTTAAATATTTAAAACACACTTATATACATATAGAATGCTGCATTAAACAATTTTGTAAGGGGAAAAAAATAAATAAATAAATCAGCTCCATTGCGGATTCCAAGTGATCAAGGGCTTAGGACGTTCCAATTCAGCCCATTGCAAAGGTTCCGCCAGTAGTGGGCACTCATGCAACGTAAGCAATGACGTACTTCCGAGTCAACGAGACTGAGGGAAGTTAGCGAGGGAAGGGCATTTAAAAAACGAACTGGAACGCAGCCTCTGTTTGGAATTACTCAATAAGAATAGATAAATCCTTAACGACAAAATTGAGTAGATTTTGTTATAGATGATTTTAATTAATTTTAACACAAAAACTGTCCAAAAAACAAGAAATTAATTTTGTTATTAATTAATTTGGCCATTTCTAATTATTGGGGGTGGGGGACTTGTCTATGGTGGTTACGGCCCTGCAAGGCAATAAAAAAATGTTCTGTTTCTTCCACCACATTCTCAGTTTTGATTCAGTTTCTCTCAGATATTTCTCAGGTCTCATTTGTGTCTACTTTTATTTCTCCTAAGGAATTTTAGGAGAAACATCTGAAATGCTGTTGATACTATAATGAGAGATATATGAGAATCACAACTAAGTCTCCTGAGCTGAGGAAAAGCAACCATTGAGCAGTATTTTTTCCCTCTAGGCGGTCACGGCACGACAATACTATTAAAACTTAATTTTGGAAAAATACTTTGTAAAAATCTTTATATTAACTGGCTTTCTGTTAATAAACACAGTGGATGACAACTGTCTGTGGTCTACCAGTGGTTTACATAATTGGCAGTTTATTGTTAAGTGATTAATATACACCAAAACAAAAGATAACATGTAGGCCCTCATCTCGGAAAAACATTATTTTTGTCTTGCATTACATAATGGACTCAGACAAGCTCAGCGCAGACTCGTTTTCCGTCAGTTCTTTTTCATGAATTGGAATGTTTGCAAAGGGTTTAGGGTAATTTATGGACGTGAAGGATACACTCGATGCATCTTTCAAAATGAGCTGAATGAAGGACACAAAACGAAGGCTGCCTTCAAAGGATTCTTCAAATTAAGACTGCCTTCAGTGGTGTTTGATTACGTGGCTGTGGAGATATGCAGCCTTACTAGGATGCAGCCTTCCGATTGAGAAGTCAATCCCACAACTCAACGCATGAGCATGAAGCCCAAGTCCCATAGGAATGAGCTGAAAACGTTCGCCATGTCATCAAGCTCTGTCAAAGGATGTCTCAATTTAAAGATGTAGATTAGTGTTTGTTTAGGGATGGAACTAAACTCTGCAAGAATTGTTGAAACCTATTTCAGGAGATGCTTTTATCCAAAGCAACTTGATGTCAATAATACAAGCTAAAGGAGTAAATCCAAAAGAGACCACATTGAAGTCGTGCTACCATACCAAATTTCAGTACATACTAGTGTAGCAATGCTGGAACAAAAGTGTAAGTGCATTACAAACTTAAGTAAGTAAGGATTATTAGGTAACACCTTACAATAAGGTTCATTTGTTGCATTAACTAACATGAATTAACCATGAGCAATACATTTGTTACTGTATTTGTTAATCTTTGTTAATGTTAGTTAATAAAAATCCAGCTGTTCATAGTTTGTTCGTTAGTTCACAGTGCATTAACTAATGTTAACAAATACAACTCTTGATTTTGATAATGTATTAGTAAATGCTGAAATTAACATTAACAAAGATTAATAAATGCTGTTGAAGTGCAATTCATTATTAGTTCATGTTAACTCATGCATTTAACTAATGAACCTTATTGTAAAGTGTTACCGATTATTAATTATAACCTACATTTAATATACTTAATGTGTAATTATTTTGTGGTGCTGCTTATAATTATTATACATTATATTTGTTGTTATAACCACTGTGTATTGTTAAAAGTAACAAGGACACTGTGTAACCTATAGAGGAAACAAATTAACCAGCAAAGGTCACTGAAAGGTCACTGCTCAGTCCCTCAGTTTGACAGCAGAATCTGTGGGGTTTTGGGTTGACAGGCAGTCTGTAGTTTATCTGATCAGCTATTATCTAGTGGCTGTCATGCAGGTGCAGTTGGAAGGCACAGTTAAAGGTCTTTTTGTAACACTGCAATCTCTCTGCAGGATATCGAGGATCACATCGCCTTTGTAATCACTGTCCCCACTGCGCTGGCTATTTTCCTCACTATCTTTGTTCTGGTCTGCATCGAGTCCGTCTTCAAGAAGCTGCTCCATGTTTTCTCCTTGGTGATCTGGGCCTGCCTGGTTGCCATGGGTTACCTCTTTATGTTTTTTGGAGGAATCATCTGTCCCTGGGATCAGGTAAGACAACTGCGTTATCGGCACCCTAAGGTTGTTTTCATTCATGGGCCTTTTACCTGATATATCTCAAATGGTGTATTCTTGAGAACCACCGGGAAAGAGTAACACGAGAGTGACTGGAGGGAGAAATAACACAATACTTTAGTCAAAAAGGAAGAGATAGAGATAGAGGATAGAGATCTATTCTAGAATTTTGTGAGAAGTCCAGAGAATTCTCATTCAAAATGAAAGAAATCCAGAAAGATAAACAGAAAATATTTCAGTGGAGGACAGGAAAGGGAAAAACTTTTTGGGGGCTAAATTTCCTATCAGCAATACTATTTCACCCCTAATACCAACTCGCATGCATATGACTGCAGCTTATTTTGTATAAACCCCGAAACTCTTCTGATCAGTCATATTGGCAAGTCAGTGGCAAGAAATGGCATGTCGAAATCTTTTATTAATTTATTTACTGAATCTATTCTACTATGTCATATAATATGTGTAATGTCATATATATATATATATATATATATATAATGTGTGTATATATATATATTTATATGTGTGTGTGTGTGTGTGTATATATATATATGTATATATTGGCTTTTCAAAGCAATTATAACCCATTAGATTTTTTTCTTTTATCTTCTTTGAATTATGATTGACCATGTCAAACATGTCCAATCTCTGTTAAAACATATTATTATGTCAAAGGTGTAAACTTTTTACTTTTTACACATCTTACAGACTTCTAATATAAAATGTGAATTATCCAGCTTTCCCCTCCTCTTCTAATGATGATTATATAAAGTTTATGTGTGCTACTCCCATGGCAGCTGAGCCACCCGCATGTTTGACCTGCATGTCCAGTGAGGATAATTGCGTTCAACATTAATCAAAATGCTGCAAATGTGTGACTAGACCTGGGAATTCAGATAGTAATCAGAAGTCTGCCCTAGCTATTCTGAACTTTCCTATTAAGGACGAACAATTTACTCCTTAAGGAAATAAACAGTTGCCAGTTTGTCAAGTAAAATGAAATAAAAAATCATTAAATGGAGAATATAAGCAGCTAATGACTTGCTGTATTAAAATAATACCCAGTGTTTGTCACTGACATATTGTATCTCTGGAGTGGGCGGCATATGGTAAAAGACAAACAAGGCTGATGTCAGACGTGTAGGGAGGGATGACTTCCTGTGTTAGTCAATATCTCTGCTTGGTTCCAGATTAAGGGCTGATAGGGCAGTTCTCAATACATGGACCCCATGTGAATTCACTACACAGCAATTGCACCACTTAAAATATTTCAGCAAAAGTGTGTAATACTCTCTAACCACTTGCAATTCAGCTTAACTAGCTGCTGAATACACTATAGTGCTGTGCCATGAGTATTGAAAATTCTTGATGCAAATAGGTTGTTTGCAATCAAGTGGTTCTGGTGATGTGCAAAGTTCGGGTGGAGGGCAAGAAGTGAAAATTAGAATGGAAGAGATGGAGAAAAGTCCGTACTGTGCTGGTTTAGAAAGTTATAAACAGAAAATCACAACATATGTTGGACGTGATCCTTATGTTATGAAGAGGAGCAATTTTTCAACTGAATTAAAAGACTTGCCTGCCATAGGTAGATATAGAGAATGTGAAGCTGCCGTCACGAGTTCTAGTCTGGTTTGTTTATATTCTGTATATATTCTGTTAGTGACGTTAAGGGCAGTCTTTTGATTTTCTCTCGTGATTGTGAAAAATGTCGCCATTGTAGGTCATTTATGCTGAATCAAGAATTGCAACAGGATCTCACATCATCGTTCAGGGAAAAAACTGGACGGTGTAATACAGTTGTCGCCTTTTCTATGTGTAAAAACACTAAGGGAAGCAGGTTGACGGGAAGACGCCTTATAGCAAATCTAATAATGTCACTGATTAAACCCACTCAATAAAATAATCACATAGCTGAGTGTTTTTGAAAGTTTTGCATTTTGTTTTGATTTAATAATTAACATTACATTTGCGAGTATGACTCTCACTCAGCTTGTGAATGAGCATAACTTGCACGCAGCCACTTCAAACCTGTTCACGAGTTGGGTTTGATTTTGGTTGTCATTTGTTGAAATGAATACAAAAAAATACAGTGTGTCGGTGTCTGTCCACTGAATGTGACCCTCCGATTCTCCTCCATGGCCATATGGGAAAGTGAATATTTACAAAGACAACATTAAAAAACTACAGTTACATTTACACCCTTCCAACAAAGAAACGGATCGACTTCTGTCAGCTTGTTGAACATATATTTTTTTATTTGGACATTTTCTACCATATGATGGCTGAAGCAGCAGCGTGTGACACCATTTTCACAGTAAACAGATCAACATTGTGAACGGAATTCTACAAAACTTAAGTGAAAACACCAAATTATCATGCAAATGGATAAAATAGCTTCTCTTCCCTGCAAATGATAGCATGAAGAATGTGAATATTTAACCAAGTCAAAAACAAAAAAAGGTAAGCAGGTATCCATATTAATTTCAGTATCAGCAGACGCAAAAGGCAACAACTTTTAAAGTTTAAAAAAACGATAAAAGTTGCGTAAACGATAAAAGCTCCTTGTGGTTTCTCGGTTTGATCAATTTAAGCAACCATAAATGATGCAAAACATAGGAATTTTGAGTTTGTGATAGCGATTCCTATATAGAAAATTCACCTCCTGCCCTCCAGCCGCATTTCGCGCCACAGCAGTGACGTCATGTGCAAACAACCCATTAGGTTTATTATAGAATCCTGTATAAGCCTTAAGGCCTGTTTACACCAGTAATGATAAGTTTTAATAATCGTTCTTCTAATTCTATTAGAAGAGAAGTCCACACCACAACTATAATGATAACAACACAGATCAATGATAACATTGGATGTTTTTTCAGAACATTTTTTTTATAGATAATGAATGATAAAAACAAAGAGCCAATCACCCAGCTAACAAAAATATGTTTTAAGACCGTTTTGCTAACGTTCCCATTAAGTTATGAAAACGTTATTTCTGAATGTTTTCTGAAGGTTCAAAATGTTCAGTTTTTGTAAATGTTTGAAAAATGTTTTTTCCATTCTGCAAACATTTTGGGAAAGTTACTTTTAAATTTTCTTTGAACATTCTGAAATGAGTCGTAACATTTAAAAAAAAAGAAAAAGTTAGACAAATGTCCAACTAAAACGTTTTAGAAAAAAAACTTTGTCATGAATGATGTATAAATGATGTTTTTTTTTGTGCTAAGATTTTGAGAACATTATTAAAGTCCAAATAACTTTGAACAAATGTTATGATAATGCTACTGAAAGACTTTTCATAAATTTGAGAGAACCTTGCCAGACCATTAGCCAAAGTTCTGAGAACGTTCCCTGTTACCTGGGCCAATCAGAATTCACTCAGCATTAAAGCGGCAGATGACATAACTGCATTGCACGCTTACAATAAACAGAACTTTATTGCCCGTTGATGTGGATGGACACTAATATAGTTATCTTTATAGTTATTGGTGTTCTTGGTATTTTACATGTTGTCCTAGGCAGGTATAACAAAGCCACATGCAGTAAAATGTATCTCCTACTATGCTGCGTTCACATTAACAGTGATAAAATCACAGAGGATTAGTCTCTGAGCTAGTGGCTTCTATGGGGTCTTACTCAGCTGTGGTATCCAACTGTATCAGTCTGCAGATGGCTCTCTGTTCTCCCATTGGTAGTTGGCTCATCGGTTTAGTGCTTATTAGCATGAAGTTCTGCTCTGCTCAATTTTTTTGCATTACACATTGAAAATGAATGATTTCCTGTTGCTTTGTTGTGTTGTTCGCTGGCAGTGTGAACCCCCTTTTACTCTTCAAATATATATTAAACTATCAAATTGATTGTGGAAGTTTAGATATTTTATAAGAAATCCCTCAAGTTCCACAAGGAAGACTATAGGTGCTGGTCATATAATTAGAATATCATCAAAAAGTTGATTTATTTCACTAATTCCATTCAAAAAGTGAAACTTGTATATTATATTCATTCATTACACACAGACTGATATATTTCAAATGTTTATTTCTTTTAATTTTGATGATTATAACTGACAACTAAGGAAAATCCCAAATTCAGTATCTCAGAAAATTAGAATATTGTGAAAAGGTTTAATACTGAAGACACCTGGTGCCACACTCTAATCAGCTAATTAACTCAAAACACCTGCAAAGGCCTTTAAATGGTCTCTCAGTCTAGTTCTGTAGGCTACACAATCATGGGGAAGACTGCTGACTTGACAGTTGTCCAAAAGACGACCATTGACACCTTGCACAAGGAGGGCAAGACACAAAAGGTCATTGCAAAAGAGGCTTGCTGTTCACAGAGCTCTGTGTCCAAGCACATTAATAGAGAGGCGAAGGGAAGGAAAAGATGTGGTAGAAAAAATGTGTACAAGCAATAGGGATAACCGCACCCTGGAGAGGATTGTGAAACAAAACCCATTCAAAAATGTGGGGGAGATTCACAAAGAGTGGACTGCAGCTGGAGTCAGTGCTTCAAGAACCACTACGCACAGACGTATGCAAGACATGGGTTTCAGCTGTCGCATTCCTTGTGTCAAGCCACTCTTGAACAACAGACAGCGTCAGAAGCGTCTCGCCTGGGCTAAAGACAAAAAGGACTGGACTGCTGCTGAGTGGTCCCAAGTTATGTTCTCTGATGAAAGTAAATTTTGCATTTCCTTTGGAAATCAGGGTCCCAGAGTCTGGAGGAAGAGAGGAGAGGCACACAATCCACGTTGCTTGAGGTCCAGTGTAAAGTTTCCACAGTCAGTGATGGTTTGGGGTGCCATGTCATCTGCTGGTGTTGGTCCACTGTGTTTTCTGAGGTCCAAGGTCAACGCAGCCGTATACCAGGAAGTTTTAGAGCACTTCATGCTTCCTGCTGCTGACCAACTTTATGGAGATGCAGATTTCATTTTCCAACAGGACTTGGCACCTGCACACAGTGCCAAAGCTACCAGTACCTGGTTTAAGGACCATGGTATCCCTGTTCTTAATTGGCCAGCAAACTCGCCTGACCTTAACCCCATAGAAAATCTATGGGGTATTGTGAAGAGGAAGATGCGATATGCCAGACCCAACAATGCAGAAGAAAAACAAACTCTAGACATGAACAACTAAACAGAACAAAACTCAAACATTACAGTATCCTGCCCTCCCGGCAGGCGTGACCTCGCACCGTATAACAGGAAAAGATGTGGTAGAAAAAAGTGTACAAGCAATAGGGATAACCGCACCCTGGAGAGGATTGTGAAACAAAACCCATTCAAAAAAGTGGGCCAGGGTGGTGCTGCCTCCGTGGCCTTCACCCGGGGGCTTAGCTTGGCCGCTACGGCAGACGTACTGCACCCCCCCAAAATTTTCTTGGGAGGGCCTATCGGGTTCATGCCAGGGAAAGGGTGTTGGGCTGGAACGGTCTCTGGAATGGGCTTTTGGGCTGGACTCTGGACAGGAACTGGAGCCCCCTCTGGGCTCGGGACGGAGACTGGAGCCCCCTCTGGGCTCGGGGCAGAGACTAGAGCCCCCTCTGGGCTCTGGGCAGAGACTGGAGCCCTCTCTGGGCTCGGCATGGGGACTGGAGTGGAGTCTGGGGCTGACTCGGGGACTGGAGCGGAGTCTGGACTCTGGTCAGGGGCTGAATTAGGTTCTGGCCAAAAGTCTATCAGCCATAGGTCCTCCATATTCTCTGGAGAGGACTTAGGCAGGGCGGCCATTTTGGCTGAGGGCTCAGGCGTGGCGGTGGCCATCTTGACCGAGGGCTCAGGCGTGGCGGCGGCCATCTTGACCGAGGGCTCAGGCGTGGCGGCGGCCATCTTGACCGTGGGCTCCGGGATGACGACTTGGATGGTTATAGATCCTGCAGCTGGGAGAATGGAGGTGGACTTCAGCGCTGACCTGACCGATGTTTTTGGTGGGTCAGTAACTTTAGCCTCCAGGTCAGCGCTGTTGGATACCCATTTCCGTGCACGGGGGAACACGGGGGCAGAAATGGACCGATTCATTGGAGGGGTATGTGGAGGGAGCCGGCGGGGAGTGAGCTGACCAGGCCACTTGTGTTTCTGATGGGGCTGGACGAGGACGATACTTCTCTACTTTCACCTCTTCAACTTCTAAATTTGAACCATTTAAATAGAGAACGAGATTAATTGACTCGACTAGAGAGAAATAACAAGCAGGTTCACTATAATAACACCTTGAAACAAAACACTCTTGACTAGGGCTGTGCGATACAGCTAAAAAAATTATCACGATATAATGTTTCATATTGATTGGTATCGATAATTATTGAAAAAATTTTAGTAGAAAAAAAAAGTTTGAATTTAACCAATGCATTTTTAATGAAGGCAAACAACAAATAATTTTTAAAACAAAGCTAAATAAAATGTAAACAAATCTTTCTTATATTTTATATGAACATTAAATAAATAAATGTTAAAGAAACTTAGAGTTGCACAATTCTGGATAAATTGAGAATTTTTTTGTTGTTGTTTGTTTCAAACCGAGATCACAATTCTGAATGTCAACTAAATGAAATAACGTAATTTACTAGAGGTTCTGACAAAATATTAATTGTTGCAGTCTTTTTAAAAATTTTAAATATATTTGAATTAATTATTTAAAAAAAAAAAAAAAATCTGTTTGGATGTATGATTCAATGACGCCCATAAATACTCTTGTTTCATTACTGGATGAATCAGTGTATTTGAAAGAATCTGTTGAATGAAGATTCAACGTCAAATACATTTTTTAACAGTCACTTATCGCCACCTGGTGGTGAAACAATGTAATCGATGAATGCGTCAAAAGCTGATTTGCTCTATTTTGATCGATAACATAGACATTCGTATTTATATCTGAACTATAAACTTTTATCTCAGTACTTCTGTGATAATTTGAATATTAGTAACACAGAAATAACCACTGTGTGGTTGAAAACACTGTTTGAGCAGCTGTTAATACCTACATGACAACTGCTCTCTCAAGACGAACTTTGAAGCAGATCAACTGTAAGACGTAAGGAAACTGCCACACTGACGAGCTGATATGTCCTTTTTTATTCACAATCTCCTCGTCACCAGCAGGTACAGCACTCATTTTCATGTGTTTGTGTGTTCTGATCTCACGTGGCGATTGTGCAACTGAACTCCACAGCAACTTGTTTGCGTGTCACTCGTAGCGCGTCTGTTTGTGATCCAGGGACGCACTTGAGAGTTGTTCATGCAACCGAACTTCATGTCTGTTTACATTTTAATGCATTTAAGTGAAAATATATTGAGAGTTATATCGAACATTTTTTCTATCGTTTTCGAATAAGATGTACCGTCAATAAATATCGATACCGTTTTATCGCCCAGGCCTACTCTTGACTAGGGAAAAACAAACAGAACAACCAGGTAAATGCAACAGAGAACTGACAAAGAACATACTGAAACACAGGGCTTACAGGTCCTGGTCATATAATTAGAATATCATCAAAAAGTTGATTTATTTCACTAGTTCCATTCAAAAAGTGAAACTTGTATATTATATTCATTCATTACACACAGACTGATATATTTCAAATGTTTATTTCTTTTAATTTTGATGATTATAACTGACAACTAAGGAAAATCCCAAATTCAGTATCTCAGAAAATTAGAATATTACTTAAGACCAATACAACGAAAGGATTTTTAGAAATCTTGGCCAACTGAAAAGTATGAACATGAAAAGTATGAGCATGTACAGCACTCAATACTTAGTTGGGGCTCCTTTTGCCTGAATTACTGCAGCATGAAGTCGATCAGTCTGTGGCACTGCTCAGGTGTTATAAGAGCCCAGGTTGCTCTGATAGTGGCCTTCAGCTCTTCTGCATTGTTGGGTCTGGCATATCGCATCTTCCTCTTCACAATACCCCATAGATTTTCTATGGGGTTAAGGTCAGGCGAGTTTGCTGGCCAATTAAGAACAGGGATACCATGGTCCTTAAACCAGGTACTGGTAGCTTTGGCACTGTGTGCAGGTGCCAAGTCCTGTTGGAAAATGAAATCTGCATCTCCATAAAGTTGGTCAGCAGCAGGAAGCATGAAGTGCTCTAAAACTTCCTGGTATACGGCTGCGTTGACCTTGGACCTCAGAAAACACAGTGGACCAACACCAGCAGATGACATGGCACCCCAAACCATCACTGACTGTGGAAACTTTACACTGGACCTCAAGCAACGTGGATTGTGTGCCTCTCCTCTCTTCCTCCAGACTCTGGGACCCTGATTTCCAAAGGAAATGCAAAATTTACTTTCATCAGAGAACATAACTTGGGACCACTCAGCAGCAGTCCAGTCCTTTTTGTCTTTAGCCCAGGCGAGACGCTTCTGGCGCTGTCTGTTGTTCAAGAGTGGCTTGACACAAGGAATGCGACAGCTGAAACCCATGTCTTGCATACGTCTGTGCGTAGTGGTTCTTGAAGCACTGACTCCAGCTGCAGTCCACTCTTTGTGAATCTCCCCCACATTTTTGAATGGGTTTTGTTTCACAATCCTCTCCAGGGTGCGGTTATCCCTATTGCTTGTACACATTTTTTCTACCACATCTTTTCCTTCCCTTCGCCTCTCTATTAATGTGCTTCACCACTGAAGCCGTTGAAAAATGACCTTCTTGCTGTCCTGTTTAATGAAATATAATATTATTTTAATATGGGTTATATTTTTATAGAACTCTTTATTTATACATTTATAAATGAATAATAATTGCGACAAAAAATTTAGTTATAATATAAGAGTTATATGAATAGTTATATATAAATCAAATGTCAGCACTGCATCTGGTCGTTGTTCAACCAATTTAGCATTAGAAGTTTACCTAGAAGTTTTTTAAATGTAGGGACACATGTAAAAAACCCACCAAAAGAATTTTGTACTGCTTTCAAATATTATGACCCTCACTATTTAATGGTACTTTGTTAATGGAAGTTAATGCATAGTTAAAAGTTACTGCTAATTGATTAGTGTGGATGAACTTTTATTAATAAGTTTCTGCGTTTAATACCTCTGGCGTGAGCTCTCCAGTACGTGCTGCTTTCTCTGCTTCTCCAATGAGCACTCGTACAGGAGAGCAGCATCCGCTGCCTCCTGGGGCGTATAATTGATCCCCTGCTTCATTATTACTAGCACACACTGCAGGAAACCACCGCCCTCCCAGTTTAGCCTGGTATGTAAACCTGTAAAAAGGAGACAAAATTGTGTGACCTGATCTTTTTATTGTGTGACAGAGCAGAGAGAGACAGACACAAAGATGAGAGATCTGCTGATTCTGAGAGAGAGACAGAGATCAGAGAGAATGGGACCAAGTGGAGTGAGAGTTTGACTGGGCGTGTGAGAGTCCGGACTGGCCCACCAGGCTGAAGATTTCAGCAGCAAAGCCTCGAAAGCAGGGGCGTACTCAAGGAGTTGACACATGTTGCTTTTGTTGTTCAGTGTGGTTGATGAGGTCACCAACACCTGCTTCATGGGATTTTCCGCCTGGAGCTCAGATGCCGTCAGTGGGGGTACGACAATCTGCAGGAATCGCTGGCTGAGACCATTGTCGCCCAGAGAATATAAAGTACCTGGAAGGCTGGAAGAGAAAGATTGTGTTTAGTCTACCAGCATACAAAATTCTCAGTTTTCTTTCCATTTGCAAATGTCATGTCTTCTGTTTTCTTCTTTTTTTTTCAAGACCTCTCTTTACCTTGTTAAGATGTAGTAGTCCATCTCCCATTAGCTCTTTCGCTGAAGCCAAAAAGCCTCCTCTGCTGCCAGCTGCTTTGCTGCTTTCTACAAAGTTGCTTCTTGGAAAGTAGACGGTCCCCAACCTTTGACACATAAACCTGACACAGGATTGCTGAGAAAGAAAAACAAGAAAGATTGTGGGAGAAAGTCCCAAGTAGAAAAGACAAATCAGTCAGTGGATCACTGTATTTTCAAATCTATTGACAAAATGAGGCACTGATTCATCCAGTAATGAAT